>JAVJIX010000002.1:21132500-21732500 GCA_036785185.1 Paratrypauchen microcephalus
TGCTTGTAGACCAATGTGTTATCAATAATATTGTATAATATAACAAATATGAATATCAAGTATACTGTTATAACATTATGTCAAAATGTGTCTAAAAAAGAGCTGATAATAAATACAAAGTGGATGTCCTTATGTTGTAATAATGTATAAATAGATATATTTTGTGAGAAAATGTACTGTATCTAATACTTAAACGTCAAATAAACAATACAAGACACGTTTTGACACATTTCTGTTAGATTGTCATAACATCCTCTTGATCTATCATCATCCAGATAATCCAAAAATATATTCACAAATATATTTCTGCACAAAGACAAAAAACAAACAATTAAAATAATGCTAAATGCCCAGCGTCCATGTAAATATCTGCAGGCTGTGTCCCTAAGGTGTTTCTGTTTCAGAGAAAACCACATTAGTGACAAGAATTCACCAGAACGGGACAGAATAGCCCGTCTTTGTCCTCGGTGTCCTGCTTGCCCCTGCATAGCTTGGGGTGAAATGCTAAAAATAGCATATCTCTTTCTCATGGCTGTGACGTAGATACGGCAGCACATACTATCATTGTTTAACAAAAATGTGTCTGGGTGCGTGTCCCCTGGGATTTTCTGGGTTTTAGGACACGTTGGGGTGCTGCTCAGTGACCTCTGACCTCTGACCACTGACCTAAAGGGGCCCATTGAAAGATGACAAAGACGAGGGCTGCCCAGCTGTCCCTCTGAGTCCCCCGAACTTCTGCACGCACAACTCAACAACTGAAACTACAGGGAAAAATGTTACTGAACATGTTTCCTGGTGCTAATTTACAGCCTTCACAGTCAGGTTTGGTTTAGGATTAATTGTATTACCGTGAAATAAATCAGTGACAGATGTGTCTAGTGATTACACTTATAGTTACCATCCTATTCCCATCCTGTTACGCAATGTAATTCTGTGTATTCTGGTTTTAGAACAGCAGAGACCCTCATGATTTGATAAGATATCCGATATATGGCTCACAATAATAACACAATTTTGCGATACATGCAATCATTTATTAATTTCACATACAATTCGGTGATATTTTTATTATTATTTTTTAAATCACATACATTTTAACAATTGTATTTCCTTGTTGTCAAATGTTTTGTATAAAAACATGCTCTAAAACAGTGTTTCCCAACCTTTTGTCTCGTGTACCCCCTGAGCCTTTTTGTCATACCTCAAGTACCCCCTCATCAGAATCAGAATCAGAAAGATTTTTATTGCCATTGTCGAGTGAACAGAGTTCACAAAACTAGGAACTTGTCTCGGTGATAAGGTGCAAACATAAAACACTAAATAATAATAGTACTAACTAGAGTATAGACACTAAATAATAATAACTAAAATATAGCTATAATATAGTAAAAAAAACAATAAGCAATCCAAATAACAAAAAGGTCCAGATGAGCAGCATCAGCGAGCAGCATCATTCATACGTGTTGATAATTCTCCAAAAGTAGAACGTGACACAACAGATTATTAAATGAAAATCATTTTATTTCATCTCCTTAATTTAATTCTCAGGCATTTTTTCTATTTTCTTTAAAGGAAAAGTAACGTTTTTTACAATCTGAGCCTTATTTCGGTAATAAAACAAGTTGTTTTACTCACCCATAGCACTTTGGTGTCATATGGAGCACTTCCAAAGATGTTTTAGATTAGCGTTAGCCTAGCGCGACTTCTAGCCATAGCTCGGGGCATATAATATATTCCCCGAGCATGCAATATGCCCCGTGCGGGCTCCAAATAACACAAACTTTAGCACTTTTCAAATCATAGAAGCTCGATGTCTTAGTCTACGATTTCATTTGAGTCAAAAGTGGCCTGTAATCCGAGATTTATCCATAGTTTACAGCTTTGCGTTTCATGTTTGGGAGCTGAGAGCACACTCCGCGCATGCGCACTGGCGTCCTCATCTACTCAAAACTATGGCTAAATCTCGGATTACAGGCCACTTTTGACTTAGTCTACGAAATTGTAGACTAAGACATCGAGCTTCTATGATTTGAAAAGTGCTAAAGTTTGTGTTATTTGGAGACCGCAAACATGTGCCCCGAGAACTCACATTATGGAGATCGCAAATCTAAAACATCTCTGGAAGTGCTCCATATGACACCAAAGTGCTATGGGTGAGTAAAACAACTTGTTTTATTACCGAAATAAGGCTCAGATTGTAAAAAACGTTACTTTTCCTTTAACTCAAATTTACTCAGATTAGAATTTTTTAAAAAATCAAAAAAATCTCCCCCTGCACCTGGCAGCAACACTGCCGAGTACCCCCTGCAGTGTGCTCGCGTACCCCTAGGGGTACTTGTACCCCTGGTTGGGAAACACTGCTCTAAAAAGCTACAAAATTGTAGCAGTCAAAATAACAAAATAAAATGACAAATCATACAGTAGCTGACAATAATGACTGTATGATCAAATGAAGTATCACACTATTCTAATATTTTAGCACATCCCTCGTAGATTCTGTGCATTTCTCTAGTCAGATGCACAGATGCAGAATGGACTGTCCACTCTAATCACACTGACATATAGGGCAGGCCTCTCCCCGCCGCCTGCAGCTTTATTGACGCTGGTGAATTTGACGTCACAGTTCTATACGTCGCCTTCATAACCACATTCTTTCCAGAGCCAAGCTAAAGACTAACTGCAATCTGTTAGACTCCAGCGCTGTAATAATCCACCCTAAACCCTAAACGCTCTCCACAGACAGACGCTGATAAATCCCAGGCCACACAAACGCACACGACAGCAGACAACTGTACAGGCACAAATGCATGGATCACAAACAGAGCTGCTCAAAGGGAAGAAAAATGATCAAACGGTTTCAGGGTGATATTTGGAACTGTTGCCATAGCAATTAATCATTCAAAACCAATTATCTTTTATCGTCAAAGTGTTGCCTATAAACAGGAAGCTCCGAGCCATGAAAAGTGTAGGAATGATCGATGTTCCTAAGATTTTGGTGATTTATTTAGGTCTGTCACAACAATCGTGTGTAGCCTTTCTTTCTTTCTTTCTTTCTTATTTTAAAATAGTATTAGTCTGTGTCATAACATACGAGTTGATGCATTAATTGACATGAATGACATAGATACTAGAAGTGTTTCATTCTGCTGGACATGTTTTACAATATGATGTCAAAGGGTTTACTGGGATTATCCTACTTTAGTTATTGTGGCTGTGGAATTATGTAGCTTCAATATGATCATTTATCATGATTTGTTGTAGCAAAATATCACACTTTATTTTTTTATTGTGACAGGTCTTAAAGGGACAGTGTGTAAGATTTTTACCCGTTAATTACTGAAATTGAAGATACCCATTCAAAAATACATTGTTTTCCAAGCCTTTTCACTTCCATCATGAAATCAAAGTATTCTTTTGGACTTAGATATAGTCACATAAAAGGGGGATCTTCCCCATGCAGAGGCAGCCATTTTGAATACGAGAGCCGCAGAAGGACATTTGGGCTCCGCCTTCGCCTTCGGCAAGGCTCATGGTTTTGGGTAAACAACACAAGCATGCTGCCGGATCAGACGTCGTAATGGATCTAACACGTGTTTTGGACTAAATTGTTTTACTGGATTTTATTCGCTGGATCCTTACGGACAAATTGAGAGCAAGTTTATGGTGAAATACAGAGTTTGACCTGTGCAAAGCATTCTAAGGTAAGCTAACCTCGTTTTGTGCTTTTCCGTATAAAAGCCCCATGTGCTCGGGGAGTGATTGTTTTGCAGGGAAATGAATTGCATAGTCAAAAAGAGGAGACTGTAAGGTTTCATTTGATGTGTAGAGTGTCATGGTACATGATCGGGAATGTGTGTTTTCATGAGAAAAGAAAAAAAAAAAAAAACGGGACCGCGTTTTATTTATACAGTAGCGGCGCGCGGTTCGTGCACGGGTCCCTCGAGGTCTGCCGTAGCTAAAACAGAAAGTGCAATAGCACCATCCACCTATGCGCCACGAATCCTACACACTGGGGGTTTAAAGGTCCTATAACTACAGAATTTACTCTTGTGATCTTAAAGTCATGATATAATGTGGATATCTGATCAAAAACATAGCCTGAGTTGTGTTTTCTTTCATTCACACGTCTGAGTCCTTTATTATGAGTCTGTTTACATCTCCACAGCTCAAAATGCTCTGTTCCACCTTGTGATGTCATGAAGCTATAGTTACTACTACTACTACTACATGACATCACAAGGTGGAACAGAGCATTTTGAGCTTGAGAGAATAAATAAATATGCAGGATTTGTGTGTTAAAGATATGTGAATTAAATAATACACAACACTAGGTATGTTTTTGATGAGGAAACAACACCCAAGCGTAATATGGGTCCTTTAATTTAATGACATAATATGAATATAAATATGAACAGTTAAATCAATGTACCATACACTACAGTATATGACAGTTAATGTCTCAGTACACATGGCACAATTAAGCTGCATGTTTATGTGCATGGCTCACCACTGTACAAGTTGTTAGCACTAAAAGAAAACCAATCTCTCTTTCACACTCTCATTAAGGAAGCGGTTCTAATTTTCACAGTGGTTTGACACTAGGGCCTCTAAGGACAGTTCACAGGGTAGCCCCAGTCTGCTGATTCTTTGTTTCCAGTTTGACCTTTACAGTGAGTGCACAAAGGAGCTGTCATGGCAGATGTTATGGGCACCTCTGTACAGAGACTGGGCCGCTCCAAACTAAAGTATTTCAGATATAAACACAATCAGACGCACAGTACTGGTTAACTGTTTGCCAACCCACAAAACTTCTGTAAAAGACTATCTATTATTAAGGATAACAACATCTCATTAACCACACGAGAGTGGCAGCAGCTTATGATAAAAAATATAAACAGTAACATTGAATCCATCTTGTTGTGTGCTGTTAAGCCCTGTGCACTGTGTAATTGTGTAGTGCTTGTCTTGATCGAAATGTTACAGCTTTGTCTAGAACAGGGGTGCTCAACTAGTCTGGTTAACACCTGACCATATCACAAGTGAGATATGGGTCTGGAAACTCGCTTCGAAAAATCCCGTAGCGGAGGTGTGGTTAGCGATTGCCAACGGCCGTTTATTGGGCGTTATGAATGTCTATCATTGAGCTTATACGTAAGTCCATAGCCAATCATGTCAGTTGTCAGTTCAAACTACAAGCTTCCGTTTGTCATGTAGTACGCGTCACCGTCTTGCCACACCTCCCCCGCTCTCTGATTGGGGACCTAAATCTGGGACTCTCGCTTGGACGAGCTGCCAGGCCGCCTTCCAGTTCGAAACGAACGGAAGCGGCCTGGGAATTCCCAGGCTAGTGCTCAACCTTTTTTAACCGAGATCTACTACTACTATTCAAACAGGAAGTTGAAACAGAGTAACACTGTAACATAAATTTAGATTAATTTTTGCTTTGCACTTAGTCTTGCACTTCTAATCAGAGCGCATTGAGGAGGACACAGGAGCTCATAGCTATGAGCAGGAGGAGCGAGAGCGTGAAAAGGTGAGGAGCGGTGTGCTGACGTGAGGCGGACGGACAGGTAGGATGTTTTATAAAGTTTTACCTGCTCTGTGATACTCGCTGGTACACAAAGGTACACGTTGTTGCAAACAAGCTGTGTGCGCTGGGGGCGTGTGTGGTGACGTTCCGCACGGTGTCCGTGGCTCTAGAAGAGCGCACAGGCTGCAGTGAAAAGTCCCGCACAGTCCCGCACACCGGTAAAAGTTTATTGCTGACGGCAGCGGCCGTAATGAAATATGATCGCACTCACCTCGAGACCAAGACCGGTGTCGAGTACTACGACACTGCGATCTACCCACACTACCTTGGTGATCGACTGGTAGATCACGATCGACGTGTTGGGCACCCCTGGTCTAGAATGTTCCACAGTATAGATTAAACCCATCTATCATGCAGGTTACAGCAACATTACAATTCAAATCTGTGGAGGGTCACCCCTATTCACAGATGAATGAATGAATATGATGAATACATGCCTGATGTATATGCTTAATGTAATACCATGGAACATTCCGGGCAAAGCAATAACACCTCGGATGACTTTTCCACCAGAAAAGTTGAGCAGTGCACCTTAAAAAGCTAAAAGCAATTCTATATTTAGTTTATTAGCTTTTAGGGTATAAAAGTTGTTCCATGCAAGGCCAGAGTGAACAACATCTATAAGTGGATCTACAGCTTTCAGTCACAAACACATGCACCCTATTTCACTTTGATAAAGGGTTAAATGTTGCAGTGTAACACCTGTCCGCTTTGCACTGTAGTGTTGACAGTTTTAGTTTCTCTGCTCATAAAACGTTCACTGATATGACTTTGAAATCCTGCACACTTTCAACAAACAGGTGACAGTCCCACACCGCTCAACTGCATAAACTCACAGCAACTGTCTCTGCAGCTGCCATTTACCACCAACGACTAAAGCTCGACATGTCTGCAAGTGAAATTATGAGTCCAAACTCATCCAAAACTGTCTCGACTGTAGGTCCTTTATCACGCTTCTTTTCAGACATGTGTTTAATCTATTTTTATGTTGGGATCCATTGCAATATTGTGAAAACAGTGACACATACAGTATAATATCCTGTCTGACTACGTGAACGCCTATCCTGTACTTTAGACGTTTAGTCGATTATAATTCAGTTTTCTCTCAAATGGGAACGCTACTGGATGAGTTTAAAATGTGCGGTATGAACGGAATTCTAATCTTAAATCACAAATCTTGTCAAAAAATAGCAATTCGTCATTCTAAAATTGTTCAGCCCTAACATGAACCCAGAAATAAAGCAAATCAGAAATATAAAAACATATGGCACTCTTCAACGTGTAGCACAAATCAGCGACTTCAACATAAAGCAAAGACCTGTAAACACGTAGCTACATCTAAAACGACTTCATCTCTACATCGGTGTGGACTCACTCACTCAAAACTCTTTCTCTCTATCTCCTGGTCGTGTTGCTCATAAATCAGCGGTTACATAAACTCCTTTCAAGTAAGTTTCCACCGGGATACACGAGACCCTCTTAAGTTCAAAACAGGATGTTATAAAGCCCTCCGATGCTTGTGCACTCGGGCTTTTGTGCAATTTCTTGGTCATCTTTTTTTGAACAGTGTAAATATATCTGTCAATGTCGTGTGTGTGTGTGTGTGTGTGTGTGTGGGCTCTGGCAGAATACACTGGGAGGAACTTTGACTATTACATAACAATTGTGAATCAATCAAGGCTGAAAATTTAAAATGCTTTAGTTCAGAGACACACAGAGACGCTATGACAGATTTGAGAAAACACAAAATGCACTACTTTATTTGCACCAAGAAGCCTCTGACGCTACACACCTGCAAGATCACAAAAACTTGTGGTTAGTTGCAGCTTACAGTGTGTAACGCTTTATACCGCACGCTTCGTAAAAGGTGTAACTTTTGTGGTGGGCGTTCCGTGAAGATGTCATTGTTTTATCTCTAAAACTCCACAGTATGGCATTAAATATATCCACTTCATGGTTGCAAACAGGTGACCAGCCCAAGTGACAGGTCAGATCTATGGAGAGGCAATTCCACTCAGTAAGAATGCATATTTTTCAAGGAGTAAGGAAGTTTTGAGCAATAAAAATAACTGTAATTTAACAAATGCAAGAAAGATTTTTAAGTTTAAAGTCATACTTTGTTTGTGTGTTTGTTTCTCTGTTGGCAGCACAGTGGCTAGCACTCATGCTTCACAGCAAGAAGGTTCGGGTCGCCCGGGCCTTTCTGTGTGGAGTTTGCATGTTCTCCCCGTGTCAGGGTGGGTCTCCAGGTAAAATCCAGAACCTCTCGCCATAAAAAACAGCTTCTTCCCCTCTGCTGTTGGACTCATGAATAATAATAACACTAGGACTGTTCCCACCCCCCGCTCTGTGTCAGTCACATGACTCCACCCCCCTGCTCTGTGTCAGTCACATGACCCTGTGCTGGATTTTTTGCACCTGATCATTACCTGCACCTGCACTGTTATATTCTTGTATTCTTGTAAATTTGTTAATTTAAGTTTTTTACTTTATTTTATTCTATTTTATTCCGCTCCAAGTACCGAAACAATTTCCTAATGTTCAAACATATGGCAATAGAACCTTTCTGATTCTGATTCTGATTCTAAAATCCTCTAGCTTGGGTCCTGACCAAACCTAAACAACAAAATCATGGGGATGGTCCCCGGGTCAAATGTAGAAACAATTTCTCCTGTGTGAGATCAATAAAGGTCAATCTTCTAATCCTTAATCACTTTAAGGCGCTTTGTGTTACATTTTGTATGAAAAGCGCTTTATAAATATTGATTGATTGATAATATGGAACATTTCAGTATGACAGACATCTCCATGGAGATCCCACACCAGAGTTACTACTTAGTACTTTTTTTTCATATATTGTTTATTAGATTTTAACTTTATCAATAGAAAAAAAACAACACGTAAACACTGCCAATGCACAACATGTACAAAACAAACAGCCTGCACAACCATGTCTCAGGATTTGCAATAAAAAATTAGCTTAGTGACATCTGAGGTTGAGTCCTCTGTTTCATGTGTGTCTATGAAAGGTCCCCACATTTTTGTGAATTTATCTCGCTGTTCTGACAGATTGTACCGAATCTCTTCAAGATACACACAAGACATCATATCGTTTAACCATTTATGAAAACAGGGAGGTCTCGTGGCCTTCCGTTCCCTCAGAATAGTCGTCTTTGTGACGATCATGCCAAACATAACGGTTTGCTGAATTGCCTGGGGGTGTGTGTCAGTGTTTGATCCTCCCAAGCACCACAGTCAGAACATGAGGCAGTATCATTTTCTTGTATATGGTACTGTATAAACTACTTAGTACTTTTAACTCTAGTTTGCAAAAGTTCCTCTTGGATTTATACCTACCAAACGGGAATTATACAGTCTTATCATGAGGCGCATAAATACTACTAATTGAGAATGTCTGCATTGCTTGCCCATGAGAACAGCTGTTAACTGGACAAATACTCATCTCTGAGAGTCTCACTGTACAATACATGACCCGGTGATAAGGACACTAAGTAAATTCCTCCGTCTGACCTTTCAGCAGTTTTAATTCAAGCTGAAAAACGAATGAGCCAAAGTCACGGAGACCGTGTCACTCCACTCAGTCCTCCTCTAGTGTGAGTGTGCCCAGCTGTGAGGAGGAAAGGGACACACATGAACGCATTTTAAGTCTGAAGAACAAGAATCCAGTAAGTGAGATAGGGAATTATCTCCGCAACTAGTATGTGAAACGTAAACAGGAAATGCCCAAGATGGACAACTTGGACCATGCTCTCGCTCAAATGAAATACTAAACTGTCCTGATGCTGCTCCTCTGAACCTTTTTATATATGGATTGTTTATTTTTTACTATATTATAGCTATATTCTTATTCTTATTCTTATTATTTAGTGTTTTATGTTCGCACCTTATCACCGAGACAAGTTCCTAGTTTTGTGAATTGTGTTCACTTGACAATGGCAATAAAAGTCTTTCTGATTTTGATTCTAAACTGCTGAACTAATTAAGTGGAGATAATCAGGCCAAAAAGAATAAACAAACTGTGCTCATATAATTTAAATTGTAATGACAAAATAACCTAAAGAAACTCTTGGTCGACTAAAGACCCTTTGCATCGAGTAACCGTCTAAAAGAAGGATGTATCAAGGTGCTGGCAAAAGCTGAAATGAAATTCAGTCTGGCAAAAATGAAGTATGTATGCAGAGAAGTACAAATAAACAGCACCTTCAGAACAGAAAACACAGATTAAACTGTCCAGTCACTCCCCAAACCCCACCTAAACCGCTCCATGACTTTTACTTTCTTCTGTTTATCTTACAAATCCTTATAATCTTAATAAAATTATGAAGCACATAATAAAAGCCTTAGTTGATTAAAACACAATCTATCAATTAATTGACTAAAGGACTACAGCCCTAGTCTTTTATATGCAGATAAACCAGATACAGTGGTACCTCACCTTACAAAAGACCCAACAAACGAAAATTTCAAGTTACGAAACGCCTTCACGTTAAATTTTGGTCTCTAGATACGAAAGAAAATTCAAGTTACGAAACGCGAAATCTCAAAAATTCAAATAATGCGCGCTCAGCCACACACATTATACGCTTTTCTCAGACTGGATTTAAACTTTTCTCACATTTGTCTCTCGTTTAAACACTCAAACTTTCATAGATTTTCAACAAAATTATTAATAGTGAAGTGTGGGGGGAAGGGGGGGGGGGGGGGGAGAAAACTGCGCGCCGACACGTGTGATAGCGCAGCATGACCCGGCGCGGGGCTGCCAGCAGGTCTAGACTTGGACTAAACCAGGACTGGACCAGGACTAAACCTGGACTAAACCAGGACTAGACCAGGACTAAACCAGGACTAGACCAGGTGGATTAAAGCGCCGCGCGCAGGTCTATTTCCTGGTTTCATTTCGAGTCACGGCTGAGGCGAGCAGCGCACACAGTCTGAGTGCATGAACGAACGGATGCAAGAGCGGTGGAGGAGGTCTAGAGGAGGCACGGTTTGAGCACGGGTCTCGTTCATGCGCTCAGACTGCGTGCGGTCCCCCTCGCTGCTCGCCTCAGCCGTGACTCGAAATGAAACCAGGAAATAGACCCGCACGCGGCGCTTTAATCCACCTGGTCTAGTCCTGGTTTAGTCCTGGTTTAGTCCAGGTTTAGACCTTGGTCTAGACCTGGTATAGTCCACGTTTAGTCCTGGGTCTACAGTCTCTACGCAGAACACAATGTTACACTATAAAAAAAGTTACACTATTTAAAAAAAACTTGGATCGGGGCCTTGGAACGAATCAGGCTTTTTCCATTGAAATAGCTACTCAACTTAGGAAAAATTCACATTACGAAACCACTTCTGGAACGAATTAATTTCGTAAGGTGAGGTACCACTGTATAACAAAACACAAAACTGTTGCTAGTGTTACCCACTGTGATAGTATGTGTGTAAAATGTGACCTTTTAGTTAATGCTATCTAAAAAGTATTCATCTTATGGCCCGGTATTTACTGCAGTATTGTGGAGCGACATGTTTAAAAAATATTTCCAAATACTAAAAGGTGAAAACTGCTCTGAAACAAACAGAATGAATCACGGTCTATTTACCTTGGCTCTAAAAAAGCATCGCTGCCTGTGTGTCTCGCCTTCAAATATACACAGCAAAGTCCATTAAATATTGTGAACCTTTTTAGAAAGCAATCTTAAAATACGGTCGATACTAAAGAGCTAATAGCTTTGTGATCATATTGTTTGGTTGCTTGTGCACAGCGAGTAGAGCCGGCTGCAGGATGTCAGATAAAGGCGTGTTTTGCGTGAAATCATCAATTGCTGTCAGCAGGAGAAGCTTTTTCGATTAGCAGCCTCCCGACACTTGATGCACGAGGACAAAATGATATTGTCTAATAGAAAAACAGTGCAACAGACACACATTGTCTTCTGAAATGAGCTCCTGTCTGTGGCATTTACGCAGCTCATTTCGCAAACAGGAAGAAGATTCAAACCATTTCCAGCACATTTGGAAGCACTTAGCAGACTCAATACAAGAACGCAATACATCTGAAGTTCCCTCTGCGGTACACTTTAAGACAATCGGGGTTGTTTAATTAAATAATGACCTAAAAACTGTCTTTTTGTTGCGCATGTACTTCAACAGAAAATGTCCCAGCATGGATATATTGTAAAAGCAGCTCTTGAAATCAAAATAAGTCTGCTGTGTACCATCTGTATCGACTTATAATGTGTTTTATTGTCCGATAATCATGAAGTGCGTAGTTAGCATACTAATTAAACTCCACTCTGGTTTCTGAAAGTTGTGGAAAGTGCGGTGAAAAATTTTGAATGCTTGAAATGCAAAACTTAAATGTGGAATACATTTGGACCACGGCAAACCAAATTAAGTTTCACCATTTTTAAGTTGTTGTCTACTTGGAATAACTAATTAAAATAAGTAGTAGTTGTCCTTCTGTTTTTCTTGCTCCATTAAAGGTGCAACTTTTCTGGAGGAGGGTCCACTACCTACTTATCTCCATGGAGATGTTATTGCTTTGCCTGGAATGTTCCATGGTATGATGTTAAACATATCTATCTAGCATTTACTCATTATGGGTGTTACTATTGTTAAAAAAATGCAAGAATTCCTTCTATGAATAGGGGTGACTCTCCACAGATCGCAAAGTTCAAAAGTTGAAAGTCAGCGTTATTGTCAATTCTGCCTTTTGTGTTCGATATACAGTGAATCGAAATTTCGTTTCTCTCTGGCCAAGCAGTGCAAAAAGAAAGGGTACAAAATACAAAATACAATATAAAGACAAAACAAAAACTTCTAAGACAAAAATCTAAGATCTGAACTGTAATGTAGCGTAGTGCTGTAACCTGCTTCTATATAGGGAATCAGGAATCAGGAAGGTTTTTATTGCCATATGAGTGAACAGGTTCACAACATTAGGAACTTGCTTCGATACCTGGAGCGGACAGACACTCCGAGCACCAGGGCGGCCATTCGCGGCGCCAACTTGGTTACAACAGAGTAGAAAAAAAATAAAAATAAAAAGATGCAGACAATTTTACAACATGTAATGACAGAAAAAACAATTGGAGAGGTAAACATACGGTGATCTTTTTCTTTGGCAACAGAAGGAAGGGTGGGGAGGGGATCAGATTGGAAATCAATAATTGATTGGAAACTGACGCAGAGGCAGACTTACTAAATAGACAGGGCAGAGTGTTTTACATAAAAATGTCAGTGTAAGCTGAATGGAATGTCTTGTTTTTGTACACATTTTAGATAAAGCAATAACATTTCCATGGAGACAAGAAGGTGTCGGGGACCCTCCACTAGAAATGTTACACAGTGCACCTTTAAATATTGGTATGCCATTGGTATTTTCAACCACTATGGAAATTTAAAAATATACCCTTTTTGTGTCTGATCATTATCAAGCTCAACTTTGCCCACAAGAAGCCGGCAGACCAAACAACATTATCTCACCGTAACCTTTCCTTAACGGGATAGTGCGTTTTTTGTTTTTGTTTTTTTATGTTAATCTGTATGGCGTCCCCTTCAACAGTGTCGTGAGACTGAGTGCATGCACATGGTAGGATCGGATTGGATTTCTCCAAGCCAAACTATGTGGCGGAGTTTGGATTTCTCCAAATCTGATCCCGTTACTCGGCGGGTGGTCTGTCGTCCAATCCAACTGCACATGAAACTCGTGTAATCGGATAATGGTCAGCGACCTGGCCGGCTCCGCTACGCTATGTGGCGCTGTCGTCAAACTACTTCGGGTGATGGCTACTCAATAAAAACGCAACAAACTATGTGGCGGTATACAAAGATGGCGCTCGAGGAGTTTGACGGAGCAGCATTGGTGTACGTGTTGTGCATTTTTTCTTCGCGGCCATGATTTTGTCTGACTTTTCTGGGAACAATCGCTACTTGGGACAGCGTCGGTGCCTCCTGCCATGTCCGGGTGAAATCCCTGGCGAAAATTCCCGTGCATGCGCAGTTCGCCAATCCGATCCGATATCGTGCACAAGGCAGCACCGAGTGGATTACTATCGGCCTAAACCAGGGGTTCCAATCGGATTCGCGAAACCAATCCCTATACGATCCTTAGCCTGTGCACATGAATCCGATACGATCCCAATCCGTTTGCAATCGGATTCCACTCGTCCATGTGCACGCAGTTAGTAACACTGACTTACCCATGACAGCGCGATCTGGTCCCGGTTCTCCTCCGGTAACATAGCTCGTGAACGTAGTTCCGGTAAGTTAGCCAGGACAGTTGGATGTCGCCGTACCGCATCCGCCGTAATCATCCGCTTAAAGTGACCAGGCTAATACAGCTAATGTGGGCGCAGTGAAACGAATCTATAGAAAATATGCAAATGCGAATTACGCTGCTGAATTTTTAACGGACAACTGTTTGTGACACAAATATATCACTTTTTGGACAAATGTTGTTTTGAGAAGAAAAAAATAGCTTTATTCACCGTCCTGGATAACTTACCCGAACTACGTTTACGAGCTACGTTACCGGAGGAGAACCGGGACCACATCGCGCTGTCATGGCTAAGTCAGTGTTAATCTCAGGACACTGTTGAAGGGAAAGCCATACAGATTAACATAAAAAAACAAACGCACTATCCCTTTAAATCGCAATGACGCTAAGATTGTATTGGCCAGTGTTATTTACAGCCCCGGGCATTTAATTAAATACGATCGCTTCAAGTCTGCACCCAGGGAGGCAGCACATTCACTTGCACTGAAAAAGACCTGTTACATGCTGCTGGCTGGACTCCACACCGTTTAGTCGAGAGAGGACAGACTCTGACAGCTCTAGGGGAAGCCGGAGGAGGACAAAAAGCATTCAAGTTGTTATCCATACTGGCTGAGCCCTTACACTGGGTTTTTTGGTAAAATTTGGACTGGTGTGCCTTTGTTTGAGGATCAGAAGTGTAGATGAGCGCGGTGGGAAAGAGGCAGTTTAAAGGGACTTATATTGATTTATTTATTTGGAAGGGACAATGCATATTAATGAATAAGATCACACAAACCGACGTAAATATGCCGGATTTAGCACAGCGCTAATTTCCATCCGCAGTCCCAGACATAAAGATGTAGCAGACATAAATATGTTGCAGTTGCAGACATTAGACAATTTAGTACATGTGTTATGATCACAAACATAAAAACAATTTAGTATCTATACGATAGTAGCATATAATTCAATAAATTACAGTTAAATTAAATTATGTTGGACATAAGGATGAAAAATCAACTACTAGCTACACATCATAATACTAATTAAAACTAACTCCAGCATTGAAACTACATACTCATTTGAATATGTATTGATCCTGAACAAAACAAAACAAAAATAAAAAACAAATCACATAATTGGCCACAATTTCACACTTTTATAATGTTTGGACTATAACTGAAATAGTATGATCACATGGTACACTTTGTTATATTATTATTATTTTTTTTACATAATACTGAAATTGCGTTTACATTTTAATAACACAACTATTGCAATACTATTACTATTATTATTTCCTAGTACTACTACCTTGCGTACAATATTGTTATGTATTGGTTCGTATAATCACTTGGTACTACAGAAAAATTATAGTATTTTATAGGGTAATCAGTAAAAATATACAAATTTCACTTTCACTCTATGGTTAATTGAGTGACAGAGACAATCAGAGGATGTTAGGATGTTTTTGGTGCGTGCGTGTTGCAATAACTTTTGTACATTTGTTGGATTTTTGGAGTTCTTGTGTCTGTGGGGCAGGTGGCAGCTGCTCGACCCCCCTCAGCTCCCAAACACACTCTCTCCTCTGTGACCAGCTCGCCAGAACACACAGCGCCTCAAGCATTAGCAACGCTCTTGGAGGAAAAACCATGTGGAGCTGCCCGCCGCTGCCAAGTCTCACAGCGTAAACCATCTCAAGAAAGCAAAAACAACCAATACAAGCAACAAACTCCAGCTGGAATTCAACACTGCTAAAGAAATCAAGCTGGAAACTTTAGAAAAACGTTCATGTTTATAAAAAAAAGCCATATAAAAAGTACAGAACAACACAATCAGAGGGGAATACAACTGCAAAAAATACAAATATATGAGCTCAGGCTAAAATTCAATGAGAATTCAACAATTTCTAAGAGTGCAGACGTGTCAGCACTTTAAATATTATGAACTGCACTGTTTTTATGCTTTATGTTCATTGTTTGTAATGTTGTTTGTAAAGTATCAGCGACTGCAGATGGAAATTAGCTCTGGTATAAATCATTTTTCGTGATTAATGCTCCTGTACATTGTCCCTGTCAAATAAATCAAATAAACTAAACTAATGCAAAATGTGTAAAGAACCAGCATAATCAGCAACCAGCAAGGATTCAGTAATGCAAAAAAATATACTGTAACTCGACATTATTTTAGCTACAACTTTAGCCTGACTTAAATTTGACAAAACCTAGTATACTAGTCTTTTACAGATATCAAAAAGCTCCACAATGTAAAGATTTGAGCTTTCATACTTTGTCCAGGGTGAAGTTAAGAGACAACTTCCTTTTTGCAGTATGTAAGTATGTGGCTTCCAGCAGTGCATAATGACACAATGTACAAGTCGTACTGAACCAAGAGAAGCAATAAACATAAATAAACACACTGAAGCGCTTACCTCACTTAGTAGCAACGCAGAAGAAGCTCAGAAGTCCATCACCTATCACTCTGACTATGAACTAAGTTACTACCAGCAGCTCAAGACGAGGAAGGAGCAACAGTTTGAGGAGGCAAAGGAGAACTATGGTCTGCACAAACAAGGAAGTAGAAGGGAGAAAGAAGATTCTGTTTTGAAAGAGAGACCAGGGAGTGGTAGTGAAAGCCTGTAGCTGCCTTGTAGTCTCCACGTCTGGGCAGGAGGTCTGGCAAAAAATGCAACACAAACTCCTCTTTCTCTGTCCTGCTTTCTTTCTGCTGCTTCTGCCTCTCCCCCAGCCAGGCCTGACGTCACAGCAGTCACGTGACCTGGTGGACAAAAGGGGCGGGGCCTGTGAAGGAGAGAGAGTGAGTGGGTGAGTTGGTGAGAAAGGGAAAAAGCCTGGGTTACCATAGAAACAAGCAGCAATGATTTCAATGTTTTTTTTTTTTTTTCAATAGGTCACACACTCGCGGGGTTTTATAACGAGCTAGAGGCTGGAGGAAAAGGAGGATAGTGCCAAGGTTTTAATGAAAATTATTGGGAGAGAATTAAGAAAAGAAGAAAAGAAAAGAAAAGCAGTAGAGGGTAATTACTTTCTGACTGAATATAATGCACCAGACAGAGCACCAGATAAAGTCAACTTCTGAGCCCTGTGTTTTGCACTACAGAAAATATTAACCTGTTTTCTTAAAGAGATAGTGCGTTTATTTTTTTTTTTAATTTTATGTCAATCTGTATGATAAAAGAAAAAATTCAATTTGTCAACTGGACAAAGTTTAGCTGAAAACGTTTTGCCGCTCATCCGAGAGGCTTCGTCAGTTCTAGTTAGAGTGCTGGTAAGACACTTGCTTGTATCTCGCTGCAGGGAGGAGCTAACTAGCTAACCACTTTCCGAAACTATCTCGCCTATTGGTTTCAGTCTTTTGTTTCTCTGGCGTCTAGATTAGCATACCTATTCATCCCTACACGACTGTTTTTCACACTTCTGGCCCTGACCTGGCTAGCCCTATTGTTTCTTTTGTTTGTTTGATCTAGGTTTAAGAATGGAATTATAGATGGGAGACAAATAATGTCTGACTCCACCATTTCTGTTTAAAGAAGGATTCTCTTTTTTTGACAAAAATAGCCTCTTTAACTCCCCCCTCAAACCAGTTCTTTTCCCTGGCCAAGATCTGAACCTCACTGTCCTCAAAAGAATGGCCCGTATGTATGGGTTTCCTTCTAAAAGTTCCGTGTGTTGACACCGGTATACCTCTGACAGTCTCAGCTGATCCCGGTTCAGCTCGCTTTCTGGAGCCCACGTAAGTAGGTCCGGTAACTTCCCTGGAACATGAAATAAAGCTTGTTTTTCTTCTCAAAACAAAACATTTGTCCGAAAGGTGATATATTTGCATCCCAAACAGTTGTCCACAAAACATCCAGCAGCGTACTTAGCGATCGCGTATTGTGTCTGTCGATTCGTATCACTGTGCGCATATTAGCTGTATTAGCCTGTTCACTTGTAAACTTCCCCTTACGGCGGACCACATCTGCCGTGCACTTCCGCTAAAGGTGAACAGGCTAATACAGCTAATATGTGCGCAGTGATACGAATCGAGAGAGACAATACGCAAACACAAACTACGCTGCTGGATGCTTCGCTGACAACTGTTTGGGACGCAAATATATCACCTTTCGGACAAATGTTTTGCTTTGAGAAGAAAAACAAGCTTTATTTCATGTTCCAGGGAAATTAGCGGACCTACTTACGTGGGCTCCAGAAAGCGAGCCGAACCAGGATCAGCTGAGACTGTCAGAGGTAAGCCGGTGTCAACACACGGAACTTTTAGAAGGAAACCCATACAGATTAACATAAAAAAACACACTATCCCTTTAATGGAGAAAGCATTGTTGGTCGCAGTAGAGCCAGAGGTTGGCGGTTCGAATCGCGCTCTCGACATAAAAAAAACATAATTGGTTGAGCGGTCAGATCCACTGACCCACAGGTTGGCGGTACGATTCCAGCTCCCACAGATGAACGCTGTTGTTGTGTCCTTGAGTAAGACACTTAACCCGCCTCGCCCCCAGTGTCTGCGTACACTGGTGTGTGAATGTGTGTGTGAATGGGTGAGTGGTTCCTTGTTGTAAAGCGCTTTGAGTGCCTTGAATGTGGAAAAGCGCGAGATAAAGTTGTGACCATTCACCACTGTTGATGAAACAGGAGTTTGTGAACAATGATGTCGTGTGTCTTTGAGCCCAGAGCTGTTTCACAATAAAATACCCTGACATTACTCATTACTCAATATATTTTTGGACTCAGTATTTGTCGTGTGTACATTTTCTTTGCAATAATAGTGAGATTGTAGTTATTTTAGATTAGAGCTATAGAGGGTTAAATCAGTCACTTCTATTTTTTTCTTCTTTTTCATTCATCTATTTATTTATTTGTAGCTCAGGCCTTTAAAAACTGTCAATAAAAATAATGGTTTACTTGAATTGTCCTGTGTTATAAAGTAGTTTCAATATTATCGTTTTTTATTTCTTTACATCGTGTTTCAAAATATGTTATCGTGACTACAGTGGCTAGCACTCACGCTTCACAGCAAGAAGGTTTTGGGTTCCATCCCCATGTGACACATTGGTATGGCCGGGGTCGGGTCGCCCTTTCTTTGTGGAGTTTGCATGTTCTCCCTGTGTCTGGGTGGGTTTCCTCCGGGCACTCCGTTTTCCCCCATCAAACCGAAAACATGCTCCAGGTAAAATCCTCCAGCTGACGTCCGGACCGAGCGTAAGATCATGGAGATGGTCCCCGGGTGCAGTCATGTGCTGCCCACTGCTCCTAATAACAGGATGGGTCAAATGTAGAGGATAATATCTCCTATGTGAGATCAATAAAGTCAATCTTCTTCTTCTTCTTCTTATACAGCAACAGTCCTCGAAGTGAATGATAAAACTTATAGCTTTTAAAAATGACATGATGACATACACCGAAACCAAAATAAACCAAAACCAAATACTGCAATGAGTGCACGAGCCAAAAGGGTTGCCATAAAACCATAATCTGTTGGCAACCTTGAGTTTATTATTCTATTGGCCAGGTATTTCTAGTAACTAGCAATACACACTTCTAGTCAGACGTTTGGACACACCCTCTCATTGAATGTTTTTTTTTTTTCCTTTATTTTTACTTTTTACTTTTAGATTTTGTGTGTATACAGAAAACATCAAATATATGAAGTAAGATATAATAAGATATATGGAACTATGTTTGTTTTTTTCACTAAAGCAAAGGGCGGCTCCTTTGAAGATGTGAATATTAAATAATTATTTAAAGATCCCATGACATGGTACTTCTTGATGCTTTTATATGGCTCCTTAATGGTTCCCTAATACTGTAAATGAATCCTTCTTCAAAATCAACACTCAGTGCATGAGAAACAGAGATAAGATGAGAAAGAGTAATTTTTCTCTCTCTGAACAGGCCATAATGGGCGTTGTTGCTTGAATGCAAATGAGGAGAAAAGAGCTGGCCTATAGTAGAGGGTGGGGGCGTGGCCAAACTCTCCGCTCTAGGCTCTGAGCTCTCAGCTGATCCATTTCCGTGTTTTTGCACGGGGGGTGAGTTTTGAAGCGTTCCATTGAAAAATAAACACATTTCCACAGAAAATAAAATGAAACCACTGCTGTTCAAAGGTCCAGAGGCTCAGATAAAGGACTTCCGAGCCTAGAAACACTCGGACGTGCCTCCAGGCAAATAAAAAAAACGCATTTCGCATTGCCTAGCGCATTCGCAGTCCAAACTCTCTGGGCGTGATTTACAGAGACGCTGAGTACAGACAGACGGGGGTGGAACTGCATTTGCATTTCTTTTTTCGATCTGACGTCAATAAAGTGCCTTGTTCAAAATCGCCCGTTTGAGCTCCGATTTTTTGTAACGCAGAAAAGGATCGCAAATGCTCAGTTTAGACATTTCGCAACTTTTAACCATGAGGGGAGCTCTAAACAGGGTAGGGGAGCTCACATTAACGTTCAAAAACCTCAGAAAGTGAAAATTTCATGCCATGGGACCTTTAACGTTTTCCTCTGCTACATATTCCTTACATAATATCTTACTTCATATATTTGATGTTTTCTGTATGAATTGCATGTAAAAAGTAAAAATATGGGGAAAAAACTTTAATCCTTATGAAAAAATGTAATGAGATGGTGTGTAAACATTCATAATCATGTATGCAGTCATCTATGAATGAACCAGTTTTCACCAGGACACCATCCCGACCACGACTCTCCCGCCCTCCACCAAATTCATTTTGATGCTGCCTATAAAGTTACCCCTCCCCTTCCCGAAGCATGCGGTTTATCTGGGCCAGTCCTTTCTCCTCAGACAAAGGGTGCGTGGCGTGGTCCGACCCTCGGCCAGATCCTCCTTGTCCCGTCCACAACCCCACCTCCACTCCCCACCCCCCACCACATTCATCTGAAAACCATCTGGGACGTCTGAATAGAAGCACAGTGGGGCCCCCGACAAGAGCAGGGTCAGCCAAGTGAAAAGCCCCTCCAGACTACTGCCACTGAAGGTATGCACGGAGAACATCGGATTGGATGTATAATCAATCTCTAGAAAAATATACGAGGGCCATTCAAAAAGTTCTAAGACAAATTCCATAAATTCAAAATGAGTCGAACTAGTTCAACAAAATGACCTTGAATCGTACCACTGATGACTTATAAACAAGTTTGGGCATTCTAGCTTTGTTATTCAAAGAGTTACGTTACATATTGCACAAACCACTTTTTTGACCCTCCAAAATGAGCCAATCTGAAGTCCGAGCAAACATTAAATTTCTAACAAAACTTCAGTAGAATCCTAAATAAATTATTGAAGATTTGCACAATGTTTATGGATGTTTTTTTTCCTATTTCCAAAGTTGAAGGAACATTTAAAAGGAACAAGATTTCAGTCCATACTTGAAGCGAAGAGGGAGGTTGTGACCTGGTTGACTAGACAAGCTCCAGAATTCTATCAAGAAGGAATTTTTCGGTGGAAACGTCGCTCGCAGAAGTGTACTGACTTAGGTGGATGTTATGTAGAAAAATAATTTTGTTACTTTCAAAAATGAAGTTGTTTTTTAATTTGTCTTAGAACTTTTTGAATGACCCTGGTATATAATTTCGTAGTTGGTTAGTTAGGTAGTTAGTTAGTTAAATTAGTTTATTTAATTTATAGTTAAACCCACATTGGAAAAACGAAAATCTCAAAGTGCACCATGAGACATTAAAAACACCCACATATACAAATAAACAATCATTACAGACGACATATGACACTGAAATAAACACGATACAAAGATTAAGTAGCTAAAATATTAAAATGCTTCATCAAAGTTCAAAGTCCGTTGTTCAGGCGTATAAGAGTTTGTGGGAAGAAGCTGTTAGCGGTGAGACGTCGCTCATTTAACGGAGCGACACATGTCTCTGCCAGGACGGCCAGAGGGCTCATGTATGATCTGAGCTGGGCTTTGTTTAAAAGTCTACATTCATAAAGAGCCTCAAGGATAATTATCTCTATCATTAAGATGAATAAATTGGCTTTGAAATAGAATACGTAGTAGAAGCCAGAGGACGGGGAAAGTTATGTCCAGGTCAGAGAGAAAGACTTGATAAATACAAAGCAGTCAGTGACGTGCGGTGAGGGTCACGGCTGGTGAGGCGCTGACGTCATCAGTGATGTCACCAGGTGTCGGCAAGTAAATTTGGCCCTGGGTCAGTTTCTCTCTTTGTAAGTGACTGGAGCTCGTAATATTTTTGATGTGAAGCTGAAAATAAATTATTATTGTTCAGTCCATTTTCCAGAGCACCAAGTAGCGTCACAAATTAAAATAGCGATGTTTTTAATGCAATCCGGCTCTGAATGTGAGCGGTGGATCAGTCATGTTTAGCAAGGCTTCTGAGTCCAGACATCGTCACAGCAGGTTGAGAAAAGAAGGCAGGACAAACAAAAAAGACGATGCCTTATTGAACGTCCAAACAGCCAGCCTTTTTGTGTGAACCAGGCTGTTTGAAAAGAGCGAGTCTTTCGTCCCGTAGTCTGGAGCAAACCCTTTAGCTCCGGCGTTGGTCTTCCTTTAATTACAAGCTCCTGCTTCAACCCAAAGTCCAGTTTAGAAAACTGCTTGAGCTTTAATGTGAAATCTTCCTCCATTTAAAAATTCGGGCCAGATAAGAAGAAAAAAGTGAAGTTGAACGGATTGCTAAACTTGACTAACTCTAAACTGTATCTTGTGTCACTTATTCTAATCTCCAGGAGTTGCAGAAGAATCCCTGGGCTCACGAGTGCCTCTACCATGAGGCCAGGGAACTACGAGCCTCACCCGGCGCCTTTTCACCGCCGCTTTAACCCGGCGCCTTTTCACCGCCGCTTTAACCCGGCGCCTTTTCACCGCCGCTTTAACCCGGCGCCTTTTCACCGCCGCTTTAACCCGGCGCCTTTTCACCGCCGCTTTAACCCGGCGCCTTTTCACCGCCGCTTTAACCCGCCGTCTTTTCACCGCCGCTTTAACCCGGCGTCTTTTCACCGCTGCTTTAGTGCAGAATCTGTCACTGCTGAGCTACAGCACAGTCAGTCCATGTGAGGCACGAACGGCTGGTGCCTCTCCACACGGTTCTTGTCAGTATTTGAACAGTAAAAAAATAATTAAAATGGTGAAGTTAATGGATAAATATAACCATTTATTTTTTCATTTTACTTTTTTTTCCCCTGTGATGAGAGGTGAGACACGGCCTCCTCGCCTCCCCTGAGTGCACATCACTGAAAGCAGTCACATGAGTTCACATGATGTAAGGGTGAAGAGGTCAGATGGGAAGAAGAACTACAGGAACGTGACTTTGTTTCATTGTGGACTTGATCAGTCGACTTGATCAAACAGTCTGGACACATGGACATTTCTGAACTGCGATCAACACTATGGCTGCACAGATTATATAGATACTTTATTGATCCCTAGGGAAACTCAGGTTTATTGGATTGGATGTTATTGAAAGTCTGCACTCACCATATCCTCCTGAGACCCGCCCCTTCATTTGTGTCCTTTATAGTGGACACTGAGTTAACCGGTCGATCTTTTAAGTGTTTAGAGATTCACTCTAGTTTGTGGCTGTGCTATGATAAATAAACTAGGACTAAACCAGAACTGAACCAGGTCTAAACTTGCCTGGTTTACACCTGACCATATCACAAGTGATATATGGTCTGGAAGCCACCTTCGAAATATCTCGTACCGGAGGTGTGGTTTACGATTGCCAACGGCCGTTTATTGGGCGTTACGATTGTCTATCATTTGGCGTATACGTAGCCCATAGCCAATCATGTCAGTTGTCAGTTCAAACTACAAGCTTCCGTTTGTCACGTAGTACGGGTCACCGTCTTGCCACCCCTCCCCGCTCTCTGATTGGCTCCCAGAATCGGGAGAGCTCGCTTGCCATAGTCGCCAGGCTGTCTTTTAGATCAGAACGAACGAAAGCAGCCTGGGATTTCCCAGGTTAGGACTAAACTAGGACTAAACCAGAACTGAACCAGGTCTAAACTAAGACTAAACCAGGACTAATCCATGACTAAACCAGGACTAAATCAGAACCAAATCAGGCAAAACAGGACTAAACCAGGAGAAAATATGGACTAAACCAGGTCTAAGTCAGGCCTAAACAGTGTCTAAACCATGACTAAAAGAGGTCTAAATTAGGTCTAAGCCAGGTCTAAACCAGGCCTAAACCAGGTCTGAACCAAATTTGAGTCAGGTTTAAACCACGTCTAAACCAGGACTAAACCAGGTATAAACCAGATCTAAACCATGAGTAAAAGAGGTCTAAATCAGGTCTAAACTAGATCAATCAATCAATCTATCAATAAATAAATAAATACAAATTTTGAAATACACTTCTTTCTTCGGGTCCCAAGAGGATATCAAATATATTCAAAAATGTGTAAAAATCTAAGTGTAGGCTCCAATAGAAATACATACATTCTTAGGGATGCTTTGATTCAAGTTTAAAGGTCCCATGGCATGAAATTTTCACTTTCTGAGGTTTTTGAACGTTAATGTGAGCTCCCCTACCCTGTTTAGGCCCCCCCCATGGTTAAAAGTTGCGAAATGTCTAAACTGAGCATTTGCGATCCTTTTCTGCGTTACAAAAAATCGGAGCTCAAACGGGTGATTTTGAACAAGGCACCTTATTGACGTCAGATCGAAAAAAGAAATGCAAATGCAGTTCCACCCCCGTCTGTCTGTACTCAGCGTCTCTGTAAATCACGCCCAGAGAGTTTGGACTGCGAATGCGCTAGGCAATGCGAAATGCGTTTTTTTATTTGCCTGGAGGCCCGTCCGAGTGTTTCTAGGCTCGGAAGTCCTTTATCTGAGCCTCTGGACCTTTGAACAGCAGTGGTTTCATTTTATTTTATGTGGGAATGTGTTTATTTTTCAATGGAACGCTTCAAATCTCTCCCCCCGTGCAAAAACACAGAAATGGATCAGCTGAGAGCTCAGAGCCTAGAGCGGAGAGTTTGGCCACGCCCCCACCCTCTACTATAGGCCAGCTCTTTTCTCCTTATTTGCATTCAAGCAACAACGCCCATTATAGAGTGTTCAGAGAGAGAGAAATTACTCTTTCTCATCTTATCTCTGTTTCTCATGCACTGAGTGTTGATTTTGAAGAAGGATTCATTTACAGTATTAGGGAACCATTAAGGAGCCATATAAAAGCATCAAGAAGTACCATGTCATGGGATCTTTAAAAGTGCATCCTTGTGTGCTCAGTGACTTTACTCATACAGACTCTTCGTATTTGACACAGACCCGTGGCGGACAGTCCCCGTTCACGCCCACTCCCCTCTCACATGCACTAGTGTGTGTCCAGTGCAGGGTGTGTTACCCGCTACAGGGAAATCCTGCGTCCCGGCAGCACAGGAAGCACCGAGCTGCGAGAGGAAGAGAAAGCACTCGACTCCGGTCTACAGCAGCTCCGCAGACGACAGCCCAGTCCAGAGGAAAGAGCCACACGGCGCTGCCAAACAACTCCTTTATTGTCTTCTGTCTGGGGACAAACCAAGAAAGGAACAGGTCATTCACTGCAAAAATAAAGTCAGTATTTAAGGTCGAGCCTACTTGTGCTCTATCAGCAATTGTGTAATTCCTTAGGGAAATTTTACAATAATCTCATGGGTACCACTTTATAATTCCACCTCAATTAGCATTATTAAAGCATGAACAAAGAATTAATTCAAAATAAACTAAATATTTATTATTCAGGCTCAGTAACAATTTAGTCATTTTTAATAAACTATGTGTTCATTAACAAATAAGACTTTGTTCATGCTTTATTAAGGTTAAATAAAATGTAAAAATATAATACTACCAGGTTATATATTATTAAATTATTGCATAGATCTTTTGGGTTTCAACTTTTGAATAAGGACAACCATTCACTCTAGCATTTGTTCATAATGTGTAATCAATCCTTCAGTTGTCCAGGTAGGATCCATAGATAAAACGGAAAATTCACTGGACAAAAGTTTTAGAAAGGAGGTTCGCTGACCATGCAAGAGGATGAACTGAAGAAGCCACTTGGATGAGCAGCGAAACATCTTTACGCTAAAACAGGGGTGTCAAACTCATTCTGGTCCGGGGGCCGTATCCAACCTACTTTGATCCCAAAGGGGCCGGATCAGAAAACTCATGGCAAATCACGCAAATCTATTACAGAAGTCTTTTTTATTTGATGAACTCTTTCTATTACGAAATTAATTCATTCCAGAAGTGGTTTCATAACGTGAATTTTTCGTAAGTTGAGTCGCTATTTCAATGGAAAAAGCCTGATTCGTTCCAAGGCCCCGATCCAAGTTTTTTTTAAATAGTGTAACTTTTTTTTATAGTGCGTGAAGAGTCCCTCAGTCGTCCAGGTAGAATCCATGATAAAAGAAGAAATTCAATTTGTCAACTGGACAAAGTTTGTTTGGTCGAAAACGTTTCGCCGCTCATCCGATAGTGTAACACTGTGTTCTGCGTCCTGATTGGCTAAGAAACTGTAGACCCAGGACTAAACATGGACTAAACCAGGTCTAAACAAGGTCTATACCTGGACTGGACCAGGACTAAACCTGGACTAAACCAGGACTGGACACCAGGATTAAACCACCACGTGCGGGTCTATTTCCTGGTTTGGTGCTAGCTCTGCCGGTGTAGCTCACGAGTCACGGCTGAGGCGAGCAGCAAGGAGGGAAGGAAATGTGCCTTCCATCGGGACCGCGCGCAGTCTGAGCGCATGAACGAACGCAGGTAAGAGCCGCGGTGGTTTAATCCTGGTTTAATCCTGGTTTAGATCTGGCTTAGACCTGCTTGTAGCTTTGTGCTACAATTTTGTATGAAAAGCGCTTTATAAATTTGATTTGATTTGATTTGGTCTAGAGGAGGCACGGTTTGAGCATGGGTCTCGTGCTCGCAACCCCGCGCTGGGTCATGCTGCGCTATCACACGTGTCGGCGCGCAGTCTTCTCCCCCCTCCCCCTTCCCCCCACACTTCACTATTAATAAATTTTGTTGAAAATCTATGAAAGTTTGAGTGTTTAAACGAGAACTAATGTGAGAAAAGTTTAAATCCAGTCTGAGAAAAGCGTATAATGTGTGTGGCTGAGCGCGCATTATTTGAATTTTTGAGATTTCGCGTTTCGTAACTTGAATTTTCTTTCGTATCTAGAGACCAAAATTTAAAGTGAAGGCGTTTCGTAACTTGGAATTTTCATTTGTTGGATCTTTCGTAAGGTGAGGTACCACTGTATTATAATATGAACAACCTCAAACTTTGAAAAAAATGCAATTTCAACACAATGTTTTAACAGCATTTTTGTTTGCATTTCACAGAATTTAGTCATGGTTTACACTACAAATTTCTCTGGCCAAGATTTTAAAACTTACACCAGGTTATTCATCTTGTTTGCACACTTATTTATTTACTAGACCAGAGACTGCTTCATTCTTGTCTAGAGGGAGTTTATTTTAAGATAACTTGTCAAGTAAAACGATCTTGCTGCATGGACAGATAATTTCACTTCTTTTAAGTCATTCACTGATACATTTAAGGGTTTATATCTTAAATTTTGGCCAAGCTTTTTTGCAGTGTAGTCTTCATTTGTGCTGCTCTGGTGGGAGGGGCCACGCACAGAGGCACTGGAGACGCTGCTATGCTAAACTGCACAGAAAATTACCAATATTTTAATAGAAAATTAAAATATAATTAAAATATTTTAAAGGTCCAATGGCATGAAATTTTCACTTTCTGAGGTTTTTGAACGTTAATGTGAGCTCCCCTACCCTGTTTAGGCCCCTCCCCCATGGTTAAAAGTTGCGAAATGTCTAAACTGAGCATTTGCGATCCTTTTCTGCGTTACAAAAAATCGGAGCTCAAACGGGCGATTTTGAACAAGGCACCTTATTGACGTCAGATCGAAAAAAGAAATGCAAATGCAGTTCTACCCCCGTCTGTCTCTACTCAGCGTCTCTGTAAATCACGCCCAGAGAGTTTGGACTGCGAATGCGCTAGGCAATGCGAAATGCGTTTTTTTATTTGCCTGGAGGCACTTCCGAGTGTTTCTAGGCTCGGAAGTCCTTTATCTGAGCCTCTGGACCTTTGAACAGCAGTGGTTTAATTTTATTTTCTGTGGAAATGTGTTTATTTTTCAATGGAACCCTTCAAATCTCTCCCCCCGTGCAAAAACAAGGAAATGGATCAGCTGAGAGCTCAAAGCCGAGAGCGGAGAGTTTGGCCACGCCCCCACCCTCTACTATAGGCCATCTCTTTTCTCCTCATTTGCATTCAAGCAGCAACGCCCATTATGGCCTGCTCAGAGAGAGAAAAATTACTCTTTCTCATCTTATCTCTGTTTCTCATGCACTGAGTGTTGATTTTGAAGAAGGATTCATTTACAGTATTAGGGAACCATTAAGGAGCCATATAAAAGCATCAAGAAGTACCATGTCATGGGATCTTTAATAGAAAATCAGCCGAGGGCCAGATTAAAGGTCTTGGAGGGCCGGATCTGGCCCCCGGGCCGCATGTTTGACACCCCTGCTCTAAAACATTTGTCCAGTTGACAGAATTAGTTTTTTTCTTTTGCTATATGTTCATAATGTAAAATCTATAGCAATCCAATCAGCAATGTTTTTGACAATAGAAAATACAATTATAGATAATGGACAAGATGAGGAAGTTCAAGAACATGTGGCAAACTAAGCCTCCAGCACAGAAGTGAAACAGCAGGGTGGGTAGGGGAGAGAGAGTATATTTATATGGTTTGAGGCTTGAAAGAACAACAAACAACAACAACTGACAAAATGAATAATATCTCAACACCAACATAAAGACTTCCTGGCTGGATACAAAGTAGTGGCACACAATACATTTTCAAGCATGTCATTTCATTTGCTTCTTCCTCAGATAAGTGAAAACGAACATCTTGAAGAGAAGACCATGGACAAGTAGCTGTTTGCGCCACAATCAGGTGGTATAGTGAGGATTATCTTTGCAGGTTCAGAATCAGAATCAGAATCAGAATGACTTTTATTGCCATTTTCAAGTGAACACAATTCACAAAACTAGGAACTTGTCTCAGTGATAAGGTGCGAACATAAAACACTAAATAATAATAGTAATAACTAGAGTATAGACACTAAATAATAATAATAATAACAACTGAAATATAGCTAAAATATAGTAAAAAAAACAAAAAAACAATCCAAATACAGTCATACCTCACCTTACGAAATTAATTCGTTCCAGAAGTGGTTTCGTAACGTGATTATTTCGTAAGTGAGTCGCAATGTAAAAGGCCTGATTCGTTCCAAGCCAATGGGAGGCCAGCGGGGTGTTGGGAGAGTGTATTTACAAATGTCTTTAGGTTTCAGGGGATTCGGGCGGCCGCGAAGCCGAGCGCGCATTATTTGAATTTTTGAGATTTTGCGTTTTGTAACTTGAATTTTCTTTCGCATTCAGAGATGAAAATTTTACCTAAAGGCGTTTCGTAACTTTGATTATTCGTTAGTTGGGTCTTTTGTAAGGTGAGGTATGAGCAGCATCAGAACAATAGTGCAAACATGAATTAATTAAAGTGACTAATGATATAAAGTGTCCAGCTATGTGCAGATGTTATGAATTGTTCATGAGTCCAACAGCAGAGGGAAAGAAACTGTTCTTGTGACGGGAGGTTCCGTAGCCTCCTGCCAGAGGGAAGTGGCTCAAATAGTCCATGTCCAGGGTGAGAAGTGTCAGCTGCTCTCCGGCCTGAGTCCTGGAGACGTACAGGTCCTGGATAGATGGAAGGCTGCAGCCAATCACCTTCTCGGCAGCGCTCACAATGCGCTGCAGTCTCTGTTTGTCCCTGGCAGTGGCTCCAGCACCACACAGTGATGGAAGAGGTGAGGATGGACTCAATGATGGCCGTGTTCTCACATTTGGTCATTCACAATTAAAGGTCCTGTAGTGAGTGTCCTGTAGTCATGTTATAATGTTGTTACCTCCTCAAAACATACCTGGAGTTATGTTTTGTTTCATTCACAAATGTTTGAGTAACCCTTTATAATTAACCTGTCTAGATCTCCAAAAATCTGAATGCTCTATTCAACCTCGTGGTGTCATGAAGCAGTAGTTTTCAACTTGACAGCAACTCTTTACCTTTAGTTCAGTAGACATGGACAATGGACAATGGGCCCCACAGTCGGTGGATGCTTTTAAAAGTGCACTAAAGACTCACTTGTTCACAAGAGCCTATGGCTAATTGGCCCCATAATATGTTGTGTTTTTATCTTGCTATGTTTGTATTCTGTCTGTGTTTTTACCCTGTTTTTAAATGCTCTGTAGCACTTTGAGATTGTTTTTCAATGTAAAGTGCTTTATAAATAAAATCTATTATTATTATTATTACAATTCCAGGGCTAAAATTATCCAAATGATTCTAGTGAAGATGTGTGGAGATTAAAATACAGTGGAGCACTTCCTGTATTACCACATGACATCACAAAGTGGAAGAGAACTCAGCGTAAATATGCAGGGTTTGTGTGTTAAACAAAAGACCACTTCAGGTATGTCTGTGACGAGGAAACAGAATTATAACACAGATCAGAAAATGGCGTAACATGGGCCCTTTAAACAAAATGTATCACAAACAATCTTCCTTTTTACCTGCAGTCTTCGATTTGACAGTTTATTATTCCATCCTCTAGTGAAATGTCACTCACTTCATACATCGTTCTCAAATGCCAAAATCTAAGCTGTGCCAAATATTCCTTTCACCTGTGGGCTTCTTGTAAACACTAAATCGGGCCTGCTTGTTGTCACATTGTTGTGGTGAGAGCAGAGGAACCTTGAACCGAGATCAGAGCGCTGTCCTGTTAATCTGTGCAGCTGCAGGCATTAGATAACAGCAGATTAGAGAGATAATCCACAGAGGAGCCCAAAACTGTTAACAAGATCCCACTACGTCTTATCGAATCCATCAATGTGGGAAACCCTGAAGGCTTTCACTTGCATTTCAGATAACAGTGTAAGCCTGGCTGAATTAAAAAAAGGATTTAATCGGCTTCAGCTAGATAAGCAAAGCGGAATGACACAATTTGCAGCACGAAGTTTGGCTGTAATCTTAATTATACAGCACAACAAGTGCATAGGAAGCCACAGCTGCTATTGCATCATTATCATCAATAACACTTAAACGGTGGACAAATACATAAGGAATTGGCATTAGACAAAGATGCAAAATCCAAAACTCAAAACACCAGTGATTCATACAAACTTGTATTTATTAGGCAACTGAACTGAACTTTTAAAGTATTTATTTATTACTAAATCTTCCAACTGAGTGCTGAACATCTGCGCTATTCTACAGTAACACAGAAGTAACATCCATTCATGTTTTTTTCAGAGTTTTGAGATGATTCTATAGGGCAGGACTATTTAATACAGAGGGGTACAGTTAGAATTCAGCAAATGCAGATTTTTGTTGTAATACAGTGAGTTGTGGTCCATAATAGAGACATAGACTGTATTTATAAATAGACATAACTAACCCGCAAGCTGCCGCGCTCCATCAACGCCATCACCCCTCTCTTTGTAACTGCTGCAGGGAGCCTCGTTATTATTTTTGTCTTAATATTTTCATATTAGCCTGCTCTACGTGATCATGGAGTTTTTTGTCAGTAAATAAATTCCTTTTCCTAATACAGAGCTTGGCTGATCACTAGCGTTGTGAGCTTCAGGCCCTGTCTACACGGCACTGTTGCGGAGTGAATCCGATAAAGTTTTTTATCGTTTCGGTCTCGCGTCCACATGGCACCAGCGTTCTGGGTACCCCAAAATGATATTTTTTGGGAAGGGGTTCCAGATTTCAGATTCAGATTTCAGATTTCAAGTATTTATTGTCATTGCACAAGAAAGAACAACGAAAGTGTGTTTGGAGCATCCACATACGTAGTTGTAAAGTGTGAGATAGTAAAGTGCAAACCCATTGAAATAAATACCCCTCAATAACCCCTAAATAACCCCAGTGTAAAACATTTGTAAATATTTGACATCAGTACAGCAGTATTGCAGCAGCATCAGGGCATGTCATTAATATTATCATTAAAGTGCATTAGAGCAGGGCCGTTCAGATACATGAGAATAGTGACATTATGCAGCAATGCAAAACCAGTTCAGAACTATTGATTGGCGAGTGTGGTTATTGTCCATGGGAGGGGGGTAGAGAGGGGTGGGGAGCAGTGTTCAGTAGCGTCACAGCTTGTGGGTACAGTCTGTTGGCCAGTCTGAGTGTTCTGGCCTTTATGGCCCTGTACCTTCTCCCTGAGGACAGCAGGTGAAAGAGGTGGTGTTCAGGGTGGTGCTGGCCCCACAGGATGTTGCGCACTCTACTCAAACAGCGAGTGGAATAGATGGTCTTGATCTCCGGGAGAGTCGTCCCAATGATTCTCCCCGCTGTTTTCACCACCCGCTGGAGTGCCTGCTGGTCAGCCTTAGTGCAGCTGGAGAACCACACTAAAAACCATACGTCAGCACACTACTGATTGCACACTTCCAGAGTGGAAAACTCTGGCAACGTTACCGTTGCGGAGTCGTCTGGATGAGTAGAACGGATTTGTTTACGCCTACGTCACAACCACATGGCCAGAACAAACAGCAGCCTCGCGCGCAACATTCATTCATAACAAGACAGCGACCATGGCGGACACCAGAGTCGCAGTAGTAGCAGTGCTGCAGTCACTGCTAAGTTTACTTGCGTTATTGAAAGAAAATGTACTGCAGTTATACCAACTAGGCGAGCAGCAGAGACGCTTACAGCACAACATGCGCCAGATTCAAGGTTCAAGATTCAAGATTGTTTATTTGTCATATACAGAATCAACACAAGGTCAACAATGCAATGAAATGCTTAGAATCAGAGGAACCATTGACTCGCTAAGATAGTCAGAAGTACTAATAACAGCAATAATAGTACATGGTAAAAAAGAAGAAGTGACTTTATTGATCTCACACAGGAGAAATTCTTCTCTGCATTTAACCCATCCTGTTATCAGGAGCAGTGGGCAGCACATTACTGCGGCCGGGGACCATCTCCATGATCTTCTTGCTTCGGTTTGGTCAGGACCTCAGCTGGAGGATTTTACCTATGGTGCATACAGCATGCAACCTTCTTGCTGTGAAGCGTGAGTGCTAGCCACTCAGCCACCGTGCCCCCAAAAAGTGTTGCAAAAGTGCAGGGGAAGTAAGAATATGTAATAAAAATGCAAGGTACAATGTACAAAGGTGCAGGTAGGATTAAATAAGGTGTAAGTAGAGTATTTATTTCTTTTAAACCCGCCACGGCGTGTTACTAGACGTGCCAAAAGAAGGAGATTTTGAGTGAGACCTGGAAGAACAAGTAGCTGGTGGGACAACTTTGTGAATGGCGTTGTCGTGGACGCAGAATGGAGAGAGAACTTTCGGGTCTCCAGAGCTTCGCTTGTGGCCCTGAGTGAAGAACTTCGAGGCGTGGCTTGTGTATTCCGTCGTTTTCAGCAAGCGTTCCATTGCCATGTGTACGTGATATTTTACTGATCCTTTCCCAGTGTGGACGTGATTTTTTTTTTTACCCGGAAAGAAAAAATCCTGCGTTGCGTTGCCGTGTGGATGTAGCCTCATTTGACTGGAGCTGAACGCTATGGGTGATGTCACACTCCCTTGGCCCACTTCTTCATACAGTCTTTGAATAGGAATAATCAGGTTAAACGTGTGAATTTTCCTTCCTCCCCTCATAATCAGTATTTTCTTACGTGAAAACATACAGCTTTCCCAGGCTTACATAAGCACAGGCGCCTCTTCAGTCTGGTTCGTCATAACCGTAAAGTCTTTTGATCCAAAGTATACATGCATGCAGCTCCCACACTTGTAACACTTGTCACTTGGCCCTGGAGGAGAGTTTCATTATGCAAGGGTCAATGTGTTTACACTGAACCAAACAAATCCATCTTAATGCGAGTCGCTGGTGGATCAAAGAGCAGAGAATGACGTCTGAAATTACTGAGCAACAATCTGGTGAGGCTTTCCAAATACACAATCAATTTACTACATCTAAATCTTAAAAAAAAATGTTTTGAATCAAGGTTTAAGCATTGTACAGAGAGGTTTTGTTTAGCAACTGTATTATAATTTAAAATGTCAGTGTCTCCTGTGGAATAGTGCTGTTTATTTTTGGAGCTTGACCTTTTTGCAGACGTTGACGTTGCTCATAACGCCTCTCTCCAGAGATTTAGGTGAACCAGGGGCTGAAAATAGCTCACCTCACATATTATACCAATGATACACAACAGTGGAGTCCTCAGGTGTTCACCATCTTCACTGAAGGAGCCAGTCAGTGTTTCTCAGACATGTACAAACATGCCACTCACATGTTCTGCTCATATATCTGAACTATCCCACTCTTCACTGTCAGGGTGGGATTTCTACATTATACATTGTGAAAAAGGACAGCGACATTTTAAAACTTGGAAATAGCTTCGTTCCAATGAGTTATGCCTAAAATGCAAATCAGTGATGATTAGCATATGTAATTAGTGTACAAGTCAAACATAATGACATCTGTGTGTTAATTTGTTCCTGCCATGGAAAAGCTGTCTGAGGATTCAGGTGCTGACTGACCCCAAAGTGTTCTGTTTTAGGACAGACATAATGAGTTTAATACTGAATTATGCATAATATATCATTTGGACTGTGCTAATTCTTAATATAAACAAAATTAATGAAAAATGTACAGGAAAGTGCAAAGTCACAGCCATAGTGACGGTAGTTTTGTAGAAACCACCTGCAGCGTCCCTCCACACCAGACGTTTCTGTGTCACACTCCGGAATAGCTCTCCACACAGAGGATTTTGGTGAGATTTATTTATTTAGAAAGAAAGCTATGCCTTTATTACTCCCACAGTGGGGAAATTCCAGCTCTGCATTTGACCCATCCTGTTATTAGGAGCAGTGAGCAGCACATTAATGCGCCCGGGGACCATCTCCATGATCTTCTTGCTTCGGCTTGGTCAGGACCTACGCTGGAGAATTTACCTATGGTGCATGTTTTGGGTTGGTGGGGGAAACCGGAGTGCCCGTAGGAAACCCACCCAGACACGGGGAGAACATGCAAACTCCACACAGAAAGGCCTGGGCGACCCGGGGATCGAACCCGGAACCTTCTTGCTGTGAAGCATGAGCGCTAACCACTCAGCCACCGTGCGTATTTATTTGGCTGTTTTGTTGCCAAAATTCTTTTTGAAAGTGAAAAAATGCATAGCACACTCAGATGGCCAATGTCCAAAACTTTTTTTATTTTTATTTTCAGATAACATTTCGGCAAAAAGCCTTTGTCAGATAATTTTTTTCTTGCTTTGGACTACAGTACACAGCTCCAAAAACTTTTCTGTTTCATTTGATATATATTTTTCTTTGCCATTTATTCTGCTTAGCAATGAGCTAACCAGTGTGGGTCCTTGGGCAAGACCCTTCACGGTACTGCCCCCCGGGCGCCGAAAAAGATGGCTGCTCGCTGCTCCTGAAAAGGATGGGTCAAATGCAGAAGTCAAATTTCTCCCGTGTGTCACTGTGTGTCATTGTGTGTGAGACCAATAAAGGCTTAATCTTAATCTTAATCTTAATGACCATAAATGGTTACATCTTGGTTACATCTTTATATAGCACTTTTCCACCTTCAAGGCACCCAAAGCGCTTTACAACAAGGAACCATTCACACACCAGTGTACACAGACACTAGTGGTGTGCAAAATAATCGTCATGACAATGCATCGCGATACTAACTTTCACAATATACTGTATCGATTCTTGATGCCAAAAATCGATTATTATTAATTAATAATTTAATATTTAATAATTTAATATTTTATATTAAAGGTCCCATGGCATGAAATTTTCACTTTCTGAGGTTTTTGGACGTTAATGTGAGCTCCCCTACCCTGTTTAGCCCCCCCCATGGTTAAAAGTTGTGAAATGTCTAAACTGAGCATTTGCGATCCTTTTCTGCGTTACAAAAAATCGGAGCTCAAACGGGCGATTTTGAACAAGGCACCTTATTGACGTCAGATCGAAAAAAGAAATGCAAATGCAGTTCCACCCCCGTCTGTCTGAACTCAGCGTCTCTGTAAATCACGCCCAGAGAGTTTGGACTGTGAATGCGCTAGGCAATGCGAAATGCGTTTTTTTATTTGCCTGGAGGCACGTCCGAGCGTTTCTAGGCTCGGAAGTCCTTTATCTGAGCCTCTGGACCTTTGAACAGCAGTGGTTTGATTTTATTTTCTGTGGAAATGTGTTTATTTTTCAATTGAACGCTTCAAATCTCTCCCCCCGTGCAAAAACACGGAAATGGATCAGCTGAGAGCTAGAGCTGAGAGCGGAGAGTTTGGCCACGCACCCACCCTCTACTATTGGCCAGCTCTTTTCCTCCTCATTTGCATTCAAGCAACAGCGCCCATAATGGCCTGTTCAGAGAGAGAAAAATTACTCTTTCTCATCTTATCTCTGTTTCTCATGCACTGAGTGTTGATTTTGAAGAAGGATTCATTTACAGTATTAAGGAACCATTAAGGAGCCATATAAAAGCATCAAGAAGTACCATGTCATGGGATCTTTAATAAATAAATAAATAATTAGGTTTTTAAAAATATAAATCCTATGCACTTTTTTCTTTGTGAAAGGGTATTGTTTGTTATGATGGTAGCGACCTCCAAAATGGCAAATGTGTGAACATCATTTTTTGTTTTAGAAAAAAATCCTATGCACTTTTTTTTGTTATTGGTTTGGTTTATTTGTTTTTGTTATTCAATAAATTCAGTTATGAATTGAGTTTCTCAGAGTTCTGTATCAATTGAAGACACGACCCAGATACACAGCAACTGATATTTAAGTTATCCTCTTTTTTTTGGTACATTTTCACTGAAGTATGTCGAATATATTGCAATGCATCGCAATAATTCAAGTATCGCGATGCATCGTGATAGTATCGCATCGTGGCATATGAATCGTCATTCGAATTGAATCGTGACTTCTTTGCCAATACCCACCCCTAACAGACACTGGGGGCGAGGTGGGTTAAGTGTCTTGCCCAAGGACACAATGGTAGCATTCATCTGTGAGAGCTGGAATCATATCTGCCAACCTGTGGGACAGTGAATCTGACCGCTCAACCATAAGTGACCACAATAACTATCTGGGATGCACTAATAGTTATAGATAACAGATAAAGTGCACTTAGACAGTTAAAATTGGCTGTTAAATAGAAATACAAAAAAATCTGTGAATTCACTTTCAAACATATTTCTTTACAACAGTACAGCAGGTTAATTTTGTGTTTAAAAACAAACCTTCATCTGTGCATATTACGTAAGTGAGAGGTGGGCAGAGATGCAACTGGCTCAACAGGCTAATCCAATGTACCTGAGCTGGAGCCAAAACACCGACAGCAGCGTCTTACTGTGGTGTAGTAGAATTACATGGAGTATTCCCATTCATTTAGAGCTCTGAAACACACGGTGATGATATAATAATAATAAATATGCCATTATGGAGATTACAGAACATTTATGATAAACAGTAACATAACAAATTGTACAAATGTATAAAAAAAATAGCTTTTTAAGAGCTAAATGATGATGTCCATCTGTTCAATCATGCTAATGTCATAGCATCATATGCCCAACATGCCCCATTATTATAATTAAAATCTGGAGGCATTCTCTGATTGGCTGTTACAATAAAGGCAGAAATAAAAAGTGCATTCACTTCTAAACTTATATGTAGTCTGTAGTCTTATATGGAGTCTCTTGTAGTTCATATTAGATTATTGTTGGGATTACCGCAATTACTGCAGCACCAATGGATCCGCTCTTTCACTATGATAAAATACAATATATTTTTGTGAGCCTTCCTTGTAAAGTTAACAGCAATGTGGGAGGTTGGGATTACATTTTGTCAACAGAAACAACAACAAAACAAAAAAAAAACAGCCATTAGAAGGTGAAATAGGCCATCCACTACTCTTACTGGTGCAGAGTGTTTCAAACCATATTTGTAAAATCCAGCAGGAGGCAGAGAGTGAGTCATGCATTGTGCCATTAAGAAAACAGCCCACAGACGCATCCTGACGATTTACAGACTGCAGGGTCCAACGGCAAGGCTCAAACTAACCTCACAGCACTGTTTCAGATCAGGACCAAAGAGAAGTGAACAAAACCTAATTCAAACTAGGCACAAGGTGAAAATGACAGACTGAATGGGCAAACTTGTCCTGAATTGGTCTTATAATTTAAGTCCTAATGTAGATTTGGTTCTATTTCGTCCTTCCTGACTGTCAGAATGGGAACTGAATGTTCCCTTCGCACATGCACAGTTTGAGTAGTAAAACCAAATGAGAATTTTTGCCCTCCGCGCGACAGTGTACAGGAATATGGAGGAATATATTTAACAAAGGAATATATTTAACAAAGCCTTTTGTTTGTGATGGCTGTGCTCGCACACCCTCTCCCATCAGGTATGTTTGTATTGTTAGCAGGACACTACAGGCTGTCTATTGCTAACAATGTAATATTTTGGTTAATATCTCTCTGGTGAAGGTTGCATTCACACACCCTCTCCCATCGATCATTTAAGTTTGTGCTATCAGAGCTACCCTGTAGATTGGCAGTTGCTAATGTTGTTAACATTTTTGTTTCTTTCGGTGAAGGCTGCATTATCGCACCCTGTCCCTATTATTTGTCTTTCTCTGATGGTGCCAGCTATTTTAATACATTTTTGGTCTGTTTTGATTATTTTTGGTCCTATTTGGTGACGGCAGCGTTCACGGCCCCACTTCCACTTCTGGCTTTTTGTGAGCCAGACACTACCTGTCATAATTAGCAGGAGTTCTGATATTGTGTGTCTGTACCTTGGTTGGTGAAGGCTGCGTTCCCGTCCCCTCTCCCACCTTGGTTTTTCTGCTTGCCAATTAACCGCTGTGTAGCTGTCTGGTTTTCTTCCCATCTATACTGGTTGATTGATGGCTCTCATTGTTGTGTGGCCTGTGGGTCCACACTTCAGGTTGATGATGGCCACAACCTTTGTCCAGCATGCCTCGACCACTCAAAGGAAGCATTGTCAGATAATCCATGCATGAGCTGCAGTTACATGCCACGTGCTGTCAGGGTGGCAAGGATGGCACATCTTAACTCTGCAGGTGGTGTCGATCTCCCACCGTCGGGGCAGGTACCATTGCCCCTTCTGAGACTACAATTACGAGAGCTCCTCCCAAAAAGATGTCCAGGTCCGATCAAGGTCTTGCCTCTAAAGTGGAGCAGTTGTCCGCAGAATTGGAAGCGATGAAATCCTTATTGCAGGCTCATCGTATGGACACACCTGCTTCAGAGGTTGGGACGTCTTCCCAATCAATGCCTGTTCTGACCCCGGAGGATAATGTGCTCTCTCTGCCAGCATCTGCCTCTCATTTTTGGGATGAGGAGGATGCACCGTCCTAGCGCATTTCTAAGGATGGTTCGTAGTCTTCCCCACAAAGCCTTGGTAGTGACTCAATCATTAGCTTCATGTGAGATGTTATGCGCAGAGCTCTGGATCGTTTGCAGCTTCCAAAACCTGAACAGCCTGGCCTTGGTAGTGCTTTCTTTAGGCGTGGGTGTGCCCCTACGCCGTGTCCTCCTTTGTGGAGTATCAGAGAGTTGCATGCCTATTGGAAGGATGCTTTCTCCAGGCTTTTGTCAGTTGGCTGGATTTTGGCCGCTATGCACAATGCGACAACAGCTGGTCTGGATTGCATGCCTGCTGTTGAACTGGCTGTGGCTTCTCTCATTGTGTCACCTGAGGAAGCACTGAGATGTCAGGTGTCCAAGACTCCAAAGCTGTGTGACAGATGACTTCATCACCAAGGCGTACAACTGTGGTGTGAGGATTGGTCATCTGGACAATTCTTTGGTGCGTTTGCTTTTTGCTCTCTCTGCCTTCTTCCAGGAGCGTGATGGTGCTGCAGCGGCTGCTGATTTTAGTGATGCTGCACTGCAGGCTTTTGCGTTGATGACAAGGGAGCTTGGATGTGTTATGGCCTTTCTGGTTCAGGCTCGCCAGCAGATTTGGCTCGCTCAATCTCCCCTGACGGAGGCATACCACAGAACCCTCTGCAGTGTGCCTGTGGAACCAGAGCAGTTGTTTCTTCAGCTTGTGGGAAGGTTGACTTCTGTTACACGAGTTGTGCTTATCAGCCTTCTGTCACTGCGTCCGCTACAAAAGTGGCTGAACAGTTTTCATCTGGATGCCACACGGCACCGACAATGGATGCTCAGAGTGACGTGGCAGTGCTCCCGTGCACTGACCCCATGGAGGGACAGGAGCTATTTGTCACAGGGGTCCCCATGGGTCTGGTGGTGTGTCGCAGGGACGTGGTCACCACAGACCCCTGCTTCACAGGATGGGGCGCTATATGGCTGCACAGGATGGCTCAGTGGTTTTGGTCTGCCAGGGATTGTTTAGACCACATAAATGTTTTGGAGTTGCATGCTGTCCATTTGGCTCCCAGGAGCTTTCTGTCACACCTAAGAGTGTGACAGAAGAGTGTGTTCTTATTCAGTCGGACCGTCTATGACATCAACCATCAAGGGGGCATCAGATCAGCACTACTTCTCAGGGTGTCTCAAGATCTGTTAACATGGGTTGCGTCTCCTCTGTCCACACTGTGAGCAGTGCAATTACCGGGAAAATGGCAATCAAGTGGAGGATTATGTTTTCCGAAGGGAACCTTCTCTAGGTGAATGGTGTCTCCACCAAGAGGAGGTGCACAGGATCTGGAACCTGTTAGGGTGGGCAGAGGTGGATCTATTCCCTTCAAAGGAGTCAACATACTGTCCTTCTTGAGGGAGTCAGGTTCTCTGGGACAAGATGCACTGGTACACACCTGTCCCCAGTGCCTCCTCTATGCTTTACCCCCTCTTCCTCTGTTTTGGCCGCCCCTACAGAGGGTTCTCCAGGAAGGCCACAGACTGTTGCTGGTCACCCCATGCTGGCCAGCATGACCGTGGTGTACATTGCTGTACAATCTGTGTTGTGGTCTCCCGTGGCGTCTCCTGGCCAAGAGAGCTCTGCTGTCTCAGTTGGGGGGTCAAGTATGGCATCCCAATCCTCAATACCTCCCGTTGTGGGGGTGGCCATTGGCGGGTCTGACATGCGGCTGATCGGTGTCACCCTGTTCGGCAAACACTGTTGAATGCCAGAGTGGCCTCCACTTGTCAGCAGTATAGGAACAGGTGGAAGTTGTTTTTTCACTGGTTTTCTGCCTGTGGTGATGATCCTGTGTCTTATTCGGTTCCTGTTATCCTGGAGTTCCTCCGGTCTCTTCTGAACAATGGACGGTCTCCATCCACTCTCAAGGTGTATGTTGCTGCTATATCCTGTCATCATGGTTTGGTTGGAAGCTGTACAGTTGGGGGCCATAACTTGGTTTCTCTTTTTATACGGGGTGCGTGCAGGTTGTGCCCACCAACTACACCACGAGCTCCAGTGTGGGACTTTTCACTAGTCATTTGAGCCTTTGGCACAGGCGGACCTCAAGTGGCTTTCAGGTTAGACTGCATTTTTATGCAGCCCTTTCTGCCAGTTCTTTCTGTCTCAGGTGGAGTCTGGATAGTTCTAGTGTCACTCTGTGGCTGAACACAGCGTTTATGCCGAAGGTGCTGTCCCGTTCTCACTATAATGAGCCTTTGAGTTTGGCTCGGTTTGAGCCTTCGTTTGGAGAGGGCAGGGACAAGCTGCAGTTCTTATGCCCGATCTGGGCACTGAAAACCTATATTGCAGCCATGGCAGGTATGAGTTATTCAGACCAGCTGTTCTTGTGTTACAGGGTTGCTAAGAAGGGCTGTCCTCTTTCCCGACAGCGTCTTTCACCCTGGGTTGTTGAGGCTATTCACTATGCCTACAGTGTTGCAGGCAGCAACCCTCCATCTGGTGTGAGGGCCCATTCTACTGGAGGTGTCTCCACTTCATGGGCAGCCATGAGAGGAGTCCCTTTGGAGACATGTTATATATGTTATATATGACATATGTGTTTCGCATCTTGGGATTCGCCAAGCACATTTGCCAGATTCTTCAACGTCAGTGTGGTCTCTGCTCATCCTCTTGGCGTGGTTCTTCATGAATCTTTGGGCTCTTCTTAGTAAGGTATGTGCTCAGGATTCTTCATGAGATATGGTATTGATCATTCGGTGCTTTCAGCATCGCCCTCTGGTGGTCATCCGGGATTCACAGAACCACAGTTACATACATAACTTTAATTTGATCCTGCTCTAGTCCTGGTTTAGCCCTGGTTTAGCCCTGGTTTAGCCCTAATCTAGTTCAGGTTTAGTTCCTGGTTTAGTCCCAGTTTTGATTAAATCAAAACAAAAATTTAAATCAATCAATTGAGATCAGTCAGTATGAGGGGACAAAAAGATTAATTCGATATATATCGATCAGCCATATTTTTTTAAATTAAGTTTGTGATTGTCCTTGCCTCAATTTTAAAATAATGATCACATTTTCTCCATGTATTCATTATTCTGTATTTTCTTAGTCAAATATATGCCTTTCTGTGGTAACCAGGCAACCACATATGGAGCTTGAGTGGTATTTGGGTGACATTCATTCACTGATGCGTTGGCACAAATCCCCACTGAGCAGGTTTGCATTAAAGTAATAGGATTATACATGGATTATCCTGTTAGCAAAAAATATAAAAGAACAAATTATGAAATAAATCAATTTTCCAAATGAGAAAACAAGTTATTCTGGCGTTCTGTTTACTGGTGAGTTTAGGGACAAAATTATGTGTAAATTACAGTAGTGGAAGTAGTAAAATACTGTACTTAAGTATAAATTTGAGGAATCTGTTAAGTTGATTTTTACTTTCTACTTTTACTTCACTACATCTGAGAGCCGGAATCTACTTTCTACTTCACTACACTTTTGAACAGGACTGAAAAGAAAAAGTACTTATTATTATCTGATACCTGTTGAAAAGGCTGAGGGTTTATTTTGAACATGTTTGAGCAAACAAAATATAAAAGAAAAACAGCTAGGAAAAAATGATCAATTCAACTGTTTCTGTTCAAAATTCAGCAAAAATCGATACATTTGAAGGTTTATTAAAAAAATACTTTAAAGCCCCAGTGTGTAGGATTCGTGGCGCATAGGTGGATGGTGCTATTGGACTTTCTGTTTTAGCTACGGCAGACCTCGAGGGTCACCCGGGCGCGCCGTAACGCGGACAGCTTTCGTACCCGCGCATGAACCGCGCGCCGCTACTGTATAAATGTGAAAACACACATTCCCGATCATGTACCATGACACTCTACACATCAAATGAAATCTTACAGTCTCCTCTTTTTGACTATGACTATTTTGACTATTTTTAACAATCACTCCCCGAGCACATGGGGCTTTTATACGGAAAAGCACAAAACGAGGTTAGCTTACCTTAGAATGCTTTGCACAGGTACACTCTGTATTTCACCATAAACTTGCTCTCAATTTGTCCGTAAGGATCCAGCGAATAAAATCCAGTAAAACAATTTAGTCCAAAACACGTGTTAGATCCATTACGACGTCTGATCCGGCAGCATGCTTGTGTTGTTTACCCAAAACCACGAGCCTTGCCGAAGGCGGAGCCCAAATGTCCTTCTGGGGCTCTCGTATTCAAAATGGCTGCTTCTGCATGGGGAAGATCCCCCTTTTATGCAGGTATATCTAAGTCCAACAGAATACTTTGATTTCATGATGGAAGTGAAAAGGCTTGGAAAACAATGTATTTTTGAATGGGTATCTTCAATTTCAGTAATTAACGGGTAAAAATCTTACACACTGTCCCTTTAAGTACATTTTTAAACAGGTATTATTTTTACTATGTAACTTCATGTTTGGGGGTTTGTCACCTGCTTGTTTCTATGGATATGAGCAATGGCTCTGCTTCAAATGTTCCACAGTATGACATTAAACAGATCTACCTTACATTTGTTAAATTACAGGCCATTTTAAAGCTCAAAAATAACTAGACAAACAGCATTCTGACTGTGAGCGAGGTTGCCTCTCCACAGATCTAACCTGTAACAGTCTGGCTCTTACTTTTACTAGGGTTTTTCTTTCCTCTGGTAAACATAAGACATCTTAGTTATTACATTCAAATCAGACTGCAATGTGATGACAATGGATCTGTATCACACCATCATCTAAACTCTGTCAAACAAACCCAGGATTTCAAGTCAAGTTTGAGCCCGATCCAAACACAGCCCACTCCCTCCAGAGCAGCACCTGCCTGCCAAATCTATTGTTCCATATAGCAGATGACGGACAGGCCACACGCAGGATTATCTTAGACCCAGTATCTCATTTATCAGCGGCTAGCAGCAGGTAGATTCAAACCAAGGCCACCTCTACCACCTCCACCAGTCACGACAAGTGCCTAACTTAATACATAAATATATATGTGTGTGCGTGCGGTGCAGTCAGCCTAAGCCCAGCACTCCCACACACATAACAAGAATAATCTGTAGGAATATATAGACAGTAGCTGCATACTGATGGCTGTCTGCTGCCTTAAAGAGGATGGACGAGAGGAGACCGCTGTTGGATTCAAATGTCAGTCAAACAAGGACAATAGGTTTCTGCACTATGGAGCTGTGAATAACTAAATACAGTTAATGCATTTGTTTTTTTATTGCATTTATTTACTCCAATGATGGTTTATTATGTGAAGTGTTTTCTGCTATGGAAACCAGGCCTGTCACGATAAATACTATATCGACATACAGTGGTACCTCACCTTACGAAAGACCCAACAAACGAAAATTTCAAGTTACGAAACGCCTTCACGTTAAAGTGATACTCCGGGATTTTTGACATAGGGTCCAATTTTCTAGTTAGCCAGCGTGTAGGATATGTGTAGAGAAAGTTATTTTGCGATTTCATGCAGTCTTTGTAAAATCTGAGTTGGCTGTTGCTAAGCTAGCGAAAGTGAACGTCCTGCAGCTAGCCAGCCACTAAAATAGACATACCCAGTACAAAACAAACACCCAAACAAATCAGTTATTATGCCAGGGTATCGATGTACATATCTGTGTTGATAGAATGATTAAGGAAGTAAACCAAGCATGTATTCCTTTGATCATCATCAGCAATTCGTACTTCCTCATTGAAAGCTTGACAGCCGCGGATTGATATCACCCGCATGTCCCAATCCGACCGGCTCTAATAGTTTGTTTACTAGCAACCTCGCAACTGTAAAAGTGAGCACACGGAGCCTGTTCAAAGTATGGCAATGTTTGGCGAGCCCGATTATTTTGATGAGGAGGAAGAGCAGTTGCATTTTTCCAGTGAACCATACTTGTATGAGCCGGAGTATACGGACGAAGAATTGAAAGAGATGGATTTACAAAGAGCAAGAGAACAAGAGAGCGCGTCTGCAAATGCAGCCGCCGCCGAAGCTGCAGCAGAAAGCCGGGACAGAAGAACCGGGGATTGGTGGTGTCAGTGCCGAAATTGCGAAGTTATGGAGAACGAGGATGAATGTTTTTGCTGCAGGGAGTGGGACTTAGTTATCCCACAAATGCAAGAGCTGGAGCTAGATACTTCGTTTCGAAGTCTAGATGTGTCTGGTGGCCATAGCACTTCCAATGATGTCTGCATAACAGAGCACCAGGACTTCTTGCCCCATCTCAATCGTGGCGTACTGGAGACATTCTTCTGCGTCGAAAAGATAAATTGGAAGAAACGACCTAGACCTGCTGGACCTAATGGCCAGTTATCAATGCGGTAAGTGGTGTGCCAGAAAAAAATGTTGAATGTAGGAGCGTTTGGCCAGTTGCAAAATCAGTGAGATGATTATACTCACATCTTCTAAGTTAGGCCTCCTGTTTCTGTTACTCACCAACGTGTGTAATGCATGCCTCCGGTCTCTACTCTTTGTAATAATGACAACTGCTGCTGATGAATTGACGAGGGAGAAGTAAAATTCCGCCGCTGCTTAGAAACTAGTCCCCCAATATGCGTCAATTAAGTCGTTTGAAGCAAGATCCGTTTCGTTCAAAATATTATTATATCAACACAGATATTTAAATCGATACCCTGGCATAATAACTGATTTGTTTGGGTGTTTGTTTTGTACTGGGTATGTCTATTTTAGTGGCTGGCTAGCTGCAGGACGTTCACTTTCGCTAGCTTAGCAACAGCCAACTCAGATTTTACAAAGACTGCATGAAATCGCAAAATAACTTTCTCTACACATATCCTACACGCTGGCTAACTAGAAAATTGGACCCTATGTCAAAAATCCCGGAGTATCACTTTAAATATTGGTCTCTAGATACGAAAGAAAATTCAAGTTACGAAATGCGAAATCTCAAAAATTCAAATAATGCGCGCTCAGCCACACACATTATACGCTTTTCTCAGACTGGATTTAAACTTTTCTCACATTTGTCTCTCGTTTAAACACTCAAACTTTCATAGATTTTCAACAAAATTATTAATAGTGAAGTGTGGGGGGAAGGGGGAGGGGGAGAAAACTGCGCGCGGACACGTGTGATAGTGCAGCATGACCCGGCGCGGGGCTGCCAGCAGGTCTAGACCTGGACTAAACCAGGACTGGACCAGGACTAAACCTGGACTAAACCAGGACTAAACCTGGACTAAACCAGGACTAGACCAGGTGGATTAAAGCGCCACGCGTGGGTCTATTTCCTGGTTTCGTTTCGAGTCACGGCTGAGGCGAGCAGCGAGGGGGACCGCACGCAGTCTGAGCGCATGAACGAACGCATGCAAGAGCCTGGTCTAGACCAGGTCTAGACCAACGCGGCTCTAGAGGTGGTCTAGAGGAGGCACGGTTTGAGCACGGGTCTCGTTCATGCGCTCAGACTGCGTGCGGTCCCCCTCTCTGCTCGCCTCAGCCGTGACTCGAAATGAAACCAGGAAATAGACCCACGCGTGGCGCTTTAATCCACCTGGTCTAGTCCTGGTTTAGTCCTGGTCTAGTCCAGGTTTAGACCTTGGTCTAGACCTGGTATAGTCCACGTTTAGTCCTGGGTCTACAGTCTCTACGCAGAACACAATGTTACACTATAAAAAAAGTTACACTATAAAAAAAAAATTGGATCGGGGCCTTGGAACGAATCAGGCTTTTTCCATTGAAATAGGTACTCAACTTAGGAAAAATTCACGTTACGAAACCACTTCTGGAACAAATTAATTTCGTAAGGTGAGGTACCACTGTATCGAGCAATATATTTTCTTTATACTAGTAGGGATGTAACAATATCAAAATATGATATGATATTTTCATGATATGCATCTCAAGGTTCAATATTTACTGCAATATTTTGTGGAGGCTTACAAAATTGTGAATATGCTACTTTGTCCCTTTAAAAGCCTTGGAAATGCCTTGAAAAGAAGAAGACATCCTTTATTCTCTGCATTTGACCCATCCTTCAGGAGCAGTGGGCAGCTCGTCTTTCAGGCGCCCGGGGACCATCTCCATGATCTTATTGCTCGGCTTGGTCAAGACCTAAGCTAGCACTCACTCAAGCTTCACAGCAAGAAGGTTCCGAGTTTGATCCCCAAGTCGCCCCAAGCCTTTCTGTGTGGAGTTTGCATGTTCTCCCCGTGTTTCCTCCGGGCACTCCGGTTTCCCCCATCAACCCAAAATATGCTCCAGGTAAAATCCTCCAGCTTAGGTCCTGATCAAGCCTAGCAATGAGATCATGGAGATGGGTCCCTGGGCGCCTGAAAGATGAGTTGCCCACTGCTCCTGAAGGATGGGTCAAATGCAGAGAAATAATAAATCCAATCCAATCCAATCCAACTTTATTTATAAAGCACTTTAAAAACAACACAGTCGACCAAAGTGCTGTACACAGGTTAAAACACAAAACATGACACACAGTAACATTAAAAACAGAACATGATAAATGTCAACTACTCACACTGAGTTAAAAGCCAATCTAAAAAAATGAGTTTTAAGAAGAGATTTAAAAACAGGAAGTGAGTCGGCCTGTCTAACATTCAGTGGAAGTGCATTCCAGAGTCTTGGAGCAGCCACTGAAAAGGCCCGATCTCCCCTAAGTTTCCTTTTTGTCTTGGGGACAACAAGGAGAACCTGACCTGCAGACCTGAGAGAGCACCAGCAGGTCAGACAGATACTGTGGGGCCAGGCCATGGAGACAATTCAAAACAAATAAAAGAATCTTAAAATCAATACGAAACTGAACAGGTAGCCAATGGAGAGATTAAAGAATGGGAGTTATGTGATCGAATTTGCGAGAACCAGTTAAAAGACGAGCAGCAGCGTTTTGGACTAGCTGAAGACGGGAAAGCAAGGTTTTGTTGAGACCTGAGTATAAAGCATGTCTTCTTCTTCTTCTTCTTCTTCTTCTTCTTCTTCTTCTTCTTCTTCTTCTTCTTCTACGTACAACTGTCCATCTCATGTACATCTTATGGCACTGCACTAATCGCAGGCAAACTCTTATATATAATATAAGTATAGTATACAGTAGTATACAATCGGGTGGACCAGGAATAGGGGTGGACGGGTAAACTGGATAATAACACACTTATTGTTCAGGAGACATTCAAAATTAGAATATATGTTGTCTATAATTGATACTATTACAAATGTCAGCAAAAAGAGCTGAGATCTGAATAAAATGAGCAGAAATGTCTAGTGTAATTTCCCAAACAAGATAGTGATGGTTAATTTTATGATCCATTCACGTTTTGCGCATCGCCCAAAACATTTACAGAAACATTTTAACACAGCCCTGATGCATTTTAAAAAGATTATCTGAATATTGATGTGGAGATATGTAAATATGTGATCTTTTCATCAATATCGCCTGCCCCTGACCATGACACAGTTTTAAGGTCATTGAAAGTCCAGACCAGGCAACACATGACCCACAGTGAGGACGAGAGTGAGGGCCTGTTGAGTGGACGGGCCCCAGCTGTCCCAGAGGATGTGCGGACGTTAAGATATGATCAACAACTCAGCACGAGGAAAATTGCATTTTTCTTTCTAACTCTATTGAGAATATTTTCTAAGTATGGCTTTAACTTTCTATTTCCATGGAATCATGCAGTACCTAAGTTACTTACTGTATCTTTATGGAGAATCAAAGAAAGAAAGAAAATACAAGTAATTTTTGGTCCTGAAATGAATTGGAAAATTTGGTCGTACATTATATTTATATAGTCCAGGGGTGTCAAACTCATTCTGGTCCGGGGGCCGTATCCAACCTACTTTGATCCCAAAGGGGCCGGATCAGAAAACTCATGGCAAATATACCCCAAAAACAGCAATAAGTCGAAATATTTGTGCAGAGAAACACAAATCTATTACAGAAGTCTTTCTTTTACAACAACCTAAAACTTTAAGAAAAATGCAATTTCAGCACAAGCATACAGGTTTCCCATTCACCTCCGTGTACAAATAGGAATTAGTCAAATTTTCTTGGAAAATCCTGCACTCGGCGTCCACTTTTCTCATTTTTGTCATTTTGCTGATGAGGGCGTCACGGTCGACAGTCAAAACGATGGCCCTTTAAAGGTCCCATGGCATGAAATTTTCACTTTCTGAGTTTTTTGAACGTGAGCTCCCCTACCCTGTTTAGGGCACCCTCCCTCCTGCGAAATGTGTAAACTGAACATTTGCGATCCTTTTTTGCGTTTGAAAAAAAGACAGCCCAAACGGGCGATTCTGAACAAGGGAACTTTCTGACGTCACACTCAGGGAAAAATGCAAATGCAGTTCCACCGCCCGTCTGTGTTTCTCCCCACCGTCTCTGGAACTCACGCTCAGAGAGTTTGGACCGCAAACGAGCTACGAAATGCGAGATGCGTTTTTTTATTTGCCTGGAGACACGTGAGAGTGTTTCCAGGGTTGGATGTCCTTTATCCGAGCCTCCGAACCTCTGAAACAGCAGTGGTTTAATTTGATTTTCTGTGGAAATGTGTTTATTTTTCAATGGAACGCTTCTCATATCTTCCTCTGCACAAAAACGCGGAAGTGGGGCCAGCGCACAGCGCACTGCTAAACGAGGAAAGAGTGGAGAGTTTGGCCACGCCCCCACCCGCTGCACTGGCCTGTCTCTGTCCTCCTCATTTGCATTCAAGCAACAACGCCCAGAATAAAGTGTTCCAGAGACATATTTATGACTCTGCTTGTGTTCATGGTATCTCATGCACTGAGTCTTGATTTTGAAGAAGGATTCATTTACAATATTAGGGAACCATTAAGGCGCCATATAAAAGCATCAAGAAGTACCATGTCATGGGACCTTTAAGAGCGTTTGGAAAGAGGTGAGTCTTCATTTGTGCTGCTCTAGTGGGCGGGGCCACGCACAGAGGCGCTGGAGATGCTGCTACGCTAAGCTACGCAGAAAAGAGGCACAGAAAATTACCAATATTTTAATAGAAAATTAAAATATAATTAAAATATTTGAATAGAAAATCAGCTGAGGGCCAGATTAAAGGTCTTCGAGGGCCGGATCTGGCCTCCGGGCCACATGTTTGACACTCCTGATATAGAAAATCCTGACCTCTGTTTCAACTAAGGCGCAGATGGTGGCATGCCTCCTGCTTGTGCCCTTAACCCCATGAAACAGAACTGAAGAATGAGTAAAAGGTTAATGTAAATTAAGATTTTGATAAGTTTATGAAAAGACTTCCTTTTGTATTAAACATACTTAAACTTGAGACTCTACAATCATAAATATGAGTGCTCTATTTTGAATACCATCATGTATTCCTAAGCCACACTTAGACTGGTCAGTAACTCATATTTATACATGTGCATATAAAAATATTAAGATTTAGGAACAGGGTCTGGGGAATTGTTTGCTCTGACAATCTCGGCTGTTGTCATTCCTCGAGTTTGGAGCGCGTTGCTCTGCTCTGTGTTGTCGGAATTGAAGTTCAGATACAGCAGCAGCTTCAAAGTCTGTAGCCTCATAAATGGTCCAACTGTTCTGGCAACCACAGAATCAGCCCGGCAACAGGGAGCCCACCGCCCACCGCACCAAACAGCTGTGTTTACTTCCAAGATAAATAAAAGCACTTCAGGGGCCCAAAGGATGCAAATGTTCTGATAGTTACACCCACAAGTTTGTTCAGGGTTACTATTTATAACACTGCTAAATTATACACAATCGTTTTAACATGCAGAGGACACATGGGCAATATGTTGAAATATCAGAAATTGAAGCAAAAAGGAAAAAATTTAAATCTTCCAAACAAAAGTATTAAGTGATATTTCTGTACTTAGCGGTTTAATTGTGATTAATCTCACGTTTTCTTAAAAGATATTAGGCAAAACTGACTCTTGTGAGCTTTAAACCATTTTATGATACTGTTACATCATCAAAAACAGGGAAGGGGCAATTATTTTTCCCCAGGGGCCAAATGAGAAGCAGAAAATATTGTGGAGGGCCAAAAGTTTGAAGTCTACTCTGATTATTAATTTTATTTCTATGTTGAAATCAGTAAATGGCATTGTTTACAGAAGCTGGACATCTGTAAATAAGTATTTATTTATTCTGTTGCACTGATTTCAGATTTTAGATTCTAGATTTTAGATTGAGAGAGTAAAGAGAGAGTGAGGTTTTACAAAAACTGAATTTATTCAGTAAAATAAATCAAAACAATGGTAAACGTGAAACATTTGTAACTCTTTTTCAGTCACATTAACCCCACAATGTTTTCTGAGTTTAACTTTCTTAACTTTGTATTAAGACACCACAATGTCTTTGTTTGCCAAATAATAGAATACAAGAAATGTCACAACTGCCAAACTGTGTAGAAAAAAAGTTAAAATTAGCATGTTTAGTTTCTTTTTTCTGGATCAGTGAGAGAAATCTCTGTTGAGCTTTGCGGCGGCACGGTAGCTGAGTGGCTAGCGCTCTTGATTCACAGCAAGAAGGTTCCGGGTTCGATCCCCGGGTTGCCCGAGCCTTTCTGTGTGGAGTTTGCAGGTTCTCCCCGTGTCTGGGTGGGTTTCCTCCAAGCACTCTGGTTTCCCCCATGTATGTCTTTGTGTTTGTTGTGTTGTTGCTGTGTGTGTCAAACAGGCTCTGTGTACGTGAAAATGAATTTCCCCTTGGGGACAATAAAGTCTAAAGTCTAAGTTTAACCCAAAACATGCACCATAGGTAAAATCCTCCAGCTGAGGTCCTACCCAAACTGAACCAAGAAGGTCATGGAGATGGTCCCCGGGTGCAGTAATGTGCTGCTCACTGCTCCTAATAACAGGATGGGTTAAATGCAGAGAAGAATTTCTCTAGTGTGAGATCAATAAAGTTGCTTCTTCTTCTTCTTAACAAGTGCATCAAAGTCAGGTTCATGTTTGAGGTGGAGATGTGAAGCACAGACAGATGATCATCAGTACAAATGCATTATGTACAATTTTGAAAGTAGTAGTTTTATTTTCTTAATTATAAGCAACCTTTCATGGGCCAGCCGGAGTTGGCGCACGGGCTGTATTTGGCCCCCGGGCCTTGAAATGTCCGGGTCTGGTCAAAAACATACCTACATACATGAGAGCTGAAATCATCCAAATCATTCTAGTGAAGGTGAGTGGAATTTAAAAGCACAGTGGAGCAGCTGTACTACCACATGACATCACAAGGTGGATTGTTTTACATTTGAGAGAAGAACTTAGCCTAAATATGAAGGTTGTGTGTGTTAAACATGTGTGACACAACTTTAGGTATGTTTTTGATGAGGGAACAACATAATAACATAGAAAATATCATAATACGGGTCCTTTAAGACACACACAGTCCATGCACCGTCTGAATCTGCATTATGGCCACATAATGATACATGTATGAGTAAAAACTAAAATATAAAGGGTCATAAACTTTTCCATCTAAGATCAGCTGTTGCCACAAACTGTATCCATAAATGTCACGCTGTTATGTGTGTAAACACTTTTTCAAACAGTGACTCATTCGAATGGAAAAAAAAGTAGTCAGTAAAAAGCGACTTGACGGTAACAGTTCTAATAATGGTCTCATGACTCTGCACTTCCTTAAAATGGCTGTGGGAAAATCATTACAACTGAAGGCCATTTCTATTTTCTTAGTGCTTACGAATGCACAACGAGACCCAGCGGTTTAAGATCACCACATCTTATATACAGTAATATTGCTTCACAGATGCAGGACCAAAATTTAAAGATAAAGTATATTTATTTTTTATTGCAGTTCAGTGAGTGACTTCTGGAGGTTCTGATATTTTTCACATGAGACTAGTGATGGGACAGTTATGATTATTATTATTTTTTCGTTTATTTGGAAGGGACAATGCATATTAATGAACGTACAATTAAGATCACACAAACCGACGTAAATATGCCGGATTTAGCACAGTGCTAATTTCCATCCACAGTCCCAGACATAAAGACATAGCATACAACAGAAAATATGTTGCAGTTGCAGACATTAGACAATTTAGTATCAATAAATTACAGTAAAAATACAATTGATGGGCTTAGCCTAAAGTGTGGATTAAAAGGTGCTTTTCAGTGTGCGTAATAAGGAGCCTGTTCTATTTACAATGTGGATTTTAGTGTGTGTGTGTGCTTCTTGTATGTCATGGCTATTGTATTACAGTAATCCCTCGTTTATCGCGGGGGTTAGGTTCCAGAAATAACCCGCAATAAGAAAAATACGCAAAGTAGGACAACTTTATATTTTACAATTATTCTACATGTTTTAAGGCTGTAAACGCCTTAAAACACTGGAATTAACCTTTTCTCACATTTCTCTCTCATTTAAACACTCAAACTTTCATAGATTTTCAACAAAATGTATTAATAGTGAAGCGTGTGGGGAGACACGGCTCCGGGAGCCCCGCCGGACGTGCGAGGAGCGCGGAGACATGAGTCACTGGATCCGCAGGAAGCACCGCACTCATCCAACGGCACTGCCACGTCCCAGGACGCGACGCGCACCAACCCCTTGGAGAAGTGCGTGACACATGCACCCCTCATCGTGGTCAAATCCGTGACAGAGCAGCATGACCAGCACGAGGCCGCGCATACACCGGGGCTGTGAGCACGAGATCGAACCGCGGCGCCCGGACCGCGTCCTCTCAGTCCGAGCCACAAACCAGCCGCACGAAACCAGCAAAGAGCGGCACGTGGTGGTTTAATCCTGGTTTAGACCTGGTCTAGTCCCGGTTTAGTCCAGGACCAGTCCAGGTTTAGACCTGGTTTAGACCTGGTCTAGACCTGGTTTAGTTCTGGTCTAGACCTGGTTTAGTCCATGTTTAGTCCTGGGTCTACAGTCTCTTAGCCAATCAGGACGCAGAACACAATGTTACACTATAAAAAAAATGTTACACTATAAAAAAATTGAAAAAAGGCTGCGCACAGTGAACCGCAATAGAGCGAGGGACCACTGTATATGATTACACTTTTGATTCCTTTTCAGCCATATTTTAAGATGTGTTTTAAAAGAAGCAAGAGTTGGACTAATTCTGATTGATAGAGGTATTGATTATAGGTATTGTGTTCCAGTTATTGCATCCTGTAACTGAAAGAGTATTCTGAGCAAAGGTTGTTTTTCTGTACTGTACCTCACAATCCCCCCTGGCAGATGATCTGGTGCTGGACTCACGTTTTCTTTTATAAACTCCCTGAGCGGTGGTGGGGCCTGGTCATGTAGGGATCTGAAAATGACGCAGCTATTTTTAAAGAATTTGAAGTTATCAAAGCTTAACAGGTTATATTTTTCTAAAACATTGCAGTGATGAAATGATTGCGGCTTCTTATCAAATACTTTTATGGCTTTTTTGTAAAGCTGTTCGATTGGTTTTAACGCAGTGGGCCCAGCAAACGACCAAGTTGTGAAGCAGTATTCTATATGTGAAAGTATCATTCAGTGGAGGTATGATTTTGCTGCCTCTGTTGTAATGAAAGGGCGTATTTGTTTAAAGTTTTGTAAGTTGAATTTTACCGTGTTGGTTACCTTTTTTACTTGTTTTTTTGAATGTGAGATTGGAGTCTGTCACGACTCCAAGATATTAGAATTGTGTTACTAACTCCAGTTCTTGCCCCTCCAGAAACACCCCGAATCAGGTTAGTACTTTTGGTCTTTTAGAGAACATCATACACACAGTTTTTGTTTTTGTTTTTTTTGGTTGAGCATGAGGCAGTTTTGGTTTAACCAGTTGTGCACGTTGCCTAGAGCGTCTGTGAGGACTTCAGCTATTTTTTAAATAAACAATAATATGGTTCCGCAGGAAGCACCGCGCTCATCCAATGGCACTGCCACGTCCCCGGACGCGACACGCACCAACCCCTTGGAGAAGTGTGCGACACGTGCACCCCTCATCGTGGTCAAATCCATGACAGAGCAGCACGACCAGCGCGAGGCCACGCGTACACCGGAGCTGCGAGCACGAGATCGAACCGTGGCGCCCGGACCGCGTCCTCTCAGTCCGAGCCACAAACCAACCGCACGAAACCAGCAAAGAGCTCCAACGAGAAGTGTGCGACACATGCACCCCTGCAGGGGTTTGCGGTTCGAATCCCGCTCTTGACGGGTTGACCGCATGTGATCCCAGCTCCCACAAATGAGCGTTGCCGTTGTGTCCTTGGGCAAAACACTTAACCCCACCTCTCCCCCAGCGTCTGTGGACACTGGTAGCCCCCATGGCAGACATGCAAATCAAGGCCCGTTGTGACGTGAGCCGTCCTCCTGTGGACCCACCAACTGCGGGAGGATTCATGAGGGCTGGTGCATTGTGTTCTGGGCAGCAGAACACTGCTTGGACTGCTGCCCCCGTGACCCAGAAAATAGAAAAGTGGAAGAAAATGAATGAATGAATGAATGAATGAATGGTTTATTGTGATAAAAACGGTACACAATAGTCGCTTACGGGACATTTCAAATAGTCATAATAATCACCGACAAAGATAATTGTCATAAATCACGAGAATGTGCAGAAAAAAGACACTTCTCCATGGTGTTTTCTTCTAGATCACTGTTTTCACTCATAACAAAATATAATACTGTAACAGTTTTAAATATGGAACCTATTCATAATACTTAAATGATCATGATTCATATCCATAACATTTTTAAACTGTCAGAAACTTTCATAATTTTCTTGACATAATCGTTGATTGCATTTATTATTTTGATAATTGTGACACCACATTTCTCTTTCACCTCATGTCCGTACGAGACACGGTCTGTCCAAACTCAGGACTCAGGATCCTCGTCTTTTCTCACTACAGTCATGGTGGTTATCCTTGGAGAAATATTTACAGTCCCACTTCCTGACATAATTCAATCCCATCCGACAGAAGAAAGTGTTCCTGTTGATGAAGTGGTGTGTATGTGTCTCCAGAGGGTCAAACTCGTTCAACGGGATGTTCCAAGAAAACTGCAGGAATACAGTCCAGAGCAGTCCGAGCGATGTGATCCGTCATGTAAGACTGTGGAAAAACATGCTTCCTAGAAAAGACTTTACATCTAAGTCAAGTTACAAAAACCAGAACTCACACTGGACAAAAAACATTCTTTTGAAGAAGCTTGGGTTTGTTTTTGGGATTGCATTCTGTCAGAACCATCTATCAATAATTTTGTCCAACAATTTCATCATTTTCAGTTTCATTATTTTGCCTTTTTAAAAACTAATATGGTTTTCAAACTTCTTGCTCAAGGGGTCGGCAACCTGCGGCTCCGGAGCCACATGCGGCTCTTTGATTCCTCTGATGCGGCTCAGTACAGCGGTCCCTCGTTTATCACGGGAGTTACGTTCTAAAAATAACCCACGACAAGCGAAATCCGCGAAGTCGTCAGCTTTATATTTTACAATTCTTCTCCATGTTTTAAGGCTGTAAACGCCTCCCCACACACATTCTACACTTTTCTCACACTGGAATTAACGTTTTCTCACATTTCTCTCTTGTTTAAACACTCAAACGTTCGTAGATTTTCGACAAAAAAGCACAGTGTTATAGAACGAAACCAAAGTGTATTTGGTGTGTATTTCACAGTTCTTATGACCGAGCCTCTTCGTCCTGGCGCCGCTTCGCTGTGGCGGGTTTTGTCGGGGAGAAAACTTGCAAACATACAGCACTTCAGAGTCACACTGCGATCCAACATTTATATAAATCTGGCAAACTGAACACATTCTGTACAGGAGACACGGAGGAGAATGACTGACGAATCGGCAAAGGTCTACAGTCCCTTAGCCAATCAGGACGCAGAAATGCGCGTTGATACACTATAAATAAAATTGGAATTAAAAAATCCACGAAAAAGCAAGGCCACGAAAAGTGAACCACGATATAGCGAGGGACCACTGTATTTAATTAAAATGTATTTTATTTACGTTCATTCATTTTCAAAATGTAATTCTATGGCACAAAGGCAAAAAAGCCGTTATATACAGTGTTATTTCATTTAAAATTTCAAAAGGGTTTTGTGGCTCCCAGTGTTTTCTTTACTGTGTGAAACGGCTCCAAACGGCTCTTTGAGAGGTAAAGGTTGCCGACCCCTGGTATAGACCTTTAAATAGCTGCATAATTAGAAATGTGGTGTACGATCTTAGTAAACTAAACTAAATATGAGTATTATGATAATTTGGATCAAGCACAAAAGTTAATCTACCAAATCAGACTTGGACTATAAACATGTAAAAACTAAATATTATGATGAAAACAATACTTTTATTTGAAGCCAACACAAGTTTTTTTTGAGTGTGGAGATGTAAAAATAAATATAATAAATAATAAATAAAACTAAAACTGTCTTGATGCAATTTAAAAATTAAATTCCACCCTTGAAACGGTCCCTGTAATGAATAAACTTTCATGCTGATTTTCATTCATCAAAAACCATCATTGTTGTGGTCCTGTACGTGCTGGTTTGTTCAGGCCATTTTATTGGCTGACTGAGTCTAAGCAGAGACATCTTATTTATGCCCGCCTCACAAACACAAGCGTAAATACCACAGAATGGTCAAACATTTTTTCACACACCATTTGGGAAAAGTAATCCTCTTGTGATGACCGTATAAGGCGTGCGACTTCTGGCCCAGTAACTGTAGCGCTCAGTAACTTTGATGTTGTTTTTCACGGCAGGGGGAAATCAGCAACGAGCCAAAACTCCACCAGAAATAGAACAAGAGAAAATCTATGAGGAACTGCAGCTATGCGTTTGGCACAGACGCCGAGCCATGACATCACCTCCGAGGCATTTAAAAATACACCAACTGGTTTGTTACAGTCAGACGGTGTAATGCTGAAGAAGGATCTCGGAAAGGCTGAAACTGCTGTATCCAGAGCTGTTCAAATTGTGATGTAATTCCTGTGACAAAATGCTATTTCAGTGATTATATTATATGATTATAGCTGGGCAATATGGTGAAGAAAATAAAATGATCTCCTCCATCTGTTTTTTTGGTGATCATGATTCAGTATTTCTCTCAAGTGTCTCTGAGTGTCCAAAAGCCCTATATACAGTGGTACCTCACCTTACGAAATTAATTCGTTCCAGAAGTGGTTTCGTAACGTGAATTTTTCCTAAGTTGAGTAGCTATTTCAATGGAAAAAGCCTGATTCATTCCAAGGCCCCGATCCAAGTTTTTTTTTTTTTTTATAGTGTAACATTGTGTTCTGCGTAGAGACTGTAGACCCAGGACTAAACGTGGACTATACCAGGTCTAGACCAAGGTCTAAACCTGGACTAAACCTGGACTAAACCAGGACTAGACCAGGTGGATTAAAGCGCCGCGTGCAGGTCTATTTCCTGGTTTCGTTTCGAGTCACGGCTGAGGCGAGCAGCGAGGGGGACCGCACGCAGTCTGAGCGCATGAACGAGACCCGTGCTCAAACTGTGCCTCCTCTAGACCTCCTCTAGACCTCCTCTAGACCTCCTCTAGACCTGGTCTAGACCACCGCGGCTCTTACCTGCGTTCGTTCATGCACTCAGACTGCGTGCGGTCCCCCTCGCTGCTCGCCTCAGCCGTGACTCGAAACGAAACCAGGAAATAGACCCGCGCGCGGTGCTTTAATCCACCTGGTCTAGTCCTGGTTTAGTCCAGGTTTAGTCCTGGTTTAGTCCAGGTTTAGTCCTGGTCCAGTCCTGGTTTAGTCCAGGTCTAGACCTGCTGGCAGCCCCGCGCCGGGTCATGCTGCGCTATCACACGTGTCCGCGCAGTTTTCTCCCCCCTCCCCCTTCCCCCCACACTTCATTATTAATAATTTTGTTGAAACTTTGAGTGTTTAAACGAGAGACAAATGTGAGAAAAGTTTAAATTCAGTCTGAGAAAAGCGTATAATGTGTGTGGCTGAGCGCGCATTATTTGAATTTTTGAGATTTCGCGTTTCGTAACTTGAATTTTCTTTCGTATCTAGAGACCAAAATTTAATGTGAAGGCGTTTCATAACTTGAAATTTTCGTTTATTGGGTCTTTCGTAAGGTGAGGTACCACTGTAAATCTGATCCATTATTATTTTTCTCTGTTTAATGCAGCTCTGTGCTTAAACACAGAGTGACTGAGGTGGAATCAACCAATCTGTGATACCACCAGGCTTACCAACTTATGTACCTCTATTTACAACCAGCGTACATTTTGTTGACCAATATACAATTCCATATCCTCCTGGGACCCGGCCCATTCATCTGTGACCTTTATAGTGGACATTGAGTTAACCAGTCTATAAAATAAGATAAGATAAGATAAGATAAGATAAGATAAGCAGTAGCTCAGTTGGTAGAGCATATGCCTCGTGATCCAGGGGGTTGGCGGTTCGAATCCCGCTCTTGACGGTTGACCGCATGTGATCCCAGCTCCCACAGATGAGCACTGCTGTTGTGTCCTTGGGCAAGACATTTAACCCCACCTCGCCCCCAGTGTCTGTGGACACTGGTAGCCCCCATGGCAGAAGATACATCAAGGCCTGTTGTGACGTGAGCCGTCCTCCTGTGGACCCACCACCCGCGGAAGGATTCATGGGGGCTGGTGCATTGTGTTCTGGGCAGCAGAACACTGCTTGGACTGCTGCTCCCGTGACCCAGAAAATAGAAAAGTGGAAGTGAATGAATTAAGATAATCCTTTATTTGTCCCACAATAGGGAAATTGCAGTGTCACAACTCAAGTTTCAGAAACGTGCAATATTGTTTGTTTCAATACTCTCCCTGTCACTGTTTTATTATTATTATTACTTATTCGAATTATTACTTATTTTATTATTATTATTACTTATCTTTATTCCATTCTTGCCTGCATGCACTTTTTCTTTCTTGTTCAAACTGTCCCTACCTGGAGCTACTGTGACAAGTAAATTTCTCCTGCATGAGATCAATAAAGTCTTATCAATAGCATGCATGAAAATTAAGATAAATAATAATAATAAGTATGTACAATCAACTAAAAAAACACAACACTGTACTTTTAAGTGTTTTGAGATAGACTCTAGTTTGTGGCTGCGCTATGATAAATAAATAATAATAAATAAATAAATAATAATAATAATACAATTATATAAAAAAAATATATAAAATAAATAAATAAATAAATAAATAAATAAGAAATTAAAAGGGAATCTAAAAACTTTTTGAGGTGACTGTAGAACAGTGTTTCTCAACCTTTTTTTAGACGAGGCACCCTTTAAATTCATGAAAAATCTCAAGGCACCCCAAACTTTTTCTTTCTATTTTAAAGGGACAGTGTGTAAGATTTTTACCCGTTAATTACTGAAATTGAAGATACCCATTCAAAAATACATTGTTTTCCAAGCCTTTTCACTTCCATCATGAAATCAAAGTATTCTTTTGGACTTAGATATAGTCACATAAAAGGGGGATCTTCCCCATGCAGAGGCAGCCATTTTGAATACGAGAGCCGCAGAAGGACATTTGGGCTCCGCCTTCGCCTTCGGCAAGGCTCGTGGTTTTGGGTAAACAACACAAGCATGTTGCCGGATCAGAAGTCGTAATGGATCTAACACGTGTTTTGGACTAAATTGTTTTACTGGATTTTATTCGCTGGATCCTTACGGACAAATTGAGAGCAAGTTTATGGTGAAATACAGAGTTTGACCTGTGCAAAGCATTCTAAGGTAAGCAAACCTCGTTTTGTGCTTTTCCATATAAAAGCCCCATGTGCTCGGGGAGTGATTATTGTGCAGGGAAATGAATTGCAAAAGAGGAGACTGTAAGGTTTCATTTGATGTGTAGAGTGTCATGGTACATGATCGGGAATGTGTGTTTTCATGAGAAAAAAAAAAAAAAAAAAAAAAACGGGACCGCGCGGCGCGTGGGTCCCTCGAGGTCTGCCGTAGCTAAAACAGAAAGTGCAATAGCACCATCCACCTATGCGCCATGAATCCTACACACTGGGGCTTTAATGTAGGTTATCACACGATGAAGATGAAGATGTCGAGGGCTCAGATTCAGGCGTGTCAACTCTACTATTGTGGCGACTCCGATATCACACCTGCTCAAAGTAACACATTTGTAGATGTCACGTTCCAAAGTTGCAGCTTTATCTCAGATATGTGTGTTGGGCTGCTGATATGTGTGTAATGCTAGATGAAAGATTCTACTGACTAAGTATTTGTATATTAATTTAGGCAATTATTTATAATATTACATTATTTATTTAGGCCTATTTCGCATACGGCCAGCTGCGTTTCTGCGGCACCCCTGGGGGGGGGGGGGGGGGGTTGAGAAACACTGCTGTAGAAGCTTGTCACAGATGTTGGTCGTCAGGTTGTTCACTTCACATGGATTTAACACTATTACAGTCCATTACAGAGGACATGTTACAACATTATGAATAAAAATTAAATTAACAAAATGTAAATGCTAAGGTGTTTATTTACCTCCAAATAGAAAATTAAAATAATAATAATATTTTTTTAATTCAGGTCCCAGGAGGATATACAAACTCAGTGTTCAAGTAAATAATCTGCTCCTATAGGAAAAAAGATCCACAAAAACAGCCCTTTTTCTGATGAAATAAAAGCCTACAGAACTGCATATTTGTAGTTTTGTACATTTGTGCCAATGGAAATTAATCATCTAATGTGAAAATAAGAGCCTTATAAACTAAACCATACAGGGCCAATCTGCTTTAGATAAATACACTTTGTTCACAGATAACTGTTTCAAAGTGTGTGGAAAGGTCACAGTGACAGTATTCGTCCAAATCCAGAAAAGTGGTTCGATTTTAGAAGACGCCACAGGAAAGTGACTGTACAGAGACGAGAGCAGGAGATTTTTGGAGCTTGTTTTCATTGAATCACGTTTAATGTGAAACAGTGAGACTTCAGCCTTTTCAGATGAAACCATGGCAACAGATTCATTGACAGACCAAGAGCAAGGGACATGGAAAAGAAAATACATGCGGCAAAAAATACGGATGAAAGATTGTGTCTTTTATGAATGGAAAATATTTAGTGTAAGTCTGAGGAAATTAATGAAATCAACAGGTTTTTAGAAAAATAAAACCTGGCTCCAACATGACCCAAAGCTTTATGGGTAGATTTTGACCACGATGACAATGGCAAGAACAGCGATATTTGCTTAAAATCAACTGAATGAAAAGCACATCTCAAAATTGGTCAGACAAAAACATTGTGGTTTATATCACAAATTGTTCGGAATCATTATTCGATATGAATGTTGTTATCTGATACAGTTTTAATTATCCTGCAGTTGTAAGTCACATAATAAAGCAGGCAGACAAACTAATAAGACGGTGAGGAAAGCACACAGACCGAGCCACATCAATGCACGGCTAATGACAGGACTGCGGGCCTGGCGGTGTGGGCGTCTGGAGCAGACTCGGCGTGCTCACCGGCTCATGCGCCGACAGAGCAGCGGCTGTGCTCATCCTGCTCCATATTTGTGCGGTGTCCTCCCACATGTCCCCCCCCCACCCCTTTATCCACCGGCTGTCACGCTTTACAGCCCACTCAGCTCGCTCCCTCTCCTGGACATCACCAACTCCCTCTGCTGCAGCACGCATCATTACATAAAGAGTACAACACGGAACTCAATTTGTTTTCTCTTATTATTCATGTCCTGTTGTAGCCCTGTTTATCTACATTTTATTTACTTGTACGCTTCTGGCTTAGAGATCAGTTTATACACTTTATACTAATACATGGTTGCCAATTTTGCCAAATTTTGCCAATTTTACAAAGGACCTGTGCTCATGGTCAATATAGCTTTAATCTGTGGACACCCTTGCATCACTATGTCATAATTTTTAATATCAATACTGACATCATCACAACAAAGAGCCGGCAAGTTGTCTGCACATCCAATAGATAGCTTCACATTATGCTAGTGGAGGTTTTTTTTTTTTTTTTTTTTTTTCAATGGTGCATAGTTTTCACTTTATGTATTAATGTTTTGAATAAATTTTATTACAGAAAAATTCGATTCAATTCGATTCTCTTGTGGACACATCGATGCATTTGGATTGTCGGCTGTAGGATCAATGCATCGATACGAATCGATTATTATTTACACGACTAATCACTATGACATCATTTTTAATATTAATACTGACATCATCACAACAAAGAGCCGGGAACTTCACATTACGCTAGTGGAGTTTTCTTTTTTTTTTTTTTTTTACCAAAACCACTTGACACAGACGAAGCTTATAGAGTTATCACAGATTAAGAAAATAAAATTGTAAGTTGTAAGTACAAACCGCTGTGCGTATACCGGTGGAGCTGCAACTGATAACAGGACTTAATTGATTGTCATCTTGAAAATAAGCAATTAAAGATTGCTCAAACATGCACAAACAACTCCAAATACAACTTCAGGTGTGTAAACGGTGAGGGGATATTGTGGTGATGGAATACTAGATGCATAGTGCAAGGATAAAAACTGTATTGACTGCACAGCAAAACGATCAAATACAAATACTGGAAATATAAGGTATTACTTTTGCTGTCCTTTCAGCTCACAGTTGTACACATAAAGAGCCATCATGTTTGAAGGTACAATATGTAACTTTCTTGAGGTGGAACATCACCTGCAGGATTCCATGGAAATGGGAAGTTAAAACCATGGAGCCATGTGGAAGATTATAATCAAAGGAACAACAGAAGATTAGAATAGAATAGAAGAGAATAGAAAGCCTTTATTGTCATTATACACAGTACAATGAGATTTGAAGCCCCCCTTCGAAGTGCACTCAGCACAAGTATAAAAGAATAAATAGTGTACTAATAAAAACTATAAAACTACTCTGCTAAAAACAAGACATACACACACATACAGCATACTGGATAGAGGTAGTGGTAGAGAGTGTTCAAAAGTCAGCGCAAATGGCAGTTCTTAGTGCAAATTGGAGTTTAGTATGGTGACAGCTTTGGGAAAGAAGCTGTCCCTGAGTTTATTTGTCCTGGCTGACGAAACAAGCAGGAGACCCTGCTCCAGGCCAAATAAAAATCAGGTTTATGAATCCCACTCAGACTAAGTACACATGTTTTTCAGTGGAATAAACACAACAAAGAAGATTGTATTTTTTGGCTTTAAACTGGATGGAGCTTGGCAGCCATCGCTCTTGTGTGACAGGGACAGGCGTGTTTCCCACAGGCCCCAGACTGAGGCCAGCGCCTGTCAGAGGGGCTTAACTCTACAGCCCTGCCCCTTCACCTGCTGCTACTGAGGCTCCTGTGGGGCCTCACCAAGCCGCATTTTATAAACAATCATTTCTACCACCCTTAAAAAGTCTGCAACACGTCAAGGACTCTGTATAACAAGAGCACCACTGCGAGCAACGCTGCTCCATGTATGTTTCTTTAACATGCATTATTTATGCAGCAAGGACGAAGAAAGAAAACACAAAAAAGAGTCAAACAGCATAATAAAGCAGAAGTCAGGAGGAGTACTTGGTTATTTGGTTATTGGTGCCTTGTGTATAAATAAACCAACCAAAGAGGGAAAATAAATTTGGTATTAAAGTTAAAGTATGTCCAAACGTGCAATATCCTTTTTCCATACTCCCCTAGTTACTGTTCTTATTATTATTTTTATTACTTATTTTATTATTACTTACTTTATTCCATTCTTGCCTGCATGCACTTTTTCTTTCTTGTTCAAACTGTCTCTGCCTGGAGCTACTGTGGCAAGTAAATTTCTCCCGTGTGAGATCAATAAAGTCTTATCTTATCTTATCTTATCTTATAGAACACAGTTAAATGAAAATATCCACAGTATATTATGGATTTGTCAGACCAGTTCCATAACCATTCAAAAACTGCATTCAAATACCAGAGTAAAATTGACACTGCAGGTTTTTCCATGTCATTTCCCTCACAGCACCACGACAATCAAGAACAATCAGTTATCTGGACATGAGCCAATCAATGCAATCAATGTGTGTGTCCTGGCGCACACAGTGAATCACTCCTGATGCTGCGGGGCCCGTGTGGCGTGCGTCAGTGTCGGAGAGGTCAGCAGAAGAGGCTCATCAGGGCCACGCCTCAGCTGCTGGACAACACTGTAAGAGGCTCTGAGCACCGGGGATACTGTGACAGAAGACCCCACGAGGATTCTACTGTGGGACAGATTTTGGTTGTTGAAATTATCCTGAGAAAATTCCTGCCCACGTACAGTATTGATAAAAAAGACACATTACGGCAGGCTAACCCGAGCTGATATCCAGCTGTAAGCCTGGATATGAAACAGCCTCGCCATCGTGTGCAGTGTTTTGACATCAAGTTAACAAGTGTTATCAGTAAAAGCTATTTGATTTGAACATGTCTGCCTCGTATCTGGGGGCATAGATAAAAATAAGAAGAGAACAGACCAGGACCAAAACAAGTCAAATTACTGCTAAATTAAATGATTCATCTTTTACATTTACATCAAATATGATATTTAATTTTCTTTATTTAAATAACTAAACAATTGTAAATCTCTGCAAGATGGAGAACATTATTGAAATACAGTGAAGCACAATTGTGACGCACCACAGACTTTGAGCCCTCATGTCGGCATTACAGATTCTGAGAAAATGCGATTTTTCTATTTATTTTTTTTCTTCAAAATTTGTGATTTTCGTTTTTTTGCAGAATGTGCTAGTTGAGATCATGAAGAAGCCTCTCCATGTTTCAGATAACAGCATTGGCGTTAAAAACATACATTTTTAATTTCAAATGGGCTTGTTTTTGCAGAAAGAAATGGGGCGTGTATAAATCAACATATTTTCCCACGCTCGCACGCCCGCCAATCCTGTTACGAGGCGCGCCGAAGGGGCTTCCCCTGTACGCCGATCAGCTGTGAGGAGCTCGTGCATATGTAAGCATCACTACAGGACACTAAAGGACATGAAAATGGACTTTTAACTTCTACTTAGACACATGACACATTCGGGAGACCTTCGGGACAGGTTCTGGACACGTCCGTTTCTCCGGAGCTCGTGTACAGAGTGCGATTTGGCTCCGAAACACACGAGACGAATACAAACAAACAAACAATATTCATAAGGCGCTTTTCATACAAAATTGTAACACAAAGCGCCTTACAGTGGTCAAGGATTAGAAGATTGACCTTTATTGATCTCGCACAGGAGAAGTTGTTTCTATATTTGACCCGGGGACCATCCCCATGATTTTGTTTTGTTATTTAGGCTTGGTCAGGCCCAAAGCTGGAGGACCTTACCTATGGCGCATGTTTAGGCCGATGGGGGAAACCGGCCTAAACATGCGCCATAGGTAAGGTCCTCCTACAAGGTATGAATTTTTGTACATTACATGTACATACGATAAATGTATGTACATGTAATGTATGTACATGTGGAGATACGCCGAAAACACTGCAACATTAAGATTAAGATTAAGATGGGGTGAGTCATAATTATGATCATATTTCTGCATCAAATGGACTTTATAGACTTTAGGACATGTTTAAATACTAATTCAGCTGTCGCGTGCTCTGTGCAGACCGCGCTGTTCAGCTGCTCACTTCATATTGTGGCTCCGCAGATCTTCATTTACAATGCGGCTAAGCTAATGCTAACGCTAGCATTGAAACAATGCGGTGAGCGTGATCTTTAGGTTAATTTCCACTCTAAAATTAATTTTAAAAATTGATAAAATAATCAAGCTGTGAATTTTTGGACTATTTTTTTCTATTTTCTGACATTCTGTGATTACAATTGTTTTCAAATGCAGATTGTGTTCACCGTGCAGTTAAAAATGCACCCATTAATTATTATTAAGTTATTATTAAAGACAAAAAAAAAATAATAACTGCAAACCAATACAAGAATTCTGTGCATACCTGGACATTTTTTACTGGTCTAAACTACAAGGTATGAATTTTTGTTTGGAGAATACTAAATACTAATTGGAAGATTTAGGATTTGATTATTGTGTAAACGTTGCCATATGGATTTTGGATTTCTTTTTATCCAGCCATAAGTTATTCAAAGTTTATCACCCTTTGCATGTAACTGGGCTAGAAAAATCAAACGCTCTCAATGAATAAGACGCTGCAGCGCATGGAGTCTACATATAATCCGTTTCACTTTCTCATACATCACATGGCAGTAAAACATAATGAGCAGAGAGAGGCGGCGACGTGAGGCCACAGCACACAGCTCCATTTAAACTTATCAACAGACAGGCTGGGGCAGGTGGTCTGAGGTGTTCTTCTGAATCTTAATGGAGAGCCACAGAGCCAAACCAACACTGGAGTGAGGAGGAACAACCAGCTGCTGACATTTGAATGAGGAGCCACAAAGGACGCTGGAGTTATTAGCGACATACCAAGAGACCACTGAGGAGGAGCGAAGATCATTGGCTGAACATAATAACAGAAGCTAGACATGCACTGAACCACTGATACTGATGTCAATACTAATTAATAATAATAATTCATAGCATTTATACAGCGCCTTTCATGACACCCAAAGCGCTTTACAGTTCACTGTTCATTCACTCCACACTTGGTGGTGGTAAGCTACTTTCTGTAGCCACAGCTGCCCTGGGACAGACTGATGGAAGCGAGGCTGCCAATCTGCACCATCGGCCCCTCCGACCACCTCCAACACTTACGCACACTCCACTTTCATACTAGGCAATGTGGGTGAAGTGTCTTACCTAAGGACACAACAACAGTTTTTTGCGTCCCACTCTATAGCTTGGAAACTGAAAATTTTATTTAATTTTGGTTTAATCAAAAGTAAAATAAGACAAAACAGATCGATGGAGCTGTTATCTCTCTCTCAAGTATCTAAAGAACAAAAAAATCCCAACATTATGGGACTTTCTAGATCAGACCCGGGCATTTCAAGGCTCATGAGCCGACTGACCGGCCCGCGAAAGGTTGCTTGGAATTAAGAAATTAAAACTACTACTTTCAAAATGAGAAACCAATGAGATAGTTCCGGAAAGTAGTTAGCTAGGTAGCTCCTCCCTACAGCAAGATATAAGCAAGTGTCTTACCAGTATTCTTATTAGAGCTGACGAAGCCTCTCGGATGAGCGGCGAAACGTTTTCAACCAAACAAACTTTGTCCAGTTGACAAATTGAACTTCTCCTGTTATCTACTTTCAAAATTGTACATAATGCATTTGTACTGATGCATTTGTACTGATGATCATCTGTCTGTGCTTCACATCTCCACCTCAAACATGAACCTGACTTTGATGCACTGGTTAAAGCTCAACAGAGGCGAGATTTCTCTCACTGATCAAGAAAAAAAACACTAAACATGCTAACTTTGACTTTTTTCTACACAGTTTGGCAGTGACATTTCTTGTATTCTATTATTTGGCAAACAAAGACATTGTGGTGTCTCAATACAAAGTTAAGAAAGTTAAACTCAGAAAACATTGTGGGGTTAATGTTATTACTATTTATTATCTTGTTTTATTGCAGGGCTCTCAAGTCTCACGCATTGAGAGTGTGACACACGCAATTTGACGTGTTCACACGCTCACATGCCACACATGGCATTTCTTACGCTGATTTTTATTATTTTTTTTTTTTTTGTGCCCAGAAAATCGGTCTGTGTGGCTCAGTTTATGCAGGCACCGCGCGTTTTCAGCGAAAAAAACCTCTCCCCCTCCTCCCCACCCCGCTCCCCGGAAAAAAATCAGCCAATCAGAAAATAGATTGTTCTGTTGTTGGGCAGACTGTAGAGTGTAGTTTCAGCTGCTAAGCGCACACTGCGGTGATGATAAAACAAACTGAGAACCATCAGGTAATAACTTCATTTATATAACTCTCATTAGTTGCTTTGTAGTTTAAGTTTGCTCTTTAGACAAACATTTACAGCAGGGCTCTCAAGTCTCACGCATTGAGAGAGACAATTCGACGCGTTCACACGCTCACACGGCATTTCTCACGCAATTCAAGCCCCCCCCCCTGCTTTATTGCATGCTACATTTTCCTTGCCTGGAAGAATCCATGACTCATCGCTGTACCAGCGGTGAGTCTGGTAACGCTTGGTCCAAAATGCGCTGCAGTTGCGCGTAAACAGACAGCTAAGTGAACCAATCAGAGATTGCGCCATCTTGATTCAAAACTGAGGCGGAACTTCCGCTGCCTAAGAGTGACTTTGCGGGCAAAGGCGGGTGCACTGACGTCACCATCTTTGAACGAATCAGAATCGCGGAGTCCGTTGTTAACCGGAGGAGCAAGGGTGGATGGAGGGTGTCCAAATGGTATCGCGGTGTATAGGAAATACAGAGAGATATCATTTGGTTGGCCAGGTAAACATTTTCCTGCTATTCTTGATCTGTGCATTGCAACACTGGAATTTCCCCACTGTGGGACTAATAAAGGCATATCTTATCTTATCTTATCATAATGTAACTAAAAAGGAGTTACAAATGTTTCACGTTTACCATTGTTTTGAATTATTTTACTGAATAAATTCAGTGTTTGTAAAACCTCACTCTCTCATTACTTAATAAAAACACAGAACTTACAGCTTCTGTAAACAATGCAAATTACTGATTTCAACATAGAAATAAAATTAATAACCAGAGTAGACTTCAAACTTTTGGCCCTCCACAATATTTTCTGCTTCACATTTGGCCCCTGGGGTAAAATAATTGCCCCCCTGCTCTAGACCGAATACAACCAGTAAATACCAATATTGGATCGTCCCTAAATAAAACCTAATGAATGAAATCATGAACTTGGTTGGACTTCTGATCCTGTGCCCACATCCCCCGATGTGTCTTCTGAGTGCTTTGCGAATGTTATTGTGGTGTTAAAATATGTATTATTATGTACCTAACGTATGTATTATTATGTACCTTGGAATAATAAAAGATTTTTAAAAAAAATGAATGTAGGCACAAGAGTCTCACGTCGAAAGCAAAATTATTTATACGAGGGTGAGATATAGAGAGATCAATACAAATTGTTTCAGCCCTTAAAATGTAAAGAGTCTACCAAGAAATAACTACCTTTATAATAATACCACCTCTCAAGAGTAGTGTACAACATTTAAAAAAATACAAATAAATATTAAGCAAAAAACATACATTGGAAAAAGTCTCTGCTATAAGAGTTTTGAAATGAAGAGTCACCCATATGTTTCGAAGGCCAGGGGTCTCAGATCATGTACCTACAGTATTTGTACATGTATAGACCAGGACTCTGTCAGCGCAAACAAAGCACTCCCAGTATCATTTACACACAACCATTCTTCCTCTGAGTGCTCAGTGACATGTATAATCCCACACAGTCATAACACAATGGCCTGGGATTAGCGTGGATGTACGCGTGCAGACAGTATGGCAGACGGATTCATCTTGAGATGGACTTTCAGCAATAAATTAATTATTAAGCATTATCTGATGACAGGGTTGTATTTGGAATGGTACAGCAGTGAAATGTGGTTGGGTTGGTTTATTTGGATTCACATTACTACCAGTCAACTGTAGTACCAGTTTGGACCATACCATTAAAGGTTTTTTCTATACGTTTACTACTTTCTACAGTTTATATACTAGACCAGGCATGGGCAAACTACGGCCCGGGGGCCATATGCGGCCCATTAAGCTTTTTAATCCGGCCCGCCGAACTTGAAGAAATTATATTAAAGGTCCCATGGCATGAAATTTTCACTTTCTGAGGTTTTTGAACGTTAATGTCAGCTCCCCTACCCTGTTTAGCCCCCCCCCCCATGGTTAAAAGTTGTGAAATGTCTAAACTGAGCATTTGCGATCCTTTTCTGCGTTACAAAAAATCGGAGCTCAAACGGGGGGATTTTGAACAAGGCACCTTATTGACGTCAGATCGAAAAAAGAAATGCAAATGCAGTTCTACCCCCGTCTGTCTGTACTCAGCGTCTCTGTAAATCACGCCCAGAGAGTTTGGACTGTGAATGCGCTAGGCAATGCGAAATGCGTTTTTTTATTTGCCTGGAGGCACGTCCGAGTGTTTCTAGGCTCGGAAGTCCTTTATCTGAGCCTCTGGACCTTTGAACAGCAGTAGTTTAGTTTTATTTTCTGTGGAAATGTGTTTATTTTTCAATGGAATGCTTCAAATATCTCCCCCGTGCAAAAACAAGGAAATGGATCAGCTGTGGGCTCTGAGCTCTGAGCGGAGAGTTTGGCCACGCCCCCACCCTCTACTATTGGCCATCTCTTTTCTCCTCATTTGCATTCAAGCAATAACGCCCAGAATAAAGAGTTTGAGAGAGATATTTATGATTTATTTTTTTTTTATAGTGTATCAACTATCAACAGATCTGTATCAACAGATCTTAGCCAGGGACAAGAATTGGTTTGAGAGGGGAGTTAAAGAGGCTATTTTTTGTCAAAAAAGAGAATCCTTCTCTGAACAGAAATGGTGGAGTCAGACATAATTTGTCTCCCATCTATAATTCCATTCTTAAGCCTAGATCAAGCAAACAGGGGAACAATAGGGCTAGCCAGGTCAGGGCCAGAGGTGTGAAAAACAGTCGTTGTAGGGATGAATACGTATGGTTATCTAGACGCCAGAGAAACAAAAGACTTAAACCAATGAGATAGTTTCGGGAAGTAGTTAGCTACTTACAGTAGCTCCTCCCTGCAGCAAGATATAAGCAAGTGTCTTACCAGCATTCTTATTAGAGCTGACGAAGCCTCTCGGATGAGCGGCGAAAGGTTTTCGACCAAACAAACTTTGTCCAGTTGACAAATTGAATTTCTTCTTTTATCAGTGTATCAACGAGTATTTCTGCGTCCTGATTGGCTAAGGGACTGTAGACCTTTGCCGATTCGTCAGTCATTCTCCTCCGTGTCTCCTGTACAGAATGTGTTCAGTTTGCCAGATTTATATAAATGTTGGATCGCAGTGTGACTCTGAAGTGCTGTATTTGCAAGTTTTCTCCCCGACAAAACCCGCCACAGCGAAGCGGCGCCAGGACGAAGAGGCTCGGTCATAAGAACTGTGAAATACACACGAAATACACTTTGGTTTCGTTCTATAATACTGTGCTTTTTTGTTGAAAATCTACGAAAGTTTGAGTGTTTAAACAAGAGAGAAATGTGAGAAAACGTTCATTCAAGTGTGAGAAAAGTGTAGAATGTGTGTGGTGAGACGTTTACAGCCTTAAAACATGGAGAAGAATTGTAAAATATAAAGCTGACGACTTCGCGGATTTCGCCTATCGCGGTTTATTTCTACAACGTAACCCCCGTGCTAAACGAGGGACCGCTGTACTGAGCCACATCAGAGAGTCAAAGAGCCGCGTGTGGCTCCGGAGCCACAGGTTGCCGACCCCTGAGCTACACTTTACATATTTGATGTCTTCCGTATATATCAAAAACATAGAAAGTAGTAACAATTAAAAAAAAAAACCTCATCTGTCATACAATGTTTTTTTCCCCCATTATTTTTTAAAACTTTCTACATTTTAGGTACATACGGAAGACATAAAATATATGAAGCAAGATATATGGGATTATTTCCAAACTGTTGACTGGTAGTGGATATATTCTTTTCTCAAATTTCAGCCCTCAGCATGTTGTTTTCTGGTGCTGTTGCTCTGACAGCAACACTGGCCAACTTGTCTAACTGCTCCAAAAACTGCTTACAAAAACAACTAGTAAAAAATAAACATGCCACAGCTTAGCCAAATACTTTCTCTTTCAAAAGCTCAAATTCAAACTTTCTGGAATCTAGCCTAGACCTTATCGTTGTATTGTCGTTAACACTCTTCTGATCAGTGTGTACAGAGAATAATAGTGCAGTGAGTGTGACCAGTGGGTTTGAGGTGTCTAGATGGACAACTGAGAAGCACTTGGTCTTGGTTTGGGACTCAGACATTCAAAACCACTGGAGAGACTGACCAAAGGGATGCTTCTCTCAAGAACATGACTTCACATTTGCATTGCTACTTCTTTACTGTGGTGAAAGCAGCACAGGAATAATAAGTAGCACATTACATATAAATACAGACCCTCTGCAGACTTCACAACACAAGGTTTACTTTGTTCTCTGTATTCGACCTGTTCTGTCAGGGGCAGCGGGTGGCTCAGTCTCCAGATCTTGAGCTAGATTTGGCGAGGACTACTTTAGCTAGAGGATGTATTGCGTATTTTTTATGTTGATTGGGAGAAACCAGAGCACCCAGAGGAAACTCACTCGGACAAAGAGAGAACATGGAAACTGTATATATGGACATAAGCCAAAACCAAATGGACATTGAACATCATTATAACATGCAAACTAGGAGTATTGCCTTGAGTCTAATGATACAATACATACCATAAGCATGCCACAATTCGATTTATCACAATATATCCTGATACAATATCAATGGATGATATATTGTGATTTATCAATAATTTCTCCAATAATACAGTCAACTACACCTTCAAAAGAACAAAATTGTATGAAAAATGAGAACAGTGAATGTAATGAATGATTTTTTGTGAAAAATATTATATTCTTATGCATTTTGGTGTGATACTTGATTCCACTTTGTCTTTCAAAAATCATATTAAAAAACTTGCCAATACGATCAAATATAACCTTAAAAATGTTAAACAGATCAGGTCTTTTATAACACTTGGTGCTGCTAGAATGTTTCTTCACTCAGTGATTTTATCCCATATTGAATATTGCATCACAAGTTGGTCTCTCACTGTTACCAATTTGAAAATAATTGAATCACTGTTTAAAAAATCTCTTAAAGTTTTTTTTTTTTTTTTACCAAAAACCTAATTCATTTCATGTATGTAATATTTTAAATATGTACAATCTTTTAAATTTTGAAAATTGTATACATTTTAAGTATGTATGCTTCATTTACAAAGCGCTACATGGACTACCCCCCCCCCCCCCCCCCACGTCTGTCTGTTTCAAACCTAAGGGGCCGTTTAGACAAGGACGACTGCGAATGAAAATGACAAAATATTCTATCGGAAGTGTCTTTTGTTTACACGGCAACGAGCCCGTCGGGCTCTGAAACTGCAAAAATCTGAAGACTCCTTCCAGAGTGTGGAGTTCTGAAGACGGCCCGGGTCGGCAAGAAGCGCAAAACATGTTCATGCCGCATACACCTGACCTGATGCGCCATAAAAACAATAACAATACATCGCAGGCGACAGAGGCGAGTTTGGGCAAGACCGGGCAGAACCAGTCAGTGGTGGGACAATTTTGAGAATGGATTAGTTGATGACAGTGCTTGGGTGGAAAACTTCAGAATGACTAAACAAGCTCTTGTTGCATTAAGCGAAGAGCTCCGACCCTCCACATCGAGTGCGAAACAACCGTAATGAGAGCCCCTGTCGGTGTCCTGAAAAAGGTAGCTCTGACATTATATTAGCAGCCTGGCATGCATATTCAATCGAATTCGCCCACTTTTGCGTCTTCGTATAAACAAACATTTCCTGTTGAGAACGCTCGTCTAAACGTGGATAAAAAATTGAAGACGAGACGCCACTTTTGCGTCTTCTGTTTTGATCGTCGCCGTATAAACGTAGCCTAAGACATGAAGTGGTGGGAAAAGCAGGGCCTCCCCCACAGAAGAACCGCCTTTGGTCAGAACCCTCTCGCTGTGAGGGCCACTAACATCTGGAACAGTCTTCCTCTGCACATACAGGAGAGCCCTACACTGATCACTTTTAAAACACAACTCAAACTATGGCTGAAAACCAACCAGTCATGTGACCACTAGACTTTTGTTTGTGCTGCTTGTTTTGTATGTTGTATTTTTATGTATTTGCCTGCCGAGGGACTACGGATGAAAACTAGCTTTGGAGCTAAAATTCTGCATATTTACATTTGTTTTATACTTATGTTCATTAAAGGTCCCATGACATGGTACTTCTTGATGCTTTTATATGGCTCCTTAATGGTTCCCTAATACTGTAAATGAATCCTTCTTCAAAATCAACACTCAGTGCATGAGAAACAGAGGTAAGATGAGAAAGAGTCATAAATATCTCTCTCAAACTCTTTATTCTGGGCGTTGTTGCTTGAATGCAAATGAGGAGAAAAGAGCTGGCCAATAGTAGAGGGTGGGGGCGTGGCCAAACTCTCCGCTCAAAGCCCACAGCTGATCCATTTCCTTGTTTTTGCACGGGGGGGAGATTTGAAGCGTTCCATTGAAAAATAAACACATTTCCACATAAAATAAAATTAAACCACTGCTGTTCAAAGGTCCAGAGGCTCAGATAAAGGACTTAATAATAATAATAATACATTTTATTTATAAAGCGCTTTTCAAGACACTCAAAGACTTCCGAGCCTAGAAACACTCGGACGTGCCTCCAGGCAAATAAAAAAACGCATTTCGCATTGCCTAGCGCATTCGCAGTCCAAACTCTCTGGGCGTGATTTACAGAGACGCTGAGTACAGACAGACGGGGGGTGGAGCTGCATTTTTCGAGCTGACGTCAATACGGTGCCTTGTTGAGAATCGCCCGTTTGAGCAGTGTTTTTTTCTAATGCAGAAAAGGATCGCAAATGCTCAGTTTAGACATTTCACAACTTTTAACCATGGGGGGCGGGGCCTAAACAGGGTAGGGGAGCTCACATTAACGTTCAAAAACCTCAGAAAGTGAAAAATTTCATGCCATGGGACCTTTAATGTGCATTGTCCCTATCAAATAAATAAATAAATAAATAAATAAAATAAATCGATTCAAGAATTGTGCAATGAAGTATCACGATATCACTGAGTCTTTCTTACACTTGTAATGCAAACTGTGCACGGAATGAGCCCAGGATATCTCAGGAATCTGGTAAGAGCACAACCTGATTCTCACAATCGAAGCTGGGAGAAACTCGACTCCCCCACAGTGTCTATCTGACTTTATAATGTTTGTCTTTCTCTGTCTCCTCGTATAGGGATCTGCGCTCGAGCATACTGCACATGGTTTCTCACATACATTCCATATCTCGGTTTGGTTTAGGGTCCAAGTGACCAAAGAAAAACTGTAACCACAAAGCTACGTGTTTACAGGGAGCGAAGGCCTCTGCTAACTGTGACATACTCTGCCCTTGGATTCAACCAGGAATGCTAACAATTTCAACTACCCATCATGGGAAAATCAGAGGACAAATGAAGGAACGGTTTCCCACACTGCAGCTGAGCTAATCATTGGGAAAAGATCCAAGTGGAAAGTTAAACTAAAGCCTGACCTGGGTGAGTTACAGATCACTGCAGTCAAAACAATAAATAAGACTATAAATCTACATCAACTGCGAAAAACAGGAAATATTCATGGATATTCATGACCAGTGAACAGAAATGAATCATTATTAGGACTGTAACAATTTATCAGAATAACAGCAATCAACTATAACACAAATAATTTTTGACTATTTTAATATTATACCAAGGTTCATGAAAAAAAGAAATCAGTATTAGAACAGTGATTGTGCTCAGTTACTAGTCTGTGCCAATATTTGAGTTTGAATCTGGTGGTAGAAATGCAAAAACATCTAGATTATGCATGCAAATATATTTATTATATTCAGCTAGAGTAAAAATTAAAATAAATACAAGTGGAATAACTGAAGTCAAGTTAAATAGAATAAATAAGGTGCTATTCAAAACGATGTGCAAAAGTAATAAACTTTGCTCATACTGTTGGCTGCTTGGTGAGTTTACACGTTTAGTTGACACGTCTTCGTCTCGGACAGAAAGTCTTCATCTTCAGCCACACAGCAGTATTTCACTAGCAAGGACCATGCCACAACAACGGAATACGATAAAGTTATTTATTGACGATGGATATATGTGATGGCTGGGAGGATGGGGGTTCTGTTTCAGGTGGTTTGCCCGGCTGATTCAGGACCGATGAGGTCTTCATCCATAGCCTGGTCACTTCCCGTAGACTACTGTAACTATCTCCTGTTCGGTCTCCCACAAAAATCACTCCAGAAACTCCAACTGGTCCAAAACTCAGCCGCCCGCATTATCACACACACACCCTCCCATCACCACATCACACCTGTCCGGCAACAGCTCCACTGGCTCCCCATCACACACCGCATACACTACAAAATCATACTCCTCACCTACAAAGCCATCCACAACCTCGTCCCTCCATACCTTCAGCCGCTCCCCAGCTCTGGAACTCCCTCCCCCATGATCTCTGCGACACACACTCACTCTCACACTTCAAATCTCAACTCAAAACTCATCTGTTTAGAAAGGCCTTCTCACTCTGACCACTCTGACCATAACTGCACTGTCTTTTAATCTGTATCTGTTTTTTAAAAATGTATTATTACACTGTTTTTATTTTGTTTTATCTTGTTTTATTATGTACTGTATTATTTAATTAATGTATTTAATGTTTTGATGTACGGCGACCTTGAGAGCCTTGAAAGGCACCTAACAAATAAAATGTATTATTATTATTATTCAGGCTGAAGGATGAACAGGGGACACGGGGTGGGAGGGAGAGGGTCGAGAGGTGTTGTTGGGACCGGCCTGGATAAATAGGGCTTCTGGGTAACTGAAGGTGTGGGTGAGCTGAGCTGTGGTTCGCTGGAGAGGAGCAGGGGGAGGCTGAGGTTGTGGTCCTGCTCCTGAATCTTAGAAGACACAGAACAGAACAGAAGACAGTTAAAGAGAATACATTTTGTTGTCCACCATGAATGCACTTAAAACTAGGGGTGGGTATTGGCAATTTAATTTGAATCACGATTCATATGCCACGATGCGATACTATCACGATGCATCACGATAATTGAATTATTGCGATGCATTGCAATATATTCGACATACTTCAGTGAAAATGTACCAAAAAAAAGAGGATAACTTAAAGGAAAATTTACGTTTTTTTACAATCTGAGCCTTCTTTCGGCAATAAAACAAGTAGTTTTACTCACCCATAGCAGTTTGGTGTCAATTGGAGCAGTATCGCAGAACTTATGTTGAGCCGTTCTGTTCTACTAATGATCCCGTATCCGTTAGCGTGAGTGCTCGGAGCATTACTTTGCGGTGTCCAAATAACACAAACTTTAGCACTTTTCAAATCACAGAAGCTCGCTGTGTCAGGGTAGACTTTTAGTGGATTCCAAAACGGCCTGAAACCCGATATCCAGCTATAGTTTCATTTGATGACGTCATCAGAGAGGACAGTGCGCATGCGTGAACTCAGCTGTTTTGTAAACACAGCTAGTCCAAAAGAAGCTAACACCGCTCTGAACTTTACTTTTCTGTTGCAATATCGGGTTTCAGGTCATTTTGGAATCCACTAAAAGTCTACCCTGACACAGCGATCTTCTGTGATTTGAAAAGTGCTAAAGTTTGTGTTATTTGGACACCGCAAAGTAATGCCCCGAGCACTCACGCTAACGGATACGGGATCATTAGTAGAACAGAACGGCTCAACATAAGTTCTGCGATACTGCTCCAATTGACACCAAACTGCTATGGGTGAGTAAAACTACTTGTTTTATTGCCGAAAGAAGGCTCAGATTGTAAAAAAACGTCACTTTTCCTTTAAATATCAGTGGCTGTGTATCTGGGTAGTGTCTTCAATTGATACATAACTCTGAGCAACTCAATTCATACCTGAATTTATTGAATAACAAAAACAAATAAACCAAACCAATAACAAAAAAAGTGCATAGGATTTTTTTCTTAAAACAAAAAATGATGTTCAAACATTTGCCATTTTGGAGGTCGCTACCATCATAACAAACAATACCCTTTCACAAAGAAAAAAGTGCATAGGATTTATAAAAATAAAAAAAACCTAATAATTTATTTATTTATACATATTAAATATTAAATGATTAAATATTACATTATTAATTAATAATAATCGATTTTTGGCATCAAGAATCGATGCAGTATATTGTGAAAGTTAGTATCTCGATGCATTGTCATGACGATTATTTTGCACACCCCTCCGGGACGACTTGTGACTGATTTTCCTGCGGCCGGTCACATTTGTTATCTGGACTACACAGACTCTAAAACGCCAAAAATGCATTATAACATCTGCTGCATTATTAAATCTAAATATAAGGGCAATTAAAGAAGACATAAATTGACATTTTTATGAATAAATTATTCCTTTAGTCAATATATTTTACCTTAATCTGCTTAAAAATACATTTTGAGTCAATTGCTAACATAATCATAGTGCAGCCCTACTCAATAAAACTTAAAAAATATGTGTTGGAGGTAAAATTATTATAACAAAAGGTTGTATAAAACCAGCAATGTCCTTTGTCCTTACTGAATATGAGTTTCTTGGGAATTTTAACTGATTAAGTGAACCCACAAGATGTCTATAATGTATTTCTCTATAATTATTACCTGAAAAACATGAAGAACAAGAAGATTTTAGCGACACCAAAGCCACGTGTACCTCCCCCAAACACATTAGGATACGATTTAGTCAATATGGAAGAGCAAAGGGCAGAGCGTGGCTGAGCTAATGGTCCTATAGCAGCAGCACTATCTGATGCAGACCCATGTAATGACAATATGGGCACATCAATTTAATGGCCGGGTAAACAAACACACCCCAAGAACACACACCACTCAAGAACCAGGACCTATTTTAAGGCTTACGATCAATATGGCAAAGAGGGATTCAATATTTAAACAGGGAAAGGTCATCTCTCTTGTTGGCAAAAGAACAATAGCTACATCTGCTCTTCGGGCTCAGAAATGTATGGCTTAAAAATAGAAAATGCAATATTATGTATACTACTGTTCATTATACACATGGGTTTTATGTTTTTTATATTTATATTATTTGTCTGTCATACTTCTTATTGTTATTGGTTTGTACTTTTTACTTTGCCCCCTCCTTAGCAAAAGAAAAATAGGATTTTTAATGGGATTATACATACAGTGGTATCTCACCTTACGAAAGACCCAACAAACGAAAATTTCAAGTTACGAAACGCCTTCACGTTAAATTTTGGTCTCTAGATACGAAAGAAAATTCAAGTTACGAAACGCGAAATCTCAAAAATTCAAATAATGCGCGCTCAGCCACACACATTATACGCTTTTCTCAGACTGGATTTAAACTTTTCTCACATTTGTCTCTCGTTTAAACACTCAAACTTTTATAGATTTTCAACAAAATTATTAATAGTGAAGTGTGGGGGGAAGGGGGAGGGGGGAGAAGACTGCGCACGGACACGTGTGATAGCGCAGCATGACCCGGCGCGGGGCTGCCAGCAGGTCTAGACCTGGACTAAACCAGGACTGGACCAGGACTAAACCTGGACTAAACCAGGACTAAACCTGGACTAAACCAGGACTAAACCAGGACTAGACCAGGTGGATTAAAGCGCCGCGTGCGGGTCTATTTCCTGGTTTCGTTTCGAGTCACGGCTGAGGCGAGCAGCGAGGGGGACCGCACGCAGTCTGAGCGCATGAACGAACGCATGCAAGAGCCGCGGTGGTCTAGACCTGGTCTAAGGATTAAACCAGGACTAAAACCAGGTCTCAACCAGGATTAAACCAAGACTAAAACCAGGTCTGAACCAGGACTGAACCGGGTCTGAGAATTACTGAGCCAGAGCAGGATTACTATCGCAACAACACATCATCAGTAGGGTAAAACTAACCTGTCTCACGACGGTCTAAACCCAGGTCTAGAGGAGGTCTAGAGGAGGCACGGTTTGAGCACGGGTCTCGTTCATGCGTTCAGACTGCGTGCGGTCCCCTCCTCGCTGCTCGCCTCAGCCGTGACTCGAAATGAAACCAGGAAATAGACCCGCACGCGGCGCTTTAATCCACCTGGTCTAGTCCTGGTTTAGTCCAGGTTTAGTCCAGGTTTAGACCTTGGTCTAGACCTGGTATAGTCCACGTTTAGTCCTGGGTCTACAGTCTCTACACAGAACACAATGTTACACTATAAAAAAAGTTACACTATAAAAAAAAAACTTGGCTCGGGGCCTTGGAACGAATCAGGCTTTTTCCATTGAAATAGCTACTCAATTTACGAAAAATTCACGTTACGAAACCACTTCTGGAACGAATTAATTTCGTAAGGTGAGGTACCACTGTGTTATACTGAGGGATTACACATATCTATGACTCCTCCTCCTTTTCAAGAACTGCAGATGGAAATGGGCCAGAATCTGGTACTCTGGCATGATTTGACTGTACATTATCCTATGAAATAAATCAATGAAAATGAAAGTGCTAATAAAGTTGTGGTAAGTGGGAAGTCTGTGAATCAGTCTTCCTACTCAGGTCATGTGATCTCTAGAGTTGTCACTTTGCTGAGAAAAAAAACAACAACTTTTTACATTCTTTATCCAGTTATTCCAATGGTTTTGTGGCTTCTGAACAATTCTGGACAACTACTTTCACATTTAATCCCTGCCTACAGACAGTGGTGGAACATAACCAAGTAAAAGTAGTAAGAACTTAAAGGTCCCATGGCATGAAATTTTCACTTTCTGAGGATTTTGAACGTTAATGTGAGCTCCCCTACCCTGTTTAGCCGCCCTTCCCCCATTGCTAAAAGTTGCAAAATGTGTAAACTGAGCATTTGCGATCCTTTTCGGCGTTTGAAAAAAGACAGCCCAAACGGGCAATTCTGAACAAGGAAAGTCTCTGATGTCACATTCGGGGAAAGGTTTCCACCCCCCGTCTGGATGTCCACCCACCGTATCTGGAACTCACGCCCAGAGTGTTTGGACCGCAAATGAGCTACAAAATGCAATGCGATTTTTTTTTTTGCCTGGAGACACATGAGAGTGTTTCCAGGCTCGGATGTCCTTTATCCGAGCTCCGAACCTCTGAAACAGCAGTGGTTTAATTTTATTTTCTGTGGAAATGTGTTTTTTTTTAATGGAAAGCGTCTCATATTTTCCTCCGCTCTTAAAACACAGAAGTAGGGACAGCACACAGCGCACCGCTAATCCAGGAAACAGCGGAGTATTTGGCCACACCCCCACCCGCTGCACTGGCCTGTCTCTGTCCTCCTCATTTGCATTCAAGCAACAACGCCCAGAATAAAGCATTTCACAGACATATTTATGACTCTGACTGTGTTCATGAGGCTCTCTCATGCACTGAGGCTTGATTTTGAAGAAGGATTCATTTACAGTATTAGGGAACCATCAAGGCGCCATATAAAAGCATCAAGAAGTACCATGTCATGGGATCTTTAAGTATCTGTACTGTACCATTTATTGAACTGGAAAAAAAAAATGCTTCAAATTCTTTCAAGTTTTTTTCATTATTGTCTGAGGCCTGTTCAAAAGCCTGAGCCTGTATTTATTTACTTTACTTTTTTTTTTTTTTTTAATCAAGGTTGTAATTTGTGCAAAAAACTATAATAATAATAAAAAATAATAATAAAAAATGGCTCGGAAAAAAATATCGATTCAGTTGTATCTGTTGAACAAAATTTAACACAAATCTTTATCAAAATCACGACATTTGAAGTTTATCAGTTAATACTATTTTTTCATGTGATACTTTTACTTTCATCTGTTATCTGTACTTTTACTTCAGTGACAAAATCGATCACTTTTTCCACCGCTGCCTACACACAATACAGTTTTGCCATCAGATAAAACATTCATGGCTAAAACAGGGAGGGCGTGATGAGATTTTAAACACAATCACTGCGCAGACCCGTTAGTAGCTCTTAATATCCTACATTTGTTTAGTCTATAACGCGGGTTAATAAGTGTGCCAGGAGCCATTAATGCATCAGTGGGCGGCTGTAAACCAAGACACATGTGGGAGTACAGAGGCATTAGAATACGCGAGAGGACTCGTAGACAGTTTTTATTTAGTTTTTCTTTTCAAAAACTAAATAAAATGCCTTTAAAGGTCCTATATTACACATAACTTATACTTATCTTATACAATACTATATTATATTATGTGCAATACAAAAGTCATTTGAGCAGTACTGTATTACCACCTGTGAAATACTCTACTTACACCTTATTTAATCCTACCTGTACCATTTTATTATATTATATTACATATTTTTATTATATATTTTTTACTTTTTTCCTTTGTATTTTTATTGGATGCTATTAGTACTTCTTAACTGTGAGCGAGTCAACGGTTCTTCTGATCCTAAACATTTCATTTCATTGTTGACCTTGTGTTGATCCTGCATATGACAAATAAACAATCTTCAATCTTCAATCTTGAACTGACTCTTGTTATAATGTTGGTACCTCATCAAAAACATACCTGAAGAATGTTTTGTTTCATTCACACGTTTGAGTTTAGACCTGGTTTAGTTCTGGTTTAGTCCTGGTTTAGACCTGGTTTAGACCTGGTTAAGACCTGGTTTAGTCTTTGTTTAGTACTGGTTTAGTTCTTTTTTAGTCCTGGTTTAGTCCTGGTTTAGTTCTGGTTTAGTCCTGGTTTAGTCCTGGTTTAGTCCTGGTTTAGTCCTGGTTTAGTTCTTTTTTAGTCCTGGTTTAGTTCTGGTTTAGTCCTGGTTTAGACCTGGTTTAGACCTGGTTTAGACCTGGTTTAGTCCAGGTTTAGTACTGGTTTAGTTCTTTTTTAGTCCTGGTTTAGTCCTGGTTTAGTCCTGGTTTAGTTCTTTTTTAGTCCTGGTTTAGTCCTGGTTTAATCCTGGTTTAGTCCTGGTTTTAGTTCTGGTTTAGTCCTGGCTTAGTCCTGGTTTAGTCCTTGTTTAGTACTGGTTTAGTTCTTTTTTAGTCCTGGTTTAGTCCTGGTTTAGTTCTGGTTTAGTCCTGGTTTAGTCCTGGTTTAGTTCTTTTTTAGTCCTGGTTTAGTCCTGGTTTAATCCTGGTTTAGTCCTGGTTTTAGTTCTGGTTTAGTCCTGGTTTAGTCCTGGTTTAGTCCTGGTTTAGACCTGGTTTAGTCCTGGTTTAGTCCTGGTTTAGTCCTGGTTTAGTTCTGGTTTAGTCCTGGTTTAGTCCTGGTTTAGTCCTGGTTTAGTCCTGGTTTAGACCTGGTTTAGTCCTGGTTTAGTTCTGGTTTAATCCTGGTTTAGACCTGGTTTAGTCCTGGTTTAGACCTGGTTTAGTCCTGGTTTAGTCCTGGTTTAGACCTGGTTTAGTCCTGGTTTAGACCTGGTTTAGTCCTGGTTTAGTCCTGGTTTAGACCTGGTTTAGTCCTGGTTTAGTTCTGGTTTAATCCTGGTTTAGACCTGGTTTAGTCCTGGTTTAGACCTGGTTTAGTCCTGGTTTAGTCCTGGTTTAGACCTGGTTTAGTCCTGGTTTAGACCTGGTTTAGTCCTGATTTAGTTCTGGTTTAGTCCTGGTTTAGTCCTGGTTTAGTCTTGGTTTAGACCTGGTTTAGTCCTGGTTTATGGTTGGTCACTTTACTTTAGGTAAACGATAGAACTGCAGGTGTTTTTCTTTGTCCGGTCTGTTCTGACAGCCGAGGACCCGACAATATTTGACCATTTTGCTTTTTTTCTTAACTTTGCGGCATAAGTGCGATGTTCGGACTGTTCGCCGTGTATCAAATGTCTCCAAGATGGCGGGCTTCCGGATTATGACGTCACGTGGAAATGCTCTATAAAGTATGACTGAACCATATGGACGACGGCAGGATAAACGTAAAACTGCTTAAATAAACCTCTAAAGTAGCTTCTATTAAACAGACTTTTCACACCTTCCCCTCTCGAAGCAGATGTGGACTCCCTGGGACACTTGTTGATGCAGATGTCAGGTCTCCGTGGTGACGAGAGCAGCTGTTTCCTTGTCTGTCTGATGTAACACACGGTAACCTGAGCAGAAGTGAGAGCAACACTTCAGACACTTTACTCAGGAGGACTCACTGTTGTCTGATTATCATCCTGCACACAAATCTACACTATACACACACTACACACACTATACACACACTACACACACTATACACACACTACACACACTATACACACATTATACACACACTATACACACTACACACACTATACACACACTATACACACACACACACTATACACACTATACACACACTATACACACACTACACACACTATACACACACTACACACACTATACACACTATACACACACTACACACACACTATACACACTACACACACTACACACACTACACACACTACACACACACTACACACACTATACACACTACACACACTATACACACATTATACACACTATACACACTATACACACACTACACACACTATACACACTATACACACTATACACACATTATACACACTATACACACTATACACACACTATACACACTATACACACATTATACACACACTATACACACTACACACACTATACACACACTATACACACACTATAGACACTATACACACTATACACACACTACACACACTATACACACACTATACACACTATACACACACTATACACACATTATACACACACTATACACACTATACACACACTTCAGACACTTTACTCAGGAGGACTCACTGTTGTCTGATTATCATCCTGCACACAAATCTACACTATACACACACGTCACACACTATACACACACTACACACACTATACACACACTACACACACTATACACACATTATACACACACTATACACACTACACACACTATACACACTATACACACATTATACACACACTACACACTACACACTATACACACTATACACACACTATACACACTATACACACTATACACACTCTATACACACTATACACACACTATACACTCTATACACACACTATACACATTATACACACTATACACACTATACACATACTATACACACACACTATACACACATTATACACACACTATAGACACACTACACACATTATACACACTATACACACTATACACACACTATACACACTATACACACACTACACACACTATACACACACTACACACACTATACACACACTATACACATTATACACACTATACACACTATACACACACACTATACACACATTATACACACACTATAGACACACTACACACATTATACACACTATACACACTATACGCACACTACACACACTATACACACACTACACACACTATACACACACTATACACATTATACACACTATACACACTATACACATACTATACACACACACTATACACACATTATACACACACTATACACACACTATACACATTATACACACTATACACACTATACACACACTATACACACTATACACACACTACACACACTATACACACACTATACACATTATACACACTATACACACTATACACACTATACACATACTATACACACACACTATACACACATTATACACACACTATACACACACTACACACATTATACACACTATACACACTCTACACACACTATACACACATTATACACACACTATACACACTACACACACTATACACATACTATACACACTATACACACACTACACACACTATACACACACTATACACATTATACACACTATACACACTATACACACTATACACATACTATACACACACACTATACACACATTATACACACACTATACACACTATACACACTATACACACACTACACACACACTACACACTATACACACACTACACACTATACACACACTATACACACACTATACACACACTACAGACACTATACACACATTATACACACACTACAGACACTATACACACATTATACACACACTATACACACTATACACACTATACACACACTACACACACACACTACACACTATACACACACTATACACACACTATACACACTATACACACACTATACAAACTATACACACACTATACACACTATACACACACTATACACACACACTATACACACACTATACACACACTATACACACACTACACACAATATACACACTATACACACACTACAGACACTATACACACACTATACACACTATACACACACTACAGACACTATACACACACACACACTATACACACTATACACACACTATACACACACTATACACACACTATACACACACTACACACACTATACACACACTACACACACTATACACACACTTCAGACACTATACTCAGGAGGACTCACTGTTGTCTGATTATCATCCTGCACACAAATCTACACTATACACACACTACACACACTATAGACACTATACACACTATACACACACTATACACACTATACACACACTACACACACTATACACACACTACACACACTATACACACACTATACACATTATACACACTATACACACTATACACATACTATACACACACACTATACACACATATACACACTATACACACACTACACACATTATACACACTATACACACACTACACACACTATACACACACTACACACACTATACACACACTATACACATTATACACACTATACACACTATACACATACTATACACACACACTATACACACATTATACACACACTATACACACACTATACACATTATACACACTATACACACTATACACACACTATACACACTATACACACACTACACACACTATACACACACTATACACATTATACACACTATACACACTATACACATACTATACACACACACTATACACACATTATACACACACTATACACACACTACACACATTATACACACTATACACACTCTACACACACTATACACACATTATACACACACTATACACACTACACACACTATACACATACTATACACACTATACACACACTACACACACTATACACACACTATACACATTATACACACTATACACACTATACACATACTATACACACACACTATACACACATTATACACACACTATACACACTATACACACACTACACACACACTACACACTATACACACACTATACACACACTACAGACACTATACACACATTATACACACACTATACACACACTACAGACACTATACACACATTATACACACACTATACACACTATACACACTATACACACACTACACACACACACACTACACACTATACACACACTATACACACACTATACACACTATACACACACTATACAAACTATACACACACTATACACACTATACACACACTATACACACACACTATACACACACTATACACACACTATACACACACTATACACACACTACACACAATATACACACTATACACACACTACAGACACTATACACACACTATACACACTATACACACACTACAGACACTATACACACACACTATACACACTATACACACACTATACACACACTATACACACACTATACACACACTACACACACTATACACACACTACACACACTATACACACACTACACACACTACACACATTATACACACTATACACACTATACACACACTATACACACACTATACACACTATACACACACTATACACACACACACTATACACACACTATACACACTATACACACACTACAGACACTATACACACACACTATACACACTATACACACACTACACACACTATACACACACACTATACACACACTATACACACACTATACACACATTATACACACACTATACACACACTACACACACTATACACACTATACACACTATACACACACACTACAGACACTATACACACACACTATACACACTATACACACACTACAGACACTATACACACACACACACACTATACACACACTATACACACACTATACACACACTATACACACACTATACACACACTATACACACACTACACACACTATACACACTATACACACTATACACACACTATACACACATTATACACACACTATACACACACTACACACACTATACACACTACACACACTATACACACTATACACGCTATACACACACTATACACACACTACACACACTATACACACACTACACACACTATACACGCTATACACACACTACACACACTACAAACACTATACACACACTATACACACTATACACACACTATACACACACTACACACACTATACACACACTATACACACACACTACACACACTACACACACTATACACACACTATACACACACTATACACACTATACACACACACTATACACACACACACACTATACACACACTATACACATTATACACACACTAAAGACACTATACACACACACTACACACTATACACACACTACAGACACTATACACACACACTATACACACTATACACACACTATACACACATTATACACACACTATACACACACTACACACACTATACACACTATACACACTATACACACATTATACACACTCTACACACACTATACACACTATACACACACTATACACACTATACACACACTACAGACACTACAGACACTATACACACTATACACACACACTACACACACTATACACACTATACACACACTATACACACTATACACACACTATACACACTATACACACACTACAGACACTATACACACACACTATACACACTATACACACACTACAGACACTATACACACACACTATACACACACTATACACACACTATACACACACTATACACACATTATACACACACTATACACACACTACACACACTATACACACTATACACACTATACACACACTATACACACATTATACACACACTATACACACACTACACACACTATACACACTACACACACTATACACACTATACACGCTATACACACACTATACACACACTACACACACTATACACACACTACACACACTATACACGCTATACACACACTATACACACACTACACACACTACAAACACACTATACACACACTATACACACTATACACACACTATACACACTATACACACACTATACACACACTACACACACTATACACACACTATACACACACACTACACACACTATAAACACTATACACACTATACACACACTACAGACACTATACACACACACTATACACACACTACACACATTATACACACACTATACACACTATACACACACTATACACACACTATACACACACTACACACAATATACACACTATACACACACTACAGACACTATACACACACTATACACACTATACACACACTACAGACACTATACACACACACTATACACACTATACACACACTATACACACTATACACACACTATACACACACACTACACACACTATAGACACTATACACACACTACACACACTACACACACTATACACACATTATACACACTATACACACAGTACAGACACTATACACACACTATACACACTATACACACACTACAGACACTATACACACACACTATACACACTATACACACACTATACACACTATACACACACTATACACACACACTACACACACTATAGACAGTATACACACACTACACACATTATACACACACTATACACACTATACACACACTATACACACACTATACACACACTACACACAATATACACACTATACACACACTACAGACACTATACACACACTATACACACTATACACACACTACAGACACTATACACACACACTATACACACTACACACACTATACACACTATACACACACTATACACACACAATATGGCTATAGGTGCATACCAGTTTACACAAATATAAACATTATTTTGTATTTTTTGTTTTTAGGTGTTACAAAACAAGCAGTGGTGGAAGGTAATGAAGTAAAATTAGTCGTGTACTGTATGTAAGTACATTTAGTATATGTACTTTACGTGTTTTGATTTTAAAGTGAATATTTTTACTTCAGTACATTTGAGAGCAGATATCTGTAGTTTCCACTCCACTACATCGTTAAACTGTACTGAAAAGTAAAAGTGTTTTTATGTGTTTGAGACCTGCAGAAAAGCTCGACGGTTTATTTGAACACAATTGTAGTTTGAGCAAACACAAATATACAAATAAAAACAGCCTGGAAAAATGATCTGTTCTGTTGTTTCTGCTGAGCACAATTCAAAATCAGTGCATTTGAAGCATTATAAGACCCCAAAATATGTGCGAAATACATTTATTTTTTTACTCTTTAAAGATCCCATGACATGGTACTTCTTGATGCTTTTATATGGCTCCTTAATGGTTCCCTAATACTGTAAATGAATCCTTCTTCAAAATCAACACTCAGTGCATGAGAAACAGAGATAAGCTGAGAAAGAGTAATTTTTCTCACTCTGAACACTCTATAATGGGTGTTGTTGCTTGAATGCAAATGAGGAGAAAAGAGCAGGCCAATAGTAGAGGGTGGGGGCGTGGCCAAACGCTCCGCTCTCCGCTGTAGCTCACAGCTGATCCATTTCCTTGTTTTTGCACGGGGGGAGAGATTTGAAGCGTTCCATTGAAAAATAAACACATTTCCACAGAAAATAAAATTAAACCACTGCTGTTCAAAGGTCCAGAGGCTCAGATATTTTGTATATACTGCCTGTTTTTAACTGTTTTTAATTGTTTGTCTTTGTGCGGTGTCCTTGAGTGTCTAGAAAGGCGCCTTGAAATAAAATGTATTATTATTATTATTATTAGATAAAGGACTTCCGAGCTTAGAAACACTCGGACGTGCCTCCAGGCAAATAAAAAAACGCATTTTGCATTGCCTAGCGCATTCGCAGTCCAAACTCTCTGGGCGTGATTTACAGAGACGCTGAGTACAGACAGACGGGGGTGGAACTGCATTTGCATTTCTTTTTTCGATCTGACGTCAATAAGGTGCCTTGTTTTTTTTTTTTGCTCTGGAATCTGTATGTTTACTTAAACTAAATTGAGTACCTCTTCCACCCCTGAAAACACCCAAGCCGAATCAATACCATGTAATGAAGTGAAAATGTTGAAGTCTGAAGGCTGTACCACAGAGTTCCGTATAAAGTACATATAAAGTCATAAAAAGTACATATATAACTTTAAAGGAGGTCTATGTAACTTTTGGATGGTACTTCACCCACCTGTCTCCATGGAGATGTCACTGCTTGTGTGGAATTGTGTGGAATGTTCCACTGTGGTCTATAGCCGTCTCCATGGAGACGAGCTCTGACACAACCAGTCCAAGTTACAGGTCACATCTGCAGAGAGGCGAATCCACTCGCAGTAACCGTGCAGGTTTTTCAACGAATTTTGTGGCAATCACATTAAAACAATTTACTAATGTAATTTCAAAGTTCAAAGTTCAAAGTCAGCTTTATTGTCAATTCTGCCATATGTGTTCAACATACAGTGAATCGAAATTTTGTTTCTCTCTGGCCAGGTAGTGCAAAAGACAGTGTACAAAATACAATATGAAGACAAAACACAACAAAAAACTATCTAAGACAGAGATCTAAAGTTAAAACTAAAGTCTACGATCTGAAATCTTAAAACAGTGCAACATAATAAATAAACTATACTATATACAGATTTCCAAATTTACTACAAATAACAGAGATAAGTTTAAAATTACACTGTAGACCAGGGGTGTCAAACTCATTCTGGTCCGGGGGCCGTATCCAACCGACTTTGATCCCAAAGGGGCCGGATCAGAAAACTCATGGCAAATATAAAAACAGAAATAAGTTCAAATATTTATGCACAGAAATGCAAATCTATTACAGACTGCTGTTTCTTCAGTCCCAGCAATAAATCGTTTATCTTCTGTCTTCTCAATTCTCCGTTCAAGTTATTGTATTGTTCGACATGCCGTGTCTCGTAGTGGCGTTTAAGATTATATTCCTTGAGCAGCGCCAAATAGGAACAAATAGGAATTAGTCAATTTTTCTTGGAAAATCCTGCACTCGGCGTCCACTTTTCTCATTTTTGACATTTTGCTGATGAGGGTGTCATGTCCAACAGTCAAAACGATGGTCCTTTAAGAGCGTTTGGAAAGAGGCGAGTCTTCATTTGTGCTGCTCTGGTGGGAGGGGCCACATACAGAGGCGCTGGAGACGCTGCTATGCTAAACAGCGCAGAAAAGAGGCACAGAAAATTACCAATATTTTAATAGAAAATTAAAATATTTTAATAGAAAATCATCTGAGGGCCAGATTAAAGGTCTTGGAGGGCCGGATCTGGCCCCCGTGCCGCATGTTTGACACCTCTGCTGTAGACTATTCAAGGCAACACAAAAACATCTCCAAGCAGGTGGCAGACCCTCCACCAGAAAAAAAGTTACACAGTAGAACTTTACCAATAATTTGAGTTGAAAAGTAGTTTTTTTTCCTTCTTAGAATGACTGTAGTGTACTTTATTGGCCCTGTGGGCAAATCTGGCCCTGAATTACCCCCACTGGACTGATCATGATCAAGACATTAAATGTTGGTGTTGTTTTCCTGAGTTCATACAGCTGCAGATTATCCAACTGAACATCTTTACTGTAAACCCAACATGAACTAACCAAACTACAGAGGCCTGATTAATGACCTGAGGATTGATCATTATAATAAACATGATTTATGATCATGACTTCCTGACTCTCAAAAGTGAAAGTTCAAGAAGTGTCATGTCCAGTTGTAACTCACTATCCAGTTTTACTGTTCTGGTTGGAGATGTTAAGCGATGCATTTCTCATCAAGAAGTAAAATACTCAAACTCACCAAAATGCCAAAGGAATATTATATATTATGTGCACAATTAGTGTGAACTCACGTGTGACCCACATGCTGTGGACCCAAACAAGGGTGTGAATGAACAAAGAGCGTTTGTAACCAAGATTATGCAGGAGAAACTATATTTTTTCCACAAATCTACGTTAAAATAATGGATAGTGTTAATATAAACCACAAGTATAATTGGACTGGGTTGTTTTTGTGTAATATCATCAAACTCATTAAAGGGCGAGTATGAACGTGTTGTGTCTCTGCTGACATCTAGTGTTCAAATTCTGGTAAATCTAGACCAGGGGTGGGCAAACTTTTTGACTCGTGGGCCACAAAGGGTTCTAAAATTTAACAGAAGGGCCGGACCAGGAGCAGCTGGATTTAGTGTTTTGGGAAAAACACTAAAAATAACATGGGATATGTAGAAAACATGTGCTTTATTTCAATTAAAAATGAAAAAAAGAAAAAGAAAAAAAAAGCATTACAACAAAATGTCCATCTTTCAAGTTCCACGGTATTTAGCTATTAAAATGACTCTTGAAACACAGAAAATTTTATTAATAAAATACAGTTTTTTAAAATGACTAACAGTTATTATTTTAAAGCACTGAAAGTTCTGTTCTCCTTCAGGTTCTTTCGTTCTTTCGTTGACTGTTTTGTGGCAAGGTGACGGCTGATATTACAGTCATACCTCAGCTTACGAAATTAATTTGTTCCAGAAGTGGTTTCGTAACGTGATTTTTTTTCGTAAATAGAGTTGGAATGTAAAAGGCCTGATTCGTTCCAAGGCCCCAGTACCCCCCTAAACCCTGTTGGAGAGTGTATTTACAGGTGTATTTACCTTTCGGGAGATTCGGGTGGCTGCGAAGCCGAGCGCGCATATTTGAATTTTTGAGATTTCGCGTTTTGTAACTTGAATTTTCTTTCGTATTCAGAGACGAAAATTTTACGTAAAGGCGTTTCGTAACTTGGATTATTCGTTATTTGGGTCTTTCGTAAGGTGAGGTATGACTGTATATTCTTTAAAAACCGCTACAGTCATATCAGGCGTACAGCAGCTGATAAGTATTCAGTGAAAAAATATTTACTTGTCCACTCCTTATTAAACACTCGACATTCTCTGTCCACTTTTCTTTTCTTAGCTCCGCTCATCTTTACAGGAGGCTGAGGGGTCAAAGAGTAAAGCACAAACGTGGAGCAAAACACTGCACCTCAAAAAAGGTCAATGTATGTAGTGCACCAGCTATTGGAAAACGCCAGAACTGCAGGGAAATTAAAACATTAAAACATTAACAAGGTTTATTAATATAATTTCTTCAAGTTCAGCGGGCCGGATTAAGAAGCTTAACGGGCCGCATATTGCCCCCGGGCCATAGTTTGCCCATGCCTGATCTAAACAAAACCTAAAACATTTACATTCAGCATCATTTGTCATTTTATTTTTAAGATTTCATTCATTGCAGCACCCCTGAAGCTCAGGAAAAAGGAACCACAAACTTGAGGACAACATCATAAAATATGGACCTTTACTTTATATTTTATTTGACAAGTCCATTTATTTTCTGTACTTCTTTTATTTAAAGGGACAGTGTGTAAGATTTTTACCCGTTAATTACTGAAATTGAAGATACCCATTCAAAAATACATTGTTTTCCAAGCCTTTTCACTTCCATCATGAAATCAAAGTATTCTTTTGGACTTAGATATAGTCACATAAAAGGGGGATCTTCCCCATGCAGAGGCAGCCATTTTGAATACGAGAGCCGCAGAAGGACATATGGGCTCCGCCTTCGGCAAGGCTCATGGTTTTGGGTAAACAACACAAGCATGCTGCCGGATCAGACGTCGTAATGGATCTAACACGTGTTTTAGAGAGATTGCACAGAGATTGACCTGTGCAAAGCATTCTAAGGTAAGCTAACCTCGTTTTGTGCTTTTCCGTATAAAAGCCCCATGTGCTCGGGGACTGATTGTTGTGCAGGGAAATGAATTGAATAGAGTGTCATGGTACATGATCGGGAATGTGTGTTTTCATGAGAGAAAAAAAAAAAAAAACGGGACCGCGTTTTATTTATACAGTAGCCGCGCGCGGCTCGTGCGCGGGTACGAGAGCTGTCTGCGTTACGGCGCACCCGGGTGACCCTCGAGGTCTGCCGTAGCTAAAACAGAAAGTGCAATAGCACCATCCATCTACGCGCCACGAATCCTACACACTGGGGCTTTAAAGGAACTGTAAGAATGATTAGATTTAGATTTAAAATTCCATAAAAATGGCCTACCTGTGTCCCCAGCAGTAGACATCTTCAAATCAAGCTTTTACTGATAACAATGGTTTATTCTTAATTACAAAAACACTTGACGGCCAAGTTGTTATAAATTGGTGTTTTGGTCTCAAGACAATTATTCAATCAGAAAACAAAACATTCATTCAGCTGGCCAGTTTCAATGCTGAAATTGTTGGTTTAAACCTAAAGGTCTTCACCAGTCGCCGCCTAAACCCCGGCACATGCAGCCAATCATGAATCAGTGCTAGTGCAGCCTCTGCAGCTCTCCATATATTTAGAGTAAGGAACTTCTACAGCTCTGGAAAAAAATAAGAGACCACTGCATTTTTTTCTGAAATCAGCATCTGTACATGTATCACAGCCATTCCATTCCAGCATCTGTTGAATTCCAACACAAACACAAAGCTGAGCTACTTCAGTTCTTGCACCAGGAGTGGAATAAAGTCACCCAAGAACAGTGTGAAAGACTGGGACTAAACCAGGTCTGAACCAAGACTAAACCAGGTCTAAACTAAAACTAAACCAGATCTGAACCAGGTCTAAACCAGGTCTAAACCAGGTCTAAACCAGGACTAAACTAGGACTAAACAAGGTCTAAACCAGGTCTAAACCAGGTCTAAACCAGGTCTAAACTAAAACTAAACCAGATCTGAACCAGGACTAAACCAGGTCTAAACCAGGTCTAAACCAGGACTAAACTAGGACTAAACAAGGTCTAAACCAGGTCTAAACCAGGTCTAAACCAGGTCTAAACCAGGACTAAACTAGGACTAAACCAGGTCTAAACCAGGTCTAAACCAGAACTAAACCAGGTCTAAACCAGGTCTAAACTAGGACCCAAGAACAATGTTAAAGACTTGTGGAGGCCAAGACACATGAAAGCTGTGATTTAAAAATAAAGGTTATTGGACCAAATATTGATTTGTGAACTCTTCTTAAGTGTAAACTTTAGTATTATGTTGTTTTAAAATGAATTTGATCTTGTTTCTTTGCATTGTTTGAGCTCTGAAAACATGGATCTTTTTTGTTATTTTTATTTGGAATTTGGGGGAAATGTTGTCAGTAGTTTATAGACTCAAACAAAAATGTTCCTTTTGCCCAAACACAAACCTATAAGTAGTAAAATCAGAAAAACTGATCATTTTGCAGTGGTCTTTTTTTTTTTTTTTTCATGTGTCTGGGGTTCAGTTGTGATTTTATCCTTTCATTTATTTCCCAAAAGTTTCAATAAACAATTACCAGCATAAAACATAAAAAAATAATAAATAGAAATACATAAATAAATAAATAAATAAATAAATAAATAAATAAATAAATAAATAAATAAATAAATAAATAAATAAATAAATAATAAAATAGGAGTCTAAAAACTTTTTGAGGCGACTGTAAAACCGACCGAAAAAATGTTTTTGTTAGATTTAGGTTTAGGTTAACTTGACATGGATTTAACACTATTCCAGTCCATTACAGAGGACATGTCACAAAAATATGAATAAAAATAAAATTAACAAAATGTAAATGCTAAGGTGTTCATTTACACTTTTTTTCTTTGGGTCCCAGGAGGATATGTTTTATATTTGATTAATGATGTCGTTTTAAGCTCCAGACTGCGCTGTGTCGTACCTCTTTAACGCCAGCAGGTGTTGACCAAGAGCTGTGAATAACCACGTCCTCTCCTGCCTCTATATTTCAATCCAGACCCAATACCCAGGCAAGATGAATTTTCTAATTAAAATATACATAATTTATTAGTTTCACATATTGCAAATGAAAAACAGAGCGTAATAAATCACATTGCCCTTTTTAATTGTATAAAACATTCAAGATTATCCAGTTAATCAGGTGTTATTCAAATATAGCTCCTTACTGTCCACTCCTGACCCTGCTTTACCTCAGTACGTGCACTTATAACATTTAGCTCCACGTGGATTCTGCAGATTTTGATGTTGTTTTCAGCACTGTGTTGCTCCATAAATCTGGCCTGTCGTTAACGAGAGCAGCAGTCATCAACAAGAAGTGACGCACACGACATCATGAATCTTTGCGCTGAACTAATGATGGTTCAGAGGGTCAGGGGCCTGGGATGTGGGGACAGAGCACTGGAAGAGCCACGATCATGTTATTGTCCCAGCAGTAGCCTTACATACAGAAAAAAAACAAGAGACCACTGCAAAATGATCAGTTTTTCTGATTTTACTACTTATAGGTTTGTGTTTGGACAAAAGAAACATTTTTGAGATGAAGTTTCCTTTATTACATGGTAAAAAACACAACTTTAATAATATAATAATATCACTTTTGAACCACAACTTCCATAAACAACTGTTAACTGACTCCTCTTTAGTCTGTAGTCCACAAATACAGAGTTTACAGTTCTATGCACCGTTTTTATGTTAATTACAGTGTTTCTATCAATAAATAATAATACACAAATGTGACATGCTTTGGGAAGTGTGAATTTAGTATCCTACAAAATAACAGACCGCTGCAAAATGATCCGTTTTTCTGATTTTACTACTTATAGGTTTGTGTTTGGACAAAAGGAACATTTTTGTTTGAGTCTATAAACTACTGACAACATTTCCCCCAAATTCCAAATAAAAATATTATCGTTTCGAGCATTTATTTGCAGAAAATGACAAATGGTCAAAATAACAAAAAAGATCCATGTTTTCAGAGCTCAAACAATGCAAAGAAACAAGATCAAATTCATTTTAAAACAACATAATACTAATGTTTACACTTAAGAAGAGTTCAGAAATCAATATTTGGTGCAATAACCCTTATTTTTAATCACAGCTTTCATGCATCTTGGCCTCCACAAGTCTTTCACATTGTTCTTGGGTCCTAGTTTAGACCTGGTTTAGACCTGGTTCAGACCTGGTTTAGTCCCATTTTTAACCTGGTTTACTCCTAGTTTAGACCTGCTTTAGTCTTGGTTCAGACCTGGTTCAGACCTGGTTTAGTCCCAGTCTTTCACATTGTTCTTGGGTGACTTTATTCCACTCCTGGTGCAAGAACTGAAGTAGCTCAGCTTTGTGTTTGTGTTGGAATTCCACAGACGCTGGAATGGAATGGCTGTAATACATGTAGAGATGCTGATTTCAGGAAAAAAAAAAAAAAAATGCAGTGCTCTCTTATTTTTTTCCAGAGCTGTATCTATAGTAAAGTGGGAGTCATAATAGCCGTAGTATTTTAAATCGCCTTTTTTCCTAATCTGGGTCTCCAAGGAAAATAGTTAGACATTTAAATCCGACTTTATTATTATTTTTTAACTGTAAAACAAATGCCACAATCTTTACTTTACAATTCACTAAAAACTAAATAAAATCTGGCGGCACGGTGGCTTCTTCTTCTTCTTCTTCTTCTTCTTCTTCTTCTTCTTCTTCTTCTTCTTCTTCTTCTTCTTCTTCTTCTTCTTCTTCTTCTTAATTAGTTACTCACATGGTCTCACACTTTTGTCCTCTGCACTTATGTAGGTGATGTGATGTCATCTGATCAATGAATAAAATGTTTACTCTATAAAGGAAGAAAAAAAAAATGTTGTAAATGACGATGACGGTGTTATTTATTTTTATTTTATTTACCTTTATTTAACCAAGATAAAAAAAACTCATTGAGATTAAAAATCTCTTTTACGGTGTCGAAGAGAAAACTGTGTGAGTTTAAAAAGTAACTAAAGGACGTTTTGGGGCACTAAGGGGAAAAGTGAATTCTGTTTTGTGCACACAGTAAATGAACAATGAAATTTTATTACATCACATTTCAGAGTTCAAAAATTCAAAAGTTCAAAATCAGTTTTATTGTCAATTCTTCCATTTGTGTTCGACAGTGAATCGAAATTTTGTTATAAAACTTTTGTCAATATAAAGACAAAACAAAAACTATCTAACACAAAATCTAAATCAGTGCAAAGAATAAATAAATACCTATTTACAGATGTCCAAAAGTGCAGTGTGCATCAAAAATGTATGATGGAAGATGCAGCAGTGAAATGTGCAGTAATGTGTAGTTTTTTTTAAAATATTTATTTCGAGCTTGCCATAGGCCTACATTTGTAAACATAAAAAGGTACAGAAGTATACATCCTGCACAGCCAATTCAACTGACTCAGACATTGAAAAAGCAAAAATGAAAATAAATAAATAAATAAATAAAAATAATAATGATAAAAGGAGAAATTCAATTTGTCAACTGGACAAAGTTTATTTGGTTGAAAACGTTTCACAGCTCATCCGAGAGGCTTCGTCAGTTCTGGTTAGAGTGCTGATGGACACTGCTTATATCTAATAAAATAATAATAATAATAATAATAATAATAATAATAATAATAATAATAATAATAATAATAATAATAATAATAATAATAATAATAATAATAATAAATGCTCGAAATGGAGTGGGTAGAAGATAAACTTGTTTTTTAACCCACCCCATCTTCAGAAATCTACTACCACAAAATAAAAAGACACTTCCTAGTTTGCAGGAAATGCCTCAAAATAATTAATGTAATGATGTGCGTAAAACCACACACAATCACATACAGACCCATACATCTATTTACAAAAGTACACACACGTTAACACTGGTAACAGCAGTATTTAGGAATACCATCAGTGCTAAATAAGGAGTACCATAAGATAATTGGACACACATGACATAAGCTTGAACAGATTTAAAATACCAACAATGGTAATACAGAATACCACAAGGGAATTTAAGATTAAGTCTTTATTTGGTCTCACACACAATGACACACGGGAGAAATTTGACTTCTCCATTTGACCCATCCTTTTTCAGGAGCAGTGAGTTAGACATATGTGACATGAATGCATGAGACATGAGTATTCATGTTATTTTCTCTGCACTGTGACCACACACTTTGTTTAAAGAGAGATTTAAAGTGATAAATACTTTGACATTGCTTATGTTCCAGCCCCAGACTGTTCCACAGTTGTACTCCAGGTTTAGTCCTGGTTTAGTCCTGGTTTAGTCCTGGTTTAGACCTGGGTTAGTCCTGGTTTAGTCAGACTGTTCCACAGTTGTACTCCAGGTTTAGACCTGGGTTAGTCCTGGTTTAGTCCTGGTTTAGTCCTGGTTTAGACCTGGGTTAGTCCTGGTTTGGTCAGACAGTTCCACAGTTGTACTCCAGGTTTAGTCCTGGTTTGGTCCTGGTTTAGTCCTGGTTTAGTCCTGGTTTAGTCAGACTGTTCCACAGTTGTACTCCAGGTTTAGTCCTGGTTTGGTCCTGGTTTAGTCCTGGTTTAGTCCTGGTTTAGTCCTGGTTTAGACCTGGGTTAGTCCTGATTTAGTCAGACAGTTCCACAGTTGTACTCCACACACTGACACTGAAAAGCTTCTTCTCGTGGTTCTCACTTTAGGAATGGTAAAATTCCCATTTCCTCGTAAACTGTATGATTGCTCTTTTTGTACAAATAAAGTCTGAATGTTTTGCGGTAACATACAGCTTTGTACTGTGTGATTGTAACTGTACAAGATTGATTGATAAGCCTGTAAAACTACTCGTTTAAATACAATGTTTTTATATACTATACTGTACACTTCCGTGTCACATTAGCCCAGTTTCCTCTCTTATAAATCAAGTCAAAGCAGCAGTTGGAGGTGTGTGGTTGTCGACACAGACAGATACAAACGCACAGCTTCCCTTTAATGTGCCTTATAGTGGGACAATGGCCTGTCTCTCGATTGCTTCCTGCTGTAAACATGAACATGTCCAATTACAGGCCAGTGGGATGTATGGAAATGCAAATCCGCTCTCATTTAGCCCTGATTTGATCTGATTCCTCGCACTATAGCTTCCATAACGCGCACTTATCATGGCCCTTCTATCTCTCCCACATCTCCACACTGCTTATTGCGAGGGCTAATTGAAACATTGTCTACCGAGCCTATCTCCGGTACATGTGGGTGTGGTACAGGCAATCCATTCACACACACCATTGTCCAGCTACAATGCAAAGACACTTTGAGCTGAAATCTTAATTGCTCTAAAATGTCTATTAAAAAGATAGTCAATTAAAGTCCAAATGTCCATTCTTTGAGAACAACAAAACCAAGGAATAATAAGGAATTGTGCTTTAAATGGTAAACAAAAGCTCGTGTCCGGAGGCAAAGATTACACTGGATCAGAAAAGAGCCTAATAAGAAACAATGCAAAAACAGGACAAAAACTTTTCAATTAATTATCCTGTTTTTTTTTTCGAGACATGAAATTGCTAATTGCGTCAACAACTGTGATTTGAAAACGGTTATCTCCCCGAAAAGATTTGCTTGTGCCTTTTTTCCACGCCGCGCGGCATTTTTAAATGAATTAATTAGCCGATCACAGTAATTACTGTTTATATTGTTGTTAATGAGCCCAAAGGCAACGCGAGCTGCACTCATCCAAATGACACTGTGAGGCACGCAGCCAAGAACTGGGCCAGACCTGAGCACAGCCCGTTAGACGACGACAACCAGGGCGCAGCCAGACTCCACCAGAACACAGCACGACACTCGAACTTTCACCTCCGACAGGCCTAATTAGCAAGACATAAAATTAGAGAGGTTGTAATTAGTTTATAGAAGTAAATAAGACAAACTGCTGTTAACTGAAAATACAAAGTTACACTCAAAAGATTGTTTTTCTTGATTAAACTAAAAAGTAAAATTATATTAGATAAAGCACGAAAAAAAATAGAGATCACTGCATTTTTATTTTTAAAAAATCATGTATTACAGCCATTCCATTCCAGCGTATGTTGAATTCCAACACAAACACAAAGCTGAGCTACTTCAGTTCTTGCACCAGGAGTGGAATAAAGTCACTCAAGGACAATGTGAAAGACTGGGACTAAACCAGGTCTGAACCAGGACTAAACCAGGGATGAACCAAGACTAAACCAGGTCTAAACGAGGACTAAACCAGGTCTGAGCCAGGACTAAACCAGGGATGAACCAAGACTAAACCAGGTCTAAATGAGGACTAAACCAGATCTGAACCAGGACTAAAGAAGGTCTAAACTAGGACTAAACACGATTTAAACTAGCGCTAAACCAGGTCTAAACTAGGACTAAACCAGGTCTAAACTAGGACCCAAGAACGATGTGAAAGACTGGGACTAAACCAGGTCTAAACTAGGACTAAACCAGGTCTAAACTAGGACCCAAGAACAATGTGACAGACTTGTGGAGAGCATGTCAAGACGCATGAAAGCTGTGATTAAAAATAAGGGTTATTGCACCAAATATTGATTTGTGAACTCTTCTTAAGTGTAAACATTAGTATTATGTTGTTTTAAAATGAATTTGATCTTGTTTCTTTGCATTGTTTGAGCTCTGAAAACATGGATCTTTTTTGTTATTTTTGACCATTTGTCATTTTCTGCAAATAAATGCTCGAAACGATAATATTTTTATTTGGAATTTGGGGGAAATGTTGTCAGTAGTTTATAGACTCGAACAAAAATGTTCCTTTTGCCCAAACACAAACCTATAAGTAGTAAAATCAGAAAAACTGATCATTTTGCAGCGGTCTGTTTTTTTTTTCCAGAGCTGTCGATAAATAGATAGATAGATAGATAGATAGATATACTGTAGATATAGTTTTTATCCTTCCTTCCATATGATAAGCAGCTACTGAAGCCCCACTCTCGCACTGAGCAGTAGCCTACATACAGAAAAAGAAATAAGAGACCACTGCAAAATGATCAGTTTTTCTGATTCTACTACTTATAGGTTTGTGTTTGGACAAAAGAAACATTTTTGAGATGAAGTTTCCTTTATTACATGGGAAAAAAATCAACTTTAATAATATAATAATATCACTTTTGTACCACAACTTCCATAAACAACTGTTAACTGACTCCTCTTTAGTCTGTAGTCCACAATTACAGAGTTTACAGTTCTATGCACAGTTTTTATGTTAATTACAGTGTTTCTATCAATAAATAATAATACACAAATGTGACATGCTTTGGGAAGTGTGAATTTAGTATCCTACAAAATAAGAGACCACTGCAAAATGATCAGTTTTTCTGATTTTACTACTTATAGGTCTGTGTTTGGGCAAAAGGAACATTTTTGTTTGAGTCTATAAACTACTGACAACATTTCCCCCAAATTCCAAATAAAAATATTATCGTTTAGAGCATTTATTTGCAGAAAATGACAAATGGTCAAAATAACAAAAAAAATATTGAGGACAGTGAGGTTCAGATGGGAAAAGAACTGGTTTGAGAGGGGAGTTAAAGAGGCAATTTTTGTCAAAAAAAGAGAATCCTTCATTAAACAGAAATGGGGGAGTTGGACATAACTTGTCTCCCATTTATAATTCGATTCTCAAACCAAGTCAAAACAGACAAAAGAAACAATAGGGCAAACAGGTCAGGGCCAGAGGTGTGGAGACGGTCGTTAGAGTGAATATGGATGCTAAACTAGACGCCAGAGAAATTCGAAAAACAAAAGAAACAAATTAGTTGAGATAGTTTCAGAACTATTTCAGTGTAGTTAGCTCCTCCCTGCAGCGAGATATAAGCACTAGAACCAGAACTGACGAAGCCTCTCGGATGAGCGGCGAAACGTTTTGGACCAAACAAACTTTGTCCAGTTGACAAATTTAATTTCTCCTTTTATCATGGATTCTACCTGGACGACTGAGGGACTCTTCATGTGACAAAAAAGATCCATGTTTTCAGAGCTCAAACAATGCAAAGAAACAAGATCAAATTCATTTTAAAACAACCTAATACTAATGTTTACACTTAAGAAGAGTTCACAAATCAATATTTGGTGCAATAACCCTTATTTTTAATCACAGCTTTCATGTGTCTTGACATGCTCTCCACAAGTCTTTCACATTGTTCTTGGGTCATAGTTTAGACCTGGTTTAGACGGTTCAGACTGGGTTTAGTCCACACACCACATTCGTGCATGACCAGGTAGGTGAAGTGTCTTGCCTAAGAACACGACGTCAGTTTACGGTAGCGCCACAGCTGCTCCACTTCCCAGCAGTCCACATCCAAGTACCAGGCCCCGCCCTGCTTATCACACCAGATTAAACATTCTCAAGATAATGTGGCTGTATTGTACTTGTTCTATTCCACAGCTTATTTTCTTTCTTCCACTATTGCCATTGTGTCCTTAGGCAACACACTTCACCCTTAAGACCCGCTTTTATTCTCTGGCTTTTAAAACTGCATGAGTTGTGTGGTCCCCTGTGTCTTTTATGATTTTATTTGTTTACTTATAATTTTTTAAACTTTTATGAGCAGGTATTTGTATTTGTTTTTTTTACAGTTTATAAAATGTAAACATGACATATGTACTTACTTCCCTGGGTGTGATCCAGCCTATTAAATATGCATATAAAGTCGGCGTCGATAGAATCTCTGTGTCATTTGACGGATTTTTCGCTGTTCCTCATTTGTCACTCATCTCAAACCTGTCTGTCAATTTGCACTGACATTTCCAGGTTGCATCTGCCCTGTGCATTTCATCACACACTATCAGCCGCACAATAGACAGGGACATAATAGAAAGGTCTTTTTTTGCAAATATGATAATTTTAGCGACTCTGTAATCAGCTCCGGGAGAGAGACGTGTGCATGTAAAAGTGTTACAGGAAATAGGCACCGCTTAGTTTTTGAATGTCAATACAAACTGATAGGACAGAGACAGTGAAGAGACTCTGACAGTGAATAAAATATATTGAAGTGAAATGAAAATGAAATGGAAAAACGTATTAAATGTTTGAAAACTTTGACCCTATATTATATAAAATTGACTGTTTTGAGTCGCATCAGTGGAACTCTGTGCTTGAAGCCATCAGAACATCTCCCTCATTCTCTGCGTTTAAAAAGAATTGTATTTTATTTGTATTTCTGTAATGTTATTGTACATTTGTGTCATTTTTAATGTGTAACTTTTAAGTGTATTTTCTTTTAGGATGCCTTTATGACGTCTGGCAAAGGGACAACTGATGCAAATTAGCTCTTATCAGCTAACTCGGGCACATTTACATTATTTTGATGTTGATTAATGTCCATTGTCCCTTTTTAGATAGATAAATAAATAAAATACAATAAAATAAGTCCTTTTATAATGCTGGTACCTCCACAAAAACATTCCTGGAGTTTCAGTAATCCTTTTTATGAGTCTGTCTGTATCTCTGTATCTGTCTGAGCTTTGGGTAATGACCGAAAGGACGAGATCATGGATACAAGCGGCCGAAATGAGTTTCCTCCGTAGAGTGGCTGGGCGCACCCTTAGAGATAGGGTGAGGAGCTCAGTCACGCGGGAGGAGCTCGGAGTAGAGCCGCTGCTTCTCCACGTCGAGAGGAGCAGCTGAGGTGGCTCGGGCGTCTGTTTCGGATGCCTCCTGGACGCCTCCCTCGGGAGGTGTTCCGGGCATGTCCCACCGGGAGGAGGCCCCGGGGAAGACCCAGGACACACTGGAGGGACTATGTGTCCCGGCTGGCCTGGGAACGCCTTGGGGTCCCCCCGGAGGAGCTGGAGGAAGTGTCCGGGGTGAAGGAGGTCTGGGCGTCCCTGCTTAGACTGTTGCCCCCGCGACCCGGCCCCGGATAAGCGGAAGAAAATGGATGGATGGATGGATGTCTGTATCTCCAGTTGTATTTTTCAATTATTTTCCAATAATTTTTTTCTACTATTGTTGTTGTTATTATTATTATTATTATTATTATTATTATTATTATTATTATTATTAATAATAATAATATTATTATTATTATTATTATTATGTGTTGATATGTGTTTGACCTTTGCAATTCCAGGGCTGAAATGATCCAGATGATTCTAGTGAAGGTGAGTTTAAAACACAATGGAGCACTTCCTGTATTATCACATGACATCACAAAGTGAAACAGAGTGTTTTATGTTTGAGAGAAGAACTCAGCCTGAATTTGTGTGTAGTTTTTGTGTGTTAAACATGTGTGAATGAAACAAAACACAGCTCCAGGTATGTCTGTGATGAGGAAACAACATAACATCAGATCAGAAAATAGTGTAACATGAGCCCAGTTTTCAAACAGTAGAGAAAGAAAAATTATTTACTTACTTTACTTAGTTTTTTATTTTATTTTTCAGACTAGGGAGTGGTCCAAGGAGAAACATCAACAGCCAGCTCATCCCAAAACACACATGATTAAATTGTCTGGGTTTGCAATCAGTAAAATATTTCATGTACACAACAGTACAGCCTTTACAGTACTTTGTAGTTTCATAAAACCACATTTGTATGTATGTTTATATATTATGTGATATTTGTGTAATTTCAAACATATGTGTGGACGATTTATTTAAATAGTAATTCACTTATAACTGTACTTTTGACTTTTGAAAGGGGTGAATACAGCTGTTTCCGGTATGCATGCTCCTAACTTATTTCATATTCACATAACGGTAATCAATTACATTTTTGAGCATTTACAAATCTAACTAAATAAGGACAGACTCAAGCCTAAACATATCATATTAACAGGACCAAATCGAGTCTATGTGCACAACTAAACTAGGATGGAGTGTAAATGTATGCAGGTTTGGGGAGAAAAATAAAAATCCAGCACACATCCTGAGAGTCTAAAAACATCTCATCTTTTGTCATCCGGCGTGGAGTGTTTTTGTTGTTGTTGCTGCTGAAGTAGTGTACACAAACTGCTCCGTGGAGATGTTTCGCGGAGCGTCTGGGGGGTCATCTAGAGTTGACGAAGTCTTCCTGCTCCCTGCTGCACGAGAGAAAAGAGAAGAAGAGAAAAGAGAAAGGAACTATCTGCTGTTGCCGTGGTAACTATCATGTGACCCCTCCTCAATATCGACCCCCCCGACACACACCGCACCGATAACACACACGCACACGCACACGCACACACACGCACACGCACACACACACACACACACACACGCACACACACACACACACACACACACACACACACACACACACACACACACACACACACTCAAATACAACGGCAACTTCTTTTGCACTTGATGAAAATGTGACTGCAAAATCATATCAACTCTTCATAATGTAGAAGTATTATGTATTTATAATATAGTATAGTATATCATAGTGTAGTATATTATAGTATATTATATTATAGTATATTATATTATAGTATAGTATAGTATAGCATATCATAGTACAGTATAGTATATCATAATATAGTATATTATAGTATATCATAGTATAGTATATCATAGTATAGTATATTATAGTATATTATAGTATATTATAGTATAGTATTTTATAGTATAGTATTTTATAGTATAGTATATCATAGTATAGTATATCATAGTATAGTATATCATAGTATAGTATAGTATATCATAGTATAGTATATCATAGTATAGTATAGTATATCATAGTATAGTATTTTATAGTATAGTATATTATAGTATAGTATATCATAGTATAGTATAGTATATCATAGTATAGTATTTTATAGTATAGTATATTATAGTATAGTATATCATAGTATAGTATATTATAGTATATCATAGTATAGTATAGTATATCATAGTATAGTATATTATATTATAGTATTGTATAGTATAGTATATCATAGTATAGTATATTATATTATAGTATTGTATAGTATAGTATATCATAGTATATTATAGTATATTATATCATAGTATAGTATATTATAGTATAGTATAGTATAACATATTATAATATTGTATATTATAGTATATTATAGTATATTATATTATAGTATAGTATAGCACAGAGGTCTTCAACAGGGGGGTCGCGAAATCTTTTGATTTCACTTTAAAATAATATAATTTTATATTTTATAGTGTAAAATACAGTATTAACCTGTGTATTATTTCCTTGTATTGGATGTACCATAACAGAGTAGCAATGTTTATACATGACACTAAGCTCAATTTAATATAAAACATAATTCTATGCCGTATATATAGTAGGGGGTCCCTGGCCCAGTTCGCCATCTGTTTGGGGGTCCCTGGCCTGAAAAACGTTGAAGACCCCTGATATAGCATATTATATTATAGTATAGTATAGTATATTATATCATATTATAGTATAGTATATGATAGTAGGCTACATTATAGTATAGTATAGTATATTTTATTATAGTATAGTATAGTATAGTATAGTATAGTATATTATATTATATTATATATTATATTATATCATATTATATTATAGTATATTATCGTATATTATAGTATATTATAGTATATTATAGCATAGTATATTATATTATATTATAGTATATTATAGTATAGTATAGTATAGTAGAGCATTTTTCTCATTTCAAGTCACACTGCCCCTTTAACAATAACAAAACTACAACATGTAATTTAAAATACGAGGTGATAAAATGTTGACTTTATAATTTCCTTTACCACTTCACATGTCCACACACATTTTTCACATGTCTACAAGTTCTGAAAAACGAAACAACAATACTAATGTAACTGATAGGTTACTCAAGGCCAGAAACAAAGATGAAGGTAAAAAAAAAAAAAAAGATTTAATCAAAACTGGAATAAAGTAATGCATGTGACCTGTAAACACATAAAAATAATAAAAAATCAAAGCAGATTTTTTAATCAAGAAATAAATACAAAAAATAAAATTAAAATCCAAGGTTTTATCTCTTCTCTTGTCTATTATTAATAAACCTTAATAAACCTGTCTAAGGGCAGCTGGACAAAATGCATCCATGGTGTAAACAACAATATTTACAGTGCAATAAAATTTAATTACATCTCAGTTTTCAGTAATAACAAAAATAAAAAAAATAAATCAATAAATATAAATAAATAAAATCAAAACAAAATCATATAATTATTTTTTGTATGCATATATCTCGGAGACCCATGGTGAAATAGAGATACATATCCACCACAATGAACACAATAAAATATGAATAGAATTGCTCTTTTGTTTTCCGTTCTTTTGTTGCAATTTATTAAACTAAATCTGCATGGATACAGGAGCAGACATTGCCATCTCTCATCAATTATCATTACGTGTATCTGTCTGGGTGCAAACTAACCTAACTAATGACTTGGTGATGCATATTAAAATATATTAGATCTGAAAATCAGGTCAGTTGTCAAAAGAGATTTCAGCCGTCCTGAAAACGAGCTTTCAGAAACAATCCAGTTTTGGGAGCTTTAACGAAGACCTGGGGAAATATGTGAGGAAAAACCAAAGCTTCATTTATTGAGATGAAATTTTAATTGTTTAACAGGGACCACTTCTGACTCCCCCTGGCCTCATTCTGTTACAAAGAATTTAACTGTCTGTTTGTCGAGAGCTGCTAATTGGATATCAAAGCCAGAAAGAGAGATTCGATTCAGTGTATGGCAGGAGGAGAGGTGTTGGCAGTGGTGGATTGTGCACCGTTTCTCTAATTAAGACTACTGATAGACTACAGTGTTAGAGCACTCTACTTTCAATTAGGCGTAGTAAAATACAGGCTGCAGAGGCGGAAGCATAGACTGTATAGAGAGTGTGACGTCATCCATAGTGTTCAGCTCCAGTCAAATGAAGCTCACAAGGCTAGCAGTTATAGGAGCGAATCTGGAGACAAGTTATTAGGAATAGGAATTTAAATTATCACGGGGGTTAGGTTCCACAAATAAGCCGCAATAAGTGAAATCCGTGAAGTAGGACAACTTTATACTTTACAATTATTCTACATGTTTTAAGGCTGTAAACGTCTCACCACACACATTATACACTTTTCTCAGACTGGAATTAACATTTTCTCACATTTCTCTCCTGTTTAAACACTCAAACTTTCGTAGATTTTCAACAAAATGTATTAATAGTGAAGCGATGAGCGTGGTCACGAAACAAGGCAAATAGCCGCATGCGTTGGTTTAATCCTGCTTTAGACCTGGTTTAGACCTGGTTTAGTCCTGGTTTAGTCCACGTTTAGTCCTGGTCTAGTCCTGGTCTAGTTCCGGTCTGGTGCGACTGGGACGTCAGTCGCAAAAACTGTCGCTGTGTCCTTAGGCAAGACACTTCACCCACATTGCCTAGTATGAAAGTGGAGTGTGCGGGAGTGTTGGAGGTGGTCGGAGGGGCCGATGGCGCATATTGGCAGCCTCGCTTCCGTCAGTCTGCCCCAGGGCAGCTGTGGCTACAGAAAGTATCTTACCACCACCAAGTGTGAAGTGAATGAACAATGAACTGTAAAGCACTTTGGGTGTCATGAAAGGCGCTGTATAAATGCTATGAATTATTATTATTATTAGTCTCGGTCTAGTACCGGTCTAGTCCCGGTCTGGTCCCGGTCTGGTCCCGGTCTGGTCCTCATGTCTTAGTCCCGGTTTGGACTAGAGGTAAGATCTTAAGCTCGAGCCCGAGCCCGACCCGACCCGAATTTCGGGTCGGGCCTAAAATGTCAATCATTGCTTCGGGTCGGGTCGGGCTTCTCTCTTGCTGACTTAAAAAAAAAAAAAAAATGTTCATAAAAATGTATACTAAAATGATGTGTGGATACTAAACTAAGGAATGCTTGTTTTAAAATAAATAATTTGGATAAAACAGAGAAGGCGCTGTAATGTAATTGCTATTTAACTACTAAACAGGAGCCGCAGAGCCAGAGCTCTGCGCACGTGAATGCCGCCCTCTTAATAATCTTCCCCTCTGCTCCGCGCTCTCTGCTTCTCTCTCTTAAAGTGCCGCGCTAGATTCTTGATGCTGTGGTTTATGGCCCAATTTTCAACCCGTCAAAATGACGGACGGCCTTAAATTTTTCCCGTCAACTCTTAAAAAAATCCGTCAATGATGGAAAATTGTCGGTTAATGTACCCTCTGCAGAAACAAATATAAAAGATGTAAATGTTTATACAGTCTTGTTTAACTTAGATTTCGTTACAAAAGACAGGCTTTAATTTGTTATCATAAATCACCCCTCCTCCTCCCGAGTCCTCATATGAAATTTCGGGTCTGTACTTCCTGCAGATCCAGTGACTCATGTCTCGGCTTACCTCTAGTCTGCATCCAGCGGGACTCCCGGAGCCCCCCCGGGTCCCCCCTCTATAACATCTAAATAAATGTGTCAAACTGAACACATTCTGTACTGTACAGGAGACACGGAGGAGAAGACAATCAGGACGCACAACACATGTTCATACACTACAAAAAATAAATAAATAAATAAATAAATCCGCGAAACAGCGAAGCTGCGAAAAGTGAACCATGATAGAGCGAGGGACCACTGTATACAGACAGAAAGTGAAATAAAAACACCAGGAGCGGGTGTATTGGAGATATCTTAGGACTGTAGACTGTATGTGACGGATGCTGGGACACTCCACTGAAACAAAACTCCGGTCAGAGAGTGAAGACACTTGAGTGAATTTGAGGAGCTTTAATGCTCTTTCTTGTATCCTTCTGTTTGTTTGTCCTTTCATCTATCATAGACTTAGATAGGTTAAAAGTTAAAGCTGAAGCTACAGCAGTTAGGACAGTAGTAATAGAGTTACCATGGTGCTAAGGACCCCTGAGCTGCCTACAAATGCCTGATTAAAATGAACAGTTCTATTAGGGAATTTACTACAGGTTAATACAAACATTTTAAGACAAAATGACGAGGCTCACTGCAGCAGTTACAGCGAATGTGTCGGCAATTTGTCTGTGGGTGAAAGTACAGGATTTACTCAACCAAACAATAAACCATTTAATCCATTCTGAGTTTTGTATATGATTAAGTAATATGATAATAAAGTTATCAGCATTTGTACCATTATTGTCATTTTATTACAATTCTAGGCATCACTGTTATGTTTTATTTTTGGTTGACATTCAATCAGGCCAGTTAATTGAATAAAGACGTAAAGATGGATGCTAGTTCACTGACAAAAACATACTACATCTAAAATAATTTTATATGGCATTATCTAAAACCATCTTGATGCACGACTTCAAGAATTGAGGACTTTTAGTTATTTTTTTCTTCTCTTTTTTCTTTTTTAAAGCTAATATTTCACAGTTTTTCATTGTTCCTATTTTACTTGATCTAGCGAGCAAACACCGAACCTCAATTCTGTTAAAATGAAAATTCCTTGCGCTCTGAGCTACAATCAAAACATCCACTCAAACAATGGACACTGTTTGCTGAATACAAAGGTGAACTTATGAATTTTTTAAAAATACTCCCCCCTCCATCCCCTGTGTGGCTCTAAATATTGGCTCACTAATTACTGAGTGTGGGGCTTATAGTTATTCTTTGAGGGTGATATTTAGAGTGATGAAAGGTAGAAAAGGTCGATTAGGAGACAGGCCCATGGGAGACGGAGGACGCGCCCAGACTGTACGGTGCACAGTTTAATGTTTGTGTGTTTGGAAGATAAAGGGATCTCATGTAAAGTGCCTGTGGAATAGTCAGGAAAAGGAGTCTGGAGAACAGCGATCAGTTATGAACACTGAAATTCTGCAAGTATTTGAGTGTCATTGTCATCCAAAATAACAGAATTACATTTACAGCATCAAACACTGAATAGGTTTAATGTGAAGTGCAATACAAAATTTACAAAAATACAAAATTATTATTACTTATTTCATCAGACTGCATAACTCCACTATATAGTCCAAACGTGCAATATCTTCTTTTTTTTCTTCCCCATACTCTCCTAGTTACTGTTTGTATTATTATTATTACTTATTTTTATTATTACTTACTTTATTCCATTCTTGCTGCATGCAGTTTTTCTTTCTTGTTCAAACTGTCCCTGCCTGGAGCTACTGTGGCAAGTAAATTTCTCCTGAGATCAATAAAGTCTTATCTTATCTCATCGTAAATGGTGCAAGACCCCATCTAATGTCCCTTAAATCAGAGGTCTTCAACAGGGGGGTCGCGGAGGTAGTGCAGGGGGGTCGCGAAATCTTTTGATTTCACTTTAAAATAATATAATTTTATATTTTAATATTCTTAAAAACAATATATTTTTTCATTTTTCCCCCCATCAATTTCTCCCTTGTCCCTCCACCCTCTTTGATGTCTTAAAATGCACATTAATGCGTACATGGCGAATGGAGAAATAAAGGCAAACGCATCATGCTATGCATGCATTCAGCAACATATGGTAGCTAGGCACCGGATCACTCATATCAACCAGAAGCACAGCCACTCTCTCCCTTGCACTTGTTTTTTGGTTGAATCAGTGAATGATCTTAATAGGCCTGTGTTATATGCAAGTTGTGTTTAAAAATTGCAGTAGCACATCCACCCCGTAGGGCCTATCTGGCCCATCTTTAAAATAAAAAAAACATGAAAATACAGTATTAACCTGTGTATTATTTCCTTGTATTGGATGTACCATAACAGAGTAGCAATGTTTATACATGACACTAAGCTCAATTTAATATAAAACACAATTCTATGCCGTATATATAGTAGGGGGTCCCTGGCCCAGTTCGCCATCTGTTTGGGGGTCCCTGGCCTGAAAAACGTTGAAGACCCCTGCCTTAAATAAACCCAGTGTAAACATTAGCACAGCCTAATAAAAACTGCAGAAGACAGAGTTGTACAGGACACTCAAAATTATGGACCAGTTAGGAAAAATATTACCCCAGAGTTAAAACTTTGTTAGTGTTGAAGAAGAGGAGATAAAAAGGCTGATTGTTCTGCTGCTGAACATACAAGGGCCATATGCCTGTCAAAGCCTGATCTTGGATGGGAGACAACTGGGAATATCAAGTGCCACAGTGGGGTTGTTGTGTCCTTAGGCAAGACACTTCACCCACATTCGCTGTACCTGGTAATATTTTCTGCATTCAAGTACTGGAAGCACTGGGAAGAACTGGGAGCTGTGTTCATATGTTAAAATGGGTTTTAGCTGTCTGGGGGTAATTGTATCTACTTGTTTTTCTCCTTCTATTTCAAGCTGTGTTTGTGTAACTCAAAGACCCTCCCAAGGAAGTGAACTATGGGTAGTAAACAACCAAGAATAAGCATACGTTTTCCATAGGTTGGGAGTGTGATGGGATATTCACCTGCTCCCATCTATCAACTATTGGTAAACTCCCCTCCTGTTATTGGCTAACTGTTGGGAGCTTATGTCATAGCATGCCACAGACCTGTATTTAAAGGAAAATTAAAGTTTTTTTTTTTAACAATCTGAGCCTTCTTTCGGCAATAAAACAAGTAGTTTTACTCACCCATAGCAGTTTGGTGTCAATTGGAGCAGTATCGCAGAACTTATGTTGAGCCGTTCTGTTCTACTAATGATCCTGTATCCGTTAGCATGAGTTCTCGGGGCACTGATTTGCGGTGTCCAAATAACACAAACTTTAGCACTTTTCAAATCACAGAAGATCGCTGTCTCAGGGTATACTTTTAGTAGATTCCAAAACGGCCTGAAACCCGATATCGCAACAGAAAAGTAAAGTTCAGAGCGGTGTTAGCTTCTTTCAGACTAGCGGTGTTTACAAAACAGCTGAGTTCACGCATGCGCACTGTCCTCTCTGATGACGCCATCAAATGAAACTATAGCTGGATATCGGGTTTCAGGCCGTTTTGGAATCCACTAAAAGTCTACCCTGACACAGCGATCTTCTGTGATTTGAAAAGTGCTAAAGTTTGTGTTATTTGGACACTGCAAATCAGTGCTCCGAGCACTCACGCTAACGGATACAGGATCATTAGTAGAACAGAACGGCTCAACATAAGTTCTGCAATACTGCTCCAATTGACACCAAACTGCTATGGGTGAGTAAAACTACTTGTTTTATTGCCAAAAGAAGGCTCAGATTGTAAAAAAACGTTAATTTTCCTTTAAGACAGCAGTGTTGTGAGACCAGTGTGTGGGCCGAGGGGACGATGTTTCTGTGATGGTGACAACATATGACAACTCCATTGCTGGTACTGTATGTGCTTTCTTACCATTGCTGGTACTAGTTTTCAGGTCCTGTATCTGTAACTATATGGTTACTTGTCTCCAAGTAAAAAAGTAAAAAAAGAAGTGCACATAACAGATAAGAATTACCATGGGAAAATGGAAGTGTTTTTTCCTTTCTTTACATATGTTATTATGTATAGATGTAATGGGGGTGGGGTTAAATAAGTTTTCTTCCCCCCACTCCTTCTTGGACATTACAGTTTTGATTGTTCTTTTGTATATTTGTACTACCTTTTTCATTTGATTTTGATATTCTACACATTGAGAATCCTGACAAATAAAAAATAAACCAAAATAAAAAAAAATCTTGAGTTTTGCCCTTTCATGATCCCTTTTTGAAAACTCACAGGCCGATGGCACGGATTGACAGCCTCGCTTCCATCAGTCTGCCCAAGGCCAGCTGTTGCTACAACAGTACAATAACGCTTTGGTATTCTTGAAAAGCGCTATATAAATCCAATGATTAATATAAATATAATGATTCATTAATATAGCTACCATATAGAATTGTCAGACTGATGATAGATTAGCAAGGAAAATTAAAATATTAAAAACTATTAAAAACTTTGAGAGGTGAGGTAGTAGGTTATGTTCATATGCAGCATAAACGTGACAGGACGGCTGCATTTATAAAAGCTATGTATTGACAAATTGCTAAAAATCTAAAAGAAAAAAGAAATCATACTGAAATAGAATTTACCATTTTACCCCAAAATAGAATTTGTTACAATTTACTTATGCCCTTTACTTAGCTCATACTGTTGCATTACATTAAAACATATTAAAATATATTTAAATACCACTCAAGTTGACCTCAATTAATAAAAGCTTTGGTATTTGGTGATTATAAAACAGAACACAATTTAACGTACCAGCCTTGCTTTATGTCTGCCTATTACCCAGGGCTATTTTCCAGCAGATTTCAGAGGTTGAACACAAAAATGTCAATATAGTTTAATGATTCACTGTGGCACGAGCCAAAATCAAACATTACTGATATGTGCTGACCCTGTTTGTACATTTTATTCATGCATTCTAAATACAGTGGCGTTTATGGGGCCAGTTATTGGTCAAAACCTTATGTACAGACAATACAAAACCAAAAAGCTATTGAGCTATACTGTATTGAGAAGTTTTTTTTTTATTTGTTTGTTTATTTCATTCATAAAGTATAAAAAGACCTCAACATTTGTGATAACAATACAAAATATTGAATGAAAGGGAGCAGAAAGAAGAGTTATCTTATGTTATCTGCCCCTCTTCCCTTTTCCAAACACCAACACCGATGGTGACTGTAAAACCTTTCCTCATTACATTCCATTTCAATCACAATTATTAATCAATTGTAAACATAAAGCTTCATTTTCAAGTGTAACAATTTAGTTTTCTTTTTCATACATACACATTACATTGGATTTTATGTATCTTTTAAATGCCATTATTGTACTTGATTCTTTGATTTCTTTGTCAAGATTATTCCATAAATTGACTCCTTTCACAGCGACGCTTCGCTCCATAACCTTGGTTCTGAATTTAATTTTTTAAACACATAGGTTCCCTTTAAATTGTATTGGCTTGTTCTCATCTCAAACAGTCTTTGAATATTTACAGGTAACACTCTGCACTTTGCTTTATACATGACTTTGAGGATACTTAATTCAACAATATCACACATTTTCAACACTTTAAGTTTAACAAATAATGGGTTGGATGGTTTTCTATAATGACTGTTGGTGATAATTCTCAAAGCCTTTTTCTGTAAAATAAATAATGGCTGTAGGTAAGTTTTACATGTCGGCCCCCAAATTTCCACACAGTAAATTAGATGTGGTGCGATTATGGAGTTATACAAGATTAATAATGCTGCACTGTTTAGTGAGAACTTTACTTTATGCATCACCGCAATTGCTTTAGCTATTTTGCTTTTTGTATAATTTATATGAGACCTCCAGTTTAGTCCTTCATCAATCATGACTCCTAAAAATTTAGTTTCACTTACTCTCTTAATCTTTATCCCATCTATTTCTAATGATATGTCGTCTTTTTTATTTTTATCATTAAATAAAATGAAATTAGTTTTTTTAACATTAAGTGGACTAAGAGAGTGTGATGTTACCCACAGTGTACGACTCCAGTCAAATGAAGCTCACCGAGGCTAGTAGTTATGGGGAGAGTTCCATATTGGGAATAGAAATGTAGTTACGGATCATGTAGAGCAGATTAATACAAACGTTTGCGTGAAGAGTCCCTCAGTCGTCCAGGTAGAATCCATGATAAAAGGAGAAATTCAATTTGTCAACTGGACAAAGTTTGTTTGGTCGAAAACAAAAGAGACAGATTAGTTGAGATAGTTTCAGAGCTATTTCAGTAGTGAGCTCCTCCTAGGGCTGAATAGATATGCTAATACTAGACGCCAGAGAAATTCGAAAAACAAAAGAAACAGATTAGTTGAGATAGTTTCTGAGCTATTTCAGTGTAGGGAGCTCCTCCCTGCAGCTAGATATAAGCAGTGTCTAACCAGCACTAGAACCAGAGCTGACGAAGCCTCTCGGATGAGCGGCGAAACGTTTTCGACCAAACAAACTTTGTCCAGTTGACAAATTGAATTTCTCCTTTTATCATTAATACACACATTTTAAGACCAACAGGAGAAGCCTGACAGCAGCAGTTACAGACAGAGGGAAGATGGTTTCTCAATACAAAATGATGTCGATGGAGCCAGAAGCACATTTCCTATTTGGGTTAGTTACGGTATGTCCATTTATATACAGTCTATATGAGCAACACATGATTGACCTCATTGCTTATATAGTATTGAATTGTGAGGTGCTTTGACTTGTCTAAAGTGTCTTTTCTTTTTACATTTCTCTTTTGGGTCACCCTTTAACCCTTTATTAAGGTCGCTTTCACACCTGCCTTGTTTGGTTCATTTAAAACGAACCAGAGTTTGTTTGCTCCTTTGATTCGGACCTTTTGGGCTGGTGTGAATAAAAAACAAAAATCTCGATCCGGAGCAAACAAGCGAACCGAGACCACCTAAAAAGCTCGGTCTCGGCACGGTTCCATTCGAACTCTGGTGCGGTTTGTTTGAGGTGAGAATGCAGACCGGACTCGATCTGACACAATTTGGCTTTTTGTACTTAACGAGCTCCTGTCGTATGTCGAGCATTATGGGAAACCGAGGCTGACGAAACGAAACGAGGCTTACTTAAGTTTTGCATGAAGAGCAAGAGTCAGAACTTGATGCGCACATGAGCGCTGTCCTCCGTATCCGTCTTGTCCTGTGACTTTGTCGTTTGGAAATTGATTGTAAAATAGTGTAAACCTCACGATGCTGCTCAAACATTTGTGCGAACTGTAAAAACTGAGCAAACCATATCGCTAAGGCTAGATTGAAAACAGCACGTAACACCATGATTCTCCTCCTTCTGTGTTTGGACACGGCTCATTTCTGTCCAATGGCTGAGCGACCTCAGCACACGTGGTTTTGTTTATAGATGTTGGTCCACTTGGAAAAAACCTGCAATGTGAAAGTGAACCGCACCAAAATATATATATATATTTTTTTAATTTGGTCCGGCCCAAAGCAATTGAACCATCTGACTTTCCTGGTGTGAAAATGACCTTAAGCTACATCAAGTGAATCAATGCAGTATTACAATCCAAATTCCTATTTTTGTAATTTGACATGTAGGCTCCATCTTCATACAATGTTCACTACAACCTTTTTAAAAAAAATCTATTTCACCAGGTTTGAGACTGACGCAAACAATGTGGCTTCTCTATCCATTATGCTAGGCTCCATTAGATTCATATCATCTGCTTACCTTACAATGTATTCATACCACCCTTAGGCCGTTAGCGTCAGGGAGCTAATTCACATTTAGAAATTGACTAGCGCGTGTGGTGGCCCACTGTTTATGGTTGGCCTCAGCTGCAGATAGCGAGTGGCTGAAGGCTGCAGTAATGAGCCCCGCAATTAGTAGTGGCCAATCAATGGGGTAATTGCACGACGGGCTGATGGACTATACGGGGAGCAGAGAGGGCTAGCGCTAGCAACATATCGATTTTTCTCAAACCAATTAGACGCTTTTCCTCCACTTTGGTGAGTTGGTCCCCAGCCATCTGCTTGTGTAATAGGCGAAGTGGAGTGTATACACTGATATGGATTGTACACATGCTTTTTCCAGGCTAGGAAAAAAAATCAAAATGATGCACAATAAAAATGAATGAAACTGGAAAAATACAAGTGATCAGGCTTCTTGCAATTTAAGTGTGCAATAATATATATGGTAGTGATGGAGTTTTCGGCTCTTTCATCTGTACATTTCAAAGAGCCGTTCAAAAGACTTCTTCTGCTATTTATTTTATTTATTAAAGAACAGAAGCTAATGCGAGAAGAGCACATATTATTATATTTTCTGACCTGTTTTCAGTCACAAACATTCCCAAAGCTGTGTTTTGTTTCATTTGCACATGTTTAACACAAACATACTGCGTGTTTAGATTCTTCTACTAAACCAAAAGCACTCTGTTTCCCCTTATGATGTCATGTGTACTACAGGAAATGCTCCACTGTGTTTTTAAACTCCATACACCTTCACTAGAATCATCTGCTGTTAACGTGAAAACTAATGCTTTACGATGTCTCAAGGTGGAGCAGAGCATTTAGAGCTTTTGAGATGCAGATAGACATATAATGCAGGATTATTCAAGCACATGTGAATGAGACAAAACACAACTCTAGGTATGTTTTTCAATCAATCAAACAATATTTATAAAGCACTTTTCATACAAAAATGTAACACAAAGTGCCTTACAGTGGTTAAGGATTAGAAGATTGACTTTTATTGATCTCACACAGGAGAAGTTGTTTCTACATTTGATCCGGGGACCATCCCCATGATTTTGTTGTTTAGGTTTGTCAGGACCTCAGCTGGAGGATTTTACCTGGAGCATGTTTTGGGTTGGTGGGGGAAACCGGAGTGCCCAGAGGAAACCCACCCAGACACGGGGAGAACATGCAAACTCCACACAGAAAGGCCGAACCTTCTTGCTGTGAAGCATGAGTGCTAGCCACTCAGCCACCGTGCTGCCAGAGGAGGAAAAAAAAAAAGACGAACAAACAGACGAACAAACAAACAGACGAACAAACAAAAAACAGACGAACAAACAAACAGACAAACAAACAAAGACGAACAAACAAACAGACGAACAAACAGACGAACAAACAGACGAACAAAGGAAAAACAGACGAACAAACAAACAAAAAGACGAACAAACAAAAAGACGAACAAACAAACAGACAAACAAACAGACAAACAGACGAACAAACAAACAGACGGACAAACAAACAAACAAGATAACACTATTATAACATGTTTGCTTATTCCATTTGAAGACTTTGTTTAGTCCTGGTTGGTCTGATTTATTCCTTGTTTAAAGGTCCCATGGCATGAAATTTTCACTTTCTGAGGTTTTTGAACGTTAATGTGAGCTCCCCTACCCTGTTTAGCCCCCCCCCCCCATGGTTAAAAGTTGCGAAATGTCTAAACTGAGCATTTGCGATCCTTTTCTGCGTTACAAAAAATCAGAGCTCAAACGGGCGATTTTGAACAAGGCACCTTATTGACGTCAGATCGAAAAAAGAAATGCAAATGCAGTTCCACCCCCGTCTGTCTGTACTCAGCGTCTCTGTAAATCACACCCAGAGAGTTTGGACTGCGAGTGCGCTAGGCAATGCGAAATGCGTTTTTTTATTTGCCTGGAGGCACGTCCGAGTGTTTCTAGGCTCGGAAGTCCTTTATCTGAGCCTCTGGACCTTTGAACAGCAGTGGTTTAATTTTATTTTATGTGGAAATGTGTTTATTTTTCAATGGAACGCTTCAAATCTCTCCCCCCGTGCAAAAACAAGGAAATGGATCAGCTGAGAGCTCAGAGCCGAGAGCGGAGAGTTTGGCCACGCCCCCACCCTCTACTATAGGCCAGCTCTTTTCTCCTCATTTGCATTCAAGCAACAACGCCCATTATGGAGTGTTCAGAGAGAGAAAAATTACTCTTTCTCATCTTATCTCTGTTTCTCATGCACTGAGTGTTGATTTTGAAGAAGGATTCATTTACAGTATTAGGGAACCATTAAGGAGCCATATAAAAGCATCAAGAAGTACCATGTCATGGGATCTTTAAGGTTAAAAACTTGTTTAGTAATAGTTTTGCAACATATTTTGTTCACCAACGCAAGCAGCAGATTTAAATTCATTTTATTCATGAAAAATAAATAAATACATAACCCTATGTGTATTTTTGTTCAATAATCACAAGTTAGAACATTGCTGTGGTGAAAACAGACATTTGCAGGATTACTCAACCACGAATGAACCAATCAAAATACAAGATTTGCGGTGAGGGGACACTGTTCAGTCAATTTTATGCAATATGCCAACTTTACCATACTAAAGAACACACAGAAGTCCGTGTTTACTTATTTTTCTATTTCCGTCATGGTTTGTTTTCATCAGAGCAGTCTTTCAGCTTGGACACACTCAGAATGGTTGAATATATTTTCCAGAGCTTGTGAATCGTACATGGATGCACTTTCTATTTGCTGTGAAGAAAATCTAAATTAGGATCTGGGTCCATCAAGACAGTCTCATATATTGGCATATAAGAACAAGCATGGGGGTATAATCCAATCAAGGTATGCACAGAGCTGCTGTTAGCCTTATCTCCAGCAGCATCCAGGAAACGCTGTATTCTCAAGTGGACCTATACTTCATGTAGTGATTGTGAATAGGTTTGAGTCGGGTGTAAACCACGGCTGATGGGTAATGTATGCTTATTGGCTCGTGGAGCGCTTCATGCATTCTCACGTGAGGCGTTAGGATTTTAAACATGTCTCATGGTATGTAGAAAACACAGAGTTAATGACACTGTCGGATGTTAAATAAAACGTGATGAGAGCCGGGGTTTACGAGAAGGCAGGAAATAGAGGGAAATGGAGGTAAAGTTATATATGTGGCCACAAATCACAAACGTGTGGAAGAGGTAATATGATGGTGGAATGAGTGATTGTGTTGTTTTGAAAAAAAATAAAAAAAATACAATGGAATATAATATAAGAAATCGGACATAACTTTGTAATATTCCTATCTGTTTCAACTATATTCTACAGCAGGGGTGTCAAACTCATTCTGGTCCGCGGGCCGTATCCAGCCTACTTTGATCCCAAAGGGGCCGGATCAGAAAACTCATTGCAAATATACCCCAAAAATAGCAATCTGCAGAGAAACGCAAATCTATTACAGAAGTCTTTTTTTATTTGATGAACTCTTTGTCTTTTAAAATATTATAATATTATGAATAACCTGGAACTTTAAGAAAAATGCAGTTTCAACACAAGCGTACAGGTTTCACATTCACCTCCTGAACAAATAGGAATTAGTCAATTTTTCTTTGAAATTCCTGCACTCGGCGTCCACTTTTCTCATTTTTGACATTTTGCTGATGAGGGTGTCACAGTCAACAGTCAAAATGATGGTCCTTTAAGAGCGTTTGGAAAGAGGCGAGTCTTCATTTGTGCTGCTCTGGTGGGAGGGGCCACGTACAGAGGCGCTGGAGACGCTGCTATGCTAAACTGCACAGAAAATTACCAATATTTTAATAGAAAATTAAAATATAATTAAAATATTTGAATAGAAAGTCAGCTGAAGGCCAGATTAAAGGTCTTGGAGGGCCGGATCTGGCCCCCGGGCCGCATGTTTGACACCCCTGTTCTAGAGTCTATTTTTAAGTCTATTTTTAGATTATTTTAAGCCATTATTTATTATCTTGTTTTATTGCATGCTGCATTTTCCTGCTGTTCTTGATCTGTGCGTTGCAACACTGGAATTTCCCCACTGTGGGACCAATAAAGGCATATCTTATCTTATCTTATCTTTGTTTCAAATCTTATGGAAAAGATTAATTTCACATCCTTGCTCCAAATCTTTTTTATCATCATTATTTTATATTATAGACAAAACCACACAGCAATTATAAAAATAAAATTAGATTCCTTGATTCCTTCAGTCAGTTCATCTTTACAACACACAAGGTGACCAAAGCTTTTTCCACTAAATGATAAAACATAAAAATATATTTGCTGATAATGTTGCATAGTTGCTCTCATGATGTGAAACAGAGCTAGCTCAACTGCCGGCTTTCTGTATACTTCTGTAGTGTTCCTTGAGCAAGACACTTCACCCTAATTCAGTGCTTCTCAAATAGTGGGGCGAGTGTGACCCTGGGAAACATGCTTTTTTGTAATTGTACATCAACAACAGTAGTTGGCAGAGCGGGTGTACGGGTCTTTAGCTTTGAGCAAATGAATTGTAGTAAACAACCCCTCAGGAAAAATGGACACTTTTCTAACAGGGATGAAGAGAAAGGCGGAGAGAGACGGAGATAATGCAAAAGAAAGTCATCCGAAAGCTAAGTTGAGGAAATACGACGTTCGGCTTCACTGTGACTACGTGGGAGACGAGGAAAGACCAGTTTGGCGTCTCTGCTGAAGACCAAGTACAGGTCCCAGCTCAACATGGAGCAGGAGCTGAGAGTTGCAGTGTCGTGCTTCAAACGTCGCTTTGAAAAGCTGTGCACTGTAAAATGAGCTCATTGTAGCCATTAATCCTGAGCTCCTTATTTTGATTAAAAAAAAAGAATAAATCAGCACAAATTGTTTTCTATGTTAAAGATTCAAGATTCCCTTATGAGTGTGCTTAGTGCTTCATATATTGTGTTTCTGAGTTCCTGTTGCTGAAGTGATTTGGAGTTGATATTATTTATTTTTTATAAAATTTTATTTTCATTATCAAATAGTGCAATAAGTTGGTCAAAATGTTTACAGCAGAGGTCTTCAACAGGGGGGTCGCGACCCCTAGGGGGGTCACGGAGGTACTGCAGGGGGGGGGGTCGCGAAATCTTTTGATTTCACTTTAAAATAATATAATTTTATATTTTAATATTTTTAAAAACAATATATTTTTTCATTTTCCCCCAATCAATTTCTCCCTTGTCCCTCCACCCTCTTTGATGTCTTAAAATGCACAGCCACTCTCTCCCTTGCACTTGTTTTTTGGTTGAATCAGTGAATGATCTTAATAGGCCTGTGTTATATGCAAGTTGTGTTTAAAAATTGCAGTAGCACATCCACCCCGTAGGGCCTATCTGGCCCATCTTTAAAATAAAAAAAAAAACCATGAAAATACAGTATTAACCTGTGTATTATTTCCTTGTATTGTATTGTATTGTATTATACATGACATGAAGCTCAATTTAATATAAAACACAATTCTATGCCGTGTATATAGTAGGGGGTCCCTGGCCCAGTTCGCCATCTGTTTGGGGGTCCCTGGCCTGAAAAACATTGAAGACCCCTGGTTTACAGTTTAAATAAGGATTTTTTTTTTTTCCAGGCAAATTGGTGCACTTTAAATCTTTTCTGTCACAGGTTAAAAACAGTGTTAATAAAATTATTCTTTGTGGTAAGTTTTTCTTTTTTTTTTTAATGTTAATAAAGAATACAATGTTATGCAGAGGTGTACTAATAACAATTATATAGACACCTCCCCCCTGTGACATTTTTTCTTCCTAGGGGGGGCGCCACAGAAAATAAATGAGAAGCACTGCCCTAATTCCCTTCTGAGTGTGCTTGGTTATTGTGTGAGTGGCTGTAAACCATCCATCCATCCATCTTCTTCCCCTTTTCCATTTCTGGGTCGCGGGGGCAGCAGTCCAAGCAGATCTGCTGCTCAAACACAATGCACCAGCCCCCATGAATCTTCCCGCGGGTGGTGGGTCCAATAGCACGAGATCATTTAGAATCCACAATTTTGCCACCACAACTTCTTTATTGTTCTTTATTGCTCTGTATAAAACTGCTTTATTATTATTATTATTATTATTATTATTATTATTATTATTATTATTATTATTATTATTATTATTATGAGAGTTACCCTTAAACCACAATGTCTGCACAAAGCTTGCAAACATGTGTACAGCCCATTTAAGATATCTTTTTTTCCACCCTCTTCTTGGTTACGGTTGCTAAGCCATGATTTGATTAGCACTGCAGAGGAGCTTTGAAGAGCACTTGCCCTTGAGAATAAAAAAAGATGACCTTTTTGTGAAGTAGCATCCCACCGCACATTCTGCCTGTAATAAGTAACACTTCCACATACAATACGCACTGTTCACATAGATCTATATGTGCCAGTCCTTTGTAATAACTTTACTGGAGTTTACATTGAAAATCCATTATTCCCAACAGGTTTTATTCCAGTGAGATGAAGTCCTCTCCTGCTTATTACACTCCAATCAACACGCTGGTCTGGTATTGATTCGGAAAAGCTATTTTCTACATCTTCTGTTCATGCGGCGCTTGTGTGCAAAAGGTCAGTTCATTCCCCCAAGTGTTGCTATAAATGTTTTTGAATTGTTCATATTATTTCTGATGGAGTCTGCTCCACTGACATTTGCTTGTTGCCATGGAGACGTGATCGCTTTGGCTAGAATGTTCCACAGTATGGCTATAACTTTTATATGTCTGTGTATATAAGTGATTTGAATATCCCACGTTCAGTAAGAATGCATGTTTTTCAATGATTTTTGTTTACAATATTTAACCTTCTAATTATATTTAATTGAATGCAAGATTAGCCATACTGTGAAACATTTTAGACCTCCCACCTTAAAAGTTACATAGGCTACGTTCACACTGGAGCCTGAAATGACCCAAATCCGATTTTTTCGCCTCTATGCGACCTGTATCTGATCTTCTAATGACAGTCTGAACGACACAGATCCGATTTTTTCAAATGCGACTCAGGCCACTTGGATATGTGGTCCTAAATCCGATACATCCGATCTTTTGACATGCGACTTCAGCCTGAACGGCCAGGTCGCGTTCATCCTGCCTGGGCGTGTTTCCTCCGAGAGTGGTTCAAGTAAATGAACACAAACGTTCTTCTCGTCATGCAAAAATAGTATATAAACTCCGTATCAGTGAAGCGGCGAAGCACATAGCAATCCCACCACTCTTGTCTGCGACTCCGCACCCACACGTTCATTTCTACGGTCGTTGCTGCCACTGCTCCGCAAAACCCCGTGGCCAAAAACCTTGTCCTTCTCCTTCTCTGTCTCCTCTTTAAAACAAATAAGCTGCACATGTTCTGGCTCCGGTACGACAGCAACATTAGGCGACTTCCGTAAACATTGAGCATGCCCCACACCCTTCCTCCTTGTCGCCAAAGAAAAAAAAACACTGTATGTTACCTCTCCAATTGTTTTTCTGTCATTACATGTTGTGTATGATTGTCATTAATTGTAATTGCATCTTTTCCACTCTGCATCTCCGAGTCGGCGGCGCGTGCATGCGCAGCGGCCACTCCCCTATCCACCCTATCACTGTCCTGCCTGGTTAGCGGGGAAACGAAATTTCGAATTACTTTATGTACATGTACATATGGTTTTTCAACAATAAAGCAAACTATGACTATGACTATGACTTGAGTAAGATCGCTGCGTGTGACATCATTGTGTCCTCCAATGTGCATGCGGGACACTTTTGGGGTGTTTAACGTTCACACTGGAGATCACATACAAGTTGGATTTAATTGGAAATGGGAACGGCCTCGCAAAAAAAAATCGGATTTCACAAAAAAATCGGAATTGAGCATTAAAGGAAAAGTAACGTTTTTACCATTTGATCCTTATTTCGGTAACAAAACAAGTTGTTTTACTCACCCATTGCACTTTGGTGTCATATGGAGCACTTCCAGAGATGTTTTAGATTAGCGTTAGCGTTAGCGCGACTTCTAGCCATAGCTCGGGTCATATAATATATTCCCCGAGCATGTAATATGCCCCGTGCGGGCTCCAAATAACACAAACTTTAGCACTTTTCAAATCATAAAAGCTCGATGTCTTAGTCTATGATTTAATTTGAGTCAAAAGGGCCCTGTAATCCAAGATTTATCCATAGTTTACAGCTTTGCGTTTCATGTTTGGGTCCCGGGAGCTGAGAGCACACTCCGCACATGCGCACTGGCGTCCTCATCTACTCGAAACTATGGCTAAATCTCGGATTACAGGCCACTTTTGACCAAACGAAATCGTAGACTAAGACATCGAGCTTCTATGATTTGAAAAGTGCTAAAGTTTGTGTTATTTGGAGACCACAAACATGTGCCCCGAGAACTCACATTATGGAGATCGCAAATCTAAAACATCTCTGGAAGTGCTCCATATGACACCAAAGTGCTATGGGTGAGTAAAACAACTTGTTTTATTACCAAAATAAGGCTCAAATTGTAAAAAACGTTACTTTTCCTTTAAGCCCTGCAGTGTGAACGTCGCCATAGTGCACTTTTAAAGGCGGTCCTGCCATGCTATAACATTGTTACCTCACCAAAAACATATACAGAGTTGTGTTTTGCTTCATTCACACATGTTTGAGTAGTCCTTTATTAATAGTCTTACGTCTTCAAATCTCAAAATGCTCTGTTCCACCTTGTGATGTCATGAAGCAATCGTTTTCAAGTTAACATCTACCTTAGAGATTGGCAATTCCATGGCTGAAATCATCCAGATGATTCTAGTGAATGTGTATGGAGTTTAAAAACACAGTGGAGCACTTCTTGTATTGCCACATGACATCACAAGGTGGAACAGAGTGTTTTCTGTTTGAGAGAAGAACTCAGCCAAAATACGCAAGGTCTGTGTGCTAAATAATGAAATAAAATGTAAAAAATATAAACAAAACAAGCCCCATATCACATCCAAACCTTTTCTAATTCAGCCCATTTCTGTTTCTTCCGGGGACGGCGATCACAAAGAGAGATTTTGAGCTTTTCACAGCAAAGCTAAATGGATGCCTAATTATAATGACCTTCTCTGAAAAAGGTTGTGGCGTAATTGGAAAACAGCCCTAGAGTACAGCCCCTCGTCTCCACAAGTGGCTGGTATGGAGCGTGCAGAGGAGGAGGGAGAGACGCAGAGAGGAGAGGAGGCGTAAGGTTTCTGCAATTCTCATAGAAAAATGGAAGGATGCTGAAGCGAAATACAAGCTGTTTCACTTTGGAGTGTGTCTGGTTGCTCTTTCATTGTGGGAGTAATTCAAACAAGGAGAGATTCATGGCCAGGGTGCTTATGGTGCATTAAGGCTGGAATATATAATTATAGGAGGGTGGATTTCATAAACACTTGAGGGAGAAATACAGTGTTTTGCCCTTCGTTGAGGCATTAGAGCAGCCTGGCAGAGTGGAGATGCCTTTTCTGATTTTTTTTATATTTTAGCCACAGTTGTAAAAGGGACTTCCACAATAATATTAATAACTTAAAGGTGCACAATGTATCTTTTCTGGTGGAGGGTCTCAAATGTGGAACTATTGCTGAATAGAGATTGTGAGATTCATTTTTCATACATTTGTATATTCATATTCTGTGTTTAAGTATTCTGTGAAAACTGTATTCTCAACCTGGACGGTGGTAAACAACCTATTTATAAGCATACAGTTTCCATAGGTTGGTGTACAGTAATCCCTCGTTTATCGCGGGGGTTAGGTTCCAGAAATAACCCGCAATAAGAGAAATCTGCGAAGTAGGACAACTTTATATTTTACAATTATTCTACATGTTTTAAGGTTGTAAATGCCTCACCACACACATTATACACTTTTCTCAGACTGGAATTAACCTTTTCTCACATTTGTTCTCATTTAAACACTCAAACTTTCATAGATTTTCAACAAAATGTATTAATAGTGACGCGTGGGGGGAGACACGGCCCCGGAAGCCCCGCCGGACGCGCGAGGAGCACCACCACGTCCCTGAACGCGAAGCGACGCGCACCAACTCCTTGGAGAAGCTCCACACGTGCACCCCTCATCGTGGACAAATCCGTGACAGAGAAACGTGACCGGCGCGAGGCCGCGCGTACACCGGGGCTGCGAGCCACAAAACAGCCGCACGAAACCAGCAAAGAGCGGTTTAATCCTGGTTGAGACCTGGTCTAGCCCCGGTTTAGTTCTGGTTTAGTCCCGGTTTAGTCCACGGCCAGTCCAGGTTTAGACCTGGTCTAGACCTGGTTTAGTTCTGATCTAGACCTGGTTTAGTCCATGTTTAGTCCTGGCCTAGTCTCTTAGCCAATCAGGACACAGAACACAATGTTACACTATAAAAAAATGTTACACTATATAAAAAAAAAAAAATTGGGAAAAAAAATTGAAAAAAAAAAAAAAAATCCGCGAAACAGCGAGGCCGCGAACAGTGAACCGCGATAGAGCGAGGGTTCACTGTAATGGGATATCCACCTGCTCCCATCCATCAAATATCGGCTAACTTCAACTATTGGCTAACTCGTCTGTTATTGGTTAACTTCTGGAAGCGACTCGACAGGTCTCCTTACAAGGATGGGGAACTATGGGCAGTAAATTTAGACATTGCATAGCTACGACTATATAGGAGGCCACAGTTCTGTGTGTGGGCCGAGGGGACACGTTCGTGTGTGGACAACTGACAACTGGACAACTGAACAGATGCCATTTACGTTTGCATATCTGCCTAATTCAACATCAAATGCTAATAACCTCAATCTTGAGTTTTACCCTTCTTCCGATCCCTTTTCTGAAAGCTCAGAAGATGAACAGATTTTTCATTTCCAGTACCAATGTTTGATTCTTTGGCTTTAAGTATCTGTCATACTAGGAAACGGAAAATATAAAATCTAAATGAAAATCTCTTTTGAACATAGATATGGTGAAAATGATCCAAATGTGTTTTGCAGTTACAGAACAGCTGTGTAAAAATACAAGTTTAATATTCTGAGATGTTTTGGGCCAACAAAACACGACTAAATCTTCTTATTACACAAGTGTATAGACTAAAATAGTGCATCAGCTGAACCGACAGAGCGTTTGGCCGCTGATCCAAAGGTTGGCAGTTCGAATCTCGCTCTCGATACATCATTGGTTGAGCGGTCGGATCCACTGACCCGTGGGTTGGCGGTGCGATGCCAGCTCCTAAAGCTCCCACAGATGAGTGCTGCCATTGTGTCCTTGGGCAAGACACTTAACCCCACCTTGCCCCCAGTGTCCGTGCACAAGGGAAAAGCCCCCATGACACAAAGTAAATCAAAGCCGGCTGCATCAAGTGACGTGGGGCCATTCTCCGTGGACCCACCACCCGCGGGAAGGTTCCATGGGGGCTGGTGCGCTGTGATCTGGGCAGCGGACCTTGACCTTTGCCCCCCATGACCCGAAAATATGGAGAAAGTGGAAGAAAATGAAAAAAATAAAATAAGATTGAAAAAAAAACTGAATTGATATCTTGGAAGTCGATATCAATACCAGTATCCAGCATCCCTATTCAAAAATGTCCCATAGTTTGGCATTAACCTAATCTGTCTCTATAAAGAAAGAAGAAGAAGAAGATTGACTTTATTGATCTCACACAGGAGAAATTGTCCTCTGCATTTAACCCATCCTGTTATTAGGAGCAGTGAGCAGCACATTACTGCGCCCGGGGACCATCTCCATGATCTTTTTGCTTCAGTTAGGTCAGGACCTCAACTGGAGGATTTTACCTGGAGCATGTTTTGGGTTGATGGGGGAACATGCACACGGGGAGAACATGCAAACTCCACACAGAAAGGCCTGGGCGACCCGAAGAAAAGCAGATGACAAGCATTTAAAGGAGAATTAACGTTTTTTTTTACAATCTGAGACTTATTTCGGTAATAAAACAAGTTGTTTTACTCACCCATAGCACTTTGGTGTCATTTGGAGCACTTCCAGAGATGTTTTAGTTTAGCGATATCCGTAACGTGAGTTCTCGGGGCACATGTTTTAGGGGTGTGCAAAATAATCATCATGACAATGCATCGCAATACTAACTTTCACAATATACTGCATCGATTCTTGATGCCAAAAAATAATAATTATTAATCATGTATTAATTATTATTATTAATAATAATTAATTAAAAAAATAGTTAAAAAAAAAAAAAATCCTATGCACTTTTTCTTTGTGAAAGGGTATTGTTTGTTATGATGGTAGCTACCTCCAAAATGGCAAATATTTGAACATCATTTTTTGTTTTAGAAAAAATCCTCTGCACTTTTTTTGTTATTGGTTTGGTTTATTTGTTTTTGTTATTCAATAAATTCAGTTCCGAATTGAGTTGCTCAGAGTTATGGATCAATTGAAGACACTACCCAGATACACGGCCACTGATATTTGTTATCCTCTTTTTTTTTGGTACATTTTCACTGAAGTATGACGAATATATTGCAATGCATCGCAATAATTCAAGTATCGTGATGCATCGTGATAGTATCGCATCGTGGCATATGAATCGTGATTCGAATTGAATCGTGACTTCTTTGCCAATACCCACCCCTAATATGTTTGCGGTCTCCAAATAACACAAACTTTAGCACTTTTCAAATCACAGAAGCTCAATGTGTTAGTCTACACTTTCATTTGAGTCAAAAGTGGCCTGTAATCCGAGATTTATCCATAATTTACAGCTTTGCGTTTCATGTTTGGGTCCCGAGAGCTGAGAGCGAAATCAGCTGTGACTCCGCACATGCGCACTGTCCTCCTCATCTACTCGAAACTATGGATAAATCTCGGATTAGAGGCCACTTTTGACTCAAACAAAAGTGTAGACTAAGACATTGAGCTTCTATGATTTGAAAAGTGCTAAAGTTTGTGTTATTTGGAGACCGCAAACAGATGCTCCGAGAACTCGCTTTATGGATATCACTAATCTAAAACATCTCCAGAAATGCTCCATATGACACCAAAGTGCTATGGGTGAGTAAAACAACTTGTTTTATTACCGAAATAAGGCTCAGATTGTAAAAAACGTGAATTCTCCTTTAACAATAAAAACAAACTAGAGGTACTAGAGGTACATGTAATGCAATAGTGTGTAACATTTCAGGCAAAGATGCAGAGCCTCACACACTGGAAAAAGTTGCACATTAATGCGCACGCTCACATTCGTTTTCATTAAAAAACCCTTCTAAAGCACTTCTACTGAAACCTCCATAAAGTCTGTACCACAGTGTCACATGTGCAGAGGTTGTGTTGGAGCTGAACCCAGTGCCACTGCTGTAAAGTGGAGCGCGCTGTGGAGACGGAATAGTGAAGAATCCTCTGTAATCTAATTCTCGGTCTGACTCCCAAAGCGTTTCGTATAGAGCCAGTCAAGTGCTGCAGGAAGCCCCGTCTCCCAGGGAAAAGATGGAGGACGTAAACGCATGGTAATTGCAGCAGAAAATTAAAAAGTACTTTCCGATAACTTAACTCCCCCTTCTACCAACTTATTTACATATTTTATTCCTTGTACTAAATTAGCATAGACCCACTGTATGCGCGTTTTTCATTACCAGTCTAATAGATCGTAATCTTTTGTTCTTTGCGCTCATTTTCGCGAGACTCATCAGTACGTGACAGACCGGCGCGCTGTCTCTCCTTTAGGCGTGTTCAATTTCTCCTTTGCTATTTTCCGCCCGTCACAATGGAGAATAGGAAAACTGCTACCTCAAGCACACTCGCTGGATCTTTATTGTCTCCAACAAAGCTAGTTTATTAATCCAAAGAGGTGGAAGAAAGAAGGGAGTCGAGCCGGGGGGATGAGGAGAAAGGCCAGTCAAAGCAGTTTGGAGTTTCATCTCATTTTTCTTTGAGCAGCGGGGAAAAAGAAAAAGAAAAAAAAAAAAATCAATTATGGCGCACACCTGAATAATATTTCGAGCACATAGCCACCCATGCACTCCGAGGCTAAGGGAAAAACCAAATTACTCAGCAAACTTATCGCTAGCTGGTGCAGGTTCAGTATTAAAGAAAACAATCAAGCAGGCCTGGATTAATCTCTGACAGAAACCTTATCTTTAACTTGCACCTTTGTTATTTTCTGATGAGCTGCTCTCTTTTCGCGCCACATTGTACCATAGCTCACTGCTCCCTTTCATTCCTGGTACGGGCCGCGGCGGAGGACCTTTTGAGTTTATTAAAAAAAGCCTTTATTTGTGAAGAACAAAGAGGAGGCGAAGGCAAACAATGAGGTCAGGCAATCTCTTTTCTGCCAGCAGTCGCTCACCTGTTATGTGTGGAGTGTTATCAGCAGTGGGGCGGGCGGGGGGGCATGGGGGGGTAGGAGGGGGTGTACCGGGAAAGGGGGGGGGGGGGGTGCATGGGAGGTATAGGTGAGACACAGACAGGACCGGTCTAGTGCGTGTGAGAGAGACAAAAATAAGAGGGGGGAAAACTGATTGACACGTATCAGCCCGGAGCCAAAGACCTTTCCGGTGCTCCTCATATCAAAGAACGGGGGGCCCCTGTCGGCGGCGAGGCTCCGTGCATTGTTATACAGCGAGGAGATGCAGAGGGCAGGGCACGTGCACAAGTGTTTAGATACACAGAGGTGCAAGGCAGAAGCGGGGCATGTAAAACCAGTAAAGGTGCTCTTCTTTGTGTGGTGTATTGATATGTTGCTTAAAATATATGATACGGTGAAAAGAAGTGAGGTAGGTATCTATGAAGTTACATGAAAGATAAGATAAGATAAGATAAGACTTTATTGATCTCACGCAGGAGAAATTTACTTGTCACAGTAGCTCCAGGCAGGGACAGTTTGAACAAGAGAGAAAAGTGCATGCAGCAAGAATGGCATAAAGATAAGTAACAATAATAAAATAAGTAATAATCGAATAAGTAATCATAATAAAACAGTGACAAGGAGAGTATTGAAAAACGATATTGCATGTTTGGACTATACAGTGGAGTTGTACAGTCAAGTTACATGAAAGTTACATAGTGCAGTTTTAAAGATCACATGACATGGTACTTCTTGATGCTTTTATATGGCTCCTTAATGGTTCCCTAATACTGTAAATGAATCCTTCTTCAAAATCAACACTCAGTGCATGAGAAACAGAGATAAGATGAGAAAGAGTCATAAATATCTCTCTCAAACTCTTTATTCTGGGCGTTGTTGCTTGAATGCAAATGAGGAGAAAAGACCTGGCCTATAGTAGAGGGTGGGGGCGTGGCCAAACTCTCCACTGTCAGCTCTCAGCTGATCCATTTCCGTGTTTTTGCACGGGGGAGAGATTTTGAAGTGTTCCATTGAAAAATAAACACATTTCCACAGAAAATAAAATTAAACCACTGCTGTTCAAAGGTCCAGAGGCTCAGATAAAGGACTTCCGAGCCTAGAAACACTCGGACGTGTCTCCAGGCAAATAAAAAAACGCATTTCGCATTGCCTAGCGCATTCGCAGTCCAAACTCTCTGGGCGTGATTTACAGAGACGCTGAGTTCAGACAGACGGGGGTGGAACTGCATTTGCATTTATTTTTTCGATCTAACATCAATAAGGTGCCTTGTTCAAAATCGCCCGTTTGAGCTCCGATTTTTTGTAACGCAGAAAAGGATCGCAAATGCTCAGTTTAGACATTTCGCAACTTTTAACCATGGGGGGGGGGCCTAAACAGGGTAGGGGAGCTCACATTAACCTTCAAAAACCTCAGAAAGTGAAAATTTCTTAAATTAACTTAATCTCAAAGATCAAAAAATCAAACTCAGCGTTATTGTCAATTCTGCCATATGTGTTCAAGATACAGTGAATCGAAATTTCGTTTCTCTCTGGCCACGTAGTGCAAAAAAAGACAGTGTACAAAATACAATATAAAGACAAAACAAAACAAAAACTAGAGACAAAAATCTAAATCTAAAAACTAAAATCTAAGATCTAAAACAAAATCACAAAATCACACAAAATCAACAGCCACCATCTTTGGCATCATTATGGACTCTGATTTTAAACTTGATAAACAAGTTAATGTGGTCCTGAAATGCAGTTTTTATCATCTTCGTCTTTTAGCCAAAATTAAAGCTTTTTTTTATCCTTTTCAAATTTTGAGCGCGTCATGCATGCTTTTATTTCTTCTCATCTGGACTACTGCAACACACTTTATTCCGGAATGAATCAAAACGCACTTTATCGACTGCAGTTAGTCCAGAATGCTGCTGCGCGTCTTTTAACAGGACGGAAAAAATATGAGCACATCTCCCCTGTTCTTGCGTCTTCGCACTGGCTTCCTGTTCGTTTTAGGATTGATTTTAAGATTTTATTGTTCATTTTTTAAAGCTAAACTACATGTCTGACCTCATCCAAATCTACAGACCGGTGCTCTGAGGTCAGAGGGCCAGCTCCAGCTCGTGGACCCTAAGACTAGACTTAAAACTCGGGGGCCCAGGGCTTTCTCTTCTATGGAACGCTCTGCCCCCTCATGTCAAAACAGCCCCCACACTGGAGAGTTTTAAATCTCGTCTTAAGACCCACTTTTATTCTCTGGCTTTTAATACCGCGTGAGTTGTGTGCTCCTCTGTGTTTTTTTATAACTGCTTTTGTTTTTAGTTATTTTATTATTATCACTTTATTTATTGCTATTTTAGTAATGTTTTTATTAAGTTTTATTGATTTTATGTGCAGCACTTTGGAAACTGTTTCCGTTTATAAAATGTGCTGTAGAAATAAAGTTGGATTGGATAAAATCTAAAATCTAAAATCTGAAAGCAGTGCAACAGAATACATAAGGAATGGGGAATGAGGAATCGTTCACACTTTTTAAACGAGGATAATGTAAATATTTGCTTAATTCATTTGAAGAAGGGACTGTATTCAAAGTTCAAATTCATTTAAAAAATGTAATAAATGCTGTAAGTCATAAGCAAATTCACTCAACTTTAGGTTCACTTTTAGGTTCACTGTTGTTATTTTTACAATGTCAGACTTAAAGGAAAAGTAACGTTTTTTACAATCTGAGCCTTATTTCGGTAATAAAACAAGTTGTTTTACTCACCCATAGCACTTTGGTGTCATATGGAGCACTTCCAGAGATGTTTTAGATTTGCGTTAGCCTAGCGCGACTTCTAGCCATAGCTCGGGGCATATAATATATTCCCCAAGCATGTAATATGCCCCGTGCGGTCTCCAAATAACACAAACTTTAGCACTTTTCAAATCATAGAAGCTCGATGTCTCAGTCTACGATTTCGTTTGGTCAAAAGTGGCCTGTAATCCGAGATTTAGCCATAGTTTCGAGTAGATGAGGACGCCAGTGCGCATGTGCGGACTGTGCTCTCAGCTCCCGGGACCCAAACATGAAACGCAAAGCTGTAAACTATGGCTAAATCTCGGATTACAGGCCACTTTTGACTCAAACAAAATCATAGACTAAGACATCGAGCTTCTATGATTTGAAAAGTGATAAAGTTTGTGTTATTTGGAGCCTACACGGGGCATATTACATGCTTGGGGAATATATTATATGCCCCGAGCTATGGCTAGAAGTCGCGCTAGGCTAACGCAAATCTAAAACATCTCCGGAAGTGCTCCATATGACACCAAAGTGCTATGGATGAGTAAAACAACTTGTTTTATTACCGAAATAAGGCTCAAATTGTAAAAAAAAACGTTACTTTTCCTTTACGTTTTTGAAAAAATTTGAGATTCTATTTTTGCAATTAAACCCTTACATGAAGTCAATTTCATTTCCTATTAGTCCTTTAAAGAAGCCCTCCCTCATTAGAGCGTGCAGCCCTGTTGTTGAGAGCTGACTGGGCTGACTGCTGCAGAGATGGCTCCCGGATTGGGCTTCATTACTTTCCAATGACCTGCCTTCACTCACCATTTGTCCTTGAGTCCAAACCGAGAGGCACCTGTCTGCGCCGGACACATCTCAAACACAGGGCGCGTGACTGACAGCTGAGGGTCACTGTAGAAACACACTGTGCATAATGATAGATATAAATACGGGATAAAGTCAGGGACGTGACAGCACACAGCTCCACAACTACCACCATTTGTCTCATTGATTTTGTGTTAGAATCAAAAAGACATGAACCAGGAAACTGTCAGTTGACGCGTTCTTTTTCATCTGGTAACATCTCTGGACAGCATCAGTCTGCATGTGGTTGTTTGCGTATTGATTTGTGATTTTCTCTACCTATTAAAATATTGGGAGGTCTGAGTACTGCCAAATCTAAACCAGGTCTATAACGGGACTATTCCAGGTCTAAACTAGGGGAAAATTGGGTCTAAAATAGAACTAAAGTCTAGACCGTTCGTAATAACCCAAAGTTATCGTATATTGCAGTAGAATCTGTATAACAGTCTGAGAATCATTACTCTTGTGAGCTTTAAGCCATGTTATAATGTTGTTACCTCACCAAAAACATTTAAATATCTGTTAAATATGTGTTAAAGATGCAGCTTGTTTGAGATTTTTTTAAATTCTTTTATACTGTATATTTTCAATTTCTTTGGCAGTTTGGAAATCACCAGACAATGTTGGCATTCATTATTTCCATTCACAATCAAACAGATGTGAATCTTAAAGGTTATACACATGTACTCTTACTAGATTGTAACAATAGAAAATCCAAAAGCATTATTTTCCTTGTCTCTTACTATCAGAAACCAAACCTACTATAGATCTTGGGTGCAGTCTTGCTCCTTATAGACACATACTGGAAAAACAGGAGCCGTGGTCCCTGAGCCTTCCTTGACTCCATTAACTTCTCCAATCCCAATTGCAGACTGCATCGCTGTGACAAGTGTGGCTGTTCACCTTTCTGCTCTTATCTGCCTCACTCCACACAGCACACTCTGTTCATCTGATCTCTCCAAATGTCTGTATGCACCAGCCTCTTCTGGACTCTGCAGAGGGAGGAGTGACAGAAATAAGCAAAAAAGTAACATATTAATCTTTGAATTAAACTATAGATTTGTGTCCCTTATATAAAGAAGTATATAGGTGCTTAAATGTGATATTTGACTTGATTTGATAACCATAAGGCACTACAGTAGCCTACCACAGTTGTGCATGGTGTGTGCATGGGAGCTCCATTTTTGACAGGATATTCACACGTCAAAGTTCAAAGTTCAAAGTTCAGGTTTATTGTCAAAAACCATATGTACAGGTCGCACACACAGGATTTGAAATTGCAGCGCCCCCTAGGCCCACAGTGAACATAAAACATGTGATATGAAGACAATAAACACCATGACTAAAACATCACATATACCTGTGGCAAAAGTACAAAAGGCTTGGATATAATACAAATAAGTAAAACACAATGTGTTTCGTAATAAAGCTCAAATGGTGTAATTTAAGCAGCAGTGTCAGTGTCCTTTAAGTGTCATTTAAGCAGCAGTTCCAGTGCCCTTTAAGTGTAATTTAAGCAGCAGTGTCAGTATAATTGAAGTGTCATTTAAGCAGCAGTTCCAGCGTCCTTTAAAGGGACAGTGTGTAGGATTCGTGGCGCATAGGTGGTTACTAGCTATTCCACTTCCTCTTTTGGCTATGGCAGACCTCGAGGGTCACCCGGACGCGACGTAGCGCCGACATCGCGCGTGCCCGCGCACGAACCGCGCACCGCTGTATACATAAACCGCGGTCCCCCGTTCACTTTTTTTTTTTCTTTTCGCATGAAAACACACAATCCCGATCATGATTCATGACAATCTACACATCAAATGAAACCTTACAGTCTCCTCTTTTTGACTATGCAATTCATTTCCTGCAAAACAATCACTCCCCGAGCACATGGGGCTTTTATACAGAAAAGCACAAAACTTAGCTTACTTAGCTTACCTTTGAAGGCTTTGCACAGGTCAAACTCTGTATTTCATCATAAACTTGGTCTCAATCTGTCCATAAGGATCCAGCGAATAAAATCCAGTAAAACAATTTAGTCCAAAATACGTGTTATATCCATTACGATGTGTGATCCGGTGTACTGTCGATATGGGCCGCCTCGTCAGAATGAGCCCACCACTGACCTATTTTGACGGCGATGTCTATCGGGTTACGCTCCCCCGTCGAAATAGGCCGCCTTACGTCGAAATACGCCGTTTTTCGTTTACAGTTGTATGCGTGAGTTGTTTACAGTTGTATAGATTCAAAGCTAATTATTTGTAAAAATACAAATAATTATAGATAATTATTTGTATTTTTAGGATTGGTTGAGTGGGAGGGACCATGCGTGTCATAATATCTCCTTTCAATGGGTCTTTCTGGCGAGATTAAATTGATTATTTCTTACTCATTAACAAATATTTAATATATTTCTAACTCATTAACAAATATTTGTAAATGTTTTGTAAAATAATTAGTTCATTATTTACTAAGTATTTCTTACTCATGAACAAATATTTGTAAATGTTTTGTAAAATAATTAGTAATAATTAGTTCATTATTTACTAAGTGTTACTAATGCTTTATAAGCGACCGTTATTATAAAGTGTTACCGAAACATTTTAAAAATTATAACAGTTTTGTGCACATTTTGAACATTGCACTCAATGACATCCAAAATTGTGGCGTTTGTACTTGACAAATACGTACTACGACAAATACGTCTGCAGTTTTAGATTAGATAGGATTAGAGAGTTGTATGCTGTTTGCTGTTTGCATACGGTGTCTTTAGTATGTAAAATTCCAACTCTTTTATAATGGGCATGGACAGTTCATTTCGACACGCTTATATTATTTGTCAAATAAGGCTTGTCTCTTATTCATGATTTATGAGGACAGGAAAAGGGACAACAGAAGAAACATTTACAAATATATTTATATTTACAAAAATATCAATCAATCAATCAATCAAACAATATTTATAAAGCGCTTTTCATACACTTTTTCATTTTCCCCTCAGCTGGCATGTCAATAGGAACTTCGGACGGGAAAACTGGGTATTCCCCACTTGTCAGGAACTGAAACACTTGCTTGGATCTCTCCATAGTTTTGTTCACAAATGTAAGAAACTGTAAAAGACAAAATAAGGCTAATTATACACAGCGCCTTTCTAAACAAAGTTACAACGTTTTCTACGTTCACATAGAAACAAAATAACAAAATACGATGTAATAAAAACCATAACGATGCAGTCAAATGTTAAATCCAAACTATTATCATTTGACGTAGGTATCTGCCGCAAATTATCATTCCTTACGTGCGTAATTGGTTATAACATACAATAAATCCAATACATTGTTAAATGTAATTGGTTGTATGTTGGTTGTAACATACAATAAATCCAATAAAATGTTAAAATGTTACTTACTTGCGTTGCAATTGTTGAAAACAAGTCCACTTCTGTAGAAAGCAACTCAACTTCTGCCTCTGGAGCCAAGCTCAATGGCATTTAAAGGGAACAACACTCAGGGGTGGTTTGCGCATGCGCGCGCATGCGCAGTAGCGCTTGGAGCTCATTCTGACGGGGCGGCCCATTTCGACGGGACACCGGCAGCATGCTCCCCCCTCCCCCCCTCCCCTTCCCCTTCTCTCCTTCGCTCCTGGCTGCATATGAGAGCAGAGGAGCGAAGGAGAGAAGGGGAAGGGGAGGGGGGAAGGGGGGAGCCATATACAGCGCGGCTGTGCAGCTGTTAGCAGGAGCCGAGGCGAAGGATGAGCCCAAATGTCCTTCTGCGGCTCTCGTATTCAAAATGGCTGCCTCTATATGGGGAAGATCCCCCTTTTATGTGACTATATCTAAGTCCAAAAGAATACTTTGATTTCATGATGGAAGTGAAAAGGCTTGGAAAACAATGTATTTTTGAATGGGTATCTTCAATTTCAGTAATTAACAGGTAAAAATCTTACACACTGTCCCTTTAAGTATCATTTAAGCAGCAGTACCAGTGCCCTTTAAGTGTCATTTAAGCAGCAGTGTCAATATCATTTAAGTGCCATTTAAGCAGCAGTGTCAGTGCCATTTAAGTGTCATTTAAGCAGCAGTGTCAGTGCCATTTAAGTGTCATTGAAGCAGCAGTGCCAGTGTACTTAAAGTGTAATTTAAGCAGCAGTGCCAGTGTCCTTTAAGTGCCATTTAAGCAGCAGTGTCAGTATAATTTAAGTGTAATTTAAGCAGCAGCGTCAATATCATTTAAGTGTAATTTAAGCAGCAGTGTCAGTGCCATTTAAGTGTCATTTAAGCAGCAGTGTCAGTGCCATTTAAGTGTCATTGAAGCAGCAGTGCCAGTGTACTTAAAGTGTCATTTAAGCAGCAGTGCCAGTGTCCTTTAAGTGTCATTTAAGCAGCAGTGTCAGTATCAATTAAGTGTCATTTAAGCAGCAGTGTCAGGGCCATTTAAGTGTAATTTAAGCAGCAGTGCCAGTGTCCTTTAAGTGTCATTTAAGCAGCAGTGCCAGTGTCCTTTAAGTGTCATTTAAGCAGCAGTGTCATTGCCCTTTAAGTGTCATTTAAGCAGCAGTGCTACTGTCATTTGAATGTCATTTAAGCAGCAGTGTCATTGGGGGAGGGAGGGCAGGGCAGGGAGAGAGTTCACCATCCTACAGTGGACTTAAAGGTGCACTTGTCTGGTGGAGAGTCCGCTGCCTGCTTGTTTCCATGATATGAGATGTTATTTTCATGTTTCTGTTTGGCCTTCCATCATCCAATTAATTTATTTTAATTAAATGCCATTTTTATGATAATCCGCTGTTTCATTTGACTTGGCACAAAAAGATTCTGATGTGCATCATTAAAACTCTGCACTCAAAAACATAAAAACATCTTTCTAAATGAGAGGGTTTGTGCTTCAACCATGCAAGGTCTAATCTATGAAATTACCAATGCCATGAAAATGTGTACCTCACTATAGTAGTATTTATCTCAACTTACGTCATAGGATATAACTCTATAAGGTAGGAAACATACATCTTGAGTGAGTTTATGTGGTGGCCCCAGAACAACAACAAAAACCAACTTGCACAGTAGATTTTCCATTGTACACACTGGCCAGGATCACTGTAGAAGTACTTTAACCAGACACAACCATCAGGGGCACAGTTGGGAGAGTTTTGAAGAGAAGAGAAGAGAGCGAAGCTGAGTGGGAGTGCTGGAGCAGGGGCGCTGCTCCAACAATTAGGGGCTGTGGGGGCCCTCACAATATTAGTCATGAGTTGTTAATAACAGTACAATCTAAAATTCAAGAAATTACACAACTTTTCTTTAAAACTTCCTGGGAGACCTTATATGAAGTAAACCAGACAAATGAAGCTCACAAGGCTAGCGAGTTCCATATTAGGAATAGGAATTTATTTATGGACAAAACAGTGAAATAAAAATACCAGGATCATGTAGAGCGGGTTAATATGAATTTTGAAGATCAAAATGATGAGGCTGATGAGTCAGTGGAAAAGGAAGCACCCCCATGCTCACTTCATATATGGAATGGCTAGCAGGTTAGCTATGCAATTTATACACAGCTCAGGAAAACAAACACTGCAAAATGATCAGTTTTTCTCATTTCACTACTTATAGGTTTGTGTTTGGGCAAAAGGAACATTTTTGTTTGCGTCTATAAACTACTGACAACATTTCCCCCAAATTTCAAATAAAAATATTATCGTTTAGAGCATTTATTTGCTGAAAATGCAAATGGTCAAAAATAACAAAAAAAGATACATGTTTTCAGACCTCAAACAATGCAAAGAAACAAGATCAAATTCATTTTAAAACAACATAATACTAATGTTTACACTTAAGAAGAGTTCCCAAATCAATATTTAGTGCAATAATCCTTATTTTTAATCACAACTTTCATGTGTCTTGGCATGCTCTCCACAAGTCTTTCACATTGTTCTTGAGTCCTAGTTTAGACCTGGTTTAGACCTGGTTTAATCCTAGTTTAGATCTGGTTTAGTCCTAGTTTAGACCTGGTTTAGTCTTGGTTCAGACCGGGTTTAGTCTCGGTTCAGACCTGGTTTAGTCCCAGTCTTTCACATTGTTCTTGGGTGACTTTATTCCACTCCTGGTGCAATAACTGAAGTAGCTCAGCTTTGTGCTTGTGTTGGAATTCAACAGACCCTGGAATGGAATGGCTGTAACACATGTAGAGATGCTGAAATGAATACAGTCTATGAAGAAAACATGGGGGCACCAACGAACATTTATGCTTAAGGTACCCAAATGGCTAGCAGCACCCCTGACGTTTACAAATGTGACCGGCCATGGAAAAAACAGCCACAAGTCGTCCCGGAGGCGTTTTGAGTTATTCACAGATTCTGAAAGTGTAGATTCTAAGCTTTCCAACGATGCCTTACACATGGAAATCTGAGAACATTTGAAGAATTTGTGGCCATTTGAAAGCAGCACATCTGAAACGACGAGCTGAGAAAAAACATGTTAAAGATGGTCCTGGTTTAGTCCTGGTTTAGTCCTGTTTTAGTCCTGATTTAGTCCTGGTTTAGTCCTGTTTTAGTCTTGGTTTAGTCCTGGTTTAGTCCTGTTTTAGTCCTGGTTTAGTCTTGGTTTAGTCCTGGTTTAGTCCTGTTTTAGTCTTGGTTTACTCCTGTTTTAGTCCTATTTTAGTCTTGGTTTAGTCCTGGTTTAGTCCTGTTTTAGTCCTGGTTTAGCCTTGGTTTAGTCCTGGTTTAGTCCTGTTTTAGTCTTGGTTTAGTCCTGGTTTAGTCCTGTTTTAGTCCTGGTTTAGTCTTGGTTTAGTCCTGGTTTAGTCCTGTTTTAGTCTTGGTTTACTCCTGTTTTAGTCCTATTTTAGTCTTGGTTTAGTCCTGGTTTAGTCCTGTTTTAGTCCTGTTTTAATCTTGGTTTAGTCCTGGTTTAGTCCTGGTTTAGTCCTGTTTTAGTCTTGGTTTACTCCTGTTTTAGTCCTATTTTAGTCTTGGTTTAGTCCTGGTTTAGTCCTGTTTTAGTCCTGTTTTAATCTTGGTTTAGTCCTGGTTTAGTCCTGGTTTAGTCTTGGTTTAGTCCTGGTTTAGTCCTGTTTTAGTCCTGGTTTAGTCTTGGTTTAGTCTTGGTTTACTCCTGTTTTAGTCCTATTTTAGTCTTGGTTTAGTCCTGGTTTAGTCCTGTTTTAGTCCTGTTTTAGTCTTGGTTTAGTCCTGGTTTAGTCCTGTTTTAGTCTTGGTTTACTCCTGTTTTAGTCCTATTTTAGTCCTGGTTTAGTCTTGGTTTAGTCCTGGTTTAGTCCTGTTTTGGTCTTAGTTTAGTCCTGGTTTAGTCCTGTTTTAGTCCTGTTTTAGTCCTGGTTTAGTCCTGTTTTAGTCCTGTTTTAGCCCTGGTTTTAATCCTGTTTTAGTCTTGGTTTAGTCCTAGTTTAGCCCTGGTTTAGTCCTGTTTTAGTTCTGTTTAAGCAGCCAGTGCTGTTATCTGGAACATGGAGTGTTCTTCATGATCTCAACGAGCACATTCTGCAAAAAAATGAAAATCACAAATTTAGAAAAAATGCTTCTAATGCGATTTTCTCGTGTTCACGAATCCCGACATGTGACCGGTTTTCCCGTGGCGGGTCACAAATGAGGGAGAGTGACGTACAAGCATTTTTAAGCATTAACTTTTATTTACATTTAACTTTCTTTCCTTTCAAACCAAATGATGCTGCTGGACTGGGCTTGGTGAATGGTCCACTCCAGTGTTCTTTTCTTTTTCCACATTAGTAAAACACAAAAAAATATAATTTCAGAGTGTCCATCTAAACTATTCAGTTCTATCTTCACTGGACTTCTGTGTCTTGTCGGCGCCTTCCTCCTGCACACAGACAATAAGAATAGACCTCTTCAAGTCTCATTTGGCTCCCATTTTGCCCTTCCTCCTCCTTCCTCTCCTCCGGCACCACCTCCCGAGCTTCGCCATAGCCTCTCTGTGCATTGTTTGATGTTGTTGTAGAAGTAAATAGACGCGGCAAACACTTGACACAGTTGTTAAACAGGGAGCCTCTAAACGTCTCCTAACTCCACATCAAACACTATGCAAATGTGCGCTGCATTAGTGATAGGGATGCAGCTCACACACTGTACACAAGCGCACATGAATGAATGAATGCAGAGTGAAGTGAAGGGGCCCCTCTCTGAAGCATGCCGCCGCTCTGAGAGGTTCGGATACAAGTACGGAGACACTTACAAACTCTTAGACACGCAATATTAGTCATTCACAGAATATATAAGAACAAAAACGCACACTGCAATGTGAGTGCAAAAGTCCATAACACAGGAAACTAAGAATATTGTGAGAACAGCAAAGTTTTCTCAGTTTGGTACGGTATGGTGATATAATGGGGAGATGCAAATTTTAAAATGCTTGACAAAAACAAGGGACTTCTTAAAGGTCCGATGATGTGCAAAATTGACTCTTGTTAGCTAAGCATGCTATAAAAAACATATGTGAATTTGTGTTATGTTTGAGTAATCCTGCATTATTAGGGCCTGTTTACACGAGAACGCTTATGGGTAAAAACGACAAAATATTTTATCGGAAGTGCCTTTCATTTAGACCAGGGGTCTTCAACGTTTTTCAGGCCAGGGACCCCCGAAACAGACGGCAAACTGGGCCAGGGACCCCCTACTATATATACGGCATAGAATTGTGTTTTATATTAAATTGAGCTTAGTGTCATGTATAAACATTGCTACTCTGTTATGGTACATCCAATACAAGGAAATAATACACAGGTTAATACTGTATTTCACACTATAAAATATAAAATTATTTACCTGGCCAGCCAAATGATATCTCTCTGTATTTCCTATACAGCGCGATACCATTTGGACACTCTCCATCCACCCTTGCTCCTCCGGTTAACAACGGACTCCGCGATTCTGATTCGTTCAAAGATGGTGACGTCAGTGCACCCGCCTTTGCCCGCAAAGTCACTCTTAGGCAGCGGAAGTTCTGCCTCAGTTTTGAATCAAGATGGCGCAATCTCTGATTGGTTCACTTAGCTGTCTGTCTACGCGCAACCGCAGCGCATTTTGGACCAAGCGTTACCAGACTCACTCGCTGGTACAGCGATGAGTCATGGATTCTTCCAGGCAATAAAATTATATTATTTTAAAGTGAAATCAAAAGATTTCGCGACCCCCCCTGCAGTACCTCCGCGACCCCCCTAGGGGTCGCGACCCCCCTGTTGAAGACCTTTGATTTAGACGGTGTTGGGGGTTTTGGAGGCTCAAAAACAAAAAAAACAAACAAAAAAAAAAAGTTTAAAAAAAAAACGTAAAAGATAAATAAATAAATAAATGAATAAAAAAACGTTTAAAAAAAAAAGTTTAAAAAAACACGTTAAAAAATGTTTTTTAAAAAAACGTTAAAAACGTTAAAAAAAAAAAAGTAAAATAGTTAAAAAAAAAAACAAAAAAACATGAAAACGTAAAAAACGTAAAAAAAATAAAAAAATAAAAAACCCAAACAAAAAAACGCAAAAAAAAAAAAAAAAAAACCCGCAAAAAAAAAAACCCCGTAAAAAACGTAAAATAAAATAAAATAAAAAAACACCCTCCAAAGTGGAAAATTTTGAATACGCTCCACCGTAGTGTTTTCGTCTACACTGCAAAACGCTAAACTCTGGTCAAATCTGCTGACATTGCGTTTATACCACCATTTCTTGATATTTCTATTGATATTTATATTTATGATTCACCCTCGCTGTGTGAAGGAGAGGTTTCGCAGGTCTTTCCTTCCTGCTGCTGTCAGACTGTACAACGAACACTGTTAACATGTCATTCAACTTTATTTGCACTACAATATTCAGCTATACTCCAGAGTCTATTTTAGGTCTATTTTTAAATTATCCTAGGCCATTATTTATTTATTATATTGTTCTGTTGCATGCTACTTTTTCCTGCTGTTCTTGATCTGTGCGTTGCAACACTGGAATTTCCCCACTGTGGGACTAATAAAGGCATATCTTATCTTATTTTATAAAGTAAATTAAGTTAAATAAATTAAATTAAATTTTAATTTAATTCAAAAGTTAAGTAAATTAAATTAAGTAAATAAATTAAGGAAGATACTGTATAATGATACTGTATCACAGCGCCCCCTAGCCACCTGGCATGCATACCCAATCGAATTCCACACACTTTGGAATAAAAAGTGAAGACGCGACGCCACTTTTGCGTCTTCTGTTCAGACCGTCATCATATAAACGTAGCCTTAGTCTGTCTACATCTCCAAAGCTCAAAATGCTCTGTAACACCATGTAGTAGTTTTCATATTCACCATGACCTTTTACCTTTTGTTCAATATAGATCGGCAATTCCAGGGACGAAATCATCCAAATGATTCTTGTGAAGGTTTGTGGAGTTTAAAAACACAGTGAAGCACTTCTTGTATTACCACATGACATCACAAGGTGGAACAGAGAGTTTTCCATTTGAGAGAAGAGCCAAAATATGCAGAGTTTGTGTGCTAAACATGTGTGGATGACACAAAACAAAACATAATATATAATAGCCAAAGGAACATTTTCAAGGAGATGGGGGAGATTAAGGTCGTTTTCACACCACTTCACTTGCTTTGGTCCGGACCAAATTTTTTTATTTATTTATTTTTATTTGAGTGCAGTTCGCTTTCACACTGCACTTTTTTTCTAAGTGGACCAACGTCTATAAACAAAACCACGTGTGCTGAAGTCGCTCAGCCATTGGACAGAAATGAGCCGTGTCAAAACACAGAAGGAGGAGAATCATGGTGTTACGTGCTGTTTTCAATCTCGCCTTAGCGATATGGTTTGCTCAGTTTTTACAGTTCTCACAAATGTTTGAGCAGCATCGTGAGGTTTACACTATTTTACAATCAATTTCCAAACGACGAAGACACAGGGCAAGACGACTACTGAGGACAGCGCTCATGTGCGCATCAAGTTCTGACTCTTGCTCTTCACGCAAAACGTAAGTAAGCCTCGTCTGTTTCGTTTCGTAAGCCTCGGTTTCCCATAATGCTCGACATACGACGGGAGCTCGTTAAGTACAAAAAGCCAACTTGTGTCGGATCGAGTCCGGTCTGCATTCTCACCTCAAACGAACCGCACCAGGATTCGAATGGAACCGTGCCAAGACCGAGCTTTTTAGGTGGTCTCGGTTCGCTTGTTTGCTCCGGATCGAGATTTTTGGTTTTTATTCACACCAGCCCAAAAGGTCCGGTTTAGTCCTGGTTTAGTCCTGTTTTAGTCCTGGTTTAGTCTTGGTTTAGTCCTGGTTTAGTCCTGTTTTAGTCCTGGTTTAGTCTTGGTTTACTCCTGTTTTAGTCCTATTTTAGTCTTGGTTTAGTCCTGGTTTAGTCCTGTTTTAGTCCTGGTTTAGTCTTGGTTTAGTCCTGGTTTAGTCCTGTTTTAGTCTTGGTTTAGTCCTGGTTTAGTCCTGTTTTAGTCCTGGTTTAGTTTTGGTTTAGTCCTGTTTTAGTCTTGGTTTACTCCTGTTTTAGTCCTATTTTAGTCTTGGTTTAGTCCTGGAACTGTGCAGAGACCGAGCTTTTTAGGTGGTCTCGGTTCGCTTGTTTGCTCCAGATCGAGATTTTTGGTTTTTATTCACACCAGCCCAAAAGGTCCGAATCAAAGGAACAAACGAACTCAAACAAGCAGGTGTAAAAACGACCTTATGGAAATTAAAAACATCAAAAATGAAAAAGTGTTTATTAGTAGTACTGTATGCTTATTATGCTTATGCTTATGTATATGTATAGACATCAGACTATATATTTCTTCCTGGTTATTTTTTATATTATTTCTGACATGACAGACGATGTGATGACCATAAAGAATCTATTCATTAACTTAGCGCTGTGAGGAGCTGCAATCGTAAAACAAACCCCGTCAGAAGCATCTTCATGGTAACGATACTGTGACGTTTTAATACAGCAATATATTATCATCATCATCCTCATCCCTACTTCTGAAGTATTATACACACTCATACAATATACACACTCCACACTGCAGCTCTCACCTCTCCTCCTCTTCCTCCCCTGCTGTCTTCTGTGCGCCGGCTTTCTTTTTTACACCCACTCCAGTTTTTTAATCTCGTACATGGATACGCTCTGTGCAGCAAAAATAGAGCTTTAAAAGAGAATCCGAGTCTCTTTTGTGGCTATTATTCCAACAGGACAGATGAACAAAGACACGGAGAGTAATGGCAGGTAACGGCAGCCGAGAATCATATGTACCTTTAATTGTATGAAATGCACTATTGTTACCACGGAAATAAAATAAAGGTTTACCTAGATTTTTGTTTCTTTTTTACAAGATCCTGCTACAATCAGTGCTGAGCAAGTTACTTCAAATTATTATTATTTATTTATTACTTGTTACTGTCTTTTCAAAGTATTTTGTTACATTAGAATATTCCTGTATTTAAAGGCATTACACTATTATTGCATTACTTTTAAGTTATTCTCACCAAAATAACTTGAAATATGGATTTGGCTAAATGTAGCTCATGACGCTCAATTAGCTCGTCACATCCAGTGGAAGGTGATGTGGTATATGAACAGGAAGTAGATTCACTATCACTAATCTGCAGCTTCACCCCGACTCTGGACGTTTTACTTTTAAACTGGATTCACAGCGCTGTTTTGTGGACTGGGGTCATTATTTGGGAAGGACAGATTCTGTGGATAATGTGGATGAGATGCTGCTCTGTGCCCGTCACTCTTCTGCTCCTGATGATGTTTTATTGGCTGTTTTTTGTGGTTATGATCTGACAAAACAGCTCAAGATTCAAGATTTTCAAGATTCCAGATTGTTTATTTGTCATATGCAGAAGCAACACAGGGTCAACAATGCAGTGACATGTTTAGGATCAGAAGAACCGTTTGACTCGCTAAGATAGTCAGAAGTACTAATAACAGCAGTAATAGTACATGGTAAAAAAAAGTGTTGCAAAAGTGCAGGAGAAGAAGTAAACAATATAATAAACAATATAATAAACAATATACAGGGGGTCCTCGGGTTACGTTTCGTGGTTACGAACGCGCCCCCATAAAAATAAAAATTACGCGTCATTCCGTCTTACGCGGTTTAGCGTGGTAAACGACGTAAACAAACGCGAACGGCGTGCGGCGGAAGAATATGCTTTGTTGTGGTTGTAGGGCGAAGAAGACGGCCTCGTGTGCGTGCCCAATGTGGGCGGAAGTACCTGATGTGGGCTCTGATCTGCTCCTATGAAAGCGGCAGTGATAACCAAGCAGCGTAGTGGTCTAATTATTGAGATGGAAAGGTTATTGGTGCTTTGGTTGGAAGATCAAAATCAAATTCCGACTTACAACGAAATTCGGGTTACGACCCGTCTTAAAGGGATATGCCACCCCCAGGTCAAATTTGGGCATCTCCCCACAGTCCAGAGACTAAAATAAGTGATGAAAAGCGTTTTCCTGGTCACCCAGCCATTGTCCGAGTCTGTCGCCATTGACCGCCGCGCGCAGCTGCTGCTCCTCCGCGTTAGACTGGAGGCAACGGCGCCAGAGAAAGATTTCGGCCAAAAGGAATTAATTTGCTCGATGCTTTTCCCAATTACTTTCTGTGTAGTGCGCATTCATATCGAGTGCAAATAAATGTGCAAATCAACACGGAGAGCTTGACTTGGTCATTTTGGGTGGGAACTATTTTTCAGTGCGGAAAAAGACAGACGAAGCACGCACCACGCTGACAGGGGAATCCCTGTTTACGCACCAGGAAGGGAGTTCCCCCGTTACGCTGCGTGCTTTGTGCTTCGGCATCGAGCAAATTAATTCCTTTTGGCCGAAATCCTTCTCTGGCGCCGTTGCCTCCAGTCTAACGCGGAGGAGCAGCAGCTGCGCGCGGCGGTCAGTGCTGACAGACTCAGACAATGGCTGGGTGACCAGGAAAACGCTTTTCATCACTTATTTTAGTCTCTGGACTGTGGGGAGATGCCCAAATTTGACCTGGGGGTGGCATATCAATCAATCAATCAATCAATCAATTTTATTTATATAGCACATTTAAAACAGCCAAAGCTTACCAAAGTGCTGAACAACATTAAAGGTGACATAAAAATCAGATAGAGTTAAAATAACAACAATAATAACAATGGTGACAATAATAAAATAATAATAATAATAAAACAACAACAACATCAACAGCAAGAAGGTGCCAAGGTGTCTCTTCCTAACTCGGAGTAAAGGCCAGTGAAAAAGGGCATATCCCTTTAAGAACGGATCAACGTCATAACCCGAGGACCCCCTGTAATAAAATATGTAATAAAATGTAATAAAAAAAAAAATACAAGGTACAATGTACAAAGGTGCAGGTAGGATTAAATAAGGTGTAAGTATTTCACAGATTGCACATAATATGGTGTGGTATGGGTGTTGCATGTGGATCTCGTATTGCACATAGTATGGTATAAATATTGCACATGGATTATTGCGCAGATTATTGCACAGGTAACAGTAATTTACAGTGAGGTAGTGACAAACATGATACATTCATACAGAGCAGCAGCAGTAAACATATTCTGCATAATGAAAGGGGTTTAGTGCAGTATTATTGAGAGTTCAGAGTCACACTGACACACACACACACACACACATACACACACACACACATACACACATTCATACACTGGCGTGTGTAGACAATGGATGCACACTGGGTTAAGTGTTTGGCCTAAGGGCACAACAGTGTCATCTGGAATCAAACCCCCAACTGGGTCAGGTCAATCAAACTGTCCTTATTTACTGGGTTAAATCTGTTTCTTTTTTTTCCTGTTTCTTTTTATATCTGGTTTAAATGGTTTTATAAATCCTGATGGAGTCTTCTTTGTTCCTGACCCACAGCGTCCAGTCAAATGAAGCTCATGAGGTTAGCAGTTATAGGGGCCTATTTGGAATTCCATATTATATTAGGAGTATGAATTTATTTACGGACAAAATAGCTAAATAAAAACACTAGGATCATTTAGAGTGGGTTAATACAAATATTTTAAGCGAGAGATGCGCCCCCTTGTTCACTTATGTCCATTTATAAACATTCTCTGGTCCTGATTAAGCTCCTTTAGATCTGGTTTAGCCATAGAGTGTAGACATGCTATTGTCCATGTTATGAAGGCTTATTATTTCTCTTAGTTCAGTCTTGTTCAGTTCAGTAAATGCTCGTGGGCAAATTAATGACAGCACTGTTTTAGTATGTAGTTACCCTGGTGCTGTTAAGGCGGCCTACACAGAGACAGCCCACTTCTTTAACCCAATTAAAAGATTTTACTGAGGTCAGCGCTGAGGCATTGATTAATTAAATGATACTCACAGTAAAAGTAGCAGCAATTAGACATACCTGGACTAAAAAGACACAGAGGGAGGTTTACAGATAAGAACATGGAGATTTTTTGTACTTTAAGGTAATGAGACAGACCACAAAGCCACACCTTATGCTACAGTCATTCTTTTTCACAGTTCTCATTAATCACAAATAATCAAGTATTGAAGTGAGCTACAGTTTGCTTGTGAATGTATAAAAAATATGTACCAGATTGTTGGATAGAAGAAGAGACATGCACATTACAACTACTTCTGAAAATACAGTACATTTTATTCTTCTATGACAAAGATATGACAATTATGATTTAAATACATAATTCATCTTTTCATTCGGAATATATATAAGTGCAAATGGGCAAAAACAAAACCAAGACAAGAATACAAGAATTTCTAATAGAACTTAAACAATACATCAAAGAAAGTCCAAGGAAAAGTTTAAAAAATCTGTGAATATACAGTTAAATAAATCTGCTATCCTAATTATGAACCCCTTTTTTCATCTTTTTCCTTTTTGTTGTTTTATCTAGTTATTTATTCATTTATTGTGTGATTTTATTTTTGTTCTGTATTTTGAAAAAGACAGTTTTCTATAGGTGCCATTTTGAGGACTGTGAGCATTAATTCTGCAAAATACATGTGTATATTCATACAAAGATATGCATTCTTATATTCACTGAATTTACTGAGCGCTGTGTCCATGTGTTAAAATAGGTTTTAGCTGTCTGGGTGTAATTGTATCTACCTGTTTTTCTCTGTGTTTGTGTAACTCAAAGACCCTCCTATAGATGAACTCCTCTCCTGTTATTGGTTAACTTCAACTATTGGCTAACTCGTCTATTAGTAAGTAAGTAAGTAAAGTAAAATTTTATTTATATAGCACCTTTCACAGACAAGAGCCACAAGGTGCTTCACAACAAGACTTAAAATACAAAATACAAATATAAATATATATTATTGGTTAACTTTCTGGGAGCTACTCTACAGATCTCCTTATAAGGATGGGGAACTATGGGCAGTACATTTAGACATTGCATAGCTACGACTATATGTGGCCACAGTGGTCAGTCCTCTGTGTGGGCCGAGGGGACATGATGTCCGTGTGTGGACGATGTTACAACTGAAGAGATGCCATCATTACGTTTGTATTCTGCCTAATTCAACATTAAATGCTAATAACCTCAATCTTGAGTGTTGCCCTTCTTCCGATCCCTTTTCAGCAAACTCACAGGACTTAAAGGTCCCATGGCATGAAATTTTCACTTTCTGAGGTTTTTGAACGTTAATGTGAGCTCCCCTACCCTGTTTAGGGCCCCCCCCATGGTTAAAAATTGTGAAATGTCTAAACTGAGCATTTGCGATCCTTTTCTGCGTTACAAAAAATCGGAGCTCAAACGGGCGATTTTGAACAAGGCACCTTATTGACGTCAGATCGAAAAAAGAAATGCAAATGCAGTTCCACCCCCGTCTGTCTGAACTCAGCGTCTCTGTAAATCACGTCCAGAGAGTTTGGACTGCGAATGCGCTACGCAATGCGAAATGCGTTTTTTTATTTCCCTGGAGGCACGTCCGAGTATTTCTAGGCTCGGAAGTCCTTTACCTGAGCCTCTGGACCTTTGAACAGCAGTGGTTTGATTTTATTTTATGTGGAAATGTGTTTATTTTTCAATGGAACGCTTCAAATCTCTCCCCCCGTGCAAAAACAAGGAAATGGATCAGCTGTGGGCTCTGAGCTCTAAGCGGAGAGTTTGGCCACGCCCCCACCCTCTACTATTGGCCAGCTCTTTTCTCCTCATTTGCATTCAAGCAACAACTCCCAGAATAAAGAGTTTGAGAGAGATATTTATGACTCTTTCTCATCTTATCTCTGTTTCTCATGCACTGAGTGTTGATTTTGAAGAAGGATTCATTTACAGTATTAGGGAACCATTAAGGAGCCATATAAAAGCATCAAGAAGTACCATGTCATGGGATCTTTAAGATCGTTTAAAATATAATATTATGTTTTTGGGAAGACCCAGGACACGCTGGAGGGACTATGTGTCCCTGCTGGCCTGGGAACGCCTTGGGGTCCCCCCGGAGGAGCTGGAGGAAGTGTCCAGAGTGAAGGGAGTCTGGGAGTCCCCGCGACCTGGCCCCGAATAAGCAGAAGAAAATGGATGGATGGTATTGCTATTGAAAAGGTCCTTTTTGACCACTCTGAAACCCAGGGATAGAAAAAAATTGATTTTGAAACTTGATGTAAACTGCATCTCCCATAATGTTCTATTTTCTGATTAAATTTGAATTAGATGTGAACACTTCTCATCACTAAAGATGTAAGGATAGTCTGCAACTTATAAAAACTATTACAAGAAAGAGCTGTTTTTGCTGTTTTTTCCACCATTTAATCCAATTACAATCTAACAAACAAACAAATAAACAAACATTCTGTAGACATTCTTCCCGTTCATTGCCACATTATGCCACACGGTGAATTTAGCGTCAGCGGGGGCTCGTCAGCTGCCTGTCACCTCCCCCATAGCTCCTCCCCCTCTGACCCCCCTCTGTCCTCACCGGGGTTAATGGATCTGCTGCAGGCATCCATCCAGAAAGGTGAAAGCAGCGCTGCACACGTTTCATCAAATATGGGTCATTCGCAAAAAGCCTCATCAGTTTTGGAGTGCGCAGACACAATGGGGCGGCTCCGTCTCTGCGCTGTAACGTTATGAGTGAGATGTGTACGCGTAATGGATCATACGTGCAGGTTTAAGATGACACAACAAAGTAATATTGATTTGCAGCACATGTTGAATATTTGTCCTTTTATGTTTATGTGCCGCAGTCAAATTGTAATACTCATTTATTCCATATTTATTTCCAATCACTTCCACAAACATACTAAGGTAGTTTTGTTACAATATTAAAATTACAAACTCGATTTCAATATTAAGAAATAGACTCGATACTCAATATAGATTTTGATACCACAATGATCATTTAAAAAAACAAAAACAAAAACTCTATCTTTCTTTAGACAATATCTGATTTTCAACATTAAATCATAGTTATGGTTATGTCTGTGCATCCTCCGTATATTGGTCTTATACTTGTTCTGATACAGCTCAGGATCATTCTAAAACTATTCATTTCTGTCCTGTCAGTGTTAGTACTTATAGCATCAATACCTGCCATAATGAGTATCTAGTTTTTGTGCTGGTTTTAGTATTGATTAATATCCCATTTTTGATACTTTTGACACCCGTATACAATAGCAGCTGAAGTGTGTACTCGAGCAAGAGCTCAAGTACACAAAGTGTAAACACTGAGCTGAGAGCCTTCTGATAATACAATACTCCCCACAGTCACTTTATACTAGATTATATTTTACATTGGCAAAACAAACAAACATATAAGTTTTACTTCTTCCCAATCCTTTTCGAGAAATGTGCTTTTGTGTTGTTTACAAAAAATTGGGACACTGTAAATACCCAATACAAGTTCATAATGCTTTTTTTTTGTATAATATGTATATGATTATTGTTTCTGTCTTGGCACAAACTCGAAATAAATATGAATCAATCAAATCTGTGGTCTGACCTAAAACCATGATCCAAAATCATGTGGTGTTGTTATTGTAAAATTGTAGCCACTTTACTTTAGTTTAAAAAACCTTATTTATCCCCGAGGGGCAATGAATAATAAATAATATAATGTATATAAATAAATAAACTGTAATGCACTGCATTCTGCTGTACTGCAGTAATCTAAGGCATTACAGAAGAAAAAGGTAATATTTTACTCAGTACAAATGTCAGTAACTCGGGTTACCATGCATTTTTAACCTGAACTGAAGAGGTGGGTTTTTGTTTTTCTTCATACAAATTTGCTAAAATTATCACAAGATCAGCGGCAGTGAAATGTCCGATCAGATCAGGACAGATCCATAACATCATTGTCAGTCACATCAGATGTGTTATTAAAGCCGCCACACACGTGCCTGATTTTAGCTGCGATTGGCGTGAGCCAACTTTTCTCTTCGTGTGCGATTTTGTAGCTGCTGCACTCCTTGTGTGTGTGTGTGTGTGTGTGTGTGTGTGCATGTCTGTGTGTGTGTGTCAGTGTGTGTGTGTGTGTGTGTGTGTATGAATGTGTGTGTGTGTATGAACGTGTGTATGAAAGTATGTGTGTGTGTGTGTGTATGCGTGTGAGTGTCAGTGTGTGTGTGTGTGTGTGTATGAATGTGTGTGTGTATGAATGGTTGAATATTCTCTTAGTGTAAAGCTTTTGCCCATGAATCAAAAAGACACATCTAATGCCCTGAGGAAAAAAATATTGGCGTCACAAATCATTTAAAGTTCCAATATTGAACCAGTGCCTAAAAGTCCTCTGATATCACTGATTGTAGATATTGAAACCGACATATCGCACGTCCCTACAAAAGAGGTAGAAATTGCTGTTAGCTCATGTGTATTTGTCCTCGATTGGCAAACCAGAAAAACAAGCAGGATATCAGCCTAAAACCCCATCACATAGGACCTTGTATCCACACAGAATAGAATAGCACTAAGATCCCATGACATGGAACTTCTTGATGCTTTTATATGGCGCCTTAATGGTTCCCTAATACTGTAAATGAATCCTTCTTCAAAATCAAGACTCAGTGCATGAGAGAGCCTCATGAACACAGTCAGAGTCATAAATATGTCTCTGAAACACTTTATTCTGGGCGTTGTTGCTTGAATGCAAATGAGGAGGACAGAGACAGGCCAGTGCAGCCGGTGGGGGTGTGGCCAAATACACCAGTGTTTCCTGGATTAGCGGTGCGATGTGCACTTTCCATAAAAAAAAAACACATTTCCACAGAAAATAAAATTAAACCACTGCTGTTTCAGAGGTTCGGAGGCTCGGATAAAGGACATCCGAGCCTGGAAACACTCTCACATGTCTCCAGGCAAATAAAAAAAACGCATCTCGCATTTCGTAGCTCGTTTGCGGTCCAAACTCTCTGGGCGTGATTTCCAGAGACGAGGGGTGGACATCCAGACGGGGGGTGGAAACCTTTCTGCGAGTGTGACGTCAGAAATTTCCCTTGTACAGAATCGCAGAAACGCAGAAAAGGATCGCAAATGCTCAGTTTACACATTTCGCAACATTTAGCCATGGGGGGAGGGGCCTAAACAGGGTAGGGGAGCTCACATTAACGTTCAAAAACCTCAGAAAGTGAAAATTTCATGCCAAGATTCAAGATTGTTTATTTGTTATATGCAGAATCAACACAAGGTCCACAATGCAATGAAATGTTTAAGATCAGAAGAACCGTTTGACTCGCTAAGATAGTCAGAAGTACTAATAACATGCAACAATAGTATATGATAAAAAGTGTTGCAAAAGTGCAGGGGAAGAAGTAAACAATATACAGTGATACCTCACCTTACGAATGACCCAACAAACGAAAATTTCAAGTTACGAAACGCCTTCATGTCAAATTTTGGTCTCTAGATACGAATGAAATTTCAAGTTACGAAACACGAAATCTCCAATCCAATCCAATCCAACTTTATTTACAAAGCACTTTAAAAACAACAAATCTCAAAAATTCAATTAATGCGCGCTCAGATGCACGCCCCGAAACGTAAATACACTTTATCAACACACACGGGGTTAGGTTCCAGAGGTGGCCCGCGGTGGGAGAGGTCCACGAGGTAGGACAACTTTGTATTGTGCAATTGTTCTACATGTTTTAGGGCTGTAAATGCCTCACCACACACATTATATGCTTTTCTCAGACTGGAGTTTCCCTCGCATTTCTCTCTCGTTTGAACACTCGAACTTTCATAGATTTTCAATGGAATGTGTTGATAGTGGAGCGTGGGGTGGACACGGCTCAATATAGCGCCGAACGCGCGATGGGAGCGGAGACACAACAACACATCATCAGTATGGTAAAACTCACCTGTCTCACGACGGTCTAAACCCAGCTCACGTTCCCTATTAGTGAGTGAACAATCCAACGCTCGGTGAATTCTGCTTCACAATGATAGGAAGAGCCGACATTGAAGGATCAAAACGTCCATACGGCGCAAGGCCGCGCTACACCGATGGAGCCCGCGCGGGCTCACAGCTCACAGTGTCGGCGCCCCGGCTCTGAAAGTCACATAGAAGCAGAGCCAGCCCCGCCCCGCTCTTATTCCCGCTGAAAGAGCGTCTTTCTCGGCCTCTTAGCTCTAGCGCGGAACGCGCAAGGAGCGCGGAGACACGAGCAACGCGCTCATCCAACGGCACTGCCATGTTATAATAATAACAGGTCCAATCCAGGTTTAGTTCTGGCCAGACCTGGTTTATTCCACGTTCTTTTAGTCCTGGTCTAGTCTCACTATATATACACTATAAAAAAAACAAACTTGGTACGGATCAGGCTTTTTCCATTGAAATAGCTACTCAACTTACGAATTTTTCACGTTACGAAACCACTTCTGGAACGAATTAATTTCGTAAGGTGAGGTACCACTGTAATAAAATATGTAATAAAATGTAATAAAATACAAGGTACAATGTACAAAGGTGCAGGTAGGATTAAATCAAAGATCAAATAAGGTGTAAGTGGAGTATTTCACAGATTGCACATAATATGGTGTGGTAATATGGGACCTTTAAGCAAATCCACAAGTCAGCCATAACTATAGACTGTATACTGTATATATGGACATAGCTAATCCGCTAGTCGCCAAGTTCCAAATAGAAAGTGAGCATGGGGACACTTCCGGATCGACTTTACACTGAAAAATTGTCACCCTCTTTCTGTAACTGCTGCTGCGAGCCTTCGTCATTTTGCTTTTTTGTCCATAAATCGCTATTCCTATAATGAAACTCAATACCATACCATTTTGCTCCTATAACTACTCACACCAACTAGTGTTATAGAAGTTCTAAAATTATAATATTCAACTTTCAAGTTTTTCCAAGGGCAAATCCTCCATGTACTTAACCTTCTATCAAAACAGTTTCCTCATGCTTCAATTACTAAGAAGAAAACACGGGTAGATCTGGTGCCACAGTGTAGTGACGATGTTATGACATTGGCAGCTGAACATCTGGTACGGTTAGTGTTAGCGGTGCCAGCGATGAAAGCTAAGCCAAGCAGAGAGCAACACCACCAAGAAACGAGACTCTATCGACATCTGAAGAACGGAGATGGTTGACATATTTCATCTTACGAGCGCTTAGGTCATTACGACGGTTGATAATTTATGCTTTGTTGAGTGTTAACAGCTTTCAAATGATTTAAATAGATCAGATGGTGAGAATTTATTGTGAACACGCCTGGATTTGATTTGGATGGTTTATGGCATACTAGAATAATAATAGTTTCGAATCCATTGCGACAGTCACCAGCTTATCTCAGTTATAGTCTTATATTGTATTTATGAAATGTTTTGCTTTATTTAATAAACGGAGAAGGTCTTGCGTAAAAATAGCAGTACACTGAATAAGACTAAAGCTTCCTTTTTGTTTACGCTCTGCTGAGCCGTGCATATTCCCTGCTGTGAATTGATTGGATTTCATTATTGCTCCAAATGGTACATATGTTCCGAGTGCATATATTTTCAGACACATATTCAAGCTTACAAACTATTAATGTACAAACAGGCTTAGTCTATTTAATCAATACTATGACCTATTTGGGCAGATTTAAAGCCCCAGTGTGTAGGATTCGTGGCGCATAGGTGGATGGTGCTATTGCACTTTCTGTTTTAGCTACGGCAGACCTCGAGGGTCACCCGGGCACGCGCACGAGCCGCGCGCCGCTACTGTATAAATAAAACGCTGTCCCGTTTTTTTTTTTTTTTTTTCTCATTTTTTTTCTCATGAAAACACACATTCCCGATCATGTACCATGACACTCTACACATCAAATGAAACCTTACAGTCTCCTCTTTTTGACTATGCAATTCATTTCCCTGCACAACAATCACTCCCTGAGCACATGGGGCTTTTATACGGAAAAGCACAAAACGAGGTTAGCTTACCTTAGAATGCTTTGCACAGGTCAAACTCTGTATTTCACCATAAACTTGCTCTCAATTTGTCCGTAAGGATCCAGCGAATAAAATCCAGTAAAATAATTTAGTCCAAAACACGTGTTAGATCCATTACGAGTCTGATCCGGCAGCATGCTTGTGCTGTTTACCCAAAACCACGAGCCTTGCCGAAGGCGGAGCCCAAATGTCCTTCTGCGGCTCTCGTATTCAAAATGGCTGCCTCTGTATGGGGAAGATCCCCCTTTTATGTGACTATATCTAAGTCCAACAGAATACTTTGATTTCATGATGGAAGTGAAAAGGCTTGGAAAACAATGTATTTTTGAATGGGTATCTTCAATTTCAGTAATTAACGGGTAAAAATCTTACACACTGTCCCTTTAAAGCAGCTGTATTTACTTTTTTTTCTATGTAGTTGATTGGCAACAGCAGCCCAGTTGATAGACGCTCTTCCTCTGATCCGAAGGTTAGCGTTTCAAAACTTGCTTTCGACGTAAACATCATTGGTTGAGGTTGGCGGTACAGTATGCTTCCACAGATGAATAATGTTGTCATGTCCTTGGGCAAGAAATTTACTCCACCTCGTCCCCAGTGTCTGCGTACACTGGAGTATGAATGTGTGTGTGAATGGGTGAATGGTTCCTTGTAAAGTGCTTTGAGTGCCTACAAGGTGGAAAAGTGCTATTTTGTCCAGCTCCCGCACAGATACAGCTCTGGAAAAAAAATAAGAAACCACTACAAAATGATCAGTTTTTCTGATTTTACTACTTATAGGTTTGTGTTTGGGCAAAAGGAACATTTTTATTTGAGTCTATAAACTACTGACAATATTTCCCCCAAATTCCTAATAAAAATATTATCGTTTAGACCAGGGGTGTCAAACTCATTCTGGTCCGGGGGCCGTATCCAACCTACTTTGATCCCAAAGAGGCCGGATCAGAAAACTCATGACAAATATACCCCAAAAATAGCAATAAGTCCAAATATGTGTGCAGAAAAACTCAAATCTATTACAGAAGTTTTTTTTTTGATGAACTTTTCTTTTACAAAATATTATAATATTATAAACAACCTGAAACTTTAAGAAAAATGCAATTTCAACACAAGCGTACAGGTTTCCCATTCACCTCTGTGAACAAATAGGAATTAGTCAATTTTTCTTGGAAAATCCTGCACTCGGCGTCCACTTTTCTCATTTTTGACATTTTGCTGATGAGGGTGTCACGGTCAACAGTCAAAACGATGGTCCTTTAAGAGCGTTTGGAAAGAGGCGAGTCTTCATTTGTGCTGCTCTGGTGGGAGGGGCCACGTACAGAGGCGCCGGAGACGCTGTTATGCTAAACTGTGCAGAAAAGGGGTGCAGAAAATTATCAGTATTTTAATAGAAAATTAAAATATAATTAAAATATGCATTTATTTGCAAAAAATGACAAAAGGTCAAAATAAAAAAGATCCATATTTTCAGAGCTCAAACGATGCAAAGAAACAAGATCAAATTCATTTTAAAACAACATAATACTAATGTTTACACTTAAGAAGAGTTCACAAATCAATATTTGGTGCAATAACCCTTATTTTTAATCACAGCTTTCATGCGTCTTGGCATGCTCTCCACAAGTCTTTCACATTGTTCTTGGGTCCTAGTTTAGACCTGGTTCAGACCTGGTTTAGTCCCAGCCTTTCACATTGTTCTTGGGTGACTTTATTCCACTCCTGGTGCAAGAACTGAAGTATCTCAGCTTTGTATTTGTGTTGGAATTCAACAGACGCTGGAATGGAATGGCTGTATTACATGTAGAGATGCTGATTTCAGAAAAAAATGCAGTGGTCTCTTATTTTTTCCCACAGCTGTATATTATATGCAGCTCTTGTGATCTGAGCTTATTCATAAAGCCTGAGAATCAGGAAGAGGACTGTTAGCATGCTGGTTGTTGTTAGCAGTACAGCGACATGAAAACTCACCGCTTATAAACGCATCACGGAAATTAGGATGCTCAGAATGCTTAAGTTTTTCACGTTTTTAAGACAGTAAAAATCAGACACATGCAGCACCTTTAACCCACACAGGACAAATGGGATATTCCAATGCCTTCACCATATAAGGAAACAGGAAGCAGGACCAGCGCTGAGGTGCTAATAGCGTGTTGTTTCGGAACATTTCAGTGCTTGTGCTTGAGACAAAGGCCAGATGGAGTGAAATCAGTGGACAGTGCTGGGGGGAGAGGAGAGAGGAGACAGCTGCTTCAGAGAGGCCAACGCAGACTTATTACAACAGAGACTAATTACAATGCACTCCCCACAAGCCCGATCTACCCGTATATACAGCGACCACACCGGCAGCACCTGAGGCCTGTCACTGGACCAAAGAAGGGCTAATTTCCACCAGCGGGGGGTCTGCCCACAACCTTTAATAAATAACAATGGAAATGTGTGCACCTGCAGCAATTAACAGGTTTCTAATTGGGCAACGCAAAGCAGGATATTACAGAAATGACAGGGAGATTGGGCTCGCAGATAGAGCCATGAGGGAGGAAGAGTGCTATTACTGTGATTGTGACAGTGTGGGTCAGCCCCGTGCCAGGTAATGCTCGCTGTAGGGGAGGCTGTTTAGGGCTTATTTTGTTCAGAGATTAATTTTCAATAGGGAATACATTGTGATATCAGGTTATGCCTTTGTCTTTTTGGATTAGACGTAGACTTAGACAAGCTTTATTGATCACAAAGGAAATTATTTGGGCGCAATAGCTCATTACAATATACTATAATAACAAAGAGCAAAAATGTAAAATTCAAAATGAGTCGCAAAAATAGCAAGAGACTGGTGTCAAATAAGGCCTAATTATATAAATAAAGTAAAAATAAAATACAGAAATATATAGGGGTGTGCAAAATAATCGTCATGACAATGCATCGCGATACTAACTTTCACAATATACTGTATCGATTCTTGATGCCAAAAATCGATTATTGTTAATTAATAATTTTATATTTAATAATTGAATATTTTATATTAATAAATAAATAAATTATTAGTTTTTTTTTTTTTTTTTTTTTATAAATCCTATGCACTTTTTCTTTGTGAAAGGGTATTGTTTGTTATGATGGTATACCTCCAAAATGGCAAATGTTTGAAAATAATTTTTTGTTTTAGAAAAAATCCTATGCACTTTTTTTGTTATTGGTTTGGTTTATTTGTTTTTGTTATTCAATAAATTCAGTTATGAATTGAGTTGCTCAGAGTTATGTATCAATTGAGGACACGACCCAGATACACAGCCACTGATATTTAAGTTATCCTCTTTTTTTTTTTGGTACATTTTCACTGAAGTATGTCGAATATATTGCAATGCATCGCAATAATTCAAATATCGTGATGCATCGTGATAGTATCGCATCGTGGCATATGAATCGTGATTCAAATTGAATCATGACTTCTTTGCCAATACCCACCCCTAGAAATATAGTAATACACATATATCTCAGCTACAAGTAAGGATAAACAGTGCAAAAATTATATTATTGTAAATTTAACAAAAATTGATGAATAGTAGACAATGCATAATAATAATAAAAAATAATAATAATAAATAAATAAATAAATAAATAAATAAATAAATACATAATTAATAATAATAATAATAATAATAATAATAATAATAATAATAATAATAATAATAATAATAATAATAATTGTTATGAAATTACTATTCTTGATATTTTTTTTAATTTAATATTTACAGTTTTAAATTACTGAAATTGAAGATACCCATTCAAAAATACATTGTTTTCCAAGCCTTTTCACTTCATCATCATGAAATCAAAGTATTCTTTTGGACTTTTGGGGGATCTTCCCCATGCAGAGGCAGCCATTTTGAATACGAGAGCCGCAGAAGGACATTTGGGCTCCGCCTTCGCCTTCGGCAAGGCTCGTGGTTTTGGGTAAACAACGACAAGCATGCTGCCGGATCAGACGTCGTAATGGATCTAACACGTGTTTTGGACTAAATTGTTTTTCTGGATTTTATTCGCTGGATCCTTACGGACAGATTGAGACCAAGTTTATGGTGAAATACTGAAGTTTGACCTGTCCAGAGCCTTCAAAGGTAAGCTAAGTAACAAACCTTGTTTTGTGCTTTTCTGTATAAAAGCCCCATGTGCTCGGGGAGTGATTGTTGTGCAGGGAAATTAATTGCATAGTCAAAAAGAGGAGACTGTAAGGTTTCATTTGATGTGTAGATTGTCATGGTACACGATCGGGAATGTGTGCTTTCATGCGAAAAGAAAAAAAAAAACAGTGAACGGGACCGCGTTTTATTTATACCGTAGTTGTCGGCGAGGGCGCGCGCGGTTCGTGCACGTGTACGCGAGCTGTCCGCGTTACGGCGCGCCCGGGTGACCCTCGAGGTCTGCCGTAGCTAGAACAGGAATTGCAATAGCACCATCCACCTATGCGCCACAAATCCTACACACTGGACCTTTAAGGCAAAAATATTTATGGATGCTTAATTTCTCTGTCGGCCCCACAGCTTATCCGTCTTAATTCCCATAGTTGCAATGAGAATATTTAAAATCAGTAAAAATGAATATACTGCTAAATGCTTCAATAATAAAAGAAAACATATCTTTCTTTATGTGAACTAACTATGATTTTTTTGAGCTTCTATTGTGTTAAAATATTTTTCAGAATGCTTTACGGACTCACATGAAGGTCTATATATGAAAAAAAAGAAGAAAAAGAAGAAGAAAAAACACCTTTCTTTGTCTTCATAGTTTATATCCTCAAAATATCTTTTCTTTTTCTCTTTTTGACAGCACAGTCAGTGTTTTTTATCCACCGCCAAAGGATACAGGAGCCACTTCTCCATGGAGACCTTTGTCTGCAGTGCATGCTGGGAATGCGCAAATTATTGAAACAGCTGGATATAGGAAATGAAACCCCAGATTATCTACAAACCTCAGTCTAATAGTATAATTACACTACTAAAAGAAAGATACAGTTTGATTAGATTTCATTCTATGCGTGCGCTCGTGTATTCATTTTGACATAAAGATTATTAGAAAAAGATGGAAAAAAGGAAAAAAAAATAGATAATGACATAGAAGTCGATACAGACATCACATCCTAGGCTTTTGTAATCTAATGCAATTGTTGTAATAGCTAAAATATATAGAAGATAGAGCTGTCAGTTTAACGCATTAATTAGATTAATTAATCACACTGCAAATTAACGCGTTATAAAAATGTACGAAATTAATTATGAGTGGCAATTCAGTTTACGCGCAGTCTAAATTTGGCGTGCGGTGAGCAAATCGCTGCCAGGGCCTTTGAACGGCAAGTTTATTTATAAAAATAACGAAGACGGGACGATCAACAAGAACGCCGTGATTTGGAGTTTTTGTCAAAAAGAATTTTCCGATCACCGAAGCCTGACGGTTACCTGGCCAGCCAAATGATATCTCTCTGTATTTCCTATACAGCGCGATACCATTTGGACACTCTCCATCCACTCTCGCTCCTCCGGTTAAAAATGGACTCCGCGATACTGATTCGTTCAAAGATGGTGACGTCAGTGCACCCGCCTTTGCCCGCAAAGTCACTCTTAGGCAGCGGAAGTTCCGCCTCAGTTTTGAATCAAGATGGCGCAATCTCTGATTGGTTCACTTAGCTGTCTGTCTACGCGCAACCGCAGCGCATTCTGTGGATCAAGCGTTACCAGACTCACTCGCTGGTACAGCGATGAGTCATGGATTCTTCCAGGCAAGCCTGACGGATCAATTGAACGATAAACACGTCCGGACAAGTTCCATCCTTAACGGTGATAGAGCGAGCGTGAGCGCACTTCACCAAACCACCAAACCAACAAACCAACAAACCAACAAACCACCAAACCAACAAACCAAACAAACCAGCAAACTACCAAACCAACAAACCAACAAACCACCAAAACAACAAACCAACAAACCACCAAACCAACAAACCACCAAACCAACAAACCACCAAACCAACAAACAAACCAGCAAACTACCAAACCAACAAACCACCAAACCAGCAAACTACCAAACCAACAAACCACCAAACCACCAAACCAACCAACAAACCAATAAACCAACAAACCAACAAACCAACAAACCACCCAACAAACCAACAAACCACCAAACCACCCAACAAACCACCAAACCAACAAACCAACAAACCAACAAACCACCAGACCACCAAACCAACAAACCAACAAACCACCCAACAAACCACCAAACCACCAAACCACCAAACCAACAAACCACCAAACCAACAAACCACCCAACAAACCAACAAACCACCAAACCACCCAACAAACCACCAAACCACCAAACCACCAAACCAACAAACCACCAAACCACCAAACCAACAAACCAACAAACCACTAGACCACCAAACCACCAGACCAACAAGCCACCAGACCACCAAACCACCAAACCACCAAACCATCAAACCACCAAACCACCAAACCAACAAACCAACAAACCACCAAACCAACAAACCAACAAACCACCAAACAAACCAGCAAACTACCAAACCAACAAACCACCAAACCAACAAACCAACAAGCCACCAGGCCACCAAACCATCAAACCAACAAACCACCAGACCACCAAACCACCAAACCACCAGACCACCAAACCAGCAAACTACCAAACCAACAAACCACCAGACCACCAAACCAGCAAACTACCAAACCAACAAACCACCAAACCACCAAACCAACAAACCACCAAACCACCAAACCACGCTCACAGAATTTGGGAAACGATTGAGCAAAGCGACCGCAGAAAAACAGACAAACTCAATCACAAAGTGGGTTCGCTCTCTCACACTCTTAAAATGTGATTAATTTGATTAATTAAATACAAATCCTGTAATTAATTAGATTTTTTTTTTTTTATCGCCTGACAGCACTAATACAAGTATATGGAAAAGAGGACAATAACTTAAGTCCATCCAAAAAAGATTGAAATCCAAATTAAATATATGATTATGGGGAAAAAAAGAAAAAAATGTTGTACACAAGTGAATATTGTATGTTAATCAGTTCTTATATTTTATAAAACTGAAGCGGGTTTATCACTTCAGTTCCCCTGCTCGCTTATAACCATTTCTAAATTTTCTATCTCGCTCGTCCTTATCTTCCCATCTTCCCTTTCAGTCTCTTTCTATAACTGCTGTTTTTGGTCCGCTCTATCTTATCCCCCATCCATCTGAGTGCATTGTCTCTTCCCTCCACCTCTGCATCTTTCCATCCCTCCATCCCTTATCACCATTAATTCCCCCTGCCTCCCACTCTTATTTGCTTCGGCCATCTTGTGCTCGTGTGCAGCTGCACACTTAAAGAGGCGCGTGCATTATGCTCTTAATAAAGGCCTGAGCAGGAAGCAGGAGACAGAGGAGCACACAAAGCCGAAGCGGCAGCCTTCAGACCTCATTAACTTTTGTCTTGTTGCGAAGGTGGCACATCTCTGCCTCACATATGTGTCCTCGCAAACATACAAACACACACACACACACTTCGATCGCACATGCACGTGTTGGGTGTGCATGCTTTTTGGGGGTGCATCGATCCAGCTTTTTATGTTCCATTACTGATGTTGATACTTTGGCTCTAAGGGTCTGGCAATACTCGATATCAACCAATACTAGGGCACAGACTCAAAATACAATTTATTTCTTTTAACACAAACTGCATAAGGGAAAAGATAAGATAAGATAAGACTTTATTGATCTCACACAGGAGAAATTTACTTGCCACAGTAGCTCCAGGACAGTTTGAACAAGAAAGAAAAGTGCATGCAAGCAAGAATAAAATAAAATAAGTAATAATAAAATAAGTAATAATAATAAAACAGTAACTAGGAGAGCATGGAGAAAAATATTGCACGTCTGGACTATATCCTCCTGAGACCCGCCCATTCATTTGTGTCCTTTATAGTGCACATTGAGGTAACCAGTCTGTCTTTTAAGTTTTGAGATCGACTCTAGTTTGTGGCTGCACTATGATAAAAAAAACAAAAAACAAAAAAATAAATAAATAAAAATAAATAATAATAATAATAATAATAATAATAATAATAATAATAATAATAATAATAATACATAAATAAATAAATAAATAAATAAATAAATAAATAAATAAATAAATATAAATAAATAAAATACAAATACATAAAAATACATAAATAAATACATAAATAAGTAAATAAATAAATAAAATACTAAAAAATTATAAATAAAAATATAAATAAAATAATAAAATAAACATGCATAAATAAGTAAATAAATAAATAATAAATAAAGAATAGAAATAAAAATATAAATACAATTAAAAATACATAAAAACAAATAAATAAATAAATACATAAATAAGTAAATAAATAAATAAGTAAATAAATAAATAAATAAATAAGAATTTAAAAGGAATCTAAAAACTTTTTGAGGTGACTGCAGAAACAAACTCAAAATAAAAATAAAAAAGTTTTTGTTAGGTTGTTAACTTCACCTGGATTTAACACTATTACAGTCCGTTACAGAGGACATGTTACAACATTATCAATAAAAATAAAATTAACAAAATGTAAATGCTAAGGTGTTCATTTACCTCCAAATAGAAAATGATAATAATAATAATTTAGATACACTTTTTTCTTCAGGTCCCAGGAGGATACAGTGGAGTTGTACAGTCTGATGGCGGCGGAGATGAAGGATCTGCGGTAGCGCTCCTTCTTGCACAAAAGAATGAGTTTTGTAACTGTTTATTTATCATTTAAAGTAATTACATGGCAGCTTTGTAAAAATTAGGGCTGGGAATATTAACGCGTTAATCAATTTTTTTAATCGCGATCAGAGTTTGCCAGCATTTTCCGCAATTCTACCATCCATATGCAGCTCATTTGGTTGTATTAATTAAACTCATTGTCGGTTAAACGCGCTATTTTGAGTTTGCTAGTATTTTGTTCCTTCTACGCATCCGTAGGCAGCTCGAGCGGGCTTCAATCATTTATTTACAATTTCTCAAAGTAAGCACTATTACTGGTTCATTGTTACTTTTTCCTTTCTCTGCACTTTTTTGAAATAAAAAAAATGGTGAGAAATACTTTGCACTGTGAGTTTAACTTTAGATTCGAACGGTCTGACTGCAAGATATCAATTTTAAACATGCAAAATAAATCACGATTAATCACGATTAACTATGAAATTTCTGAGATTAGTTGCGATCAAGAAAATTAATCGTTTGACAGCCCTAGTAAAAATGCAAGTTAATATTATGAGACATTTTGCTCCAACATTCAGTTTGGTTTTATTACACCAATTTACAGACTAACATGGGATATCTTGGAACTAATATATGTGATCCATCAAAAATATTGGTCAATATCGGCGCCAATATCCAATACCGTATTGGTACACCCCTAATCACATTGACTTGCATGAATTTCTAAACTCTAAACTTAACATTTCTGATTCTTGTTTATATGCAACATTCACATTATTCAAATCAGAAGCTAAATTTTGATTTAAATACATACAAATACTGTCCGTACAAACTGAAAAATGTAAATCCTAAATAATAAAGATTTGACATCATGGGGACCTGATTTTTTTGTTGCCATAAAAGAGGTCCCCATGATGTGAGGTGTGTGTGTGCGGATATTAGTCCCCGCAGTGTGACAAATACCCGCCCACACACCTACGCACGTCGGGCTGTTGTTTTGCAGCTGCGAGTCCCGTGTGTTCTGTGAAGCGTCGCTCCTTTACTCGTCTTCAACAAAAATCAGGTGTTTTTTTTTTAATCATCAAAGTGAATGGAAATGTCAGATGTGCATTATTTGTCGCTGCCGGAGAAGGTAAAGCTACAGTGAAAGAAATTAAAATGAAGCTTAAACATTTTAAAGGAAAAGTAACGTTTTTTTACAATCTGAGTACAGATTACAATTCTTTCGGCAATAAAACAAGTAGTTTTACTCACCCATAGCAGTTTGGTGTCAATTGGAGCAGTATCGCAGAACTTATGTTGAGCCGTTCTGTTCTACTAATGATCCCGTATCCGTTAGCATGAGTGCTCGGGGCACTGTCCAAATAACACAAACTTTAGCACTTTTCAAATCACAAGATCGCTGTGTCAGGGTAGACTTTTAGTAGATTCCAAAACGTCCTGAAACCCGATATCGCAACAGAAAAGTAAAGTTCAGAGCGGTGTTAGCTTCTTTCGGACTAGCGGTGTTTACAAAACAGCTGAGTTCACGCATGCGCACTGTCCTCTCTGATGACGTCATCAAATGAAACTATAGCTGGATATCGGGTTTCAGGCCGTTTTGGAATCCACTAAAAGTCTACCCTGACACAGCGATCTTCTGTGATTTGAAAAGTGCTAAAGTTTGTGTTATTTGGACACCGCAAATCAGTGCCCCGAGCACTCACGCTAACGGATACGGGATCATTAGCGGAACAGAACGGCTCAACATACAGTAAGTTCTGCGATACTGCTCCAATTGACACCAAAGTGCTATGGGTGAGTAAAACTACTTGTTTTATTGCCGAAAGAAAGCTCAGATTGTAAAAAAAACGTTAATTTTCCTTTAAAGGTCGACCAAATAAACTTTGTCTAGTTGATAAATTGAATTTCTCCTTTTACCATATTAAAGGTTTTATATTACACAAAATTGACTCGTGTGAGCTTTTAGTCGTTTTAAAATGTTACCTCCTCAAAAACATTCATTCACACACGTTTGAGTAACCCTTTATTATTAGGCCCTGTCTACACCGGCACCGTTGTGGAGTGAATCCGATAAAGTTTTTTATCGTTTCGGTCTCGCGTCCACATGGCACCTGCGTTCTGGGTACCCAAAAACGATATTTTTTGGAAACGGGTTCCAGAGTGGAAAACGTTACCACTGCGGAGTCGTCTGGACGAGTAGAACGGATTTGTTTACGCCTACGTCACAACCACATGGCCAGAACAAACAGCAGCCTCGCGCGCAACATTCATTCGTAACAAGACAGCGACCATGGCGGACACCAGAGTCGCAGTAGCTAAGTTTACTTGCGTTATTGAAAGAAAATGTACTGCAGTTATACCAACTAGACGAGCAGCAGAGACGCTTACAGCACAACATGCGCCAGATTCTTTTAAACCCGCCACGGCGTGTTACTAGACGTGCCAAAAGGAGATTTTGGGTGAGACCTGGAAGAATAAGTAGCTGGTGGGACAACTTTGTGAATGGCGTTGCCGTGGATGCAGAATGGAGAGAACTTTCGGATGATAATAATTATGACTCACCCCGTGTTGCAGTGTTTTCGGATAATTGGCATATCTCGTGTATGCGCGTCTCGTGTGTTTCGGAGCTAAATCGCACTCTGTACACAAGCTCCGGAGAAACGGACGTGTCTCGAACCTGTCCCGAAGGTCTCCCGAACGTGTCATGTGTCCAAGTAGAAGTTAAAAGTCCATTTTCATGTCCTTTAGTGTCCTACAGTGCCGCTTACATATGCACAAGCTCCTCACAGCTGATCGGCGAACAGGGAAAACCCTCTTGGCGCGCCTCGCAACGGGATTGGCGGCCGCGCGAGCGTGGGAAAATACACGCCCCGTTTTCAGCAAGCGTTCCATTGCCATGTGTACGTGATATTTTACTGATCCGTTCCCAGTGTGGACGTGATATTTTTTTTACCCGGTAAGAAAAAAATCCTGGATGTAGCCTTAGTCTCTCTGTATCTCCAAAGCTCAAAATGCTCCGTTCCACCTTGTGATGTCATGTTTTCAAGTTAGCAGCTACACTTAACCTTTTGTTTAGTAGAAATGGGCAATTCCAGAGCAAAAATGTTCCAAATGATTCGAGTGAAGGTGTTGACATTACAAGACTGGAGTGTTTACAGCCTTGTTTTTGATGAAGAAATCAACATTATTAAAGATCAGACAATAATAGGCCCTTTCTTTAATTCATTTTGTGTTTGCTGGTTTAGTTTTCGAAAATACGGTAAAAAAATGCATAATCTTTGTAGAAGTAAGATTTGATGGCATGAGAATACTCCCGTCTGAATGTGGATAAATGAACAAAACGGAGAGCACTGCATTGTGAAGAGCTCAGTGTGTAAAATCCCAAATCAATAAGATGATGTATGTACTCACAAAGACATTTGTTTCTTCTGTTCCATGAGAGGCAATCTGCAGGAGCAATGGGGCGACCACAGTGCAGTGTTTTGGGATCTGTCTGCAGACGAGTATTTGTAGTGCAACTTTGACTTGGATCTTAGCCAGTGGTACTGTGTGTGTTTTAGATTAATGAGGAATAAATAACACTCAGAGGAAACCCACCAATACAAAGAGAACATGCAAAATACACTGTTTAGGAATCACCTGGATTCTATTTTTACTATTCTATTACTACCATTTAATTCTACCACAGACAACTGAACTAGGGCTGTCAAACGATTAATTTTCTTGATCGCAACTAATCTCAGAAATTTCATAGTTAATCGCGAATAATCGTGATTTATTTTGCATGTTTAAAATTGATATCTTGCAGTAAGACCGTTCGAATCTAAAGTTAAACTCACAATGCAAAGTATTTCTCACCATTTTTTGTGCAGAGAAAGGAAAAAGTAACAATGAACCAGTAATAGTGCTTACTTTGAGAAATTGTAAATAAATAATTGAAGCCCGCTCGAGCTGCCTACGGATGCGTAGAAGGAACAAAATACTAGCAAACTCAAAATAGCGCGTTTAACCGACAATGAGTTTAATACAACCAAATGAGCTGCATATGGATGGTAGAATTCAAACTCTGATCGCGATTAAAAAAATTGTTCGCAATCATAACTCTATCGCGATTAATCACGATTAACGCGTTAATATTCCCAGCCCTAAACTGAACTAATCCAGAATTATATCTATCTATTTTATTTTTTTATTTTTTATATGGGTTGATGGTCCCCATGCCCTCTGTTGATGCGATTGTGCAATCAGATTAATTTGTTCAGTGATGCGTGTGAAAGGAAGGAGCTCATTGGTCACCTATCATTTATAGATAAAATCAAATTTGTCTCACATCAGATTAACAAATTCTAGTGCTTTGTCCATTGATTCTGCAGAAATCTGTGATGTTTTTCCGCACTTCAGTATTTTTCCTTTATTTTGATATGGACAACCATGCATGTCCCTGACTGGCTAATCCACCTGTCCATCACATCTGAAAACTGGGAGATCCCCCTGTGACCGAACTCACATCTTGGTAAAGTACTGAAAAAGTTAATTCTGGATCCCAGGCAACTTCTGACAAAGTCAAGCCCAGTCAGAATGGATGAAAATTTTACAATTAATTTAAGGTTTTGTTTATGATCACATATAAATATATTGTCTAGTCCAGGGTTCGGCAACCCGCGGCTCCGGAGCCGCATGCGGCTCTTTGATCCCTCTGATGCGGCTCAGTACAGTGGTCCCTCGTTTATCGTGGGGGTTACGTTGTAGAAATAACCCACGACAGGCAAAATCCGTGAAGTAGTCAGTTTTATATTGCGTGTATAAATATGCATGTATTTCACAGTTCCTCTGACCAAGGCGCCTGGCGCCGCTGCGCTGTTGTGGGTTTTGTTGGGGAGAAAACTTGCAAACATACAGCACTTCAGAGCAGTGACGGACAGGGATCATCGGCCCTGGCAATTTACACCTACAAGCGGCCCCGTAGTCTGTGGAACGGGGGGGAGGAGTTCTACAGCCCTGTGTGACGACAACAAAAGTGTCATATTTTGTTTTGTTTTTTAATGAGAGGAAAAAAGGATTATGGTCTTCTATTTTAATACAATTTAACGTATTTTATTTTGGGAAAAGGACCCTTAAGAGTTTTTACATTTCAAAGTGGGTTTCCTTATTCAGGGTGAATGCTGTTATGTTTACTCCAGGCCAGCAGGGGGCGAGGCCGGGTGGCGGGTTTAGCTCCATGCAGCGTGTTTCTCATTACTGCAGGAGCTCATGAACCTGACACGCTGTCTCCTCTTTTCTCTCCTGTGTAACAGGTAGGTAGATGTACAAAATCACTTTAGAACTAGGTTTTGGCCATATTGAAATGTGTTTGACAAGTGAGTGAACTGTTTTAGTTAAGTAATTTTCATTGGAACTTGTTCTTGATGTTGTTTGGAGTGAGTTTGATCATAGAGTGCAAGTCAGCTCAACACGCACACACCTTCCCCCGTGCATATGCACATGAGTACTGAGCACATGAGCATTAGTTAGCTCGCCATGTACTGCCTCCCCACCATTAATTAAGAATTGTTTTAAATGAGATTGGTTACACAGTAAGTACACTTGAGTTCGGAGCGTGATATGCAGTACTATATTGGCCTAATACTGTCAGTGGAAGTTTGTAAGCATCCAACATTTAGCTGGTTCATATCACCATTGTCTACAAATTTCATTTTTGATAAATAGTGTAAAATACTAAGTTGAAGAGTAAGTGAACATGTATGTGCTGAAAAGGAGATTTAATTTATGTTTTGTATTGACATGGACCATGAAATTCATTATATATGCTAAAAAAAGACATGGAAGATGTAAAATGTGAATTTTAAAGAAAGGAATTTAATAAATTACTGCAGGAGCTCATGAACCTGACACGCTGTCTCCTCTTTTCTCTCCTGTGTAACAGCGTCACAGGAGTCAATCTGTCAACCACGGTGCCGTTGCTACAGTACCCGTTACACCTGCACCAAACACAGAACTGTAGTGAGAATGCATCCGTGCGCTCTCAGGACTGGTTCAGCCGCCTGGACTCCAGGTTCCACCAGTTCGTTCTGCGGAAACATTGCCGCTACTTCCCGATGCGCATTGACCACCCCGAGAAGTGTGCGCGCGGTCAAATCCGTAATAGAGCACGGCCTCGGCCCTTCTGGCATGTGCTCAAATGCCAGACCGCTCAGTCCTCAGAGTCACACTGCTCGTGATCGAACATTTAAATAAATTTGGCAAACTGAACGCATTCTGTACAGCAGACACGGAGGAGAATGACTGACAAAGACAAAGGTCTACAGTCCTTTAGCCAATCAGGATGCAGAACACAATACATGTTGCGAGGGACCACTGTATTTAATTAAAATGTATTTTATTTTAGTTCGTTCATATTCAAAATGTAATTCTATGTCACAAAGGTAAAAAAAAAAAAAAAGCTGTTATATGCAGTGTTATTTCATTTTAAATTTCAAAAGGGTTTTGTGGCTCCCAGGGTTTTCTTTACTGTGTGAAATGGGCCCAAACGGCTCTTTGAGTGGTAAAGGTTGCCGACCCCTGGTCTAGTCCAGGGGTGTCAAACTCATTCTGGTCCAGGGGCCGTATCCAGCCTACTTTGATCCCAAAGGGGCTGATCAGAAAACTCATGGCAAATATACCCCAAAAATAGAAATAAGTCCAAATATTTGTGCAGAGAAACACAAATCTTTTACAGACTGCTGTTTCTTCAGTCCCAGCAATAGTTTATCTTCTGTCTTCTCAATTCTCCGTTCAAGATATTGCATCATTTGAAATGCCGTGTCTCATAGTGGCGTTTAAGATGCAAACACACCGAGCGTACAGGTTTCCCATTCACCTCCCTGAACAAATAGGAATTAGTCCATTTTTCTTGAAAAATCCTGCACTTCATGTCCACTTTTCTCATTTCTGACATTCTGCTGATGAGGGTGTCATGGTCAACAGTCAAAACGATGGTCCTTTAAGAGAGTTCTTTAAGGGAGGCGCCACGTACAGAGGCTCTGGAGACACTGCTATGCTAAACTTCACAGAAAAGAGGCTTAGAAAATTACCAATACAGTGGTACCTCACCTTACAAACGAAAAATCCAAGTTATGAAACGCCTTCACGTTAAATTTTGGTCTCTAGATACGAACGAAAATTCAAGTTACGAAACGCGAAATCTCAAAAATTCAATTAATGCGCGCTCAGATGCACGCCCCGAAATGTAAATACACTTCAACACACACGGGGTTAGGTTCCAGAGGTGGCCCGCGGTGGGAGAGGTCCGTGAGGTAGGACAACTTTGTATTGTGCAATTGTTCTACATGTTTTAGGGCTGTAAATGCCTCACCACACACATTCTACGCTTTTCTCAGACTGGAGTTGGGCTTTTCTCGCATTTCTCTCTCGTTTGAACACTCGAACTTTCATAGATTTTCAACGGAATGTGTTGATAGTGAAGCGTGGGGGGGGGGGGGCTCAATACAGCGCCGAACGCGCGAGGGGAGCGGAGTCAACAACACATCATCAGTAGGGTAAAACTCACCTGTCTCACGACGGTCTAAACCCAGCTCACGTTCCCTATTAGTGAGTGAACAATCCAACGCTTGGTGAATTCTGCTTCACAATGATAGGAAGAGCCGACATCGAAGGATCAAAAAGCGACGTCGACACGGCGCAAGGGCGCGGGATGGAGCCGCAGCGCCCGGGCTGTGCCTCCCCCTCGGGGCTGAGCACGTGCGGGCCGAGCAGGCGCGGGTGAGCGCAGGAGCCGCGCGAGGCCAACGGAAAGCCACACGGGGTGATGTAATCCTAGTCTAGTCTCGGTTTGGTCCGGGTCTGGACCTGGTCCGGTCCTGGTTTAGTCCAGGTCCAGTCCAGGTCTAGACCAGGTTTAGACCTGGTTTAGACCTGGTCTAGACCTGGTTTATTCCACATTTAGTCCTGGGTCTACAGTCTCTTAGCCAATCAGGACGCAGAACACAACGTTACACTATAAAAAAAAATGTTACACTATAAAAAACAACAACCTTGGAACGAATCAGGCCTTTTCCATTGAAATAGCTACTCAACTTACGAAAAATTCACGTTACGAAACCACTTCTGGAACGAATTAATTTCGTAAGGTGAGGTACCACTGTATTTTAATCAAAAATTAAAGCCTAATTAAAATATTTCAATAGAAAGTCAGCTGAGGGCCAGATTAAAGGTTTTGGAGGGCCAGATCTGGCCCCCGGGCTGCATGTTTGACACCCATGGTCTAGTCGAACCAGTCACTTCGACACAGCATTGCAATATTTAGTCATGCTCTGACCAATAATCATCAATCTCCTTCATCCAATTTAGGAGAGAATGTAATGTAATATCATTTCATTTGTTGCATTGATACTCTTCAGCCCTCTGCTTGCCAAAAGTGAGAACCAATAAAGCGTGTCCTAGCCCTTGTAGACTGGTACATTAGCACCTTATCCATGTTTGGGGCAGAGCCAAGTCTACACCCCGGTGCACTGTACGGCAATTACCAAAATACATACAGTCAACCCCAGCCAGGAGCAGCCACAGCAGGAGGAGGGCACCAGCCTGTTTGTGCCACTCAGTCACCCACTAATGAGTAATCAACTCTCACAGCTTGAGTGTTGGGCCTGTAAATCGGGTGCACACCATGTTCCAGAACCGTGGAGGAGCGATTCATTATCACACAGATCTGTATAATCAAACAATTAGTGGATTTCTTCCCATCAACAAGGCCCTGATCTTGTGTGCAGTGTCGGGGTGTGACGACAGAGGAGAGAGACGGCTTCCTCTGTGAATGTAGCTGGCTCCTCTCCAATTTTAGGGGCCGTGAATGGGTTAACCAGGGCTGATGTACGCTCACGAGGTCTGGGGAGGTGTAACCAGGGCTCTCAAGTTTTGAGCGGGGTCGTGCGTGTGACTGTAATTTCCGAGGACCGGGGGGGGGTGCGAGTGAACAATTTTTGGGGCTTGAATTGCGTGAGAAATGCCGTGTGAGCGTGTGAACACGTCGAATTGCGTGTTGAGAGCCCTGTTTGTCTAAAGAGCTAACTTAAACTACAAAGCAACTAATGAGAGTTATATAAATGAAGTTATTACCTGATGGTTCTCAGTTTGTTTTATCATCACCGCACTTTGTCAGTGCGCGCTGAGAGGGGCGGGGAGGAGGGACCAGAAAATCGGTCTGTGTGGCTTAGTTTATGCAGGCTCCGCGCGTTTTCAGCGCCGCCCCCTCCCCCTGCTCCTCCGGAGCACCGGGCCCGCACCGGGCCCGCACCGGGCCCGCACCGGGCCCGCACCGGGCCCGCACCGGGCCCGCACCGGGCCCGCACCGGGCCCGCACCGGGCCCGCACCGGGCCCGCACCGGGCCCGCACCGGGCCCGCACCGGGCCCGCACCGGGCAGTTCGGCTCTGGGCCGCGCGTATTCCGCGCGTAAGCCGTTGGGGGGGACACGTTACGCACAGACGGAGACACCGGGACCGGAGTCGGTGCGTCTCAGAGGAGACGTGGCACCGGGACTGAGGCTCAGGACGTGCCCGGGGGACGGAGCAGGGGGAGCAGGGGGAGGGGGCGGCGCTGAAAACGCGCGGAGCCTGCATAAACTAAGCCACACAGACCGATTTTCTGGGCACAAAAAAATAATAAAAAATAAAAAACAAATCAGCGTGAGAAATGCCATGTGTGGCGTGTGAGCGTGTGAATACGTCGAATTGCGTGTGTCACACTCTCAATGCGTGAGCCTTGAGAGCCCTGTGTAACACTGAGCAGATGAAGAACACAGCACAACACATCACTGACAAGATGGTATTAAAGGGCTGATATTTTGCTATTTTCTGATCTACATTATAATTTTCTCACCAAAAACATACCTGGAGCTGCGTTTTGTATCATTCACACAAACCCTCAAAGCATTTCCTCTGGAAGGTCTTGGAGTATTTCCACTGGAAGGCCTTCTGCCATATTTGCTGCCACATGTTGTGTAAAAAAGCCTGTAGCATCTCAAATGTCCATAGCTCTTTAAATAGGCAAATTTTTATGGATTGCGAGCATTAATTCTGCAAAATACATTTGTATATTCATATTCTGTGTTTAAGTATTCTGTGAAAACTGTGTTGCTCAACCTGGACGGTGGTAAACAGCCTATTTATAAGCATACGGTTTCCATAGGTTGGTGTAATGGGATATCCACCTGCTCCCATACGTCAACTATTGGTTAACTCCCCTCCTGCTATTGGCTAGCTGTGGGAGCTGATGTCACGGCATACCACAGATCTGTATTTAAGACAGTAGCTCGATGTGATCCGTGTGTGGACCGAGGGGACATGTCCAGTGTGTGGACGATGTGACAACTGAAGAGATGCCATTTACATTTGTATATCTGCCTAATTCAACATTAAAGGAAAAGTAAAGTTTTTTTTTACAATTTGAGCCTTATTTCGGTAATAAAACAAGTTGTTTAGCTCACCCATAGCACTTTGGTGTCATATGGAGCATTTCCGGAGATGTTTTAGATTAGCGTTAGCCTAGCGCGACTTCTAGCCATAGCTCGGGGCATATTCCCCGAGCATGTAATATGCCCCGTGCGGGCTCCAAATAACACAAACTTTAGCACTTTTCAAATCAAAGAAGTTCGATGTCTTAGTCTAAGATTTCGTTTGAGTCAAAAGTGGCCTGTAATCCGAGATTTAGCCATAGTTTACAGCTTTGCGTTTCATGTCTGGGTCCCGTTAGCTGAGAGCACACTCCGCACATGCGCACTGGCCTCCTCATCTACTCGAAACTATGGCTAAATCTCGGATTACAGGCCACTTTTGACCAAACGAAATCGTAGACTAAAGACATCGAGCTTCTTTGATTTGAAAAGTGCTAAAGTTTGTGTTATTTGGAGACCGCAAACATGTGGCCCGAGAACTCACATTATGGAGATCGCAAATCTAAAACATCTCCAGAAGTGCTCCATATGACACCAAAGTGCTAAAAGTGTAAAACAACTTGTTTTATTACCGAAATAAGGCTCAGATTGTAAAAAACGTTACTTTTCCTTTAAATGCTAATAACCTCAATCTTGAGTTTTGTCCTTTCTTTTTTTAAATATTTTTTTAAAATTAGTTTATTTGGAAGGGACAATGCATATTAATGAACGCACAATTTGTATAAGATCACACAAACCGACGTAAATATGCCGGATTTAGCACAGCGCTAATTTCCATCCGCAGTCCCAGACATAAAGATGTAGCATACAACAGAAAATATGTTGCAGTTGCAGACATTAGACAATTCCGATCCCTTTTCTGAAAACTCACAGGATACAGGAAAAAACAAACCTCCAACAGTCTCTTTCTTGTGTCCTTTAACCTGCACATGCTGCGCTTCTTAGTTGGGTAAAATCCCATGATATGATGTTAAAACTGAGCTCAAAAACTGCTTGGTGTGAGCAGTGAAACTAAAGTGAATTTCAGTGTCTAGAAAAGAGGTAGATAGTAAATTTTTAAAAAAATTATTAGTCCCACATGGGCCTTTAGTTTGCACATTCTACCTGTGTTTGTGTTCCTTCAGGTGTTTGGTTTCTCATACTATTAAACTGCAATCTCAGTAGAACTTACAAAGTGCTTCAAAATAATAATCAATCTCAATCAATCAATCTTTATTTATATAGCCCTTTACAACACCAATGGTGACCAAAATGCTTTCCAATTAAAAACAGAAATAATAATAAATATAGCCGCAAGCGGCGATGATCGGCCCTCGCTTGCACTCGCAGCCCCCTGCTAACGCGCCACTTTCCTATTCCCATGAACCATCTATGTACTAAATTAGGTGTGGCTACACCAAAGTTCTTGCCGGGCATCCTAATGGCAGGGACAGCTGTGTGACCTGTTACCATGGCAACAAGATGTGAGATGGAGTGGGGGTGTCACTGTGTTTTTTGATTGAGACCATGTCACGAATGTGTGGTCCAAATTTGGTGTGTCTACGGCAAAGTAAAATTTTTCTGTTCCATGCAATCTCCCTAGGGGGCGCTATTACGGCCAATTGAGATTTTCTTATATCAATCTGTGTAGGGCCGGGGTGTTCACCAACGATTCAAGTTTGAGTAAAATCGGCCAAAGTATGTGCGAATTATCACTCCTCGAAGTTTGACAGGAAATGGCGCCTTCGCCACCAGGTCACATGGTCTATCCAAAATGGCTGGTTGGTTGCCTAGCAACGGTATAATATACTTTTTGTTTATCTTCCCATGATGCATCTGTGTACCAAATTTTGTTTGACTACACCAAAGTTTTTCCAGAGAATCCTAATGACAAGGTCAGATGTTTGGCCGGTTGCCATGGCAACACGATGGGAGATGCCCGGGGTCATCATTGAGATTTTTGATCGAGACCCTGTCACGAATGTGTGTACCAAATTTGGTATGTCTACGACAAAATAAAATTTTGCACTTCCATGCAATCTCCCTAGGGGGCGCTATAGTGTCCATTTCAGATTTTCTTATAGAAATCTGTTCAGGGCCGGGGTGTCCACAAACGATTGAAGTTTGAGTGAAATCGGCCAAAGTATGTGCGAATTATCACTCGTCGAATTTGATGGCGAGCCACAAAAACGAACCTGAAATTTGTGGCGTTGTCACGGAAACACCGTTCACTCTTTTAGAACGCTTTTAACAACTTTTAATGTCCCACTTGTCTAGATGACACAGCACGATTCTGGTGAGTCTGGGTCAAAAACCCTAGGAGGAGTTCGTTAAAATACGAGGACAGGAAAATGCACCCTCGGGGCCAGGTCACGTGCTCGATCCAAAATGGCCGACTTCCTGTTGGTCGCTTAGCAACCGCATAATATACTTTTTTGTTCCTTATCTCATGATGCATCTGTGTACCAAATTTGGTATGGCTACGACAAAGTTTATGCCGGGCGTCCCATTGGCGACGACAGATGTTTGACCTGTTGCCATGGCAACACGATAAGACATGGCATGTTGACGTCATTAAGTTTTTTGATCGATACCCCGTCACGAATATGTGTACCAAATTTGGTATGTCTACGACAAAGTAAAATTGTGCGCTTCCATGCAATGTCCCTAGGTGGCGCTATAGCACCTATTTCAGATTTTCTTATATCAATCTGTTCAGGGCCGGGGTGTCAACGAACGATTAAAGTTTGAGTGATATCGGCCAAAGTATGCGCGAATTATCGCTCATTGAAATTTGATGGCGAGCCGCAAAAACGAACCCGAAATTTGTGGCGTTGTCACGGAAACACCGTTCACTCTTTTAGAACGCTTTTAACAACTTTTAATCTCCCACTTGTCTAGATGATACAGCACGATTCTGGTGAGTCTGGGTCAAAAACCCTAGGAGGAGTTCGTTAAAATACGAAGACAGGAAAATGCACCCTCGGTGCCGGGTCGCGTGCTCGGCCCAATATAGCTGACTTCCTGTTGGTCGCCTAGCAACGCCGTAATATATTTTTTGGTTCGTAACGACATGACCTATCCACCACCCGAATTTCGTTTATCTATGACAAAGTTCATTTATCGGGTATAGCCATAGGCGCAATGTATTTTGATTTTTGAGGTGGCGCTGTGGAGCCATTTTTAAAGATTTTTTAATACAGATTATTTGTAAATTCCTTTTTTGGCGTTTTTGAATTTTGCGCAAAATTTCGTGAGTTTTCGTCCGTGGGAAGTACCCGAAACCTGAAAAAGTGGTCGGGAAAATAATAATAATAAGAAAAACCAGAACAGTAACAATATAGTGCCACGAATGGTAACACTAAATATATCAATGGAAAGGGCGCGCGTCCAGTAACGCACCCGTGGGGTCCATTGACACCTACCAGCGCGTTGCACACGTACCACGCTGGTTCTGCAGTGCTTCGCACCGCAGAACGGTTACAATAGGCCCTATGCGCTCTTCAGCGCTCGGGCCTAATAATTCTGATGTAAAAGTGCCAGAGTGGACCTTCATCTGCCGTACATCTCCACCTAGAAGCCACGGGCCACTCCTTTGAGGACAGTGAGGTTCAGATCTTAGCCAGAGAAAAGAACTGGTTTGAGAGGGGAGTTAAAGAGGATATTTTTGTCAAAAAAGAGAATCCTTCTTTAAACAGGAATGGGGGAGTCAGACATAATTTGTCCCCCATATATAATTCCATTCTCAAAAATAAATCAAAACAAACAGTAACAGTAAAAGTAAACAGTAATACAGTGGTCCCTCGCTCTATCGCGGTTCACTGTTCGAGGCCTCGCTGTTTCGCGGATTTTTTTTTTCAATTTTTTTTTTTTTTCATAGTTTTTTTTTTTTTTTATAGTGTAACATTTTTTTTATAGTGTAACATTGTGTTCTGCGTCCTTATTGGCTAAGAGACTAGACCAAGACTAAACGTGGACTAAACCAGGTCTAGACCAAAACTAAACCAGGTCTTAACTAGGTCTAAACCTGGACTGGCCCTGGACTAAACCAGGACTAAACCAGGTCTAGACCAAAACTAAACCAGGTCTTAACTAGGTCTAAACCTGGACTGGCCCTGGACTAAACCAGGACTGGACCAGGTCTGAACCAGGATTAAATCACTCGGTGCGGCTCTTGCGTTCGTTTGTGCGTGTTCGGTTCGTGGCTCGGACTGAGAGGACGCGGTCCGGGCGCCGCGGTTCTATCTCATGCTCGCAGCCCCGGTGTACGCGCGGCCTCATGCTGCTCTGTCACGGATTTGTCCACGATAAACCCCTCATCGTGGACAAATCCGTGACAGAGCAGCACGTGTTGCGCACTTCTCCAAGGGGTTGGTGCGTGTCTCGTCCCGGGACGTGGCAGTGCTCCTCGCGCGTCTGGTGGGGCTTCCGGGGCCGTGTCTCCCCCCACATGTCACTATTAATACATTTTGTTGAAAATCTATGAAAGTTTGAGTGTTTAAACTAGAGACAAATGTGAGAAAATCTTAATTCCAGTCTGAGAAAAGTGTATAATGTGTGTGGTGAGGCATTTACAGCCTTAAAACATGTAGAATAATTGTAAAATATAAAGTTGTCCTACTTCGCAGATTTCTCTTATTGCGGGTTATTTCTGGAACCTAACCCCCGCGATAAACGAGGGATTACTGTATTGTAAAAATATTCAGAAACTTTATGAAATAACCTGTGTTCTGATAAATCCTCGTGGTCTGCAGATGTGTCCGACTGCAGCTTTAGGAACACCACTGGGACGGTGAATGACAAGACGGTAATAAGTGCGAGAATGGAAAGAGGAATCCTACACTGTAACAAATTAACTGTAGAATATACAGAATACAGTATACACGGTCATTTTTTTTTTTTGCCAGTCATGTATTGTAATATTTCAAGTCTGTTAAGGTAAAATCATTTACAGTGTTTTGCAGGATTTCATTTACAAGTTTTAGTTGCGTTTTATTTTACTGTTATTTATTGGTTTTGTGAAAACCAGTAATTCACTGCTTAACCATTTACAATATAGTACTGTATTCATATTTTACAATATTTAAACAGTATTTTTTTTGCCAGTCATTAACCGTGATTTGAGATAACAATTTTTCAGCGTAAGCATTTTACACTTTTTTAACTCTACACAATATATGAAAAAATACCAAAGACAAGGCAAAATTATAGTAACGAAAACATTTATTTATTTTACCCTGCATTTTAAATGATAACAGAACTAAATCAGGTGTAATCCAAGTTTAAATTTGGACTAAACAATGACTAAACCAAAAGTGGAAGCACAGAATTCTCTAAACTAAACAAAAAATAACTGCATTAGCCTGACTCACATTTGCAGCCATTCTGATGTAAAAGTAAACAGCGTAAAAATATTCAGAAACTGTATGAAATAACCTGTGTTCTGATAAATCCTCGTGGTCTGCAGATGTGTCAGACTGCAGCTTCAGGAACACCACTGGGACGGTGAATGACAAGATGGTAATAAGTGCGAGAATGGAAAGAGGAATCAACTCTCTGTGTTGTGCCTTGTTCTGTCGCTTTGGAAACTGATCCATTTAAACGTTTACAGATCTGGGAAATCAAAAACACTGCAATATTCTTCAATTCCCTTTTAATACTGGATATTGTATCTCCAGAGGCCGAGCGAGATGTGCTAATCTCTTTCTGACATGATCTCATTCTTTCACTAACTTCAAAAAATGCGCTCACCTGGGATCAAGGCAAATCGCATGAACAAAAGTGCCTGATTTTATTTAAGTCCTGAGAATAGTAGGCCGAGTTTGACATTTCGAAGTGTTGACAGGTTTTACTGCAATGATTTTCTTCGGGATAAACAACCAAATTACAGGAAAGGGAGTGTGTGCAATTGGAACAAGTCAGAAGATTAAAACCATTCCAGATTAAAACCATTAAAAAACATTCCACTATCACAGATCAAATAAACAGGAACCACCCATGTCTTAAAAGTCTTCAGGTCCAAGGAGTGTTGGATGTGTAAAGTATGAGTTTTAATAGAATTATCTAAAAGGTCCTTACGCAAAACTGACTCTTGTGAGCTTTAAAGGAAAAGTAACTTTATTTTTTTTTTTTTACAATTTGAGCCTTATTTCGATAATAAAACAAGTTGTTTTACTCACCCATAGCACTTTGGTGTCATATGGAGCATTTCCGGAGATGTTTTAGATTAGCGTTAACACAATAACACAAACTTTAGCACTTTTCAAATCATAGAAGTTCGATGTCTTTAGTCTACGATTTCGTTTGGTCAAAAGTGGCCTGTAATCCGAGATTTAGCCATAGTTTCGAGTAGATGAGGACGCCAGTGCGCATGTGCGGAGTGTGCTCTCAGCTCCCGGGACCCAAACATGGAACGCATAGCTGTAAACTATGGATAAATCTTGGATTACAGGCCACTTTTGATTCAAACGAAATCGTAGACTAAAGACATCGAGCTTCTATGATTTGAAAAGTGCTAAAGTTTGTGTTATTTGGAGCCTGCACGGGGCATATTACATGCTCGGGGAATGCCCCGAGCTATGGCTATAAGTCGCGCTAGGCTAACGGCGTTAGCCTAACGCTAATCTAAAACATCTCCGGAAATGCTCCATATGACACCAAAGTGAAGTGATGGGTGAGTAAAACAACTTGTTTTATTACCAAAATAAGGCTCAAATTGTAAAAAATGTTACTTTTCCTTTAAGCCATGTGAGACTGTTGTTATTGTCAAAAACAATCAATTAAAGGCCTTATATTACACAAAATTGACTTGTGTGAGCTTTTAGTCGTTTTAAAATGTTGTTACCTCCTCAAAAACATACCTGCAATTGTGTTTTGTTTCACTCACACATGTTTTAGTAACCCTCTGTTATTAGTCTGTCTACATCTCCACAGTTCAAAATGCTCTGTTCCACCTTGTGATGTCATGAAGTGGTAGCGTTCAAGTCAACAACTACCTTTGACCTTTAGTTCAGTAGAGATTAGCAGGGCTGAAATTATCCAAATGAGCACATCCAGTTCAGCACATGACATCACAAGGTGTTTTCTGTTTGAGAACTCAGAACTCGGTATAAATGTGCAAGGTTTGTGTATGAACCATGTGTGAAAGAAACAAAACGCAACCCCAGGTGTGTTTCTGATGAGGAAACTACATTATAACATAGATCGGAGAACATCAAAATATAGGCTCTTTAAACTCAACATCGGTAGTGTCCAAAAAGTCCCCAAAAAAAGTCAAATGTTTTAATAAATTACCATATTACTGAAATTTGCCATGCTATATATTTGCCATGAAATATGTTTGCATGTTTCTGATAGTCTCCTCTCAAGTAGAGCTGGGCGGTATGACCAAAAACTGATATCACGGTATTTTTCAAAATTTTATCGGTATCACGGTATTTGACGGTATTTTTTTTTCATGAATGACAGGGCTCTCAAGTCTCATGCATTGAGAGTGTGACACACGCCACACATGGCATTTCTCATTTCTCTGTAAATCAGGGATGAAGGGGGGGGGGGTGCATTTCGGATGTTGCGCACAGGGATCCAAGGAGCGCTCAGGGAGTTAGTGTGTTTGCTCAGACACATTAAAAATTAGGGGGAACATTGGCCATGTCCTAATTCCAAGTATTACTAGTCGCAATAGTATAATATTTTTGTCTGTAGGGAACAAGGAGCAGACCACCCGGCTCATACCTGAGTTGAGGCGCTCGGACTCTGTGCGGTCCATTTCGCAGACGCCCATGTGATCCCCGGACTGCACTCAGGGCTCAGCGAGTATGCACCGCCTCGACTGCAGACTGAAACCACACTCCGAACCGTGCATTCGCTGAATTGGGAAATGGCGAACATCGCAGAGTAGCAAGTGTAAATAATGGGTGGGGATTTATGACGATTTATGCAACGGTGGCCTGGACGAGAGTCCGAATCAGGACCCAGGACAAAATGTTACACTATAAAAGGAGGACACGTGACAGATGGCCGGACAGACAGCTCAAAAACTGGACTGTCCGGACGAAATCTGGAACGAATGGTCATTTCCTAACTGTACCAGTGAACAGACTCTTTAAACGGAGAATCATCACGTAATAACTTCATTTATATAACTCTCATCAGTTTGCTCTTTAGACAAACATTTACACAGGGCTCTGTGTAAATGCAATCGCAATTCACACGGCATTTCTCACGCAATTCAAGCGCCCCCCCCGCTCCTCGGAAAAAATTGTTCACTCGCACCCCCCACTCTTCGGAAATTACAGTCTCACGCACGACCCCGCTCAAAACTTGAGAGCCCTGATGAATGATGAGGTGTTAACCCCATTTACTAATAATTTAGAGAATAATTCCTGCAGTAAATTTGACTTGGTAAAACATGTCTGGGCCCAGAGCTTTAATCATCTCCGTGAAGCTCCTTTCTCAACAGGACTAAGTGGTTCCATGTCTTTGGCGAAGTGGACAGTAACAGCGTCGGTAATATCGTTCCACCATTTGCTTTTCTTGTCGTAGGCGGTCCCCTTAGCGAACGCGTCTTTGAGTGACGTCTGAGTCGCTACAACTTCAGCCCGACAACATTTACAGAATCTTTGTTTGATCAGCGTCAGATTTTTTAAAGCTGAAGTACTTCCACTTCTCTTTTCAGTATAAGTTCCTCTGATTCTAACAACAACGTCCATGTTGTTCAACGCTCAACACACACTGTAGCCATGTTATTGATCCGTGTGCGTCATTTGCGTGGTGCGTGTTGTTAGCATTAGCGTTAGCAGCGAGTCTGGGCGCTGCAAGCGGCTCTGTGGACCTGTCCCATGTCCCTTGCGGTCCGCGGAGGCTAGTTCGAGGGCTGCAGCTTTCGCAGCCTTCGGAGCTGCCGAAAAAGCAACGTAGGCTGCAACCCTCGAATTGGGACACAGCTTACGCGTCCACCACTCTAGCGCCACTGCAAAACAGTTCCCCGGCACGCGACGCACACACACTCACCGGTATTGCGATAAAAGAAAAATTCATATCATTAAAAAAAAAAACACCGGTATTCGGTATGCATGGGTATACCGCCCAGCCCTACTCTCAATGCTTCACAAAACATGCTGACGTGGCCAAATAGAAAACATTTAGAAAATCAAACATTGAAACAGTCAGAGCACTTCTCAGAAAGGAAATACTCCAAAAACTCCAACGGGAATAAAATTTAGTAACCTCACAGAGAACAGACAGGCTGTAGAGATGATGTTTTTACAGAATGCACAGAATACAACTGCTGTTCATACACTGTATATAAAATCAACATAATGAATTAATAAAGCAGTAATGCAGTAATAATAGTTGCAGATGCCTTGTTAGTGATTATAAATGTGTCATCATCTCAACATATGCTGGCTGTCTGCTTCCCAAGTGCTTCTACAAATGATCACACTACAAGCACAAGATCTGTTATCTGCAATTCAGACTTTTTACTTTTATCTTCTTTAAAGACAATGGAGCTTGGAAACCTCTTTATTGTAAACAACTACATTAATGTCAGAGCTTGAATCCTTTTCTTTTCTCAGTGTATATTTATCAAACCGGGAGCTGCCTCAGATTTGTAAAAGGCAAAACATTTGTCCACTTGACAGTTGATTTAATTGGCTGATTTGCTGAAATAAACGAAATTCATATGCACTTTCACTTCATCAATAAATGTCGGGTCGGGAGTGAGAGTAATAAAGCCACATACATGGTCAAGTGGTCATATTTTTATATTGTGCTTTTCCACGTTCAAGGCACTCAAGGCGCTTTACAACAAGGAACCACTCACCCATTCACACTCATTCACACACCAGTGTACGCAGACACTGGGGGCGAGGTGGGTTAAGTGTCTTGCCCAAGGACACGACACCAGCATTCATCTGTGGGAGCTGGAATCACACCGCTAACCTGTGGGGGCCAGTGGATCTGATCGGATTATCAATGATGTTTATATCAAGAGCGGGATTTGAACCGCCGACCTTCAGATCAGTGGACAAACGCTCTACTAACTGAGTCACTGTTGCCCCATAATACAAATTATAGATCCCTGTTCAAACCAGAAACAACCTTAACCCATCCAAAGCTGATGTTTATTTATTTTATTTTTTAAAATGTATTTTATTTTTCGAGCTTGCCATACATTTGTAAACATAAAAAGCTACAGAAGTATACATCCTGCACAGTCAATTCAATTGATTCAGACATTGAAAAAAAGCAAAAAAAATAATTTAAAAAAAAGTAATAATAATACAGTCATACCTCACCTTACGAAATTAATTCGTTCCAGAAGTGGTTTCGTAATGTGATTTTTTCGTAAGTAGAGTCGCAATGTAAAAGGCCTGATTCGTTCCAAGGCCCCAATACCCCCTAAACCCTGTTGGAGAGTGTATTTACAAGTGTATTTACGTTTCGGGGGATTCGGGCGGCTGCGAAGACGAGCGCGCATATTTGAATTTTTGAGATTTCGCGTTTCGTAACTTGAATTTTCTTTCGTATTCAGAGACGAAACTTTTACGTAAAGGCGTTTCGTAACTTGGATTACTCGTTAGTTGGGTCTTTCGTAAGGTGAGGTATGACTGTAATAATAATAATAAAAATAAATGCTCGAAATGGAGTGGGTAGAAGATAAACTTGTTTTTTAACCCACCCCATCTTCAGAAAACTACTACCACAAAACAAAAGATGCTTCCTAGTTCGCAGGAAATGCCTCAAAATAATGAGTGTAATGATGTGAGTAAAACCACACACAATAACATACAGACCCATACATCTATTTACAAAAGTACACACACACGTTACCACTGGTAACAGCAGTATTTAGGAATACCATCAGTGCTAAATAAGGAGTACCGTAAGGTAATTGGACACACATGACATAAGCTTGAAACTATTATGTTAATAATATGACTAAATGTTAACTAATACAGTGTTCCCAGCATTTAAACCTATGTTGTATTCGGCTCAGGATGTGATAAAGTGGAGCTTGACTCTACTTCCCAATACAGTGAACCCTCGCTCTATCGCGGTTCACTCTTCGCGGCCTCGCTGTTTCGCTGATTTTTTTTTTTCAATTTTTTTTTCTTCAATTTTTTTTTTCATTTTTTTTAATAGTGTAACAATGTGTTCTGCGTCCTGATTGGCTAAGAGACTAGACCAGGACTAAACATGGACTAAACCAGGTCTAGACCAGAACTAGACCAGGTCTGAACCAGGATTAAATCACTCTTTTGCGTTCGTTTGTGCGTGTTCGGTTTGTGGCTCGGGTTGAGAGGACGCGGTCCGGGCGCCGCAGTTCTATCTCGTGCTTGCAGCCCCGGTGTACACGCAGCCTCGCGCTGCATTTTCTCATATTTGTCGCTCTCACGGATTTTTCCACGATGAGGGGTTCATCGTGGACAAATCTGTGACAGAGCAGCACGTGTCGCGCACTTCTCCAAGGGGGTTGGTGCGCGTCTCATCCCGGGACGTGGCGGTGCTCCTTGCGCGTCTGGCGGGGCTCCCGGAGCCGTGTCTCCCCCCACGCGTCACTATTAATACATTTTGTTGAAAATCTATGAAGGTTTGAGTGCTTAAACTAGAGACAAATGTGAGAAAATGTAAATTCCAATCTGAGAAAAGCGTATAATGTGTGTGGTGAGGCATTTACAGCCTTCAAACATGTAGAATAATTGTAAAATATAAAGTTGTCCTACTTCACGGATTTCACTTATTGCGGGTTATTTCTGGAACTTAACCCCCGCGATAAACGAGGGATTACTGTAGTACCAAACCTTTACCATAAACAGTAGCTGCAGCCAGACTCTATGATGTTATACTCACCATTTAAAAAAAACCAAAACAAAACCTCAACATCTTCAGGAGGGATGAACAATCCAGCTTTTCAGTTCTGATACAATTCCGATACTACAGCTTTATTAAGTATCTGCCTAATCCTGATATCAACTGATACCAGTGCTGAAACTGAAAACAACATATATTTCCAAAAATAAAATAAGACAAAACAGATCCAGATGCGTTCTGCAGCTGTTATTTCTCTCTCAAGTAACCACCGAACAGCTTTGTGTAAATAAAAGTTAAATCATTATGAGACTTTCTGGACCTAATACAACCATAAATCATCTTATTACATCAATTTAAAAGTCAAACTAGGATATATCTGATATCTGATCCAGCAAAATGTTCCGTATTGGCATTGATATCCGATACCAGTACTAGTATTGTATCAGTGCATCCCCAATCTCACTGCTGTTCACCGTGTAATTGTAACTGTCATGTTTTTCAGCTTTGCAAACACGAATAAAGTTACAAACACCCCTTTTCCATTTGTAAACACGCAACAAATGTCTATTGAAACATAATTAAAAATATTACCAAGAGAGCAGCATGCGCCCGGTGCCTGCTGCCGGCGTGCCCTCTGTGGTGGTCGTACAGAGTGTGCTGTGCTGGGGCTCGTAGCGCTCGCTTCTTTGTGTAGGTGCAGCCTCCCAGAGTCCTTCTTGTTTGGGTGATTGGATGCACCTGGACCCATACTCACCCAAAAATACAAATCTCACATGTTCTCCCCATGCACCCATTGTCTTCAGCGGTCATGCTCCACAGACCTGCTCCTCTATTCTACCTGATCCTGTGTGCTCTTATAAAAATAACAGAAGCAATATCATGTGCACAGACTGGTGCTGGGTAAAGCATGGGTGGGGCAAAATGTACCAGGCAAAACTGACGCTTAAAGGGCCCAAATTCCACTATTTTTTAAGTTTCTATGTCAGGGGTGTCAAACATGCGGCCCGGGGGCCAGATCCGGCCCTCCAAGAACTTTAATCTGGCCCTCAGCTGATTTTCTATTAAAATATTTTAAAGGTCCCATGGCATGAAATTTTCACTTTCTGAGGTTTTTGAACGTTAATGTGAGCTCCCCTACCCTGTTTAGGCCTCTCCCCCATGGTTAAAAGTTGCGAAATGTCTAAACTGAGCATTTGCGATCCTTTTCTGCGTTACAAAAAATCGGAGCTCAAACGGGCGAGTTTGAACAAGGCACCTGATTGACGTCAGATCGAAAAAAGAAATGCAAATGCAGTTCCACCCCCGTCTGTCTGAACTCTGTAAATCACGCCCAGAGAGTTTGGACTGCGAATGCGCTAGGCAATGCGAAATGCGTTTTTTTATTTGCCTGGAGGCACGTCCAAGTGTTTCTAGGCTCGGAAGTCCTTTATCTGAGCCTCTGGACCTTTGAACAGCAGTGGTTTAATTTTATTTTATGTGGAAATGTGTTTATTTTTCAATGGAACGCTTCAAATCTCTCCCCCCGTGCAAAAACAAGGAAATGGATCAGCTGAGAGCTAGAGCGGAGAGCGGAGAGTTTGGCCACGCCCCCACCCTCTACTATTGGCCAGCTGTTTTCTCCTCATTTGCATTCAAGCAACAACGCCCAGAATAAAGAGTTTGAGAGAGATATTTATGGCTCTTTCTCATCTTATCTCTGTTTCTCATGCACTGAGTGTTGATTTTGAAGAAGGATTCATTTACAGTATTAGGGAACCATTAAGGCGCCATATAAAAGCATCAAGAAGTACCATGTCATGGGATCTTTAATAATATTTTAATTTTCTATTAAAATATTGTTAATTTTCTGCGGCTCTTTTTTGTGCAGTTTAGCATAGCAGCGTCTCCAGCGCCTCTGTGCGTGGCCCCTCCCACCAGAGCAGCACAAATGAAGACTCTTTCCAAACGCTCTTAAAGGACCATCGTTTTGACTGTTGACCGTCACGGTCAACAGTCAAAACGATGGTCCTTTAAGACCCTCATCAGCAAAATGTCAAAAATGAGAAAAGTGGACGCCGAGTGCAGGATTTTCCAAGAAAAATTTACTAATTCCTATTTGTTCACGGAGGTGAATGGGAAACCTGTACGCTTGTGTTGAAATTGCATTTTTGTTAAAGTTTGGTTGTTCATAATATTATAATATTTTGTAAAAGAAAGGGTTGATTAAATAAAAAAACACTTCTATAATAGATTTGTGTTTCTCTGCACAAATATTTGGATTTATTGCTATTTTTGAGGTATATTTGCCATGAGTTTTCTGATCCGGCCCCTTTGGGATCAAAGTAGGTCAGATACGGCCCCCGGACCAGAATGAGTTTGACACCCCTGTTCTACGTTATAATGTTGATTCTGCATTAAAAACATACCTGGAGTTTTGTTTTGTTTCATTCACACATTTTTATCCTATAAACTCTGCATATTTAGGCTGAGTTCTTCCCTCTCTCTGCTACATGTTCAATCTGAGCCTCAGCCTGGAGAAGGTCCCCGTCCTGTGGAAGACCTCCTGCGTGGTCCCGGTTCCCAAAACAACGAACGCCAGGGAACCGGCCCACTACAGGCCAGTCGCCTTGACCTCCCACCTCATGAAGACCATGGAGAGGGTGATCCTCAGCCACCTCCGCTCTGTGGTGAGCCCCACCCTGGACCCGCTGCAGTTTGCCTACAAGCCAAACGTAGGAGTAGAGGACGCCGTCATCTACTTTCTGCAGCGGGCGCTCACCCACCTTGAGACCGCCGGGAGTGCTGTGAGAGTCATGTTCTTTGACTTCTCCAGCGCCTTCAACACCATCAGGCCGGCGCTGCTGCGGGGGAAGCTGGAGGACGCGGGAGTGGATGGACATCTCGCTGCCTGGACCATCGACTACCTCACTGACCGTCCACAGTACGTGCGGCTGCGCGGCTGTGAGTCAGAGGTGGTAGTATGCAGCACGGGGGCCCCCAGGTTACTGTCCTCTCACCCTTCCTCTTCACCATATACACCTCGGACTTCACATACAACACGGACAGCTGCCATCTCCAGAAGTTCTCCGACGACTCGGCCATTGTGGGCTGTGTGTCAGAGGGGAACGAGCTGGAGTACCGCTCGGTCATCAGTGACTTTGTGGACTGGTGTGGGCGCAACCACCTGTGCCTTAACACTAGTAAGACAAAGGAGCTGGTGATCGACTTCAGGAGGAGACCACTACCTCACTCACCGGTGAACATCCAGGGGCAGGACATAGAGACTGTGGACAGTTTCAAGTACCTGGGTGTTCACCTCAACAATAAACTGGACTGGTCCCACAACACTGACGCCCTGTACAAGAAGGGCCAAAGTCGCCTCCACCTCCTGAGGAGACTGAGTTCCTTTGGAGTGAGCAGGCCTCTGCTCAAGACTTTCTATGACTCTGTGGTGGCCTCTGCTCTCCTCTATGCTGTCGTCTGCTGGGCCCCGAGCAGCACAGAACGGGACAGAAAAAGACTGAATAAGCTGGTTAAGAGGACCAGCTCTGTCCTGGGCTGTCCTCTGGACCGTGTAGAGGAGGTGGCTGAGAGGAGGGTACTGGCCAAATTCATGTCCATTAAGGACGACACCTCTCACCCTCTGCACCGGACTGTAGAGGAGCTGAGCAGCTCCTTCAGCAGCCGACTGAGGCACCCCCAGTGCAAGAAGGAGCGCTACCGCAGATCCTTCATCCCCACCACCATCAGACTGTATAATTCTAACATATAGGCCAGACGTGCAATATCCTCCTTTTCATGTTGATGCTTGTTGTTACTATTATCATTATTACTATTTTCCATTATTATTACATATTACTATTTGCACTATTTATTACTTACTTTATCCCCTCCCTGCCTGCATGCACTTTTTCCCTCCTGTCCAAATGTCCTGGAGCTACTGTGGCGAGTAAATTTCTCCTGTGTGAGATCAATAAAGTCTTATCTTATCTTATCTTATCTTATCTTATCTAAAAACAGGAAACACTGTTCCTCTGTGTGATGTCATGTGGGAATACAGGAAGTGCTCCTCTGTGTTTTTAAACGCCATACATCGCTAGAATCATTTAGACCATTTCAGCCCTGGGTTTGCCAATTTCTACTTGGCAGATATTAACTTGAACTCTCGCCCCACATGACGTTACAAGGTGGAATAGAGTATTTTGAGCTTTTTTGAGCTTTGGATTGCCCGGGCCTTTCTGTGTGGAGTTTGCATGTTCTCCCCGTGTCTGGGTGGGTTTCCTCCGGGCACTCTGTTTTCCCACATCAACCCAAAACATGCTCCAGGTAAAAACCTCCAGCTGAGGTCCTGACCAGAGAAGAATTTCTCCTGTGTGAGATCAATAAAGTCTCTTCTTCTTCTTCTTCTTCTTCTTCTTCTTCTTCTTCTTCTTCTTCTTCTTCTTCTTCTTCTTCTTCTTCTTCTTCTGAGATGTACACTAATAATGAAGGATGAAACAAAGCACAACTCCAGGTATATTTTTGAGGCAGTAACATTCTAACATGGCTTAAAGCTCCCAAGAATCTATATTGTGTAATGTAGGACCTTTAAAGTTACAGTCATACCTCACCTTACGAAAGACCCAACTAACGAATAATCCAAGTTACGAAACACCTTTACGTAAAATTTTCATCTCTGAAAACGAAAGAAAATTAAAGTTAAGAAACGCGAAATCTAAAAAATTCAATTAATGCGCGCTCGGCTTCACAGCCGCCCGAATCCCCCGAAATGTAAATACACTTTATAATTTTTAAAGGGTTTAGGGGAGTATTGGGGGCCTTGGAACGAATCAGGCCTTTTACATTGCGACTCTACTTACAAAAAAATCACATTACGAAACCACCTCTGGAACTAATTAATTTCGTAAGGTGAGGTATGACTGCATATCAAATGTATTTATAATGCTTATGTGAATGAACTATAATATGTAACAACTGGACAGTTTTCAAGGTTGTTATTTAATGCTTCTGTGCTTTTGTGTTTCAGACAGCTTTATGCTCCACTGTCCTCTGAATGAATGAAAGGCAAATTCTACCAATCGCATTGAAATGTATACGCTAAGAAAAAAGAGAGAAAGAAGATAGCATAAAATACTAATAACTGCCATAAAATTGTTACTCTGAGAAAATGACAATATGATTATTTGTGTTATATTACTGCAGTTACTGCATATTTATTACTGTGCACGTGAGGAAAAACGCTTGTATTGTACCAGTGAAATTCCGTTTCGCAAAAAGTATCGATGAGAAATGTAAACAAAGCAAAGGGCAGATGTCAAATGGGATAATGAAAGAGGATAAAAAAAGATAAGAAAAGGTACATCCCCAGCAGGTCTGGTCCGGAACAAAAAAATGGCCCTGGAATTTTTGGCTTAGACCGGCCCCTCATAATTAGACCTGGTTTAGTCCTGGTTCAGACCTGATTTAGTCCTGGTTTAGACCTGATTAGTCCTGGTTTAGTCCTGGTTCAGACCTGATTTAGTCCTGGTTTAGTCCTGATTTAGTCCTGATTTAGATCTGATTAGTCCTGGTATAGTCCTGGTTCAATCCTGATTTAGTCCTGGTTTAGTCCTGGTTCAATCCTGATTTAGTCCTGGTTTAGTCCTGGTTCAGACCTGATTTAGTCCTGGTTTAGATCTGATTAGTCCTGGTTTAGTCCTGGTTCAAACCTGATTTAGTCCTGGTTTAGTCCTGGTTCAGAACTGATTTAGTCCTGATTTAGATCTGATTAGTCCTGGTATAGTCCTGGTTTAATCCTGATTTAGTCCTGGTGTAGTCCTGGTTCAGACCTGGTTTAGTCCTGGTTCAGTCCTAAATTGTGGGCCGGTCTCTAAGTAAAAAAAAAAAAAGGGCATCGGCTCTTAGGACTGTCGGCCCACCGGGAAAATGCCCGGTATGCCCAATTACCAGTCCAGTCAGCATTAAGTTGTTATAGTTGAGCTATCCGTTCTTAGATTAACATGTGCTACTGTTATAAGGCAGTGGAAAAACCCTGGAAAAGCCTTTTGATCCAGTTTGGTGCCAACTACCCTGATAACGGCACTGACTGGCAAAAAAACGCTCCATTCTTGAGCTCTGTGACTGTAGTGTTTCAGTGCTGCTGGGTGAACCTGTCAGGAGCAGTGGGTGTCTGCACTGCAGCACCGGTGTATTCTTTTTCAAATGTTCATCCGCGATTCTCTTCTATACTTTGCCTCTCGGAACAGAATAAACAAATCAAACAAATCAAACCCAAGCGTAGGAGTAAAATTACATTTCACTCTCCAATCAAACAAATTTGCACTGCTCAAAATCCAATCAAAAGTAGACACATTTTGTAACCCGAGCCTGGACTTTTTCTATTCGAGCTAACATTTTGACTCTCGACTTCCTCCCCTGCAGCAGTAGAATTTGGTTTGCGAACTCTTTCATAACTCTCTATGATTAGTACCAGTATTTGTAGCCCTATAATGTAATCAAAACATTCCCATCTCTTTATTGGTTTTGCATGAAAACAATATCAATCTCCAAAAGTGAATCATCTGGAGCTAAAATCAAATTTGTTTGGCTGTGTTGTGATGAATCGTATTTCATAAAGTGAGCAAAGCTTCCCATTTGTTCCCCGTGCAGAGTGTGCAGCTGACGTTAGCCTGTATGTATTACTTATGATAGAAAATAGGCTAGCTGGGAGACATTATGCACATGATAAATAATGTATTGAGTTAGAGTTACCATATTAGAGGAGCCATATGTAGTCGGAACAATGAGAGAAACTAGTGGGGTACTCAAGCAGTGAGCTGCAGTTGGTAAACATGGCGCGGAGAAGAGAATGAATCTGTGTGGCATGTTTAAATAGCTGTGAATAGATCATGGATGAGTGTGGCAGAACAGGCCTGACATCTGCCTTCTCACTCTGATGTATTATTATGTTGTTCACAATGACAAAAACTGCAGTAAACCAGACAGGCTCCACTGGGAAACTATTCATAATGGACACAATGTACAGTCAGTGTGTTTCAGAAAAATCTAGGCGCACAAAGGTGTGATGTACTGTATTGTCCTCTGTGTGGGCTTTGTGTCCAGGTAGTGGCTCTACACTCACATATTCTCTGCTTACTACAAAACGACAGGAGTATTTTATATGTTGATTCTATACAGAATTGTGCAACAAATCACTGAGTCTAGTTACCAGGAAATCCAGAAGGAGAAGGATATGTCTCTGTATTAGTGCAGTGGTGGAATGTTTTTTTTTACAATCTGAGCCTTATTTTGGTAATAAAACAAGTTGTTTTACTCACCCATAGCACTTTGGTGTCATATGGAGCACTTCCAGAGATGTTTTAGATTTGCGATCTCCATAATGTGAGTTCTCGGGGCATATGTTTGCGGTCTCCTAATAACACAAACTTTAGCACTTTTCAAATCATAGAAGCTCGATGTCTTAGTCTACGATTTCGTTTGGTCAAAAGTGGCCTGTAATCCGAGATTTAGCCATAGTTTCGAGTAGATGAGGAGGCCAGTGCGCATGTGCGGAGTGTGCTCTCAGCTCCCGGGACCCAAACATGAAACGCAAAGCTGTAAACTATGGCTAAATCTCGGATTACAGGCCACTTTTGACTCAAACGAAATCGTAGACTAAGACATCGAGCTTCTATGATTTGAAAAGTGCTAAAGTTTGTGTTATTTGAAGACCGCACAGGGCATATTACATGCTCGGGGAATATATTATATGCCCCGAGCTATGGCTAGAAGCATCTCTGGAAATGCTCCATATGACACCAAAGTGCTATGGGTGAGTAAAACAACTTGTTTTATTACCGAAATAAGGCTCAAATTGTAAAAAAACGTTACTTTCCCTTTAATGTAGGCACCTTATTACGCACACTGAGAAGCACCTTTTAATCCACACTTTAGGCTAAGCCCATCAATTGTATTTTTACTGTAATTTACTGAATTATATGCTACTATTGTATAGATACTAAATTGTTTTTATGTTTGTGATCATAACACATGTACTAAATTGTCTAATGTCTGCAACTGCAACATATTTTCTATTGTCTGTTATATCTTTATGTCTGGGACTGTGGATGGAAATTAGCACTGTGCTAAATCCGGCATATTTACGTCGGTTTGTGTGATCTTATACAAATTGTGCGTTCATTAATATGCATTGTCCCTTCCAAATAAACAAATAAATAAATAAAATAATAAATTAATGTACTAAAAGGTGCAATGTGTATCTTTCCTAGTGTAAGTGCCAGTTGTTTGTTTACACAGAGTTGTCTTTGTTTTGCCTGGAATTTTCCACAGCAAAGCATTAAACGTATCAATTTCCAAAGAAACATGCAAGTGACAAGGCAGTTACATGGCAGATCTGCGGAAAGGCGACCAAACTGACAATGAGAATGCATGTTTTAAGGCATTTTACAGCAATAAAATACCTGTAATTCACAAAAGATAGATATTTTATGGCATACTGTGGAACATTCCAGGCAATGCAGTAACATCTCCATGGAGACAATTAGGTGGCAGGCCCTCTAAAGTTGCACACTGCACCTTTAAATAAAACATTTATTTACTTCAGTACATTTTAAAGTGGATAATTTTACTTTTACTACATTTGAGAGTAGGTATCTGTACTCTCTACACTACATTTTTGAACAGGAATGAAAAGTAGAATAAATTATCGATTCACTTGTTTTTGTTGAACAAAATTCTGCACAAATCTTTGTCAACATCTCTACATTGAAAAAAAAAAAGTTCGCTCTAAGCTCAATAAAGGAATAAGAGTAAAGTCAAGCGAGTGTGCGGTAAACTTCTTCTTTTCTGGAATTATTCAATGTTCCTGTTGTTACCAGCACCTGGAAACCTGGAAACTGTGCATGGAGTTTTGAACTTTTGAATCTCTACATTTAATGTTTTATTAGATCTCAATATCTGTATGAAGTATTCTTACTTTTATACCCTTTAAATACATTTTAAACATGAATACTTTTACTCAAGTCATTTTTTAAAATTAATACTTTTCTTAAAGCCCCAGTGTGTAGGATTCGTGGCGCATAGGTGGATGGTGCTATTGCACTTTCTGTTTTAGCTACGGCAGACCTCGAGGGTCACATGAGCCGCGCGCCGCTACTGTAATAAAACGCGGTCCCGTTTTTGTTTTGTTTTTTTCTCATGAAAACACACATTCCCGATCATGTACCATGACACTCTACACATCAAATGAAACCTTACAGTCTCCTCTTTTTGACTATGCAATTCATTTCCCTGCACAACAATCACTCCCCGAGCACATGGGGCTTTTATACGGAAAAGCACAAAACGAGGTTAGCTTACTTTAGAATGCTTTGCACAGGTCAAACTCTGTATTTCACCATAAACTTGCTCTCAATTTGTCCGTAAGGATCCAGCGAATAAAATCCAGTAAAACAATTTAGTCCAAAACACGTGTTAGATCCATTACGAGTCTGATCCGGCAGCATGCTTGTGTTGTTTACCCAAAACCACGAGCCTTGCCGAAGGCGAAGGCGGAGCCCAAATGTCCTTCTGCGGCTCTCGTATTCAAAATGGCTGCCTCTGCATGGGGAAGATCCCCCTTTTATGTGACTATATCTAAGTCCAAAAGAATACTTTGATTTCATGATGGTGAAAAGTGAAAAGGCTTGGAAAACAATGTATTTTTGAATGGGTATTTTCAATTTCAGTAATTAACGGGTAAAAATCTTACACACTGTCCCTTTAAGAAACAAAATTGAGTACTTCTTTCATCCCTGAATACTACAAGATGGGAGTATTTTATATTTAGATGGATTCTATAAGGAACTGTACATCAAATACTTGGATGGATCACTCCAAAATGGTAAAATGCAGGTTTGTGAAGAGCTTTTTTCTATCTCCATTTGGACACTTAACAGCAAAGAACAACACACATTCATACACTAGTAAGCACACACCAGAGGCAAGGTGAGGTAAAAGTCTTCATCACAGTATGGAGTGGACTCTTGACCCACTTTTAGTCACACTTCTCTTGTCCTATAGTCCACAAGCAGGTCCAGGAACCAAAGAAACATTCAGGGACATTTTTCTCTGTTTTCCGTGTAGGTGAATGCCTCTTCTAGAATCATCCAATTGTGCTTGTCCATGCAACCGTGCCCTGGAGTTTGTACTCCAGATTTATTCTGGGGTCAAAGTTCTTTCCATCTCCTTCCTTCGCAGCTTATACAGTTATACATATTGTGCTTGATAACTAAAATCTGATTATTTACCATTGTAAATAAATCATTTTGATGCCTAACTTGTGCACTAATGAATGGATAATGGTTTCTGTTTCATAAGGATTCAACTGTACCTCATCTAAGGACTGCCATTGCTTTCTCAATTTCTCGCAACAGTTAAAATTAGAAGCTCTCTGGCATTTTCGTTTTGTAAAGGAATCTCACCAGAGGAAAAAGGCTGGAGACTCCTGCATTAGAGGTTAGGGGCTAGGATTAGGGGTTAGGGTTACGATAGTTAGCATTAGGGTAGGATTAGAGGGTTCCATTTCATTGATCTAACATCCCATTAGTCAGAAAATGGACCACTGAGTAGAGATCCCATTAGTCCGACCATGCACAGTAGAGATGAATGGATGATTGTAACGTGCTGAGGATAAACTGTTCATATATTTGAGGTGTGGATGGAATTCTTGTTCATTTAGAGAGTCACACTTTCGGAGTGTTCAGAGCGCACACCAGGGACTCCTGAAGAGACAGAGCAGCGGAGCGTGACATCAGTCTAACTAAAAAAACAGCCCCTTACGGTTTCTAGACACTCTGTTCCAAGACGTACATTCGCCTTGGTCCCCTCTTACGTCATAAAAGGGAAGAGCGTCTGACTAAATGCGCGGGCAGAGACAGTACGCAGCACGCCGCCATGTTTACCGCCGAGAAAGACAGCGAGATGGAGTACCAGCGATGTACGGTCAGGGGAGGCGTTTGGGGCCCTGCGTAGCTCACTACATAAAGTCGCTCGTCTTTAATGTGTACGCTCTGGGCTCAAGACACTGATCTGTTGTTGACATTTCTATTTTGTTCTTTCTTCACTTTTGTGTGTAAACAAAGTAATTTATTTGAACTGAAAACTTAATGTTAACTATGTTTTTATTAGTTAACGTGATTTGTGTGTTTGTAAAGAAAAGCAACTTAAAACACATCAACAATTCTGAGCCTACACTTGATCACACGAGGTTCACTGTCCTCACTATTGTCAAGCTATTCATTGAAACATTAACCCATACTGGAACGTTCCCCTACCCAAAAGGCTCCACCTTTTCTCCACCTCAAATGTAATTTGGAATGTGTTAATTTGCGAAAGGTTTCGTTGTAGGAAAAATATTTAGACTGAAATGTTAGCTTCAATGTTTGTTTGCCAAAAAAACCCAAAAAACTGACACACGTCTTGGGATATGAACCTGGGTGACACTCCAGTACACTCCCACTACACTGTGTTCTCATCATCTTCTTCCACTTTTTCCATTCTCTGGGTCGCGGGGGCAGCAGTGTTCCACTGCCCAGAACACAATGCACCAGCCCTCATGAATCCTCTCGCAGGTGGTGGGTCCACAGGAGGACGGCTCACGTCACAACAGGCCTTGATGTATCTTCTGCCATGGGGGCTACCAGTCTCCGCAGACACTGGGGGCGAGGTGGGGTTAAGTGTCTTGCCCAAGGACACAACGGCAGCACTCATCTGTGGGAGTTGGGATCACACACGGTCCACCCGTCAACAGCGGGATTCGAACCACCAACCCCTGGATCACTAGGCAAGCGCTCTACCAACTGAGCTACTGCCGCCACACTGTGTTCTCTTTGTGTAAATAACTGCACAAATAGGGCATTTCTCATGGTGTGTTATCCTTATAGGCTTATTTTGGGTACTAGGTCAATTGTCTTTGGTTATTCTGCGGACTTCAATATGCTGAATTGTTGGAGCGGGCATAGGCTGCTACACTCTGGTCCTTTGAAACATTTGTAAATTTGGCGTGTGGGTGGAATTCTTGTCAAATTCAAAAACAAATAGTTGAGATAGTTTCAGAATAATTTCAGTATACTGTAGTTAGCTCCTCCCTGCAGCTAGATATAAGCAGTGTCTAACCAGCACTAGAACCAGCACTAGAACCAGCACTAGAACCAGAACTGACGAAGCCTCTCGGTTGAGCGGCGAAACGTTTTCGACCAAACAAACTTTGTCAAGTTGACAAATTGAATTTCTCCTTTTATCATGGATTCTACCTGGACGACTGAGGGATTCTTCACGCATCTTATTCAGAGCTCCACATTTTCGAAGTGTTCATATTGCACATCTTTGCTGTGTATAGTCGGACTAATGCAGTGCTTCTCAATTATTTTCTGTGACGCCCCCCCTAGGAAGAAGAAAAAATTTCACGCCCCCCTTCCTGCGCGCAACTATAAATAGTATTATTTGTCTAGAAAATTGTTATTAGAACACCATTGTATCCTTTTATTAACATTATAAACAAAAAAAGAAAGAAACTTACAACAAAGGCTGCACTGAGGACTCAAATATTAATGTGTTTTTAATGCTTTGCGCACATTTGTTTACGTTTTACAGAAATGAAACTTAAAACCACCTCATTTGCATAAGCTAAAAGCACTGAAAAAAAAACGCTCTCTCCTTGTGCCACTGATGCGTCAGCTTCTGTCGGACTAAAGGACACGACTCAGTGGAATATATGTGTTTTTTCTGTGACAGAGGATGTTCTGTTAATGGTGAGACTGTGCGTAAATCGCATGTGAGAACGCCACTGCCAACTACCGTTGTTGATGTGCAATTACACTTAGTTCTAGTACAGTACAGCAAAAAAACATGTTTCCCAGGGTCATACGCGCCCCCCCTATTTGAGAAGCACTGGACTAATGGGATGTCGGACCAATGGGATCTCTACTCAGTGGTCCATTTTCGGATTGGGGCTGACTCCGGATTAGAGTTAGAGGGTTAGAATAGGGTTAGGGTAGTTGGAATTCTTGTGAGGGCTTCCGATCTGATTGCATGAAATCTGCAGGAAAACAGCCCATGATCATTTGCTTTATGCAGTTGATGGCTCTTGGCAGTTTCGTGCGTGAGTGGCGTATATTTGTATATAGGAAAGGAAGAAAAAGATCTAAAACAGAAACGAAACCAAACAAGTTACTGAGTTGTGCTGTAAGTTCTACCCCTGCCAATACAGCCGTACTTCATTTTGCCTGTATAAGTACCTTAGGCCTGTACAGACTTTACCTTTAGTGGCTGCAGCTGGCTCAAGGAGACATCTTGTTCTGGGGTTCTCTGTGTGTGTGTGCGCACTTTATCCTCTTTTTTCCTCTCATCTCAATAAAACTTTTGGTTGTATCAGCACAAATTAGCATTGATGGTACCTAGCTAATCTGGCACAGCTGCAGAATGGAGCATTAGGGAGAAGGTGCAGGGCCCCGGCCCATCTGTGGAGGGACCGGCGCGGAGTCCCCTGGAACCAACTTCACTTTGGCCTTGTCAGATGGTCCCCGCAGAGTGCCTGTGTGTGTGTGTGCGCTGTTTGTGTCGCATTAACTTACACAAAACCTTGCCTAGTAAAACTGCAAACTTCAACGCTGTGAATGTGCTGCTGTAATGGAGGATAAGCAATTCTCTCCAGGACCTGTCCCCTTTGGACCCACACAGCTGTGATCAAGGTGCTTTCAACAGACATGACAAATTATTTCACTGCATTTCCCATAGATTGGCTCTTTTCTACACAACTAGCCCGACCATTGTAATTTACCATTCACTAAATCTGCACAATCACAATGCTACGACGGAAGTTATGCTACAAAAGAGCTTCACGACTACTGTGAGCTAAATGTAGCCTGGGAATTCCCAGGCCGCTTCCGTTCGTTTCGAACTGGAAGGCGGCCTGGAAACTCGTCTAAGCGAGAGTCCCAGATTTAGGGCCCCAATCAGAGAGCGGGGGAGGTGTGGCAAGACGGTGACGCGTACTACATGACAAACGGAAGCTTGTAGTTTGAACTGACAACTGACATGATTGGCTATGGACTTACGTACACGCTCAATGATAGACATTCATAACGCCCAATAAACGGCCGTTGGCAATCGCTAACCACACCTCCGCTACAGGATTTTTCGAAGCGAGTTTCCAGACCCATATCTCACTTGTGATATGGTCAGGTGTTAACCAGACTAAGCTAAATGTGTTTTACTACTTTACATCTTAAACCTGATATGTGATAAGGGTCATTCCAGAATCGGAGCACATTTTGGCTTTAAAATTCTTGAAAAATAAACCTTCACTTTTCTGATTTTCTGCTACATATTCATCAATAATCGGTATTAAACTATCAAATACTTGATTAGCTCAGGTTACGGTCAATGGTAAAATTTTTATTACATGATTTATTTGGTTTATTTATTTATTTCCTCTAATCACAGTAACAGGGTTGCAGGTAACAGGGTTGCAGATCCGCACTAATGTTCACTTTATCTCAGGAGTAGAAGCTGTTTAGCTGTTACTGCTAATCAAGAGGAAAAACTTATTTATGCAAATAAGTAAAGGAAAAATAATAATAACTGTCTTATTCTGATCATTTGCATAACAGGGTTGCATGAGGCAGAGTGAGACATTCAATCAAGACTAACGATGTTATAAAAATATGAAAAATAGAAGAGAAGACAAACCTTTGCTCTGCCCATTCTTTTGGAAAACTGTTTGATGACGTCAAGTCCAGGGGATCATGTGGTTCACTGTTGATTGATTGATTGATTGATTGATCATGTGGTTCTGCTTTCTTCTTCTTCTACCAGGCTAAAAATGTTCTGGTAACAGGGTTGGTGCAGGTTGTGGGACACATGTTCTATGAATAATAATTATTATTTGAAATATTATGTCTATTAAAGGTCCCATGGCATGAAATTTTCACTTTCGGAGGTTTTTGAACGTTGAACGTTAATGTGAGCTCCCCTAACCCTGTTTAGCCCCCCCCCCCCCATGGTTAAAAGTTGCGAAATGTCTAAACTGAGCATTTGCGATCCTTTTCTGCGTTACAAAAAATCTGAGCTCAAACGGGCGATTTTGAACAACATAAGATAAGATAAGATAAGATAAGCCTTTATTGATCTCACACAGGAGAAATTTACTCGCCACAGTAGCTCCAGGACATTTGGACAAGAGGGAAAAAGTGCATGCAGGCAGGGAGGGGATAAAGTAAGTAATAAATAATACAAATAGTAATACGTAATAATAGTAATAATGGAAAATAGTAATAATGATAATACAAGGCACCTTATTGACGTCAGATCGAAAAAAGAAATGCAAATGCAGTTCCACCCCCGTCTGTCTGTACTCAGCGTCTCTGTAAATCACGCCCAGAGAGTTTGGACTGCGAATGCGCTAGGCAATGCGAAATGCGTTTTTTTATTTGCCTGGAGGCACGTCCGAGTGTTTCTAGGCTCAGAAGTCCTTTATCTGAGCCTCTGGACCTTTGAACAGCAGTGGTTTAATTTTATTTTATGTGGAAATGTGTTTATTTTTCAATGGAACGCTTCAAATCTCTCCCCCCATGCAAAAACACGGAAATGGATCAGCTGAGAGCTGACAGCGGAGAGTGGAGAGTTTGGCCACGCCCCCACCCTCTACTATAGGCCAGCTCTTTTCTCCTCATTTGCATTCAAGCAACAACGCCCAGAATAAAGTGTTTGAGAGAGATATTTATGACTCTTTCTCATCTTATCTCTGTTTCTCATGCAGTGAGTGTTGATTTTGAAGAAGGATTCATTTACAGTATTACGGAACCATTAAGGAGCCATATAAAAGCATCAAGAAGTACCATGTCATGGGATCTTTAAAACAAATGTTCCACAGTTACAAGAGATGGAAATGAAACAAATTATACAAATAACAAGAAATTTCAATTCAATTTTAATTGGTTTATTTGAGATTCAGTTTGGTCATTAGAGGGGTGGGACAAGAGGAAAATGGCATTTTGGGGGGTACTCCAGACATATTTGGTATTTTAAAAACTATTTTCAAGCATTCTTTTCTCTTAGTTTTTTAGATTTGGTCTCAGGACAAGTAAATTCACTCAGAAACTGTATGTTTTAGTATTTTGTATGTGGATTATTTAATATTTGATGGGTAGGACGTAAAATGTCCTCCAATTCTGGAATGATCCATATCAAGCTCCTGTATCCAAATAATTTCCCTTGTGGATCAATTAAGTTTGTCTAAGTCTAAGTTAGTAAACACTGTACATTTCAAGAGTTTAATCTTTAAGTGTTTGCTCAAGAGCACCTAAAGTAATACTGCCAAGCATTAAATGTTTGTACAGCCCAAAAAAGCAGCATAGAATCCAAAATTAGAAGCTGGCAGATGTAGTACTAGTTTGTGTTATCTGGAAGAGGAAGTGTTAGTTTGATCATGACCATAAGCAGCAATGCCGCCTCCTTCCTGTCCCCAGCTCCTGTCTCCTCTCTGCATGGTGAATGTCTGTGTCCCTCTGTCTCCCATGTCCCTGCGTCTCTGTGTCCTGTCAGGCCTCACATCAGCAGCTGTTAGTGTTCCAGACCGGAGCACGAGGCCAAAATCAAGAACCATCTTTCCGTCCTGCTCCACGTTACCGAGGTCTTGTTTTACACGCTACACTTAGCAGGCCCAGATTGATAGTGTCGGGGAAAGGCAGTTTAGATATACCACTGGATGACACGGACAGAGATACGTGCTGCTATTGTGAGGAACTATGTCGATAGCTGTCGTTGACAATCTGGTAGCCATCCCTCCTGCTACACAGATACCACAGATAGAAAGCGTAAATAGAAAGTGCGTATGTTTCTTGCGTTTGAATCGCTGTTTCATTATGATCTTAGTTAATTAATGCTAAATACCAAAAATATAAACGCGATCAGTCAAAAGTTTAGACACACCCTCTCATTTAGTGCTGTTTCTTTATGTTTACTACTTTCTACATTTGACATACATACAGAAGAAATCATATGAAGCAATATATGGAATTATGTAGTAAAGAAGAAAGTATTATTTTCAAAAAAGCAAAAGGTGGCTAATTAGAGGATTTGGTTATAAAACATTTTTCCTTTGGTACATAACTCCACCACATCTTATTTCATATTCTGTATGTTTATCAAATGTATAAAGTAGTAAACATATAGAAAAAACATAGAATAAGAGGGTGTGTCCAAACTTTTGATCGGTAGGATATTCAGAATACTGTAATAGTAAGTAACAGTAAGTAAGTAGGAGTATTCCAGTATAGACAACTATTTAATATCAAAGGAATACACCAACTTTTTAATCTTATGTCCCATTTTTACTCTATATCAGGGGTCTTCAACGTTTTTCAGGCCAGGGACCCCCAAACAGATGGCGATCTGGGCCAGGGACCCCCTACTATATATACGGCATAGAATTGTGTTTTATATTAAATTGAGCTTAATGTCATGTATAAACATTGCTACTCTGTTATGGTACATCCAATACAAGGAAATAATACACAGGTTAATACTGTATTTTACACTATAAAATATAAAATTATATTATTTTAAAGTGAAATCAAAAGATTTCCCGACCCCCCTGCAGTACCTCCACGACCCCCCCGTTGAAGACCTCTGCTCTATATTATAATCCATCTCAATGTTAAAGTTTTTAAGTATTCAGAGAACGCAGTATTTTCAGAGTATTTTTTACTCAACAATAGTATTTGAATTTGAATTATTAGACAGAATATAATATAGATATTTTATAGACTAAAATGTCTATTTTTCAATTAAATAAAAAGCTAAATGAAGATAATAATGGTCAACAAACCAGACAAAGCCAAAACGTATATGTGTGTATATATGTATGTATATGTAAGTGTATGTAAGTGTGTATACATATGTATGTGTATGTATGTATATGTATATGTATATATAGATAGAAATATATAGTGTTTCCATTTATTGGTAAAAGCAAAGTAGTATTGTATAGATATGTGTATGTGTGTATATGTGTGTGTGTGTGTGTATTGTGTGTATATATATATATATATGTGTATATATGTATTGTATATGTGTATGTATGTGTGTACAGTATATGTATATAGTATGTAGAGTTGTACAGGACAATGATGAGAAATGTATATTATATTGTATTATATTATATTATTATATTATACATTATAATAGCTGTCAATATGGAATGTGTGAGAATATGGAGCATATAAATAAGTTTATACTTCCACCTCCTCCATTTTGAGCAAAAGGAACTGCAGAGACATGTGACATAAGTTTGTATTTGTTTGTATTTTGAGTTTGTATTTGTGAAATTACGTTTAAATGGAACCTGCAAGTTACTCAAATAAACATAAACTAAACTGAACGTCATGTGTTAACCTTGCTAAACAGTAGTTGGATGTTCACTGTAACCTGAAAATGTGAAAATACTGACCAAGTACTAAACAAGTACTAACTGTTTAATCTAATCCAGGAAGTGTCGTCTCTATATGTGGTCTCCAGTGTGGGAGCCCTCTCATGTGTCCGCTCAGAGCCTGTGTCAGGACTCAGGTGGGACAGAGGGCCCTTTGAGTCCGGCGCCAGTCCAGGGACCGTCCAGACAATATCCTGATACACTGTCAACACCAGCCTGTGTCCAGTGTGCCCACCAGGAAGTGACCGCCACACACAAGACTCACACACATCTTTGAACTGTGCTAGACTTAGACTTAGACTTAGACAAACTTTATTGATCCACAAGGGAAAGTGTTTTGGGTACAGTAGCTCACTCATCAAATATAATATACAATATAAAACAGAGGGTAAAAGAACAAAAAGAAAAATAGATGGAAAAGCAACCAAAGAGCAATAGACCTGTGTCAGATGAGACACAATTATATACATAAGATAATGGTAATAAATATATATGTACAATCAGATTTAAATAGAAAAGTAGTACCGTATTTTCCGGAGTATAAGTCGCACCAGTCATAAAATGCATAATAAAGAAGGAAAAAAACATATATAAGTCGCACTGGAATATAAATCGCATTTTTGGGGGAAATTTATTTGATCAAATCCAACACCAAGAACAGATATGTCATCTTGAAAGGCAATTTAAAATAAAAATAGAAGAGAACAACAGGCTGAATAAGTGTACGGTATGCTAACGTTACATGACGCATAAACAACGAACTGAGAACGTGCCTGGTATGTTAAGGTAACATATTAAGAGTTATTCAGATAACTATAGCATAAAGAACATGCTAACAAGTTTACCAAACCATCGGTGTCACTCCATGTCACTAAATCCAATGAAATCTTCATCCTCTGTGTCACTTTTAAAGATCCCATGACATGGTACTTCTTGATGCTTTTATATGGCTCCTTAAAGGGACAGTGTGTAAGATTTTTACCTGTTAATTACTGAAATTGAAGATACCCATTCAAAAATACATTGTTTTCCAAGCCTTTTCACTTCCATCATGAAATCAAAGTATTCTTTTGGACTTAGATATAGTCACATAAAAGGGGGATCTTCCCCATATAGAGGCAGCCATTTTGAATACGAGAGCCGCAGAAGGACATTTGGGCTCATCCTTCGCCTCGGCTCCTGCTAACAGCTGCTTAGCCGCGCTGCATATGGGAGTGAAGGTGAGAAGGAGAGAAGGGGAAGGGGAGGGGGTAAGGGGGGAGCCTCGTGTAAAGAAGCATGCTGCCGGATCACACATCGTAATGGATATAACACGTATTTTGGACTAAATTGTTTTACTGGATTTTATTCGCTGGATCCTTATGGACAGATTGAGACCAAGTTTATGGTGAAATACAGAGTTTGACCTGTGCAGAGCCTTCAAAGGTAAGCTAAGTAAGCTAAGTTTTGTGCTTTTCTGTATAAAAGCCCCATGTGCTCGGGGAGTGATTGTTTTGCAGGGAAATGAATTGCATAGTCAAAAAGAGGAGACTGTAAGGTTTCATTTGATGTGTAGATTGTCATGAATCATGATCGGGATTGTGTTTTCATGCGAAAAGAAAAAAAAAAAGTGAACGGGGGACCGCGTTTTATGTATACAGCGGTGCGCGGATCGTGCGCGGGCACGCGCGATGTCGGCGGTACGTCGCGCCCGGGTGACCCTCGAGGTCTGCCATAGCCAAAAGAGGAAGTGGAATAGCTAGTAACCACCTATGCGCCACGAATCCTACACACTGTCCCTTTAATGGTTCCCTAATACTGTAAATGAATCCTTCTTCAAAATCAACACTCAGTGCATGAGAAACAGAGATAAGCTGAGAAAGAGTAATTTTTCTGACTCTGAACACTCTATAATGGGCGTTGTTGCTTGAATGCAAATGAGGAGAAAAAAGCTGGCCAATAGTAGAGGGTGGGGGCGTGGCCAAACACTCTGCTCTCTGCTCTGAGCGCTCTCTGATCCATTTCCTTGTTTTTGCACGGGGGGAGAGATTTAAAGCGTTCCATTAAAAAATAAACACATTTCCACAGAAAATAAAATTAAACCACTGCTGTTCAAAGGTCCAGAGGCTCAGATAAAGGACTTCCGAGCCTAGAAACACTCGGACGTGCCTCCAGGCAAATAAAAAAACGCATTTTGCATTGTCTAGCGCATTCGCAGTCCAAACTCTCTGGGCGTGATTTACAGAAACGCTGAGTTCAGACAGACGGGGGTGGAACTGCATTTGCATTTCTTTTTTCGATCTGACGTCAATAAGGTGCCTTGTTCAAACTCGCCCGTTTGAGCTCCGATTTTTTGTAACGCAGAAAAGGATCGCAAATGCTCAGTTTAGACATTTCGCAAATTTTAACCATGGGGGGAGGGGCCTAAACAGGGTAGGGGAGCTCACATTAACGTTCAAAAACCACAGAAAGTGAAAATTTCATGCCATGGGACCTTTAAACAACTCCGCCAACTCCGGAGGTAGACGGTGCGGCGCTTCTTCTCTCAAGTCGCTTACGTCAGACTCATCGTCAGTTGCAGTTTCAATTATTCCAGCCTTTGTTTTTATAAGTAACCGCCAATGTTGAAATGATCAACACAGCCTAGAGCGCCCTCTTGTGGTTTAGTGTGAAAATAACATGTGAAATGATATAATAATGTATTAATAATTTCACACATAAGTCAGAGTATAAGTCGCACCCCCGGCCAAACTATAATCCGAAAAATAGGGTAGTCAAATACAAAATACAGTATCAAATATGATGTTCAGTACCAGCTGTGTACACTTGTAGGGAGTATTATCTGTTACATAAAGGTGAGCACCTGCTAGTCTTTAGTTTACTTTGCCAGAATTTCCTAAAATATATTGGTAATAACTGGAGTATGTCAGCTTGATATCTTGTTGTATAATCTCTTTTTCCCCCCATTCTTTCCAATCCCACCATCTGTTTCACCTTATCTCTCCCATTCCCTTTATTAACCGGAGTCAAACCTGTAGCGGCAAACGTCTGGCTCAGGGGCGGCTCTGGGGACACGCGTTTCATTTCCGGGCCTTTAACGAGCTGCAGTTAGAATACTATGTGTATGTGGTGGTACTGTGGTAGTGGACCCACTCTGTAGCTCTACGCTGTGGCACCCGTTCTGTGTCTCTCCTCCCCCCTTCTCTCTCTCCCCCTCACTTCCTGTCTTCCCCTCCCTCCCTCCCTCGCTCAGACAGTGATAATGGTTGAGCTGATAGCGGCGGTGGAGACTGCTGAGGCTCCCAGCTCAGATACAGAAAGATAACGCCTCCCCCTCCCCCTGCGCCCTGCTCCTTCTGCAGTCTGCTTATGTGCGCTACAGAAATGTGGGTGTAGCAGTGGGAACAGTAGTTTTTAACATTTTTCCCATAATTCCCGAGTGTTTCTTAATCTACTTGTCTTTTATTGACCATGTTTCGCTGTTTGATTTCATGCATTTCTCTTGGTTACATTTCGTGAAGCTCTATGACTATGGCTGTTATGAGTTTAGGCTCTACAAAAGTACTTTGAATAGAATAACTATCTCAATATACTGAATTACGTTTGGATTTTATTTATTTATTCATTTATTTGGAAGGGACAATGCATATTAATGAACGCACAGTTTGTATAAGATCACACAAACCGACGTAAATATGCCGGATTTAGCACAGTGCTAATTTCCATCCGCAGTCTCAGACATAAAGATGTAGCAGACAACAGAAAATATGTTGCAGTTGCAGACATTAGACAATTTAGTACACGTGTTATGATCACAAACATAAAAACAATTTAGTATTTATAGTGTTTTCCAATACTGATGTTGTTTGCCTGGTAAGTTCAGAATGATATCTGTCATTTTTATACAGAAGGATATCAGACAGGCCGTCACTCTTATGCACCCATAGACTGTATATACAGCTGTGGGAGAAAATAAGAGATCACTGCATTTTTTTTTCTGAAATCAGCATCTCTACATGTATCACAGCCATTCCATTCCAGCGTCTGTTGAATTCCAACACAAACACAAAGCTGAGATACTTCAGTTCTTGCACCAGGAGTGGAATAAAGTCACCCAAGAGCAATGTGAAAGACTGGGACTAAACCAGGTCTAAACCAGGTCTAAACTAGGACTAAAGCAGGTCTAAATGAGGACTAAACCAGATCTGAACCAGGACTAAAGAAGGTCTAAACTAGGACTAAACCAGGTCTGAACCAGGACTAAAGCAGGTTAAAAAGGGGACTTAACCAGGACTAAACTAGGATTAAATCAGGCCTAAACTTGGACTGAACCCGGGCTAAACCAGGGTAAAAATAGGTCTAAACTAGGACTAAACCAGGTCTGAACTAAGACTAAAGCAGGTCTAAACTAGGACTAAACCAGGTCTGAACTAGGACTAAACTAGATCTAAACCAGGACTAAACCAGGACTAAACCAGGTTGAAAAGGGGACTAAACCAGGACTAAACTAGGATTAAATCAGGCCTAAACTTGGACTGAACCAGGGCTAAACTAGGACTAAACCAGATCTGAACCAGGTCTAAACCAGGGATGAACCTGGACTAAACCAGGTCTAAACTAGGACTAAACCAGGACTAAACTAGGACTAAACCAGGGATGAACCTAGACTAAACCAGGTTAAAAATGGGACTAAACCAGATCTGAGCCAGGACTAAACCAGGTCTAAACTAGGACCCAAGAACAATGTGACAGACTTGTGGAGAGCATGTCAAGACGCATGAAAGCTGTGATTAAAAATAAGGGTTATTGCACCAAATATTGATTTGTGAACTCTTCTTAAAGGAAAAGTAATGTTTTTTTTACAATTTGAGCCTTATTTCGGTAATAAAACAAGTTGTTTTACTCACCCATAGCACTTTGGTGTCATATGGAGCACTTCCGGAGATGTTTTAGATTAGCGTTAAGCTAACGCCGTTAGCCTAGCGCGACTTATAGCCATAGCTCGGGGCATTCCCCGAGCATGTAATATGCCCCGTGCGGGCTCCAAATAACACAAACTTTATCACTTTTCAAATCATAGAAGCTCGATGTCTTTAGTCTACGATTTTGTTTGAATCAAAAGTGGCCTGTAATCCGAGATTTATCCATAGTTTACAGCTATGCGTTCCATGTTTGGGTCCCGGGAGCTGAGAGCACAGTCCGCGCATGCGCACTGGCGTCCTCATCTGCTCGAAACTATGGCTAAATCTCGGATTACAGGCCACTTTTGACCAAACAAAATCGTAGACTAAGACATCGAGCTTTTATGATTTGAAAAGTGCTAAAGTTTGTGTTATTTGGAGCCCGCACGGGGCATATTACATGCTCGGGGAATGCCCCGAGCTATGGCTATAAGTCGCGCTAGGCTAACGGCGTTAGCCTAACGCAAATCTAAAACATCTCCGGAAATGCTCCATATGACACCAAAGTGCTATGGGTGAGTAAAACAACTTGTTTTATTACCGAAATAAGGCTCAAATTGTAAAAAAAACGTTACTTTTCCTTTAAGTGTAAACATTAGTATTATGTTGTTTTAAAATGAATTTGATCTTGTTTCTTTGCATTATTTGAGCTCTGAAAACATGGATCTTTTTAGTTAATTTGACCATTTGTCATTTTCTGCAAATAAATGCTCTAAATGATAATATTTTTATTTGGAATTTGGGGGAAATGTTGTCAGTAGTTTAAAGACTCAAACAAAAACTGATCATTTTGCAGTGGTCTCTCATTTTTTTCCAGAGCTGTATAAACGGACATAGCTCTCCTGCTCGCTGCCATGTTCCTAATAGGAAGCGAACATGGGGGCGCTTCCTGCTTCATCGACTCTTTTTCCAATTGACTTTACATTGAAAAATTGTCACCTCTCTCTGAAACTACTGTGGGGAGCTTTGTCATTTTGGTCTTAAAATGTTCACATTAACCCTCTCTACATCATCCTGGTTCTTTTTATTTCAATTTTTTTGTAATTTCTTAAATTCACCCTTATAACCTTTAGCATCGTGAGATTTATTTGACTAGATGACATCACAATCCTTTAGTCTCTGTGGTACCAAAATCTCAGTGAAATAAAAAAACCAATTGATCGACAAGTTGGCTTACATAATAATTAAAATTGTCTTACTACAGAACACTTCTAACGATAAAGTATTTGATGCAGTAAGCTTTAATATGGTGATGTTGCAGACAGAGAAAGCAGACTTTAATATTTTCAAAGTACAAAAGATGAGAGCATTTACAGTTTACCCAGAATAAAAGCAATGTTGCTGAGGTATTGTTCTGTGCCATGAATCACACAGAGTAGTATAGCCACTCATAAATATGCATTTTCAAATTCAAAAGGAAACAATTTATTCCCAATCATATTTCCGCTGTTCCAAACTAATCAGCATTGCGGCGAATAGAAAGACACTGTAATCTCATATGCAATAAAGCGTTGTGAAATGAGCCGAACAGGTGCATAGGTGAACCAAGATAAATATAGCTGGAGCTTGATGAAATAATTTCTCTACCTGTCCTGGATAATAACTCATTATGTTAATCACAAGGCCTATTAATCATTTTCTCATTTGAACTGTCAGGACGTGATTGTTGCAGCAGGAGATTGGGCGAGCCATGCCTCAAGATTCACCTTTTTACCATTTATCAAAGTCGTTCAGATGTGACCGCCAAATGTTTATGTGCCAGAGTTCTGAAGAAGCGCGACAAACAAAAGAAGGCACGTTCACTCTGAGAAAGACTTTGCACCACGGGCTTGAAATTGTATATATGACTTTGTTTGTATGTTAGAAAGCCACAACACCTCAATGCCTGATCTGGACCATAGCCTGTATATCAGGGGTGTCAAACATGTGGCCCAGGGGCCAGATCCGGCCCTCCAAGACCTTTAATCTGGCCCTTATCTAATTTTCTATGACAGTATTTTTAATTATATTTTAATTTTCTATTAAAATATTGGTAATTTTCTGCACAGTTTAGCATAGCAGCGTCTCCAGTGCCTCTGTACGTGGCCCCTCCCATCAGAGCAGCACAAATGAAGACTCACCTCTTTCCAAATGCTCTTAAAGGACCATCGTTTTGACTGTTGACCGTGACACCTTCATCAGCAAAATGTCAAAAATGAGAAAAGTGGACGCCGAGTGCAGGATTTTCCAAGAAAAATGGACTAATTCCTATTTGTTCACAGAGGTGAATGGGAAACCTGTACGTTTGTGTTGAAACTGCATTTTTCTTATAGTTTCAGGTTGTTCTTAAAGGGACAGTGTGTAAGATTTTTACCCGTTAATTACTGAAATTGAAGATACCCATTCAAAAATACATTGTTTTCCAAGCCTTTTCACTTCCATCATGAAATCAAAGTATTCTTTTGGACTTAGATATAGTCACATAAAAGGGGGATCTTCCCCATGCAGAGGCAGCCATTTTGAATACGAGAGCCGCAGAAGGACATTTGGGCTCCGCCTTCGCCTTCGGCAAGGCTCGTGGTTTTGGGTAAACAACACAAGCATGCTGCCGGATCAGACGTCGTAATGGATCTAACACGTGTTTTGGACTAAATTGTTTTACTGGATTTTATTCGCTGGATCCTTACGGACAAATTGAGAGCAAGTTTATGGTGAAATACAGAGTTTGACCTGTGCAAAGCATTCTAAGGTAAGCTCACCTCGTTTTGTGCTTTTCCGTATAAAAGCCCCATGTGCTCGGGGAGTGATTGTTGTGCAGGGAAATGAATTGCATAGTCAAAAAGAGGAGACTGTAAGGTTTCATTTGATGTGAAGAGTGTCAAGGTACATGATCGGGAATGTGTGTTTTCATGAGAAAAGAAAAAAAAACAAAAAAAAACGGCGGGTCCCTCGAGGTCTGCCGTAGCTAAAACAGAAAGTGCAATAGCACCATCCACCTATGCGCCACGAATCCTACACACTGGGGCTTTAATAATAATAAGTGAGCAGTGAGCGCTATGGAGCACATTGGAGAAACAAAACAAAACGGACACTTCACAAGAGGATGTACCAACACAGACGGGCGTGCCAGAGTGGACCGTCATCTGCCGTACATCTACACCTAGAAGCCACGGGCCATTCTTTTGAGGACAGTGAGGTTCAGATCTTGGCCAGGGAAAAGAACTGGTTTGAGAGGGGAGTTAAAGAGGCCATTTTTGTCAAAAAAAGAGAATCTGTCGTTAAACAGAAATGGGGGAGTTGGACATAACTTGTCTCCCATCTATAATTCGATTCTCAAACCAAGTCAAAACAGACAAAAGAAACATTAGGGCAGACAAGCCAGGGCCAGAGGTGTGGAGACGGTCGTTAGGGTGAATAGGGATGCTAAACTAGACGCCAGAGAAATTCGCAAAACAAAAGAAACAAATTAGTTGAGATAGTTTCAGAACTATTTCAGTGTAGTGAGCTCCTCCCTGCAGCTAGATATAAGCAGTGTCTAACCAGCACTAGAATCAGAACTGACGAAGCCTCTCGGATGAGCGGCGAAACGTTTTCGACCAAACAAACTTTGTCCAGTTGACAAATTGAATTTCTCCTTTTATCATGGATTCTACCTGGACGACTGAGGGACTCTTCACGCTGTTCTTAATATTAAAATATTTTGTAAAAGAAAGAGTTCATCAAATAAAAAAGACTTCTGTAATAGATTTGCGTTTCTCTGCACAAATATGTGGACTTATTTTTGGGGTATATTTGCCATGAGTTTTCTGATCCGGCCCCTTTGGGATCAAAGTCGGTTGGATACGGCCCCCGGACCAGAATGAGTTTGACACCCCTGCTGTATATAAATGGACATAGCTAACCCGCTAATGTCGCATTACAAATAAGAAGTGAGCGTGGGGCGCTTACAGCTCCATCGACTCTTGAACCTTTTGCAATCTTAACTTTACATAGAAAAGTGGTCACCCCTCTCTTTGTAAGTCCTTCAGTGAGTCTCATCCTTTTGGTCTTAAAATGTTAACCCACTCACGATCCTGGTGTTTTTATTTTGCTATTTTATCTGTAAATAAATTCCTAATATGTAACTTGGCTGCAAATTCGGTCCTATAGAGCATTTTCACGTGACGTCATAATCCGGAAGCCCGCCATCTTGGAGACATTTGATACACGGCGAACAGTCCGAACATCGCACTTATGCCGCAAAGTTAAGAAAAAAAGCAAAATGGTCAAATATTGTCGGGTCCTCGGCTGTCGGAATAAACCGGACAGAGAAAAACACCTGCAGTTCTATCGTTTACCTAAAGTAGTGACCAACCAGGATTAAACCAGGTCTAAACCAGGACTAAACCAGGTCTAAACCAGGACTAAACCAGAATTAAACCAGGACTAAACCGGGTCTAAACCAGAACTAAACCAGGTATAAACTAGGACTAAACCAGGACTAAACTAGAACTAAACCAGGATTAAACCAGGACTAAACCAGGTCTAAACCAGAACTAAACCAGGACTAAACCAGAACTAAACCAGGACTAAACTAGAACTAAACCAGGTCTAAACCAGGACTAAACCAGGTCTAAACCAGGACTAAACCAGGACTAAACCAGAATTAAACCAGGACTAAACCGGGTCTAAACCAGAACTAAACCAGGTATAAACTAGGACTAAACCAGGACTAAACTAGAACTAAACCAGATCTAAACCAGGACTAAACCAGGTCTAAACCAGGACTAAACCAGAATTAAACCAGGACTAAACCAGGACTAAACCAGAACTAAACCAGGACTAAACCAGGTCTAAACCAAGACTAAAGCAGGACTAAACCAGGACTAAACCAAGATTCAAGATTCAAGATTCAAGATTGTTTATTTGTCATATGCAGAATCAACACAAGGTCAACAATGCAATGAAATGTTTAGGATCAGAGGAACCGTTGACTCGCTAAGATAGTCAGAAGTACTAATAACAGCAATAATAGTACATGGTAAAAAAGTGTTGCAAAGTGCAGGGGAAGAAGTAAACAATATAATAAACAATATAATAAACAATATAATAAAATATGTAATAAAATGTAATAAAATAAAAAAAACAAGGTACAATGTACAAGGTGCAGGTAGGATTAAATCAAGATCAAATAAGGTGTAAGTATTTCACAGATTGCACATAATATGGTGTGGTGTAGGTGTTGCATGTGGATTTCGTATTGCACATAGTATGATATAAATATTGCACATAGGTTATTGCACTGATTATTGCACATGTAACAGTAATTTACAGTGAGGTAGTGACAAACATGATATATTCATATAGAGCAGCAGCAGTAAACATAATTATGCATAATGAAAGGTAGTTTAGTGCAGTATTATTGAGAGTTCAGTATTATTTAGAGTATTACCCAGAGTTCAGTAGTCTGACAGCTTGGGGGTAATAGCTGTCTTTGAGTGTTTTTGTGCGTGCTGGCAGGCTCCTGTATCGTCTACCAGAGGGTAGCAGACGGAAGAGTCCTTGTGCCGGATGAGTATGGTCCTTAGTGATGCTGCGTGCTTTACGCAGACCCCTGCTGTGGTAAATGTCCTGGATGGAGGGGAGACTGCTGCCAGTGATGTCCTCTGCCGCTCGCACCACCCTCTGTAGTGCTTTGCGGCTCTGAGCGGTGCAGTTCCCATACCACACTGTGATGCAGCCCGTCAGCAGGCTCTCGATGGTGCACCTGTAGAAGTTTGTGAGGATGCTGGTGTTCATACCAAACTTCCTCAACTTCTTCAGGAAGTAGAGTCTTTGTCGGGCTTTCTTAACCACAGTGTCTGTATGTAGTGTCCAGGACAGATCCTCAGTGATGTGTACCCCGAGGAACTTAAAACTGCTGACCTGCTCCACCTCAGCGTTGTTGATGGAGATGGGGGGATGCTGGTCTACACGCTGTCTCCTGAAGTCCACGATCATTTCCTTAGTTTTGCTGACGTTCAGAGAGAGGTTATTTTCCTGACACCAGCTGGTCAGTGATTTCACCTCGTCTCTGTAGGCACTCTCATCGTTGTTGGTGATGAGGCCTAGGATGGTGGTGTCGTCAGCAAACTTGAGGATGGTGTTGGACCTGTGCCTGGCGGTACAGTCATAGGTGAACAGGGAGTACAGGAGAGGGCTGAGAACACAGCCCTGGGGTGCCCCAGTGCTGAGGACACATGTGGAGGAGACGTGGCTACCGATCCTCACCGCCTGTGGCCTGTTGGTGAGGAAGTCCCATATCCAGCAGCAGATGGACGTCCCCAGGCCCAGGGCGGTGAGCTTAGAGACCAGTTTGGAGGGGATTATGGTATTGAATGCCGAGCTGTAGTCGATGAAGAGCATTCTCACATATGTGTTTCCTCTCTCTCCAGGTGACTGAGAGAGGTGTGGACTGCTAGAGCAATAGCGTCGTCTGTAGACCTCTTTGCTCTATATGCAAACTGCAGGGGGTCCAGGGTGTCGGGGAGGGAGTCACAGATGTGTCTCTTAATGATTCGTTCAAAGCACTTCATGATGACAGATGTGAGTGCTATGGGCCGATAGTCATTAGGACAGGATGCTGTGGGGGTCTTTGGGATGGGGACTACAGTGGAGGTCTTGAAGATGGTGGGCACGATAGACTGGCTCAGAGACAGGTTGAAGATGTTGGTGAACACCCCGGCGAGTTGGTCAGCACAAGCCCTCAGCACCCGTCTGGGGATGCCGTCGGGTCCTGGTGCTTTGCGGGGATTCACTCTCTTGAACGCCCGTCTCATTGTAGCAGTGTCTATACAAAGTACAGCGTCTTCACTGTCCACATGGGGTCTGGTGACAGGCGTGGTGTTAACTGCATCAAACCGGGCGTAGAAGGTGTTGAGTTCGTCCGGAAATGATGCGCTGGACAGTTCCACGGGCCCGCTCCTCCCCTTGTAGTCAGTGATGCAGCGTAGCCCATGCCACACCCGTCTCGGGTCATTGCTCTGCTGGGCAGACTACACTCTCTCCCTGTAGTCCCTCTGGGAAGTCCTGATGGTCTTTCTGAGGTCGTACTTGGCTGCTTTGTAGGCTTCGGGGTCTCCTGAGTTGAAGGCGGCGGTGCGAGCTTTCAGTTTAGCACGCACCTCCGGTCCCGCCCAGGGTTTCTGATTAGGGTAAGTGCAGATGGAGATTTTGGGCACCGTGTCCTCAATGCACTTCCCTATGTAGCCTACGACAGAGTCTGTGTACGCATTAATGTCACCATCCGCTGCGTCTGCAAACATCTGCCAGTCTGTTGTTTCAAAGCAGTCCTGTAGCACCTCATCAGACATACTGCTCCATTTGTGGATTTGTCTGGGAACCGTTTTTTCCAGTTTAAGCCTTTGTTTGTACGCAGGCAACAGCAAGATGGCGCTATGGTCAGATTTAATGGCGCTATGGTCAGATTTAAACCAGGTCTAAACCAGGACTAAACCAGGACTAAACTAGAACTAAACCAGGTCTAAGCCAGAACTAAACCAGGACTAAACCAGGACTAAACCAGGTCTAAACCAGGACTAAACCAGGACTAAACCAGGGTGAACAGACAGCAATTATCAAAGGAAAGGAGATTGTGGATCGTCTCACACAGAACTTGGATTGGAGAAATCACGACGACGTTCACATATGCTCAGCTCGTATCTTAGCCGTATCTTTGCAAAATGTGAATAATAAAAAGCAATATACTCGTACTTAAACACGTTACACATGTGGCTCTACTAGATATAAGTATGCCGACCTTTGCCATCACAACACGTCTCCAGTTTTCTGCACTTTACGCTCTCGTACCAGCCACAAACAAACTGGCTGTTTCCTCCAGACCTTTAGAGCTCTGAAGGTCTTGTGCTGTATCAGGGCTTGGGGAGAAGACCAGGTAGTTCACAATGTCGGGATCACTTATAACAGCAGAATCCACAAATCTCCACTGTCACTGAACAAACTTGAATCTCATACGGATCTTCTTACCCAATTAATTTGAGTTTTTTCATATAACGCTTCTTTTCTTTGGCGTCCAACTTATCTCTATACAGCTGCTCAACTGTGTCAGAACGTTTGGATTCCGATGTGGAAGGTTTCTTCCATTTTTTTTTCTGCATGGTTGCTTTATAAACACATGTAATTTTGAGCGTGTAATGCATCCAAGATGGCCGCACATACGGGTAATCATCCTGTTTTAACTGCTAGCTTCGTGAGCTTCATTTCACTGGAACCGCTATGGGTGACGTCACACTCCCTTAACCGGAGCGTCAACGAAACGTTTAAAAGCTTCAGCTCACATCAGAGGCAGTAGAGTTGCTCCTGTGACCCCAGCCTCTGTGGATTCTCACGTTTAAACCCTAAACCTTTTACATTGCTTTAGTATTCATTGTTGATTGGATGAAATATGTTTTAAATCACAAAACAAAAGATGACAACAAGAGAGTCGATGTTTTGCAGCCATAACCGCAGTGCTCGCATTAATGAAGCTGCTCACCGTTTCACTTTGGATGTCTGCACCGTGCTCCCTTACCTTCAGAGCTGTTCTTGTAAAGTTGCTGTCTGATGTCGTAAAGTGTTTTATATTTATCCTCCACGGCTGTAAACTTTCCGTAGTCCATCATTCCAAGAGCTCCAGGATGGGAAGCCTGGTGTTTACGCGACTGTGGTGGTTTTAGAGAACATATTTTGAAAGGGCATCGAGTTTATTTTGACACCACATGCTTATTTCCTGTCTTAACCCTGCTAAAAAGCCCGGAGACGCTCTGCTGACGCTGAAAAATCTGAACTCCAACATAATTTGAGCGTAGTGTAATGACGGCCTGTGGATGCGTGTATGGCACTACTGGTGTAAATTGTCCAGCCGGTTAAAATGGAAAGCGGTTCCTGCGGGAATGCTGTGGTGCTGTGCTTACGCGCTGTTACACATGATCTCGACTGATCTCTGAAGCTAACCAGGGCTGGGTCTGCAGTTGATGGGAGACCACCGGGAATACCATGTGCCACAGTGGGGCAGTAGTGACTCTAGTGCAGGGATGGGAATTGATAAGATTTTTACGATTCCGATTCCATTATCGATACTGCTTAACAATTCGATTCTTTATCGATTCTCTTATCCATTCTAATTTGAGAGAACAAACTGTTTGATTAGCACCAAGATTAGCACTAGTCCAGGTTTAGTCCTGGTCTAGTCCTGGTCTAGTCCAGGTTTAGTCCTGGTCTAGTCCTGGTTTAGTCCCAGTTTAGTCCTGGTCTAGTCCAGGTTTAGTCCTGGTCTAGTCCTGGTTTAGTCCCAGTTTAGTCCTGGTCTAGTCCAGGTTTAGTCCTGGTCTAGTCCTGGTTTAGTCCTGGTTTAGTCCCGGTTTAGTCCTGGTCTAGTCCAGGTTTAGTCCTGGTCTAGTCCTGGTTTAGTCCGGGTCTAGTTCTGGTCTAGTCCTGGTTTAGTCCTGGTCTAGTCCTGGTCTAGTCCAGGTTTAGTCCTGGTCTAGTCCTGGTCTAGTCCAGGTTTAGTCCTGGTTTAGTCTTGGTCTAGTCCTGGTCTAGTCCTGGTCTAGTCCAGGTTTAGTCCAGGTTTAGTCCTGCTTTAGTCCTGGTTTAGTCCTGGTCTAGTCCTTGTTTAGTCCCAGTTTAGTCTTGGTCTAGTCCTGGTCTAGTCCTGGTTTAGTCCTGCTTTAGTCCTGGTTTAGTCCTGGTTTAATCCTGGTTTAGTCCTGGTTGAGTCCCGGTTTAGTCCTGGTTTAGTCCCGGTTTAGTCCCGGTTTAGTCTTGGTCTAGTCCTGGTCTAGTCCTGGTTTAGTCCTGCTTTAGTCCTGCTTTAGTCCTGGGTTAGTCCCGGTTTAGTCCCGGTTTAGTCCTGGTTTAGTCCCGGTTTAGTCCTGGTTTAGTCCTGGTTTAGTCCCGGTTTAGTCCCGGTTTAGTCCTGGTTTAGTCCCGGTTTAGTCCCGGTTTAGTTCACAGTCTAATGTTGACACAAGCCGCTGCTTTCACCTAATATCTCCATTTGATGCAGAAATAATATGATAATAATGTGACTCCGTGTCGCTCTGTTGTCGGAAAATTTGCGTGTCTCCACGTGTATTCGCGTATGTGTTTATATCCCCGGACTTTCTGCTGCTAAAGTATCCGAACGCCCTTTGTACACGAGCCCCGGAGAAATGGACCTGTCCCGGACCTGTCCCGAACGTCTCCCGAACGTGTCACGTGTCCAAGTGGAAGTTAAAAGTCCATTTTCACAAACGTTCTTCTCGTCATGCGAAAATAGTATATAAACTCCATATCAGTGAAGCGGCGAAGCATCAAGTATCAATCCCACCACTTTTGTGCGTAATTTGTGCTGGCTGGAATTGTTAAGAGAATTGTTAGATAAACTGCTAATTGATTCTGTGGAATTGAAACACACGGATTCCCATCCCTGCTCTAGTGCATACTGAGGTTGGGTTCTTTGCCAAGACTCTTCATCCACCTTGAAGGACGATCAAATGCAGGCAATTAATTTCCTTATAGAGTAGAGTCAGGATGAAATACATCTCAAAAAATAATCTTAAGACCCAGATATGAATACTCACTGACTGAATTATTTGGTTGACCTTCAGTACCTTTTACCAAAGCCGAATTTAGGTGCTCGTTGTAACTTTTCTACTTGATAAATGGTCACATTTTTATACAGCACTTTTCCAGCTTCAAGGCGCTCAAAGCACTTTACAACAAGGAACCATTCAACCATTCAGAAGCAAATCCATACACCACTACACAGACACTGGGGCGAGTGGGTTAAGTGTCTTGATCAAGGACACGACAACAATAATTAATCAGTGGGAGTAGGAATCGCACCGCTCCACTGTTGCCCCCTACTTGACTCCATGGAGATCTTAAAGGGATAGTGCGTTTTTTTTTATGTTAATCTGTATGGGTTTCCTTCTAAAAGTTCCGTGTGTTGACACCGGCTTACCTCTGACAGTCTCAGCTGATCCCGGTTCAGCTCGCTTTCTGGAGCCCACGTAAGTAGGTCCGGTAACTTTCCTGGAACATGAAATAAAGCTTGTTTTTCTTCTCAAAACAAAACATTTGTCTGAAAGGTGATATACAGTCTTACGAAATTAATTCGTTCCAGAAGTGGTTTCGTTATGTGATTTTTTCGTAAGTAGAGTCGCAATGTAAAAGGCCTGATTCGTTCCAAGGCCCCAATACCCCCCTAAACCCTGTTGGAGAGTGTATTTACAAGTGTATTTACGTTTCGGGGGATTCGGGCGGCTGCGAAGCCGAGCGTGCATCATTTGAATTTTTGAGATTTCGCATTTCGTAACTTGAATTTTCTTTCGTATTCAGAGATAAAAAATTTATGTAAAGCAGGGCTCTCAAGTCTCACGCTTTGAGAGTGTGACACACGCAATTCAACGTGTTCACACGCTCACACATGGTATTTCTCACGCAGAAATTTTGTTAAGCAATTCAAAACTGTAGCCACTGTTCACAGCGCTTAAATGCCCAGAAAATCGGTTAGTTATGCAGGCACCGCTCCGTTTTCAGCGAAAAAAAGTCACACGCACCAACCCGCTCCCCCAATATAAATCTCACTCCTACCAAACTTCAAAACTTGAGAGCCCTGTGTAAAGGCATTTCGTAACTTGGATTGTTCGTTATTTGGGTCTTTCGTAAGGTGAGGTATGACTGTATTTGCGTCCCAAACAGTTGTCCACGAAACATCCAGCAGCGTAGATTGTGTTCATGTATTGTGTCTGTCGATTCATATCACTGCGCACATATTAGCTGTATTAGCCTGTTCACTTGTAAACTTCCCCTTACGGCGGACCGCATCTGCCGTACACTTCCGCTAAAGGTTAACAGGCTAATACAGCTAATATACGCGCAGTGATACGAATCGAGAGACACAATACGCAATCGCTAAGTACGCTGCTGGATGTTTCGTGGACAACTGTTTGGGACGCAAATATATCACCTTTCGGACAAATGTTTTGTTTTGAGAAGAAAAACAAGCTTTATTTCATGTTCCAGGGAAGTTACCGGACCTACTTACGTGGGCTCCAGAAAGCGAGCCGAACCGGGATCAGCTGAGACTGTCAGAAGTAAACCGGTGTCAACACACGGAACTTTTAGAAGGAAACCCATACAGATTAACATTAAAGGTCCCATGGCATGAAATTTTCACTTTCTGAGGTTTTTCAACGTTAATGTGAGCTCCCCTACCCTGTTTAGCCCCCCCCCCATGGTTAAAAGTTTCGAAATGTCTAAACTGAGCATTTGCGATCCTTTTCTGCGTTACAAAAAATCGGAGCTCAAACGGGCGAGTTTGAACAAGGCACCTTATTGACGTCAGATCGAAAAAAGAAATGCAAATGCAGTTCCACCCCCGTCTGTCTGTACTCAGCGTCTCTGTAAATCACGCCCAGAGAGTTTGGACTGCGAATGCGCTAGGCAATGCGAAATGCGTTTTTTTATTTGCCTGGAGGCACGTCCGAGTGTTTCTAGGCTCGGAAGTCCTTTATCTGAGCCTCTGGACCTTTGAACAGCAGTGGTTCAATTTTATTTTATGTGGAAATGTGTTTATTTTTCAATGGAACGCTTCAAATCTCTCCCCCGTGCAAAAACAAGGAAATGGATCAGCTGTGGGCTCTGAGCGGAGCGTTTGGCCACGCCCCCACCCTCTACTATTGGCCATCTCTTTTCTCCTCATTTGCATTCAAGCAACAACGCCCAGAATAAAGTGTTTGAGAGAGATATTTATGACTCTTTCTCATCTTATCTCTGTTTCTCATGCACTGAGTGTTGATTTTGAAGAAGGATTCATTTACAGTATTAGGGAACCATTAAGGAGCCATATAAAAGCATCAAGAAGTACCATGTCATGGGATCTTTAAAAAAACACACAAAAAAAACGCACTATCCCTTTAACGCTTTTCCTCAGTATGGCACTAAATGAATGTATGCCTAAATGAAACAAGCAGGTAGTGAACCCCCAACCAGCAAAGTTACACCGCACACCTTTAAAACCTGAGTGAACATTTGCGCTGCACTGTATATCAAACCAAATGGATGGAAATCAGGCCCTGCTGCTAAGAGTTTCGCCAGAGCCATAACAATGAAAACCTGCTCATATCTTCAGCAGTAAAACACAGAAGTGATATGATAAACACATTCTCACCCACTCCGGCTGTTCGATCCTGATGGCACCAAAACGCCACCACACAACAGGAAGCGTATTAGAGATTGCCCAAAAGATCGTGTGTATGTGTGTGTGTTATGTGTGTGTGTGTGTGTTTGAAAGTAAGGCTCATATATTGTGATTGTCTGGTTGTGAAAATGCCCTACTGGGGTGGCCAGCTGTTCTCGTGCCCATAAAAAGGAGGCAGGAAAGTCTGGTGGGATGAAGGAGGATGCAGAGACGTATCCGAGGAGCAGATGTAGGACACACATAACTAACGCACACACCCGAGGAGACGGAGAGAGGGGACTAACAATGTGCTACTTAGAAAGATAGGCAAACTACCAACATGCATTATAATGTCAAAATATGTACAAGTAATGGTTGTTTCTTTACAGGCCACCATGTTCAATTCACCTGCAAGGAACACACAAGCTGCAATGAACATTTTACAAGAAAAGCTTTTGATTATTTTATAGTCAAATACAATATCAACATGCATATTGCAGTTTGAGCCTTATGTCTTCCTTGTGTTACAGTTTGCTTTTTTGGCTTAACTACTCTTCAGAGACTGCCAGTTTTATATTACACCTAACTGAACCTATTGTGCAAAAGGAAAAACAGAGTCGCACTGCAGTACTTTGGAGCGCCCAAATTTGTATTTTAACGACGCCACAATGTGACGTTTTGAGGTCAAGCCCTTCATCAGACATGATTTTTTTTTCCCTTTTGTACAATTTTTGTCTTTGGACCCAGCCTGCAGTCACGGCTTTGTGAAAAAAATAAATAGAATCCGTGGGATAAGACTAATGAAAAGTTATCGATCTACACTTTACTTAAAGGTGCAATGTGTAATCTGGGGGAGGCCCATCATCTGTCTTGTCTTCGTGGTTATTGTTTTCCTGTAAAGTTCCGCAGTGTGGCACTGAACTTATCTTCACAGAGACAAGTGGGCATTACTAGGTCGTTAGAAATCAGATCTGTGGAGAGGCAACCCTTGCTCACTATAGGAAATTATTCCCATGTTTTCTGAAGATGGGGTGGGTTAAAAAACAAGTTTATCTTCTACCCACTCCATTTCGAGCATTTATTATTATTATTAAGAAAGAAAGCTATGCCTTTATTAGTCCCACAGTGGGGAAATTCAGTTCTGCATTTGACCCATCCTGTTATTAGGAGCAGTGAGCAGCACATTACTGCGCCCAGGGACCATCTCCATGATCTTCTTGCTTCGGCTTGGTCAGGACCTAAGCTGGAGGATTTTACCTATGGTGCATGTTTTGGGTTGGTGGGGGAAACCGGAGTGCCCGGAGGAAACCCACCCAGACACGGGGAGAACATGCAAACTCCACACAGAAAGGCCCAGGCGACCCGGGGATCGAACCCAGACCATGCATGCAAACTCCACACAGAACACACACAGAAAGGCCTGGGCGACCCGGGGATCGAACCCGGAACCTTCTTGCTGTGAAGCATGAGCGCTAACCACTCTGCTACCGTGCCGCCAGTACATACAGTCATACTTCACCTTATGAAATTAATTTGTTCCAGAAGAGGTTTCGTAACATGATTTTTTCGTAAGTAGAGTCGCAATGGGGGATTCGGGCGGCTGCGAAGCCGAGCGCGCATCTGAGCGCGAATTATTTGAATTTTTGAGATTTCGCGTTTCGTAACTTGAATTTTCTTTCGTATTCAGAGATGAAAATTTTACGTAATCACGTTTCGTAACTTAGATTATTCGTTAGTTGGGTCTTTCGTAAGGTGAGGTATGACTGTATTATTATTATTATTATTATTATTATTATTATAGCTTTTTTCAATGTCTGAATCTATTGAATTGGCTGTGCAGGATGTATACTTCTGTACCTTTTTATGTTTATTGTATGGCAAGCTCGAAATAAAAATAATAATAAAAATAATAATAATAATAAAAGAATGCCGGTTTCTTCCGGCATTTATGAGCAGTAAAATCATCTGTAATTTAGAAAATTATAGACATTTTGCAGACACTGATGACTTAATTATAGAAATACAACAACAAAACTATGCATATTTAGTACAAGATGTTGATATATTTTTCAATAAATAATTTCTTATAAAAAATACTGAATTTATTTAGACATGTACCAAACCGTTCCTACACAAACATCAAGAATTTCAAGTAAATGAAAGAACAACAATAAATAGTTATAGAATGCAATCTTAAAACCTATTTCGGTGAGAACAAACGAGCATTGTCTGATGAGCTCTGCACAGTCTATGTGGAAAAAGTACTTTCATTGGTAAAGTTTGTAACTCGTAATATTGTCTGATGATTCCTTTTGTCTGTGAGTTGACACAAAGACTCATCCAACAGGCAGCGTAAGGGTAAAACCACCAAACAATGCTCGATTGTTGCTAAAATCTTGAGATAAATTTATGCAAGAGATGCTGAGTGAATTATAATGGACAAGTCTTACCGCCCTCATCCAGGCAGTGAGTTATATTTACTGAATAATAAAATCAAATACATATTGAATGGTTCTGTGCCTCCAGCATTTGCATCTGGAGTGGAGCATGTAGTTAGCTGTTTGTCCTTCAGAATATTCAAACCAGGGCAAAAAGGTCCATGCAATCCCTTCATGAAATCTGAATATTAAAATAGTTGAATACCAACAGCCCAGGATCACCAGTGAGAGGTCAGTGTGGACTTGTATACTGGTGCGCTGCTGCTCCATATTTACAGCAGAATCTGTTCATTAACTGCTCACAAACTCGAAAAGGGCTCTCGTCAGACAGTGGCAGTTACCCAGAATGCCTTGTTGTTGCACTTGTGTTTTGCTAATGAGCCCATCTAGGGGACGCACGCACATACACACACATTATGGTATTACATTGGTACTATGGGCCACGCAGAGCTGACATTCACACAACTGCAGTGAGGTCTCCAGAGAAGGATCGCTGCCAGACAAGAAACCTTAGAGAGAGAGAGAGAGGGAAGGAGAGAGGGAAGGAGAGAGGGAGCAAGAGGTGAGGGAGAGAAAGGCTGAGTACGGAAAACCTAATGGACGAAGGGTAAAGGAGGAAAAAGAGTCTGCGCTGTGTTATTGCGGTTATTTTATAGTGTGTCGGCCAATTCTAGGTTTGTGAGGACCCTCTGCAAAACATTTCATGGGGGACCTTACAATGATAAAATGGTAAAATTCCCAATTCCTTCATTCTTTTATAGCAGGTAGGAGGTATATTTTAAAATATATTCATCAAACAGCTACAATAAAAATGTATGGATCTTTTGTGGCAGGTAGGGCCCTAGGAAACGACATTGACAGTGGGCAGGGGTCGGCAACCTTTACCACTCAAAGAGCCGTTTGGACCCGTTTCACACAGTAAAGAAAACCCACAAAACCCTTTTGAAATTTAAAATGAAATAACACTGCATATAACGTTTTTTGTGCCATAGAATTACATTTTGAAAATGAATGAATGAAAATAAAATACATTTTAATTAAATACAGTGGTTCCTCGCTATATCGTGGTTCACTTTTCGTGGCCTCACTGTTTCGCTAATTTTTTATTCCGATTTTTTTATAGTGTATCAACGCCCATTTCTGCGTCCTGATTGGCAAAGGGACTGTAGACCTTTGCTGATTCGTCCGTCATTCTCCTCCATGTCTCCTGTACAGAATGAGTTCAGTTTGCCAGATTTATATAAATGTTGGATCGCAGTGTGACTCTGAAGTGCTGTATGTTTGCAAGTTTTCTCCCCGACAAAACCCGCCACAGCGAAGCGGCGCCAGGACGAAGAGGCTCGGTCATAAGAACTGTGAAATACACACGAAATACACTTTGGTTTCGTTCTATAATACTGTGCTTTTTTGTTGAAAATCTACGAACGTTTGAGTGTTTAAACAAGAGAGAAATGTGAGAAAACGTTAATTCGAGTGTGAGAAAAGTGTAGAATGTGTGTGGTGAGGCGTTTACAGCCTTAAAGGGATATGCCACCCCCAGGTCAAACTTGGGCATCTCCCCACAGTCCAGAGACTAAAATAAGTGGTGGAAAGCGTTTTTCTGGTGACGCAGCCATTGTCCTGTCAGCACTGACCGCCGCGGTATCTGCAGCTACTCCGCGTTAGACTGGAGTCTAACGTCGCCAGAGAAAGATTTCGGCCAAAAGGAATTAATTTGCTTGATCCTTTTCCCAATTACTTTCTGGGTAGTGCGCATTCATATCGAGTGCAAATAAATGAGCAAATCAACACGGAGAGCTTGACTTGGTCATTTTGGGTGGGAACTAAGCACACACCACGCTGCGTAACAGGGGAACTGCCTTCCTGGTGCGTAACAGGGATTCCCCTGTCAGCGTGGTGTGTGCTTCGGCTGTGTTTTCCGCACTGTAAAATAGTTCCCACCCAAAATGACCAAGTCAAGCTCTCCGTGTTGATTTGCACATTTATTTGCACTCGATATGAATGCACACTACACAGAAAGTAATTGGGAAACGCATTGAGCAAATTAATTCCTTTTGGCCGAAATCTTTCTCTGGCGCCGTTAGACTCCAGTCTAACGCGGAGTAGCTGCAGATACCGCGGCGGTCAGTGCTGACAGACCTGGACAATGGCTGGGTGACCAGGAAAACGCTTTCCACCACTTATTTTAGTCTCTGGACTGTGGGGAGATGCCCAAGTTTGACCTGGGGGTGGCATATCCCTTTAAAACATGGAGAATAATTGGAAAATATAAAGCTGACGACTTCGCGGATTTCGCTTGTCGTGGGTTATTTTTAGAACGTAACACCCGAGATAAACAAGGGACCGCTGTACTGAGCCGCATCAGAGGAATCAAAGAGCCGCATGTGGCTCCGGAGCCGCGGGTTGCCGACCCCTGACATTGGGTTTCAGACTGGACGACAGCGCCATCTTCGCCGACTTCTTCAAGACAGTATTCCAGGTGTGTGACAGTAAAAAGGCCCCCTCGTCTCGGTTTAGTTCCCACATTATGGACTGAGAGGGAGCAAACATCACTGGGACAGAGAACAACAAACAATGCTGCTGGATTAAAGAGGAAATTGGAATATGGAAATGTGCTCAGGTGGACTGTGAACCAGAACAAGGGGACTTTTTTTTACTCCCACACACCTGAAATAGTGTCCTGAACAAGTTGGCCTACAGATAACACTGTAGTCCTGCCTCCACATGTAGGAAAACAACACAAAAACCCCTTTAAATCTGATGACCAGACACATCACAAGAAAATCATGTGATCACTTTGAGGAAGAGTGTTAGCGTGCAGTCGAAACTGTCAGTTATGAAAACAAACTAAACCTTGGTCTGAAAAAAAATCTAATAAAATAAATGATTGGAAATTAACCTCATTGGACTAGTATATTTTTGCTGTCTCTGTTTGTCAATCAATTAGTGAAGCTTTCCAACAGTCACAGTTCATACATTAAAGGAGAATTAATGTTTTTTTTTTTTACAATATGATCCTTATTTCGGTAATAAAAAGAAGTTGTTTTACTCACCCATAGCACTTTGGTGTCATATGGAGCACTTCCGGAGATGTTTTAGATTTGCAATCTCCAAATAACACAAACTTTAGCACTTTTCAAATCATAGAAGCTTGATGTCTTAGTCTACTGTTTCGTTTGAGTCAAAAGTGGCCTGTAATCTGAGATTTATCCATAATTTCGAGTAGATGAGGACGCCAGTGCGCATGTGCGGAGTCTCATCTTATTTCACTCTCAGCTCCCGGGACCCAAACGTGAAACGCAAAGCTGTAAATTATGGATAAATCTCGGATTACAGGCCACTTTTGACTCAAATGAAAGCGTAGACTAAGACATTGTGCTTCTATGATTTGAAAAGTGCTAAAGTTTGTGTTATTTGGAGACCGCTCGGGACATATATTACATGCTCAGGGCATATATTATATGCCCCGAGAACTCACGTTATGGATATAAACATCTCTGGAAGTGCTCCATATGACACCAAAGTGCTATGGGTGAGTAAAACAACTTGTTTTATTACCGAAATAAGGTTCAGATTGTAAAAAACGTTAATTCTCCTTTAATATATGTGACCGACCGCAGGATTTCAGGACACATTGGCTCCTGGAGGCGTTTTGAGTTATTCACAGATTCACATGAAAGCTGAATTAGTATTTAAACATGTCCTAAAGTCTATAAAGTCCATTTGATGCAGAAATATGATAAGAATTATGACTCATCCCATGTTGGAGTGTTTTCGGCGTATCTCCACGTGTAAACGCGTATCGTGTGTTTCGGAGCCAAATCGCACTCTGTACACGAGCTCTGGGGAAATGGACGTGTTCCGAACGTGTCCCGAAGGTCTCCCGAACGTGTCATGTGTCCAAGTAGAAGTTAAAAGTCTATTTTCATGTCCATATTGTCCTGCAGTGCTGCTTACATATGCACGAGCTCTTCACAGCTGATCGGCGAACAGGGAAATCTCCTACAACGCTCCTCGTGACGAGATTGGCGGGCGTGCGAGCTTGACAAAATATGTCGATTTATACACGCCCCGTTTCTTTCCTCAAAAACAAGCCTATTTGAAATTAAAAATGTATCTTTTCAACGTCACTAATGCTGTTATCTGAAACATGGAGAGGCTTCTTCATGATCTCAACTAGCACATTCTGCAAAAAAACGAAAATCACAAATTTTGAAAAAAAAAACAACAATACAAAAAATACATTTTCTGAGAATCTGTAATGCCAATTGAGGGCTTGAAATCCGTGGTGCGTCACATATGCTGAGTGCAGGTTCGCCCATCCTCCTCCTCCTCCTCCTCCTCCTCCACAGCAGCAGAATCCTCAGACACCTCAGCATATCTTCTTCTTCTTCACCTCCACCACCCTGAACATACATCAACAGCGCTCCCTCTTACATCCTCTTGTTCTGCTCTTGTAATAATACTACGTGGCTAATTTCCACAAATAACTCAATGTAATCTTCTAAAACACGTGCGGTGCAGTATTGTGCTTTTTTGCTCCACACACACGTACGCAGTATTGATTCTCTGTAATGTCGAGTCCCATTTCTCTTCAAGCTGTCTTGTTATTCTAGCAGCTGGGACTCCTCTGTTCTGCCTCCTGTTGCCGGAAAAAACACAGGACTACCACCACGAGCCATGGACAGAGGTTTACTCTATCACTCAGTCTCCAGGAGCTCTGGAACTGATTTAAACTGGTTGAAAAGGTGAAAAACAGAACTAGTTCATTTTAAATGGTTTGCAGTGGTCCAAAGTTATTTCTTACTCATGCACTCCCAGCTTATAAGCTCATCAGAATCAGAAAGACTTTTATTGCCTTTGTCAAGTGAACATAATTTACAAAACTAGGGACTTGTCTCTGTGATAAGGTGCGAACATGAAACACTAAAATGTGACCCACCACGGGAAAACCGGTCACATGTCGGGATTCGTGAACATGAGAAAATCGCATTAGAAGCATTTTTTCTAAATTTGTGATTTTAATTTTTTTGCAGAATGTGCTAGTTCATAGTGCATGTTCCAGATAACAGCACTGGTTGCTTTAACAGAACTAAACCAGGACTAAACCAGGGCTAAACTAGGACTAAACCAAGACTAAAACAGGATTAAAACAGGACTAAACCAGGGCTAAAACAGGACTAAACCAGGACTAAACCGACACTAAACCAGGACTAAAACAGGACTAAACCAGGACTAAACCAGGGCTAAACTAGGATTAACCAGGACTAAACCAGGGCTTAACTAGGACTAAACCAAGACTAAAACAGGATTAAAACAGGACTAAACCAGGGCTAAAACAGGACTAAACCAGGACTAAACCAACACTAAACCAGGACTAAACCAGGACTAAACCAGGACTAAACCAGGGCTAAACTAGGACTAAACCAGGACTAAAACAGGACTAAACCAGGGCTAAACTAGGACTAAACCAAGACTAAAACAGGATTAAAACAGGACTAAAACAGGGATAAAACAGGACTAAACCAGGACTAAACCAACACTAAACCAGGGCTAAAACAGGACTAAACCAGGACTAAACCAGGACTAAACCAGGACTAAACCAGGACTAAACCAGGGCTAAAACAGGACTAAACCAGGACTAAACCAACACTAAACCAGGACTAAAACAGGACTAAACCAGGACTAAACCAAGACTAAAACAGGACTAAAACAGGACTAAACCAGGACTAAAACAGGACTAAACCAGGACTAAACCAACACTAAACCAGGACTAAAACAGGACTAAACCAGGACCATCTTTAACGTGTTTGTTCTCAGCTCGTCGTTTCAGATGTGCTGCTTTCAAATGGCCACAAATTCTTCAAATGTTCTCAGATTTCCATGTGTAAGGCATCGTTGGAAAGCTTCGAATCTACACTTTCAGAATCTCTGAATAACTCAAAACGCCTCCGGGACGACTTGTGGCTGTTTTTTCCATGGCCGGTCACAAATACAGTCATACCTCACCTTACGAAAGACCCAAATAACGAATAATCCAAGTTACGAAACGCCTTTACGTAAAATTTTCGTCTCTGAATACGAAAGAAAATTCAAGTTACGAAACGCGAAATCTCAAAAATTCAAATAATGCGCGCTCGGCTTCGCAGCCGCCCGAATCCCCCGAAACGTAAATACACTTGTAAATACACTCTCCAACAGGGTTTAGGGGGGTACTGGTACATTGCGACTCTACTTACGAAAAAATCAATTTCGTAAGGTGAGGTATGACTGTAATAATAGTAATAACTAGAGTATAGACACTAAATAATAATAATAACTAAAATATAGCTATAATATAGTAAAAAATAACAATCCAAATAACAAAAAGGTTCAGATGAGCAGCATCAGAACAGTAGTGCAAACATGACGTAATTAAAGTGATATAAAGTGTCCAGCTTTGTGCAGATGTTATGAATTGTTCATGAGTCCACATAAGCACTTTTCACTTGTTAACAACAATTAACATGCTGACAGTGCACTTCCTGATTATCAAACAATAAAATGTTTTATGATTAAATCCAGTCAGTACAGAGCAGACTTATTTTGAACTGCTTATGTAATATATCTGTATGGGGCAAGGTTTTTTTTTTTTTTTTGCTCAAATACACAGGAAAAATCGAGCACAGGCTCATTAAGAGTTCCCAATTTACTTTTACTAATCAGTTTTTCCAGGATGAGCATGAGCTGTAAGTAAACACTGAATTGTTCGTCTACTCTTCGACTTAGACCAATTTTATTGCTCCACAAGGGAAATGATTTGGACACAGGAGCTCGTGCATCACAATATGTTATATTAACAAAGAGCAGAAATATAAATGGTCATAAATTCTAAATAAGCAGCAAAAATAACAAGAGACTGGTGTCAAATATGGCATAATTACACAAATGTATATCCTCCTGAGACCCGAGCCATTATTTTGTGTCCTTTATAGTGGACATTGAGTTCTTTTAAGTGTTTAGAGATACACTCTAGTTTGTGGCTGCCACTATGATAAATAAATACATAAATAAATAAATCAGGTCTAAACTAGGACTAAACCAGGATTAAACCAGGTCTAAACTAGGACTAAACCAGGATTAAACCAGGTCTAAACTAGGACTAAACCAGGACTAAATCAGGAATAAACCGAGACAAAACAGGACTAAACCAGGAGAAAACCAGGAATAAACCAGGTCAAAGTCAGGTCTAAACCAGGTCTGAACCAAATTTGAGTCAGGTTTAAACCACATCTAAACCAGGACTAAACCAGATTTAAACCACAATTAAACCAGGTCTAAACCAGGACTAAACCAGATTTAAACCACAATTAAACCAGGTCTAAACCAGGACTAAACCAGGTCTAAACCAGGACTAAACCAGGTCTAAACCAGATCTGAACCAGATCTAAACCAGATCTAAACCAGGTCTAAACCAGATCAATACATAAATAATAATATAATAAATAAATAAATAAATAAATAAATAAATAAATAATAAATTAAAAGGGAGTCTAAAAACATTTTCAGGCGACTGTAGAAGCTTGTCACAGATATTGGCAATCAAAAAAAAAAGTTTTCGTTAGGTTGTTAACGTCACATGGATTTAACACTATTACAGTCCATTACAGAGGACATGTTACAACATGGTGTTTATTTACCTCCAAATAGAAAATCACAAAAAAAAAAAAAAAAAGAAATACACTTTTTTCTTCGGGTCCCAGGAGGATATGTAGAAGTACAAATAAAATATAGTCATAGTAATACAAATATCCATCCATCCATTTTCTTCCGCTTATCCAGGTCCAGGTCGCGGGGGCAACAGTCTAAGCAGGGACTGCCAGACCTCCTTCACCCCGGACACTTCCTCCAGCTCCTCCAGGGGGACCCCAAGGCGTTCCCAGGCCAGCCGGGACACATAGTCCCTCCATAGGCCCACATCAGCCCGCCGCCGTTTCCCGCGGGTAACGCCAGAGAAATGGAGGGTCCAGCCCCCCTCAAGGAGTTGGGTTCCAGAGCCCAAGCTATGAGTGGAGGTGAGGCTGACTATATCTAGTCGGTAACGCTCAACCTCCCGCACGAGCCCAGGCTCCTTCCCCCCCAGCGAGGTGACATTCCATTTCCCTAGAACTAGTCTCCATGTCCGGAGATCCGGCCGCCGAGGCCCCCGCCTTCGACTGCTGCCCAGATCTCTCTGCACCCGGCCCCCATGGATCCTCCTGCGGGTGATGGGTCCACAGGAGGATGGCCCCACGTCGCTTCTTCGGGCCGGGCCCCGTTGGGAAAGGCCCGGCCACCAGACGCTTGCTGGCGAGCACCCACCCCAGGTCTGGCTCCAGGGTGGGGCCCCGGTAACGCCAGTCCGGTGACGTATCTGACCTCGATGTAAGACTCGACATAAGGGCTTCTGAACCGCTCTTAGTCTGACCCGTCCCCCAGGACCTGTTTGCTTTGGGTGACCCTACCAGGGGCATAAAGCCCCCGACAACATAGCTCCCGGGATCATTCGGGCACTCAAACCCCTCCACCACGTTAATGTGGCGGCTCAAGGAGGGGATAATACAAATATAAAGCTGAAATATAATACAAATATATTTCAGCTTTATACAAGAGGTGGGTAAGGAGAAAGAGTGCAGAACAGCGGGTTCTCTAGTACATCAGGGTGAGTTGTACAGTTGTATTCGCAGTATAAACCACGTACTCCACATATTCAGTCGAACAGTATCGTAGCCACAGTCGGGGCAGATGTGGCTGCCAATCGGCGCACATCCAGTCATTCCCTCTATGCACCGGTCTGACTATCAACAGTTTTGTGTTATTGAAATCCTTTACCGAGTGGAATGTGCACAGTGGTTGCCATGTTTGTGTCAGACTGCCCCAGGGCACTTCTGGCAGCAGCTGGTTCACTCCCACTCAGCTTCACAGACGAAAAACTGGTACCAGTTATTCATGGGCTCATCTTACACTATTGTCTGATCTGTGTTATAATGTTGTTTCCTCATCAAAAACTGAATTGTGTTTTGTTTCATTCACATGTTTTTTTTCTTTTTTTTTAACGTTACGTTCATTTTCTACGTGACATCATGTTGTAATACAGGAAGTGCTCTACACATCTTCACTAGAATCATTTGGATAATTTCAGCTTTGGAATTGCCAGTCTCTACTGAACAAAAGGTCAAAGTTGTTAACTTGAGAACGACAGACTAGAATTACTTATAAACTTATGAATGAAACAAAACACAACTCCAGGTTTTTGAGTCGGCTTAAAGCTCATAAAAGTAGATTTTGTGTAATATAAGACCTTTAATCAGTCTGACTTTACTAAATTGAATCAAAGTGTATTTTACTTTTTTTTGTCTTATCTTTATTTATTTTATTTTATTTTTTATTTTATTTTGGACCCCCTTGTTTTTCGAGGGGGTCTGTAACGAACAGGCCGTTCGTTACTGAATGAGTATCCACACATGCACTTTCATAGACTTTGCACTTTATATATATTTACATTGCACCTTTAGAGCACGGAGCACTTACGAGATACGCTAATTTGCACATATAAGATTGCACACATTTGTATTGTTTTAAAGTATTTATTGAAAACATTTTTAGCGTTTGTCACGGAGTCCGGTCGGGCGGGTGCTTCCGGTAATGGTGGCCACCGGTCTGTGGAGACAAACAACAACAATCAATGTGCAATATGTGCCACTTTTTAAATTAGTTGTGTCTTGTGTGTGTTTGCGTGTGTGGGATGTGGATATTTTAAAGTGTGAAAGTGGTATGCGTGGGTTGAGTTGTGGTTTTACTTACCTGTGTCTCATGTCCAGGTGTCTGGCCAAAAGATTCCCCGGGGGACCAGACACCATTTAAGAGTTCCGGGCCAGCTCAAGACAGCGGACATCGGGGGGAGGAAATGCCACCTCTTTTAATTGGGTTTATTCATTTTATACTTTATTAGGTGTTTGGTTTCTAAGAGTTTATTTTTGTATGTGGGTTTTATATGGTTTATTTGATGATGGGTATTTTATTGGAGGATTTTAACTTAGTTTTAAACAGCTAATGTTAATTGTACACCCCTTGGAGTTTTTATGGTTTTACCCAGCAATATTTAAGCCACCTGTATCCTATCATTGATTGCTCTGCTGCTGGAGAAGAACCACGCTCCTATCCTCCTTGCACCTTAATTTATTTTGCACTGCACTTTGCACGTGAGCACTTTATATTTTTTGTGCAAACTGAAAAAAAAACATTAAAACTGTGGACCACGTCAACCCTGCCTCCCGTATCTGTTTGTGGAACTCACTGCAATCCAGCCGCTCTACCCGTCTTGGTCACATTTGGTGTCAGAAGTGCTGCCCCGCCACAGTGAGTCCGCAAATTAACATGATGCTAAGAGGAGGAAGAAAAGCTGAGGAGCCAGATGAAGGAAATGCTGTAACATCTGACCCCCAAGAGGGCACAAGTGGGTCCCATGATAAAGTGGAGGAGTTGACTGCTCTCGTGAAAGCATTGATCGAGAGGCAAGATGCCAGAGAGAGGAAGCAGGAGAAAGACCAGCTTCAACAGGAGCAGCGCTGGAAGGCCATGCAGCGGCAGTTCCAGCAAATCCAGCAGCAGCAGAGGAGGTCCGAGCACTCTGAGTTGTATGTGCAAGGACAAAATGAGCCATCAGGTGACTATGATGAGGATGATGGTGGTGGTGAAGATTATGGCCCGGACCCTGGCGGCTATGGCTACAGACCGCAGAGGGAGCCCAAACTGCCAATCTTGACCCCAGAAGATGACATTGAACATTTTTTAATCACATTTGAGCGGATGGCCAAAGGAAGAGTGGGCGGTCCGCCTTGTCCCCCTATTGACTGGCAAGGCACGCAGCGCTTTTGTGCAAATGGACATTCGCCACTCCAACAATTATCAAAAAGTGAAGGGAGCAAAGGCATTTTTGTGATTAAACCTGAAGATGAAGATATTCATACTGCTAATGAGAGACGATTGAAGGAGCTAATTGGTGCTCCTGCAGGCAAGCTGCATACTGGTCGTAGCAGAAATGACCAGGTTGTTACTGACATGAGACTGTGATTCGTGATGCTATTTCATCCCTCAGAGAAGCCGCATTGCAATTGCTCTCTACAATGGTGGAACGGGCAGCAGTAGAAGTTGATGTCCTATTTCCTGGTTACACGCACATGCAGAGGGCCCAGCCAATTAGATGGAGCCATTGGATTTTAAGTCATGCCGTTGCCCTGAGCAGAGATGTGGAGCGGCTTCAGGAGATCAACAAAAGAGTTAACATTTTGCCTCTAGGAAGTGGTGCTCTTGCTGGTACACCATTTGACATTGATAAGAATCTATTAGGTAAAGAGTTGGGTTTTACCAGCATCAGTCTTAACAGTATGGATGCAACAACGCCAGAGGAGCTACAGGATCCCTGAGCGGTTGGTCCCTGTGTTGCAAAAGGAAATCAAGCTAATGTTGGCGCTAGGAATAATTGAAGTGTCAAGTAGTGAATGGTGCAGTCCTATTGTACTGGTACCTAAGAAAGACGGCTCTTTGCGCTTTTGTATTGACTTTAGGTATCTCAACGCGATATCTAATTTTGATCCCTATCCAATGCCTCGGATAGATGACCTGTTGGAGACAGACCATCGCGCTCTCCAATGGCTGCATAAAATGAAGGATGCCAACAACCGCATCACTGGATGGTACCTCTCCTTGCAGCCATACAACTGCAGTCCAGTACCGGCCCGGAAGAGATAACATGGTAGCGGACTGTCTCTCCAGGAGTGCTGAGGAGGAGGCTGCGCCTTAGGAGAGGGAGGGGGAAATGTAACGAACAGGCCGTTCGTTACTGAATGAGTATCCACACATGCACTTTCATAGACTTTGCACTTTATATATATTTACATTGCACCTTTAGAGCACGGAGCACTTACGAGATACGCTAATTTGCACATATTAGATTGCACACATTTGTATTGTTTTAAAGTATTTATTGGAAACATTTTTAGCGTTTGTCACGGAGTCCGGTCGGGCGGGTGCTTCCGGTAATGGTGGCCGCCGGTCTGTGGAGACAAACAACAACAATCAATGTGCAATATGTGCCACTTTTTAAATTAGTTGTGTCTTGTGTGTGTTTGCGTGTGTGGGATGTGGATATTTTAAAGTGTGAAAGTGGTATGCGTGGGTTGAGTTGTGGTTTTACTTACCTGTGTCTCATGTCCAGGTGTCTGGCCAAAAGATTCCCCGGGGGACCAGACACCATTTAAGAGTTCCGGGCCAGCTCAAGACAGCGGACATCGGGGGGAGGAAATGCCACCTATTTTAATTGGGTTTATTCATTTTATACTTTATTAGGTGTTTGGTTTCTAAGAGTTTATTTTTGTATGTGGGTTTTATATGGTTTATTTGATGATGGGTATTTTATTGGAGGATTTTAACTTAGTTTTAAACAGCTAATGTTAATTATACACCCCTTGGAGTTTTTATGGTTTTACCCAGCACTATTTAAGCCACCTGTATCCTATCATTGATTGCTCTGCTGCTGGAGAAGAACCACGCTCCTATCCTCCTTGCACCTTAATTTATTTTGCACTGCACTTTGCACGTGAGCACTGTATATTTTTTGTGCAAACTGAAAAAAAAACATTAAAACTGTGGACCACGTCAACCCTGCCTCCAGTATCTGTTTGTGGAACTCACTGCAATCCAGCCGCTCTACCCGTCTTGGTCACAGGGTCCAATAACACAAAATATTAGTAATACACAATAAATACAGTACAGTACAATAGAATAGACAGAATACAAAACTTACAGGTTTACATTACAAAACACACACACGTTTTGAGATATGAAAACAAAGACGATTTAAATGAATTGAAAGACATTAAAGTTAAAGGGTGTGGGTAAACTTTTCCAGTCTGAAGGGGCTTTGTACTGGAATGATCTGCGTCCATCTTTGTAGATTCAGGGAACTTAGAAGTGGGTGTTTCTAAGTGAATATGATGATGTTACTGAGGCTAAATATCAATGTTGATAATGGGGACAGTTAAAGTAAATTAATTTAAAGGAAAAGTAACGTTTTTTTTACAATTTGAGCCTTATTTCGGTAATAAAACAAGTTGTTTTACTCACCCATAGCACTTTGGTGTCATATGGAGCATTTCCGGAGATGTTTTAGATTTGCGGTTAGCCTAGCGCGACTTCTAGCCATAGCTCGGGGCATATAATATATTCCCCGAGCATGTAATATGCCCCGTGCGGGCTCCAAATAACACAAAATTTAGCACTTTTAAAATCATAGAAGCCCGATATCTTAGTCTACGATTTCGTTTGAGTCAAAAGTGGCCTGTAATCCGAGATTTAGCCATAGTTTACAGCTTTGCGTTTCATGTTTGGGTCCCGGGAGCTGAGAGCACAGTCCGCACATGCGCAATGGCGTCCTCATCTACTCGAAACTATGGCTAAATCTCGGATTACAGGCCACTTTTGACCAAACGAAATCGTAGACTAAGATATTGGGCTTCTATGATTTGAAAAGTGCTAAAGTTTGTGTTATTTGGAGACCGCAAAGTAATGCCCCGAGAACTGAAGTTAACGGATACGCTATAACATAACTTCTACGAAACTGCTCAAAATGACACCAAACTGCTATGGGTGAGTAAAACTACTTGTTTTATTGCTGACAGAAGGCTCAGATTGTTAAAAAAAAACGTTACTTTTCCTTTAAAATGGCTGTATTGAGTTTTCCAAATAAAACATAGTGATGAGTTTGGTATGGGCATTTAAGAATAAAACAATACTATAAGCCGCTACTTTTTTCTCACACTTCAGACCCTGGGGCTTATAATCAGGTGCGGCTTATGTATGGATTCATTCTTTATCAAGACCTTATCAAATAAGTTCAGGAGAGTTCATGAATTAATGAAGTCTTGTTTTAGCCACGTAAAATCTCCTACAGGTATCAACAGTTCCGTGAGATTGAGTTCAGGGGGTTTATCCTTAAAGTTAAACTTGAAACTTCTTGAAACAGAAAAAAAAAACAAAAAAAAATTAAAAATTAAAAAAAAAAAAATGGAAAAGCTAACCCAAAAACAGAAAAACTAACCCGAAAAAAGAAACCAAAAAAACTGAAAAACAAATTTTAAAAACTGAAAAACTAACCCAAAAACAGAAAAAGAAAACAAAAATAAATAAATAAATAAATAAATAAAAATAGAAAAAATAAAAAAAAATGAAAAATGAACCCAAAAACAGAAAAGGTTCGGGGGGTTTACCCTTAAAGCCCCAGTGTGTAGGATCCGTGGCGCATAGGTGGATGGTGCTATTGCACTTTCTGTTTTAGCTGCGGCAGACCTCGAGGGTCACACGAGCCACGCGCCGTAACGCGGACAGCTCTCGTACCCACGCACGAGCCACGCGCCGCTACTGTATAAATAAAACGCGGTCCCGTTTTTTTTTTTTTTTTTTTCTTTTCTCATGAAAACACACATTCCCGATCATGTACCAAATCTTACAGTCTCCTCTTTTTGACTATGCAATTCATTTCCCTGCACAACAATCACTCCCCGAGCACATGGGGCTTTTATACGGAAAAGCACAAAACGAGGTTAGCTTACCTTAGAATGCTTTGCACAGGTCAAACTCTGTATTTCACCATAAACTTGCTCTCAATTTGTCCGTAAGGATCCAGCGAATAAAATCCAGTAAAACAATTTAGTCCAAAACACGTGTTAGATCCATTACGACGTCTGATCCGGCAGCATGCTTGTGTTGTTTACCCAAAACCACGAGCCTTGCCGAAGGCGAAGGCGGAGCCCAAATGTCCTTCTGCGGCTCTCGTATTCAAAATGGCTGCCTCTGCATGGGGAAGATCCCCCTTTTATGTGACTATATCTAAGTCCAAAAGAATACTTTGATTTCATGATGGAAGTGAAAAGACTTGGAAAACAATGTATTTTTGAATGGGTATCTTCAATTTCAGTAATTAACGGGTAAAAATACATACACACTATCCCTTTGAAGTTAAACTTGAAAACTTTATTTTAAGGCTTCCAGAGGCTACAGGCTGCCATTTTACAATTGTTTTACTGCCGTGTTTCTGTCGTAGGCGCTGTTTGAAAAAAGCGTCAATTAAAATTTTTTAAAATCCTTTTGTGTACCATCTTTCTGTGTAAATATCTCCAGTTACAATGTGGACACCTGCGGCTTATAGTCAGGTGCGACTTATATATGTACAAATCTTAATTTAAAAAAAAAAATTGGTTGGTGTGGCTTATAGTCAGGTGCGGCTTATAGTGCAAAAAGTACGGTATATCATATGTATTTTGATCAATTGTATCAGCATATCAGAATCAGCATTTATATTATATTCAGCACCTGCTCCTTTCTCACATTTAGCCCCACAGAAGCAGTGTGTGCAGTGTACGTCGTGGGCAAACCCAAACCTCAGCCTTTCGCCTCATTCCTCCAGTCTGTATCTCTGCGATAGCTCAGCCCACTCCTCTGCTCTCTATCGACGACGGTCTTGGCACAAACGTGGACAAATCAATTAAGAGCGTCAACTGATCCTGCACCCCAGTCCCTCCTCTGTTCTCTGCTGTGAATAAGAGCAATTAAAAGCTCGACTCCGGCGCCTGATGTGACAGTAATGGCCATAATGGATAGTCATCAAGGTTCAGGAGCAAGATAATGTTGTTGATTGTTTGTTGTTTATTCATAGGCTCCGAAAAAAACGCGCCCAAACACCCCCGATGCCTAAATACAAGCAGGCGTCTGTGATTTTGAAGTGTGGCCATCTGTCCAATCAGGGAACAGAGTCAATAAGGGGGAGCGAGTTTGGGGGCGAGACCTGATCTGGAAGACATTAGCATGTGAATTAGCTGTTGACTGCGTGCCAAAGCCGGGAGCCTAATCGTGCCAGAGAGATGACAGCATTTCCCTAATCGATGGCTTGATATCTATATGGGAACATATGGGGGGATCAGAGCGGCGCGTTTTGTTTACATCCAGTTTGCGACAAGATTTTCAACCGCTGTTATACTATTAAAGAAGGAATTACATTTATACGCGGTGATATTAGGTGTTTAAAATGAGGACTTTTATTATCTGCAATTACAAGCGCGGTAAAACACAGATAAGAGGTCAATACTTCAACAGGGCGCTCGTGATTAGGATTGTGTCCAGATCCACCTGGACTGAAGTGTGGGTCAGAAGAGAAGTACAGCTGTAATAGCAAATATTAAAAAAAACCTTTCAATGTAAAATATTGGCACACAAACACTTGCCATTAATGGGAAGAATACTTGTATTTAAATGTATTTATTTACACAATACTGAATATGTGCATTAAAATGTACAGGGTGTCCATAAAGTCCCTTTACAATTTAAAAAACAATATTGAAAAGGCAGTTGATGAGATATCTTAACCAGATTTGTTTTATTTTAATCAGTGTTTCTTAAAGGTCCCATGACATGGTACTTCTTGATGCTTTTATATGGCTCCTTAATGGTTCCCTAATACTGTAAATGAATCCTTCTTCAAAATCAACACTCAGTGCATGAGAAACAGAGATAAGATGAGAAAGAGTCATAAATATCTCTCTCAAACTCTTTATTCTGGGCGTTGTTGCTTGAATGCAAATGAGGAGAAAACAGCTGGCCAATAGTAGAGGGTGGGGGCGTGGCCAAACGCTCCGCTCAGAGCTCAGAGCCCACAGCTGATCCATTTCCTTGTTTTTGCACGAGGGAGAGATTTGAAGCGTTCCATTGAAAAATAAACACATTTCCACATAAAATAAAATTAAACCACTGCTGTTCAAAGGTCCAGAGGCTCAGATAAAGGACTTCCGAGCCTAGAAACACTCAGACGTGCCTCCAGGCAAATAAAAAAACGCATTTCGCATTGCCTAGCGCATTCGCAGTCCAAACTCTCTGGGCGTGATTTACAGAGACGCTGAGTACAGACAGACGGGGATGGAACTACATTTGCATTTCTTTTTTCGATCTGACGTCAATAAGGTGCCTTGTTCAAACTCGTCCGTTTGAGCTCCAATTTTTTGTAACGCAGAAAAGGATCGCAAATGCTCAGTTTAGACATTTCACAACTTTTAACAATGGGGGGGCCTAAACAGGGTAGGGGAGCTCACATTGACGTTCAAAAACCTCCGAAAGTGAAAATTTCATGCCATGGGACCTTTAAAGTTTTTATTCACATTAAAATGTTTTGTTTTGTTTTTTGTTTGGAGACTGCATGTTCGCCATGGTCTTGCTCCTCCAGCCCTTAGTGATTTTATTAGCTTAAGATCCAGCTCCAGTCGTGTCACCAGAGGTGCATCAAGAGGAGACTGTCTAATCCCATTTAGGAAGAAACATTCAGCCAATCAGCCTTTTCCATTAGAGCATCCAAAGAATGGAACAGCATCCCAACAATAATCAGGGAAAGCCCAACATACAGCTCAAACGTTTTCTCTTAACAAACCAGACCTGTCAGCACTAAACTACTGCCGCTGCCATCTTGTGTTCACCCTTGCATGTTTTTTATTGTTTAATATTTTACTCTTTTTTTTGTATTAATGTTCTTTTAACTCTGTCTTGTATTGCTTTTATCCTGCATTTTCTTTTTAACTTGTGCCCCTTGTTTTGCCACTGCCACTGCTCATTTTACTGATTCTTATACTTTTAATCTTTGCCTGCAACTTTTACTACACTGTCAAATTTGTGATTATGTGTTAATTAATATGTATTTTATTGATGTATAACAATTATTGCACTTTTTCCAAGGAGCCATGTGTCCACCAGGCATCGGACAACAGATGAAAACTAGCCTTTTGGCTAATTCTGGCATGTTATACAGTAATTGTTGGTCAGTATGCACTGTCTGTTATAAATAAATAAATACATAAATAAAATAAACTTCCTCAAACATTTCCAGACCGGTGGATTGGTCGGGATGGGCCAATTCCATGGCCACCGCGTTCACCTGATATCACTCCTGTGGACTTCTTTTTATGGGGTTATGTAAAGGATATCGTGTATCAAACAAACGTACGGGACATTGCTGACTTGAAGCAAAGGATTTGTGAAGCCGTTGCCACCATTAATGAGACTCTCCTAAAACTGAGCACCGTCTTGATGTGCTTCGTGCAGCTAATGGTGCCCGTATAGAGGTCTATTAAATGAAGTGAAAACACTTTAATAAACACTCATTCAAATAAAATAAATGTAGCTAATATATCTCAACAACTGCCTTTGTAATAAACTGTTTAAATTGTAAAGAGACTTTATGGACGCCCTGTATTTTGTAATGTATTCTGACACACAGGCCAATCAGAGTACTGTATTCTGAATATGCAACATATATTTTTACCACTCGTAAAAGTGTCTGTGTGACTGTGTGTGGAATGCTCTTGATTTATTTATTTACCTAAAAAGGGACAATGCGCATTAATCAACATCAAAACAATGTAAATGTGCCCGAGTTAGCTGATAAGAGCTAATTTGCATCAGTAGTCCCTTTGCCAGATGTCAAAAAGGCATCCTAAAAGAAAACGCACTTAAAAAGTTACACATTAAAAATGACACAAATGTACAATAACATTACAGAAACACAATAAAAGTTTTAGTGTTCACACATTTGTGTTTCTAAAAGCCGCTTTTTAGCATTCTTTTTAAAAGCAGAGAACGAGGGAGATGGAGTTCCACTGATGGGACACTCTGACGGAGAAAACAGACTGACCAAATCCGGTTTTTCTGTGAGGAATAATGCAGACTTCCCTCACTGCTCCTCTGGTCACTGCTCCTCTGGTCACTGCTCCTCTGGTCACTGCTCCTCTGGTCACTGCTCCTCTGGTCACTGCTCCTCTGGTCACTGCTCCTCTGGTCACTGCTGCTCTGGTCACTCTGCCCTCACTGGATTTACAGCAAAAGCTCTGCCAAAATATTCACAAATGTAAGTTCTTGTATAGAGACGTGGTCTGGTCTGAATACAGAGAGACGAGTTTGAATGAATCGTCAAATTGCGCTTTTCTGTATCAGTTTTGTGTTTTGGGATCTGTTGTCTCACCATCGTTGGTGTTATGGATGTTTATGTTTGTGTGTTATTGTAGTGGTATTTTTTGTGTTACCGTTGCTGGTGTGTTTACTTGTTGTGGTGTTGAAATGTTCCTGCTAGAAACACCTTATGTGTAATTTATTGTCCCTGATCAAAAGTTTTAGTTTTTTTTTTGTACAAGAATGGAATTTGCCTTTGTTTTGTTTTGTTTGTTTGTTTTGTTTTTGTGTTTTCAACTGGACTGACAGGGAAGCTAAATCAATCATTTAAGTTATGTTTTGGAAGACAGTTGGAAGTTTTCTCCTTCCCACTCTTTTTCGAGCAAAAAAACAAATGTATTTGAGTGTGTGAAGACTCAGTGTTTCCCAACCAGGGGTACTCGTACCCCTAGGGGTACGTGAGCACACTGCAGGGGGTACTCGGCAAATTAAGGACATGAAATAAAAATATTTTCATTTAATAATCAGTTGTGTTACAAGAGTTAGATACAACAAAGGAAGATTATTTTGATTTAGTATTTATTTGGGTAAATTATTTATGTTCAAAGAAATATGTTCTTTATTTTATGCTTAACTGATTTGAGTTAAAGAAAAGAGAGAATGCCTGAGAATTAAAATTTCAAATTAAGGAGATAAAAGGAGGAAATAAAATGATTTTCATTTAATAATCTGTTGTGTCACGTTCTACTTTTGGAGGATTATCAACACGTATGAGTGAGGGGGTACTCGAGGTGTGACAAAAAGGCTGGTCCAGGTAGAATCCATGGTAAAGGGAGAAATTCAATTTGTCAATTTGGTCGAAAATGTTTTCGACCAAATAAAAATAAACTTTGTCCAGTTGACAAATTGAATTTCTCCCTTTACCGTACTACTATTTGACTGTATATTACATGTTTTTATTTCCTTGTGTTGACCTGCCCGAAATGAATAAATAAATGAAATGAAACATAGGACTAAAAAACAAGAGCAGTGTTTAATATTTGTTTAGTATTTCCATGTATTCCTTTGATTTTTGAAAAGTAACTGTATTCCAAATACCACCAAATGAAAAAGTAAAGTACCAGAATACAGTTACTCCAAATGTGTATTCAGAATATTTATTCTCGGGACATTTACTTCATTTACTTCCTCACACTGTTCACTTGTTTCATTTATAAGTCTTCAATAAGACGACCTTTTATTCAACAGAAACAAAAGTATAGAATAGTACTTAAAATACATAAGAATTAGTCCTGGTTCAGTCCTGGTTCAGACCTGGTTTGCTCCTGGTCCAGACCTGGTTCAGACCTGGTTTAGACCTGGTTTAGACCTGGTTCAGTCCTGGTTCAGACCTGGTTTAGTCCTGGTCCAGACCTGGTTCAGTCCTGGTTTAGACCTGGTTTAGACCTGGTTCAGTCCTGGTTTAGACCTGGTTTAGACCTGGTTCAGTCCTGGTTCAGTCCTGGTTCAGACCTGGTTTACTCCTGGTCCAGACCTGGTCCAGACCTGGTTCAGACCTGGTTTAGACTTGGTTTAGACCTGGTTTACTCCTGGTTTAGTCCTGGTTTAGACCTGGTTCAGTCCTGGTTTAGACCTGGTTTAGACCTGGTTCAGTCCTGGTTTAGCCCTGGTTTAGACCTGGTTTAGTCCTGGTTTAGTCCTGATTTAGACCTGGTTCAGTCCTGGTTTAGCCCTGGTTTAGACCTGGTTTAGTCCTGGTTTAGACCTGGTTCAGTCCTGGTTCAGACCTGGTTTAGACCTGGTTCAGTCCTGGTTTAGCCCTGGTTTAGACCTGGTTTAGTCCTGGTTTAGTCCTGGTTTAGTCGTGGTTTAGTTCTGGTTTAGTCCTGGTTTAGACCTGGTTTAGTCCTGGTTTAGTCCTGGTTCAGTCCTGGTTCAGACCTGGTTTAGACCTGGTTTAGTCCTGGTTTAGTCCTGGTTTAGTTTACTGGATATTCTGACGTGCTCCAGTGTTGTTAGTTTGTTTTGAAAAACTGTTAAACTGAACATAGTTTTTCTGGAGTCCCAGAGGAGCGGAGCCATGTTGTAAATGTGCACAAATGTGTTTGTAATGAAATCCATAATGATCTATATCAAACTGCGTCTCTGCGTCTGGATGCACGGCGGCGAGATACTGAACCGTTGCAGTGAAGGGAAATTAATTTTTTCCATTTCCAAATATAATGCTGTAATGTTGTTATTCAAAGTCTCCATTTGTCATGTCAGAGCCAGTGTCATTTGTGTTTGGTTTGATGTGGTTTGGCCTCAGGCTCAACTGAAATAAAATCTACATTTGGCTGCTCCCACTCACAGACAGACACCAGAGGAAGTCTCATCAGTCTGTGTCTCCGAGGAGCACAACAGGGAAATGTGCTGCAAAATCAACTCATGCAGCTAAATCTCACTTCTTATTGTGAATGTTGTTTTAATAGATGGACTTATGATTTTAAATTATAGGCAAACATACACAGAAAAAGCTTAAATCATTTTATTTAGTTTGTACGCTGGGTCCTTTCTCTTTTAATGTTAATTTTATAATGATTATTTATGTTTTGATTTGTTTGTATTGTGATTTTAATGTCTTTCATATTCTTTAAAGCACTTTGAATGACCTTGTGTATGAATTGTCCTGCACAAATACACTTTCCTTGCCTTAATTAATGAATAAAATGTTGCCAGGTAACCGAAGCCGAATAGATTTGTTGACTGTATTTTAATGTGAATGTTCTTTTAAAGGGTGGACTTCTGATTTCAAATTATAAGCAAGACATGCGCAGAAAAAGCTAAAATTATTGTAAATATTATTGTTAATTATTGACTAAAAAGTTGCCAAGGCGAATAGAGCTGCTGACAGATGAAAATCGTGTTCAAACCAAAGTCCTCCACATAATTTACCCGTTAAAGGTCCCATGGCATGAAATTTTCACTTTCTGAGGTTTTTGAACATTAATGTGAGCTCCCCTACCCTGTTTAGCCCCCCCCATGGTTAAAAGTTGTGAAATGTCTAAACTGAGCATTTGCGATCCTTTTCTGCGTTACAAAAAATCAGAGCTCAAACGGGCGAGTTTGAACAAGGCACCTGATTGACGTCAGATCGAAAAAAGAAATGCAAATGCAGTTCCACCCCCATCTGTCTGTACTCAGCGTCTCTGTAAATCACACCCAGAGAGTTTGGACTGCGAATGCGCTAGGCAATGCGAAATGCGTTTTTTTATTTGCCTGGAGGCATGTCCGAGTGTTTCTAGGCTCGGAAGTCCTTTATCTGAGCCTCTGGACCTTTGAACAGCAGTGGTTTAATTTTATTTTATGTGGAAATGTGTTTATTTTTCAATGGAACGCTTCAAATCTCTCCCCCCGTGCAAAAACACGGAAATGGATCAGCTGAGAGCTCAGAGCCGAAAGCGGAGAGTTTGGCCACGCCCCCACCCTCTACTATTGGCCAGCTCTTTTCTCCTCATTTGCATTCAAGCAACAAGGCCCATTATGGAGTGTTCCAGAGAGAGAAAAAATACTCTTTCTCATCTTATCTCTGTTTCTCATGCACTGAGTGTTGATTTTGAAGAAGGATTCATTTACAGTATTAGGGAACCATTAAGGAGCCATATAAAAGCATCAAGAAGTACCATGTCATGGGATCTTTAATAGAAAATGTTTCATGACATTTCCAAGTGCTGTGTCAGGTCATTTTCACACCTGCCTTGTTTGGTTCGTTTAAAACGAACCAGAGTTCGTTTGTTCCTTTGATTCGGACCTTTTGGGCTGGTGTGAATAAAAACCAAAAATCTCGATCCGGAGCAAACAAGCGAACCGAGACCACCTAAAAAGCTCGGTCTCGGCACGGTTCCATTCGAACTCTGGTGCGGTTCGTTTGAGGTGAGAATGCAGACCGGACTCGATCTGACACAAGTTGGCTTTTTGTACTTAAAGGAAAAGTAACGTTTTTTACAATTTGAGCCTTATTTTGGTAATAAAACAAGTTGTTTTACTCACCCATATCACTTTGGTGTCATATGGAGCATTTCCGGAGATGTTTTAGATTAGCGTTAGGCTAACGCGACTTATAGCCATAGCTCGGGGCATTCCCCGAGCATGTAATATGCCCCATGCGGTCTCCAAATAACACAAACTTTAGCACTTTTCAAATCATAGAAGCTCGATGTCTTTACTCTACAATTTCGTTTGAATCAAAAGTGGCCTGTAATCCGAGATTTATCCATAGTTTACAGCTTTGCGTTCCATGTTTGGGTCCCGGGAGCTGAGAGCACACTCCGCGCATGCGCACTGGCCTCCTCATCTGCTTGAAACTATACCTAAATCTTCCAATCCAATCCAATCCACTTTATTTATATAGCACATTTCATAAACTAAAAGCGTTTCCAAAGTGCTGCACAGAAACATCATTTAAAATAAACAAATAATCACAAAAACAAGTGTGCACACAAATAAATATACCATAAAATAATAAAAACAATATAGAATAAAAAAATAAAAAAAATAAAAAAATAAATAAAAATACAAACGCTAAAAAATAAATAAATAAATACTCTAAGAACAATAAAATAATAAAAAACCCTAAAATACAATAAAAGACAACAGAGGACCACACAACTCACGCGGTGTTAAAAGCCAGAGAATAAAAGTGGGTCTTAAGACGAGACTTAAAACACTCCACTGAGGGAGCTGCTCGGACGTGGGGGGGCAGAGCGTTCCAGAGCTTAGGACCAACCACAGAAAAAGCTCTGTCCCCTCTGGATTTAAGTCTGGTCTTAGGCACCACCAGCTGGAGCTGGCCCTCAGACCTCAAAGCGCGCGCCGGAGTGTACATTTGGATGAGGTCTGAGATGTAATCTGGGGCCAGTCCATTCAAAGCTTTAAAAACAAACAATAAAATTTTAAAATCAATTCTAAAATTAACAGGAAGCCAGTGCAAAGAAGCAAGAATTGGGGTGATGTGCTCACGTTTTTTGGTTCCTGTTAAAAGTCGTGCCGCGGAGTTCTGGACTAACTGTAGGCGTGAAAGAGCATTTTGTGATATACCAGTATAAAGAGCATTACAGTAGTCCAGACGCGAAGAAATAAAAGCGTGAACGACTTGTTCAAAATGCTTAAAACTTAAAAACGGTTTAACTTTGGATAAAAGACGAAGATGATAAAAGCCTGATTTAACGACTGTGTTGATCTGCTTGCCGAGTTTAAAATCACTGTCCATGGTGACGCCAAGGTTGGTGGCGAAGGGATGAACATTATCTTTAAAGGGGCCCAAGTCCAATGAGGGATCAGTGGGCCCAAAGAGCACAATTTCAGTTTTCCCTTCGTTCAAACAGAGAAAATTTTGGGCCAACCAAGCCTTGACGTCACCAAGGCAGTTCAACAAGGGTGTCAGGGGGCCTTTCGCGTGCTTTGAAATAGGCAGATAAATCTGGCAGTCATCAGCGTAAAAATGATATGAAATGCCATGCTTTTTAAAAATTGCACCGAGTGGGAGAAGGTAGAGGGTAAAAAGAATAGGGCCAAGAATTGACCCCTGGGGGACTCCACAGTGCAAAGGAGCAGCAGACGAGGTGGAGTCCCCCAGCCTGACAGTGCAGGATCTCCCAGACAGGTAAGACCTGAACCAGTTTAAGGCAGTCCCCCTGACACCCACACAGTCTTCAAGGCGGTTTAAAAGAGTTGCATGGTCGACTGTGTCAAAAGCAGCAGTCAGGTCTAAAAGCACTAAAATGGCAGAGCTACCACCATCAGTCATTAAAAATAGGTCATTAAAAACCTTTAAAAGTGCTGACTCCGTGCTATGCAGGGCCTTGTATCCTGAAAACGCTCTAAAATGCCATGTGCTTTTAAAAAAAGGCTGCAATTGATAAAGAACACATTTTTCCAATACTTTAGCCAAGAAAGGAAGCTTGGAGATTGGACGAAAATTTGAAACATTTGATGCGTCCAAACTTGGTTTCTTAAGGAGAGGTTCGATTACAGCCTTTTTAAAAAATGAAGGTACAACACCAGAGACAAGACTGCTGTTCATGATAGCACATACACTTGAGCCAATTGTTGTCCACACCTCCTTAAACAACCTTGGAGGGACGGGGTCAATAGGACTGGACGAAGCTTTAAGCTCAGTTGTTATTTTAGAGAGAAACTCTAAAGACACTGGCTCAAATGTACAAAAAACAGCTGAACAAGACATGCTTATTTGTGGAACAACAGGAGGACAGTTTAAGTTGGCTCTAATCAAAGCAACTTTCTCTGTGAAGTAAGATAAAAACTGTTCACATTTTTCAGAACAAGAATCTAAAATAGTGGATGTGGATGGGCTCAAAACAGACCCAATTGTCTGAAATAAAACACGCGGATTATTATTTGTCAAAACCAAATTTGAAAAATATTTCCTCTGTTCCTCTTTAACAGATTTCTGATATGTTTTTAAGCTGTCTCTTAAAATTTCATAAGACACTTGCAGATGATCATTTTTCCATTTCCTTTCCGCCTGCCTACATCTGCGCCTGGCTTCACGAGTGGTGTCATTTATCCATGGCACAGGTTTGACTCTGGGGCGTGCAGCTTTTTGTGGAGCTACAGAGTCCATGACTGTAGTGCACACAGCCATAAAAGAGTTTGTCATTCCTTCAGTGGCGTCACCCAGGTCTGGCACATTTTCCATAAAAAGAGATGAAAATGACGCCGCGGTGTCCGGTTTTAGGACGCGGCAGTGACGCACAGAGATAGGCTTCAGACAGTCACGCAGAATAAAATCAAATAAAATAGGACAATGGTCAGAAATGACAGCATCCCCTACCAATACATTGTTAAAAGACAAATTGCGTGAGATCACCAGATCCAATGTATGGCCATGTATCTGCGTGGGTTCTTTAACATGTTGCACCAAGTTAAAACCATCAATCAAATCCATAAAATCTTTTGCCATAGGCGCCGAAGGACAACAAATATGCAAATTAAAATCACCGACCAATAAAATCTTATCATAGTTTGTCAACACGGGAGCAATGAACTGTGAAAACTCGCTGATAAAGTCTTTGCTATACTTTGGTGGTCTGTATATCACCGCGCAAAACACGGGGTTCTTTTCACAAAGTTCAAAACAGCTCACCTCAAACGAAGTGAAGGAGTCTGTCGTCAGCGGCTTGTAGCTAACGCTTTTCCTAAAAACAGAGGCGATGCCACCTCCGCGTCCCGTGGACCTCGGTTTATTAATAAAAACACAGTCTTGAGGTAACATTTCTGTAAAAGCGGCAGACTCGCCCCGAATTAATCCAGGTTTCCGTGAGGAAAAGCGCATCCAGCGAGTTGGAGCAGAAATAATCCTGGACAACAAAAGTCTTGTTAACCACGGATCTTGCATTTAAAAGCGCACATTTCAGTGAGATCCGGATCATGTCGTCAGCCGGAGCAGCCCGCCTCAGGGGCTGGAGGTTGCCGGGATTTACGCCGCTCGATCCCCGTAGACGAGGCCGGCGAAGGCGCACAAGCGCTGGGTCATTCCGCTCACAAACCGGCCGCACCCAAGCAGCGACCGCGACGGGGGAAAGCCTCCTCCGCGCAAGAAAGCGCCGACAACAGGCAGCATAATCCTGGGGGATGTCCGATGGACACTGTAGAAGTTCTGGACACAGGACCAGCCAGGACTTCAGTCTGGCCAGCCGGCCGCTGCGTACTCCACGACGCCTGCGTTTCTTGGGCAACAGGGCCTGTACGCGGAGCAGGTACTCCGGGACGTTAGCCAGGTAAGTGGGACGCGGCTTGTTTGTCTTATCATAGCGATAATCCACGCAGTTATCCACATAATCTTTAATTTTCAACAAGTCCTGACGCTCATACACCAGCAGTGAGTGTGTGACCCCCCCAAAACAATCTTGGATTACAGGCCACTTTTGACCAAACGAAATTGTAGACTAAAGACATCGAGCTTCTATGATTTGAAAAGTGCTAAAGTTTGTGTTATTTGGAGCCCGCACGGGGCATATTACATGCTTGGGGAATGCCCCGAGCTATGGCTATAAGTCGCGTTAGGCTAACGGCGTTAGCCTAACCGGCGTTAGCCTAACGCTAATCTAAAACATCTCCGGAAATGCTCCATATGACACCAAAGTGATATGGGTGAGTAAAACAACTTGTTTAATTACCGAAATAAGGCTCAAATTGTAAAAAACGTTACTTTTCCTTTTAACGAGCTCCCATCGTATGTCGAGCATTATGGGAAACCGAGGCTGATGAAATGAAACTAAACTTACGAGGCTTACTTACGTTTTGTGTGAAGAGCAAGAGTCAGAACTTGATGCGCACATGAGCGCTGTCCTCCGTAGTCGTCTTGCCCTGTGTCTTTGTCGTTTGTAAATTGATTGTAAAATAGTGTAAACCTCACGATCCTGCTCAAACATTTGTGCGAACTGTAAAAACTGAGCAAACCATATCGCTAAGGCTAGATTGAAAACAGCTCGTAACACCATGATTCTCCTCCTTCTGTGTTTGGACACGGCTCATTTCTGTCCAATGGCTGAGCGACCTCAACACATGTGCTTTTGTTTACAGACGTTGGTCCACTTAGAAAAAAAAGTACAATGTGAAAGTGAACCGCGCCAAAAAAATAAAATAAAATAAAATAAAATAAATAATTTGGTCTGGACCAAAGCAAGTGAACTATCGGACATTCCTGATGCGAAAACGACCTTAGAGTGCATCAGGCTAATATTTATGTTTTTTGTGTTTTACAGACCAAAACAACGTCGTGGTCAGTGTAGAAAAAGTGGTTGTAGAAGTAAGAAAATAAACCCTTTACAGAAGTAGGTCTTTTAAAGGAGAATGGCTGGTTTGGTCGTGGAAGAAAACTTACGGCTGTGGTCTTTGTCATTGATCATTGTTTAATACTAACACATGACATATTTGTTCTCAGTTCACGACATCTCAGAGAAAAAAACTGTATGGCTTTTATTTAACCCTTATTAGCCTGTGGTATAAGTAACAGTGTGTGTTTTGCGTTGTGTCCAGAGCTAAACTTCTGTGCGCCTCATTAACGCCCGAGCAGAACAGTCTGGTTCATTTATAAAACACTTCCTCTTTGTGTCACATGTTTTCAGAATAACATCTCAGCTGACCTCATCACATGGACTGAGTCACTGTCTGATATTCTAATGTTGTTCTAGTTAGATACGTGACTTTTTACATGATTAAAGCACCAACAAACACATTAGAGACATTATTAATTAACTTTTGTATGCTCATTTCAAGTACCGTACTTTTCGGACTATAAGCCGCTAAGCCGAATTTAAAAAAATAACAAATAGTAACAAACAATAACAACAAAACTATATACAGACAGGGAGCAATTCTCAATTCCATATACAGTACAGTATTACCCCTAGTGCAATAACACAGTGCAGTTTGGCCACTTGGCTGTGATATAATTAAGCCATTTTATCCATTGAAAATTTTCCATTTTATGATTAACGGGCTGTGAGTTGTTCCATCTTATAAATATCGAACACAATGTCTCTCCACATATTAATTGTCGGGCCTTCTGGTTGTAGCCATTTCTTCGTGATGGTCTTTTTACTTTACAGCAGAATATTCATGAGGTATTTGTCCACTTTCAGCCAGTCTTGAGGAACATATCCCAAAATCCTCTTGCAGAATGTCCTTTAGGGTGTTATGAATCTCTGACCAGAAACCTTTAATGTTGGGGCAGTCCCAGAAAACATGGTGGTGATTTGCACATTGATGACCACATTGTCTCCAACAAACAGGGGAAGTGTCAGTAAATTTGGATTGTTGTGATGGTGAAATAAAATATCTGATGAAGTTTTTCTAGTTCATTGAGCTGGTGCATTTCCATTGATATTATATTTTTGACCATTTAATGAAGTCTTGTTTTAGCCACTTAAAATCTCCTACAAGTGTCAACAGTTCTGTGAGCTCAAGTTCAGGGGGTTTACCCTTAAAGTTAAACTTGAAACTTTATTTTAAGACTTCCAGAGGATACAGGCTGGCCATTTTACAGAACAGCTAACCCAAAAACAGAAACAAACAAAAAAAAAATAAATGGAAAAGCTAACCCAAAAACAGAAAAACTAACCCGAAAAAAGAAACAAAAAAACCCCCTGAAAAACAAATAAAAAAACAGAAAAACTAACCCAAAAACAGAAAAAAATAAAAAATAAATAAATAAATAAAAATAAAAAAACACAAAAACTAACCCAAAAACAGAAAAAAAAAAACAGAAAAATGAACCCCAAAACCCCAAAACAGAAAAAGTTCAGGGGGTTTACCCTTAAAGTTAAACTTTAAACTTTATTTTCCAGAGGTGACAGGCTACCCATTTTACAGTTGTTTTACTGCCGTGTTTCTGCCGTTTCTGCTGTAGGCGCTGTTTGAAAAAAGCACGTATTGGTATTTATGTTAATTAAAATTAAAAAAAAAAATCCTTTTGTGTACCATCTTTCTGTGTAAATATCTCAAATTACAATGTGGACACCTGCGGCTTATATATGTACAAATCTTAATTTTTTCTCACGCGGTATTAAAAGCCAGAGAATAAAAGTGGGTCTTAAGACGAGACTTAAAACTCTCCACTGTGGGGGCTGTTTGGACATGAGGGGGCAGAGCGTTCCATAACACAGAAAGCCCTGGGCCCCCGAGTTTTAAGTCTAGTCTTAGGGTCCACGAGCTGGAGCTGACCCTCTGACCTCAGAGCACCGGTCTGTAGATTTGGATGAGGTCAGAGATGTATTTTGGGGCCAGTCCATTCAAAGCTTTAAAAACAAACAATAAAATCTTAAAATCAATCCTAAAACGAACAGGAATCCAAGATGTGCTCATTTTTTTTCTGTCCTGTTAAAAGGTTCGCAGCAGCATTCTGGACTAACTGCAGTCGATAAGATATGTCAGTCACTATTTAATAACGACCTCTTGTATAGCTGAGATATATTTACTATATTTCTACAGCTCTGGGAAAAAATAAGAGACCACTGCAAAATGATCAGTTTTTCTGATTTTACTACTTATAGGTTTGTGTTTGGGCAAAAGGAACATTTTTGTTTGAGTCTATAAACTACTGACAACATTTCCCCCAAATTCCAAATAAAAATATTATCGTTTAGAGCATTTATTTGCAGAAAATGACAAATGGTCAAAATAACAAAAAAGATCCATGTTTTCAGAGCTCAAACAATGCAAAGAAACAAGATCAAATTCATTTTAAAACAACATAATACTAATGTTTACACTTAAGAAGAGTTCACAAATCAATATTTGGTGCAATAACCCTTATTTTTAATCACAGCTTTCATGTGTCTTGGCCTCCACAAGTCTTTCACATTGTTCTTGGGTCCTGGTTTAGACCTGGATTAGTTCTAGTTTAGACCTGGTTTAGTCCTAGTTTAGACCTGGATTAGTTCTAGTTTAGACCTGGTTTAGACTTGGTTCAGACTAGGTTTAGCCCTAGTTTAGACCTGGTTTAGCCCTAGTTTAGATCTGGTTTAGTCCTAGTTTAGACCTGGTTTAGCCCTAGTTTAGATCTGGTTTAGTCCTAGTTTAGATCTGGTTTAGTCCTGGTTTAGACCTGGTTTAACCCTAGTTTAGATCTGGTTTAGTCCTAGTTTAGATCTGGTTTAGCCATAGTTTAGACTTGGTTTAGATTTGGTTTAGCCCTAGTTTAGACCTGGTTTAGTCCTAGTTTAGACCTGGATTAGTTCTAGTTTAGACCTGGTTTAGACTTGGTTCAGACTAGGTTTAGTCCTAGTTTAGATCTGGTTTAGTCTTGGTTCAGACCTTGTTTAGTCCTGGTTCAGATCTGTTTTAGTCCTCATTTAGACCTGCTTTAGTCTTGGTTCACAGCTGTACGTATGTTTGTTACTTATTTTTATTATTTGCATTTATATGTTTGCTCTTTGTTATTAGGATATACGCCATGTGTCCAAATCATTTCCACTGTGGATCAGTAAATCTTGTCTAAGTCAGAGTGCAACACTGAACAAAGTCCATTTCGCCTGCATAGCCGCTTTTAAAGTCGTCAAATATATGTTTTCCTTTTGGTTACACCATTTGTACTTATACAAAGTACATATCACTATTCAAAAAGCAGTTATCACAAGTTTCCAAATTGTACTTCTTACTCCAAAACTCCCACACACATTTAGAAACAGCGGCACATTACAATGCAATTAAACGTACCACACGTGCCCAAACCCCCGGCAACTCCAGAAGAGTCATTTGGCAAACTTTTCACTGGAGGACTTTAGATCATCATGACCTCCTTCAGATGTTGCCTCAAAGAAAGAAGAAGAAAAAAGAAAAAAACATCTAAGAATAAAAATGTGCCGGTGTAATGAGGCGTGCGCTATCCTTCAGGAAATGAGCCATATTTGGACGTCTTCCCGATGCAGCGCCGTGGAAACCAAGGCTCATTAATTAAGCCCATTAGGTGTGTAGAAACCTGTTGGATGGCGGCGGTATTTAACTCTCCATATTGGCGTCTGCACCTCCGGGTCGTGTTGTGCCACATGCCTGTTGTCCTACCCACTCCCACACACACACACACACACACACACACACACACACACACACACACACACACACACACACACACACACACACACACACACACACACTAACAACATCTTACAGGATTGATCCGATGTTGAGATTTCCCTGTTGCTGTTGGACAAGAAATGTTTCATTCTTGTCTCCATGGAGATCTTATTGCTTTATCTGGAATGTTTCACAGTATTAAACCTTTCTATCTTTATGCAGACCGAACCGGACCAAGGCAGACCCCTCAGGATTTCGCGGGCATTTTTTGTGATTGTTGTGGGCTAAAATGCCTGAATTTTGAATGTTTTTTTACAATCTGAGCCTTCTTTCGGCAATAAAACAAGTAGTTTTACTCACCCATAGCAGTTTGGTGTCAATTGGAGCAGTATCGCAGAACTTATGTTGAGCCGTTCTGTTCTACTAATGATCCCGTATCCGTTAGCGTGAGTGCTCGGGGCATTACTTTGCGCTCTCCAAGTAACACAAACTTTAGCACTTTTCAAATCACAGAAGATCGCTGTGTCAGGGTAGACTTTTAGTGGATTCCAAAACAGCCTGAAACCCGATATCCAGCTATAGTTTCATTTGATGACGTCATCAGAGAGGACAGTGCGCATGCGTGAACTCAGCTGTTTTGTAAACACCGCTAGTCCGAAAGAAGCTAACACCGCTCTGAACTTTACTTTTCTGTTGCGATATCGGGTTTCAGGCCGTTTTGGAATCTACTAAAAGTCTACCCTGACACAGTGATCTTCTGTGATTTGAAAAGTGCTAAAGTTTGTGTTATTTGGACACCGCAAATCAGTGCCCCGAGCACTCACGCTAACGGATACGGGATCATGAGCAGAACAGAACGGCTCAACATAAGTTCTGCGATACTGCTCCAATTGACACCAAACTGCTATGGGTGAGTAAAACTACTCAGATTGTAAAAAAACGTTAATTTTCCTTTAAGGTTTTTCTTGCGATTTTGTTGCGGAAGGAAGTGAAAGTTGCGATAAATAGTTGTGATTTTCCCTTTTTGTAATAAAAATTGAGTAATATTTTGAATACTGAGTTATTAGTGACAAAGAACAATACAAAGACACAGAGATCACAGATATGGTCCTAAAACAAACTTACCAACATCGAAAATAAATTACTACTAGGAGGTGAACTGTTTCGCGCGGTCTTTTGCTGTTATTTTTGTGGGCAAATGGCGCCGCAGACATGTTTCTTTGCCATTAGAAGCCGTGTCCCAATTCCCAGAGTGCACAGTTCGGAGTGTGGTTTGAAGGGCATATGCGTCATTTCTTTTTTGTCCCATGCACAGTTAACATTCGTTCGCAGACCGCAATCGTTTCCATGGAAATCGGGGCGTGGACCAAGTGCGTGAAAATGCACGCTTCACACACTCATATATCCCAGCATGCACCGTGCGCTACTTCTTCTACGGGAGAAAATGGAGTCGACGGCTGCTTCCCGTAGTTGCGAGACCTGTCGCATTTCACAGACGGCCATGCGGTCCACGGAGTGCACTCAGGGCTGAGCAAGTGTGCACCGCCTTGACTGCAGTCTGAGCCCCCTTCAAACCACGCTCCGAACTGGGGACACGGCCGCAGTTTCGTTTCGTTACACGGAAGTAAGGCAGAAGGAAGTTGGTCGATGGTGAGTTGGTGAGTTCAATACGTCGCCGATGGTCAAAATTGGTCAAAATTGCGGTGATTGGTCAAAATTGCAACACCGCCCTGAATTCACGGGGATTGGCTGGAGTTGCGTTGAAGTTGCAAATCGCATCATCGTGAATTCCTGGAGGGTCTGCCAAGTTACAGGTCAAAACTGGGGAGAGGTGACCCCCGCTCACAGTCAGAAAGCCTGTTTTAATAGTCATTTTTGAGCTATAAAACCACTTGTAATTTAATAAATATGAGCCAGAGCAGTTTAATATCATACTGTGGAACATTCCAGAGCAGTGACATAGTAATAGAAAAAAGCATGTGATGGGCCCCCTGCCAAAATGTTACATAGTGCAGCTTTAACAGATTAAAACACTACAGAATGATGAAATCTCTTCACCTTTTGACTGTTTGAATGTACAGTTGTAGCAATGAAGTAGTTAGACCAGGGGCGTCAAACTCATTCTGGTCCAGGGGCCGTATCCAACCGACTTTGATCCCAAAGGGGCCGGATCAGGAAACTCATGACAAATATACCCCAAAAAATATCAATAAATCCAAATATTTGTGCAGAGAAACACAAATCTATTACAGAAGTCTTTTTTTATTTGATGAACTCTTTCTTTTACAAAATATTATAATATTATAAACAATCTGAAACGTTAAGAAAAATGCAATTTCAGCACAAGCGTACAGGTTTCCCATTTAGCCCCGGGAACAAATAGGAATTAATCAACTTTTCTTGGAAAATCCTGCACTCGGCGTCCACTTTTCTCATTTTTGACATTTTGCTGATGAGGGCGTCACGTCAACAGTCAAAACGATGGTTCTCGGGGGCAGACACGCACAGACACGCTGCTGTCCTAAGCTGCACAGAAAAGTGACACAGAAAATTACCAATATTTTAATAGAAAATTAAAACATAATTAAAATATTTTAATAGAAAATCAGTCGAGGGCCAGATTAAAGGTCTTGGAGGGCCGGATCTGGCCCCCGGGCCGCATGTTTGACACCCCTGAGTTAGACAATGCTAGGTAAAGCTAAAAAAAATGTTGTAAATGAATGAAATGATAATAAATAGAGGATTAAATTGAAGTTCTAGACCACAAAAAACAATATAAGAAGGACAAAAGGGAAAAAAAATCAGTGTGGTAATAATAAAAATAAAAACAAAAATAACCCACCTCTGCACGTACCCTTTAATGCCTCCTGTCTGTAGGGGGCAGCACACATGTCCGCCCCACGTCTCTCAGTCCGGTGCATTTGTGCGTGATCTTTTCTGTAATTCTTCGGTCTCCGGGGAGCTGGAGCTGCCACCGCTGATGCCAAGTCCTCCTTAACCCCTCGTCCCTCTCCTCCTCCTCCTCCTCCTCCTCCTCCTCCTCTCTCTCTCTCTCACAGTCAAGGGCTTTTGGATAGTTTGTTTGTTTGTTGTTCCCCTCAAAGAAACAGTGAAAAAAGCTAAACTAGTGGGTGTGGATGCACATTGAGGCTTTGTTAAACAGAGACTCTTGTGGTGTGAACCTCTCACCCACCACACGAACAGACGAAACTGAAAAGTGAAAGTGAAAAGGCGAAATACTGCCAAATGAAGTAAAAGTAGTACAGGATTGTACTTAAATAAGAATGAAATATAAATATCCCCCAGAGACCCATTCATTTGTGTCCTTTATAGTGGACATGGAGTTTAACCAGTCGATCTTTTAAGTTTGGAGATCGACTCGAGTTTGTGGCTGCGTTATGATAAAAAAAAAATAATAAAATAAAATAATAATAAAAATAATAATAATAATACTAATACTCATAATAATAATAATAATAATAATAATAATAATAATAATAATAATAATAATAATAATAATAATAATAATAATAATAAATAAATAAATAATAATACACACAAAAACAAAAAAACATAAAAAAAAAAATAAATAAATAATAATACACACAAAAAACAAAAAAACATGAAATAAAAATAAAAAAATAAAAAATAAAAATACATAAATAATAAATAACAATATAAAAAATAAAAAATAAATATGCATAAATAAGTAAAACAATAAATAAATAAGAAATAAAAATATAAAGAAAATTAAAAAATACATAAAAATACATCAATAAATACATAAATATGTAAATCAATAAATAAGAAATTAAAAGGGAATCTAAAAAACTTTTTTGTGGTGACTGTAGAAGTTTGTCAGAGACGTCGGTCGTCAGGTCGTTATTGGATTTAACACGATTAACGTCCATTACAGAGGACACGTTACGACATTATGAATCAAAATAAAATGAACAGAATGTAAATGCTAAAGTGTTCATTTACCTCCAAATACAAAATTAAAATAATAATAATAATAATTTAGATACACTTGTTTTCTTTGTGTCCCAGGAGGATATAACATCTGTACTGTACATTATTCAGGGGACACTTTTCTTTTATTTCATTACATTTGAGAGAATGTATCTGGACTTGACTGAAAAATAAAAGTATTTTTTATAATAAGTCTGAGGAGTTTATTTTTTAACATGTTCATAGTTTGAGCAAACTACAAAAATACAAAAATACAAAAATACAAAAACAAAAAAAGCTAGGAAAAGTGATTTAATTGTTTTCGCTGAACAAAATTCAACACAAATCTTTATCAAAATCAAAACATTTGAAGTTTTATGACTTTATTTATTTAGTACGTTTCCTTTTTGGTCTTTAAGTACATTTTTAAACTTTTCTTTTTTGTTCTTCCACTACTGGTCAAAGTCCAGGGCGTCACTATTTGAGGGGGAAAAAAACGAAATGTGATTTTTTTCCAAACAAATATTGCTTTTGCGATTAGACATGCATTTTACTGTATGTTTAAAAGGATTCTGTGCGCAGTAAACAACTCCAGGAGCAGCGACGTTGGAGGAAAGACTGAAATATGAACAGATAAACGTAAACAAGAATCCTAATTTCACAACGTTCACAACAGTCGCTAATGATAATGATAATTGCACCTCAAATTTCGATTCAACTGCAAAATATTCTGCAGCCCAAATAGAAAGTTCACAATTTTTCTACATCTTCTAGTTCTGAATTATGTTTAAATAATTATGTTAAGCTTAAACTGCTGATTTTAGCTTTTTATTTTATTTATTTCCTTTCGTCCTGTGTAAATGGACATGCAGGAATAGTATTATTTTCCCCATTGAACAGAATTTCATCACTGATCCTTTTGTTTTGGCACATTACAAATAAACATTATTTTATAATTATCCAACCGTAATAATGTACAGGAATTTTTTCACAGTTTCATGTTAATAAAACAATATAATAATAACTGAACGTTGAAGCTAATCTCCGTCTTACAGCAACTTCCTGACACAAATCTGCTAATATGTTTTTGCGTTTTCACACATGTACTGTCAGTTCTCTTCTTGTTATTTAAAGCTGCATTGTGTAACTTCTCTGATGGAGGGTCCGTCAGATGCTTTTGTCCGTTTCTTTCTTTCATCGCGGAGACGGCCTCGTTTTCTATCCATAATTGAATAAATGTAAATGTAAGGCAGATGTTTACTGACATACTGCGGAATATTCCACGCAGCGCAACGTCGTCTCCATGGAAACGAGAAGGTGACGGGCCCACTACAGGAAAATTACACAGTGCACCTTTAATAATGTATATGACACATAGGGAAAAAAACATTGCAAATACCACCATATCCTCCTGGGACCCGAAGAAAAAAAGTGTATCTAAGGGCCCGTTTACACGAGAACGCTTAAGGGTAAAAACGACAAAATATTGTATCGGAAGTGCCTTTCGTTTACACGGTGACGGCGTTTTTGGGGCCTAAAAACGCACAAATCTGAAACCACCCTCCAGAGTGGAAAAGTTAAATCCGCTCCGCTGTAGCGTCTCCGTGTAAACTGCCCAAGACGCAAAACTGATCAGATCTGCTCACGTCGCATACGCGTTTACGTCACATAGATGCGACTTTATATTTTCTAATTCACTGTAATCCTCCTGTAATGTACAATATTCAAAAACAGGTAAACAAAAATACAAGTCACTGAAATGTTTGGAGCGGAACTTAACAACTCATTTAAAACGCAACTAGAACATTTGATTTTGAAGTTTTACCTTTCGCTTTTCCGGTACAGTCGTGGTTAGAAATGTAACTTGACGCTGTTGCGATGGTTTTTTTAGTTTTTTTTTTCAGTCCAGCGCCTCCCTTCGCCGGCTTTTGCGTCCACTTTTGCGTCTTCGTCTAAACGCGGATAAAAAATTGAAGACGGGATGCCACTTTTGCGTCTTCTGTTTTGATCGTCGCCGTATAAACGTAGCCTAAATTCTTCTTCTTCTTCTTCTTCTTCTTCTTCTTCTTCTTCTTCTTCTTATTATTATTATTTTCTATTTGGAGGTAAATGAACACTTTATTTTTATTCATAATGTCGTACGTAATATGTCCTCTGTAATGGACGCCGGGGACATTTTTGGTGTTAAATCCATCAATTTTTCTTTTCTTTTCTTGATGACCAACATCTCTGACAAGCTTCTACATTTGCCTCCAAAAGTTTTTAGACTCCCTTTTCATTTCTTATTTCTTTCTTTCTTTATTTATTATGATTATTATTATTTTGAATCGTAACGCAGCCACAAACTAGAGTCGATCTCCAAGCTTAAAAAGACAAACTGGTTAAACTCACCGTCCACTATAAAGGACACAAATGAATGGGTCGGGTCTCAGGAGGTGTTAAAAAAAAAGAACAACAAAACATGCAAAACTGTGCCTTAAACGGAGTGTGAGTGAAGGCAGCCCGGGCGTCAGATAACGATGTGGAGAGTCTGCCAGAGTGAAGGATGAAAACAAAAGACGCTGAGCAGAATTATGATCGTTCGTCCATATTCTCGGCAGCTCACGCGGCCGACACAGACATGGACCAGCCCAGACGTAATTAAACATCACAGTGAAATAAAGGCGGCAAATATAATCGTGATTAATGAAGCGTCAGTTAAATGTACATCTGTTGCACATTTGAACTGGAGATAGATCTGAAGAAACGAACCATTTTTCAAGCAGCACTTAAGGTGTCACTGTCGGATTTTCGGTCTCAATAAAATCGCTATTATGTTTTTAATAGAAATTTCATGTTATAACATCATATCAGACCTGGACTGGTAATCGGGCATACCGGGCATTTTCCCGGTGGGCCGACAGTCCTAGGGGCTGATGCCGTTCTTTTTTCTTTTTTTTTCTTAGAGACAGGCCCACAATTTAGGACTGAACCAGGACTGAACCAGGACTAAACCAGGACTAAAACTAGGACTGAACCAGGACTAAACCAGGACTAAACTAGGACTAAACCAGGACTAAGCCAGGACTAAACCAGGACTAATCAGGTCTAAACCAGGACTAATCAGGACTAAACCAGGACTAAATCAGGATTGAACCAGGACTAAACCAGGACTAAATCAGGATTTGAACCAGGACTAAACCAGGACTAATCAGGTCTAAACCAGGACTAAATCAGGATTGAACCAGGACTAAATCAGGATTTGAACCAGGACTAAACCAGGACTAATCAGGTCTAAACCAGGACTAAATCAGGTCTGAACCAGGACTAAACCAGGACTAAATCAGGTTTGAACCAGGACTAAACCAGGACTAAATCAGGATTGAACCAGGACTAAACCAGGACTAAATCAGGATTGAACCAGGACTAAACCAGGACTAAATCAGGTCTAAACCAGGACTAAATCAGGATTTGAACCAGGACTAAACCAGGACTAATCAGGTCTAAACCAGGACTAAATCAGGTCTGAACCAGGACTAAACCAGGACTAAATCAGGATTGAACCAGGACTAAACCAGGACTAAATCAGGATTTGAACCAGAACTAAATCAGGACTAAACCAGGACTAATCAGGTCTAAACCAGGACTAAATCAGGATTTGAACCAGAACTAAATCAGGACTAAACCAGGACTAATCAGGTCTAAACCAGGACTAAATCAGGATTGAACCAGGACTAAATCAGGATTTGAACCAGGACTAAACCAGGACTAATCAGGTCTAAACCAGGACTAAATCAGGTCTGAACCAGGACTAAACCAGGACTAAATCAGGATTGAACCAGGACTAAACCAGGACTAAATCAGGATTTGAACCAGGACTAAACCAGGACTAATCAGGTCTAAACCAGGACTAAATCAGGATTGAACCAGGACTAAACCAGGACTAATCAGGTCTAAACCAGGACTAAATCAGGATTGAACCAGGACTAAACCAGGACTAATTATGAGGGGCCGGTCTAAGCCAAAAATGCCAGGGCCGTTTTTTTGTCCCAGTCCAGCCCTGCATCATATTGTATCTCTGTCAGTGCATTCTAAGTGTCTGGAAAATTGATAAATTGATAATAGCTTATATTGATTACAAGAGCGAGAATTATATTTGGGTAAATACAGATTGTAAATACTACTGATCCACAAAGAAAGCTAGAATGAAGGAAGTTTTTTAGAATTCTATTGCACTATGTAACTTTTTCGGTAAAGGATTTGGCATCTGCTTGTCTCCATGGAGATGTCATTGCATTGTCTGGGATGTTCCTTAGTAAAACTTTAAACTGATCTTGGTTTTATTCAAATACAAAAACGATCAAATAAGAAAGCGTGCATTCTTACGGTTATACAGTGGAATAGTCCAGACAAAACAATGATATCTCCATGGACAACAAAAGTTACGTAGTGTATCTTTAATTCTAAACTTAAGCTACACGTTGCATGGTATATTTGGTTTATTGTCATTATTATTATTATTTTTTTTAAATGTAGATAAAAGTGTAATTACTTATTCTGGATGGTTTTCTTCTGTTTTGACATTTATTGTGCAGCGTTCCTGTGCCTTTTAACCTTACACTGTTGTGTTTTTAGTTGATTGTACAGACTTATTATTATTTATCTGAATTTTGATGCATGCTCATATTTTCCTACTGTTTCTGACACTGCAATTTCCCCATTGTGGGACAAATAAAGGATTATCTTATCTTATCTTATCTTATTATAAATTTTCATTTTATTTTCATTTTCTATTTATAAGGACAATGTACAGTGACATTCAGCACAGATGCAGAGATGCTTGTACCAGATTCTAGTTCTGTAGTCCTGTGGGGGAGGGGTCAGAGTGCCATATTTACATTTAAACTTAAACTCATGGAACATTATTTATACAATTTCCTCAATCTTCACATACTCACAGTCATTACATCAGTTATCACGACATTTCTCCTATTCCCTTCCAAAAGTGGATTTATTCAATTAAAAAAAGCAACTAAAAAAGCATGCATTCTTACAGCTATACTGTAGAATATTCCAGACAAATCAATAACATCTCCATTGAGATGAGCAGGTTATAAAAGTTCCATAGTGCACCATTAATGCTAAAGTTTCATGATGTTTTGGATCTTTGCTATTTTTATTTTTCATGTAAATACTTATTATAGTGTGCTTTGTTTCTAACTGTTTTGAAAATGTATATATATATATATATATATATATATATATATATATATATATATACAGGGTGTCTATAAAGTCCCTTTACAGTTTAAAAAAAATATTGAAAAGGCAGTTGATGAGATATCTTAACCAGATTTGTTTTATTTTAATCAGTGTTTATTAAAGTTTTTATTCACATTAAAATTGGTGTGGAATCATGTGCGATCGAATAATTGGTCCATTTTTCTTCCACGAGGCAACAATATCTGCAGATGTTTACCTCGACCTTCTGACCGAATATGTGGCACCACAACTGATCGACTCACAACCAACCATCGTTTTCCAGCACGGTGGTGCACCACCACACTGGGGACTGCATGTTCGTCACTTCCTCAATCGAACATTTCCAGACTGGTGGGGAATGTCGGGATGGGCCAATTCCATGGCCACTGCGTTCACCTGATATCACTCCTGTGGACTTCTTTTTATGGGGTTGTGTAAAGGATATCGTGCATCAAACAAACGTACGGGACATTGCTGACTTGAAGCAAAGGATTTGTGAAGCTATTGGCACCATTAATGAGACTATCCTACACTTGAGCACCGTCTTGATGTGCTTCGTGCAACTAATGGTGCCCGTATAGAGGTCTATTAAATGAAGTGAAAACACTTTAATAAACACTCATTCAAATAAAATAAATCTAGTTAATATATCTCAACAACTGCCTTTGTAATAAATTGTTTAAACTGTAAAGAGACTTTATGGACACCCTGTACATATATATATTTTCCCCTCAGTTCCACTATCATGTACTCTCTGTGTTACGAGAATGTGTTTAAAGAGAATATTAAATAATTTAAGCTTGTTTATAATCTGATCTCTGTTCGGCGTCACAGTAGAGCCGTTCTTCCTCGTACAGGTGAATCGCTGCATCTCCCATTTTGTTTATGAGTAAACGTCTGTTGGTGGCAGGCATTTGAAGCTAATAGCTGCTTTAAATAGCTGCAATTAGTGTGGAGCATGAGATATTTAATCACTCTAGACCAATTAGTCGGTAATCAAGTAGTGTCCAGGAGCGAGCACGTTTTGTCCCATCCTCCAAGAAGAGCTGGCGTACATTTAGGCTGTGGTACGCTGGTGATTAACACATAGGGATATAGGCCCCCGTGGAACTGGCTAATGTGGAGCTAAATCAGGTAGAGACGCTGGAGCTAAGCCTGTTATTGCAGTTTAACATATGCACCAGGTTAATTCAAGGTACAGACGATCTTGCTTTTACCCAATGTGTGCTTGTGTCACGGTGCGTCAGGCCAATTTGTGAATTAGAGTGGGGCGCTGTTATTTGTCTGTGAACAGCAGTACAATCACACTCACAGGTTTACACTGTGGAGAAGGCAATGAGCAGAATACACGGAGCTGCAGAGGAGCTGCTGGAAAAGTGTGGCTATAGATATTTTGGTAACACTTTATACGGACTACAGCTTAACTTTAGTAAAGAATGAAGAAAGTGAACATGAATTAGAAACAAATAGTTTATTAAGAATAGAATTTATCACAGGGGTCGGCAACCCGCGGCTCCGGCTCTTTGATCCCTCTGATGCGGCTCAGTACAGCGGTCCCTCGTTTATCACGGGGGTTACGTTCTAAAAATAACCCACGACAAGCGAAATCCGCGAAGTCGTCAGCTTTATATTTTACAATTCTTCTCCATGTTTTAAGGCTGTAAACGCCTCACCACACACATTGTACACTTTTCTCACACTGGAATTAACGTTTTCTCACATTTCTCTCTTGTTTAAACACTCAAACTTTTGTAGATTTTCAACAAAAAAGCACAGTATTATAGAACGAAACCAAAGTGTATTTCCTGTGTATTTCTCAGTTCTTATGACCGAGCCTCTTCGTCCTGGCGCCGCTTCGCTGTGGCGGGTTTTGTCGGGGAGAAAACTTGCAAACATACAGCACTTCAGAGTCACACTGCGATCCAACATTTATATAAATCTGACAAACTGAACACATTCTGTACAGGAGACACGGAGGAGAATGACTGACGAATCGGTTAAGGTCTACAGTCCCTTAGCCAATCAGGACGCAGAAATGCGCGTTGATACAATATAAAAAAATTGGAATTTAAAAAATCCACAAAACAGCGAGGCCACGAAAAGTGAACCACGATATAGCAAGGGACCACTGTATTTAATTAAAATGTATTTTATTTTAGTTCATTCATTTTCAAAATGTAATTCCATGGCACAAAGGTAAAAAAGCCGTTATATGCAGTGTTATTTCATTTTAAATTTCAAAAGGGTTTTGTGGCTCCCAGTGTTTTCTTTACTGTGTGAAACGGCTCCAAACGGCTCTTTGAGTGGTAAAGGTTGCCGGCCCCTGGTTTAGGCTTAGTGACTACCTCATAAAGGGGTTCTTCTTTTTACTTCTTTACTTTTTTACTTTTTCTGTACCACTGGAGTGTGCAGTATTCAGGGAGCAGTCTCAAAAGTTAAGTTCTTAGTCAGGACTATAGCTCCAGGATTACCACTGTGCATTTTTCTTAAAGATGCACTGCAGTTTTTCTGCTGGACTGACTGAAGGTGTTATTGCTTCTCCTGGTATGTTCCATGGTATAACATTAAACATATCTAGCATTTATTTATTACAGGTGAATTATCATTATGAATGAAGTCTTTCTTCATGCTTAAAGATGTACTGCGTAACTTTTCTGGTTACCTGCTTGTCTCCATGGTGATGATTTTAAAAATTTCCATCTCACATTTTTTTATTCCATGTGTTTCTATTGCTCAAAAATACAATAATTCCTTCTGTGCTTGTCTCTGTTGTGATAGAGGTTTAATCAACACTGTGGAAGATTCTAGACAAAACAATAACATCTCCATGGAGACAAGCAGGTAGCGGACCCTCAACTAGAAATATCATGCAATGCACCTTTAAGCACAATGAGTGGCCTTTTGGTAACTAGTACTAGTGATAGTTAGCAGTAGTGGCTGTAGTAAATACTGTACTGGACTTAGGCTCAATAATGGAATATAAAACTGTAATATTCTCCTGGGACCCGAAGAAAAAAAGTGTATCTAAATTATTATCATTATTATTTTAATTTTCTATTTGGAGGTAAATGAACACCTTAGCATTTACATTTTGTTAATTTTATTTTTATTCATAATGTTGTAACATGTCTTCTGTAATGGACTGTAATAGTGTTAAATCCATGTCAAGTTAACCCAGTGCTTCTCAATTATTTTCTGTGACGCCCCCCCTAGGAAGAAGAAAAAATTTCACGCCCCCCTTCTTGCGCGCGACTATAAATAGTATTATTTGTCTAGAAAATTGTTATGAGAACACCATTGTATCCTTTTATTAACATTATAAACAAAAAAAAGAAAGAAACTTACAACAAAGACTGCACTGAGGACTCAAATATTAATGTGTTTTTAATGCAGCTTTGCGCACATTTGTTTACGTTTTACAGAAATGAAACTTAAAACCACCTCATTTGCATAAGCTAAAAGCACTGAAAAAAAAACGCTCTCTCCTTGTGCCACTGATGCGTCAGCTTCTGTCGGACTAAAGGACACGACTCAGTGGAATATACGTGTTTTTTCTGTGACAGAGGATGTTCTGTTAATGGTGAGACTGTGCGTAAATTGCATGTGAGAACGCCACTGCCAACTACTGTTGTTGATGTGCAATTACACTTAGTTCTAGTACAGTACAGCAAAAAAACATGTTTCCCAGGGTCATACGCGCCCCCCCTGGCATCACGCCACGCCCCCCCAGGGGGGCCCGCCCCACTATTTGAGAAGCACTGAGTTAACCTAACCTAAACCAAACAAAAACATTTTTTCGGTCGGTTTTACAGTCGCCTCAAAAAGTTTTTAGACTCTTTTTTAATTTATTTTTCATTCATTCATTCATTCATTCATTCATCTTCTGCTTTTCCATTTTCTGGGTCGCGGGGGCAGCAGTCCAAGCAGATATGCTGCCCAGAACACAATGCACCAGCCCCCATGAGTCCTCCCGCAGGTGGTGGGTCCACAGGAGGGAATTTTTTTAAATAATAAATAATGTATTATTTATTTATTTATTTATTTATTTTATTATTATTATTATTATTTATCTATTTTATGTATTAATTATTTATTTACTTATTTATGTTTTTATTTATATATATTTTTAATGTATTTTATTTATATATTTTTGATTTTTGTATGCATTATTTTATTATTATTCTTTTTTTTTTTTTATCATAGTGCAGCCACAAACTAGACTCTATCTCAAAACTTAAAAGAGTCCACTATAAAGGACACAGATGAGGAGGATATATTAGAAGTCATGGTTGATAGTTGTAGCTTTTGTTGTGCATTTAAAAAAATCATGATTCATTATAAAATCCTGGACTATAGTATTCCAAATGACGTGTGTATTAAATGAAACGTGCAGATGCTCACCTGTGCGCGCTCATATATTATGGAGTGTTAGTGATGCCATTTCCGACTCAGTGGGCTCAGTGTCAGCTGTCACTCACAGACTACCGCAGGACACTGAAGGCATCTCTGCACGCAGGGATCAGCTTTACTCCGGGAAGGCTTGAATTCCTTTAGACTCCGCACTGTACTTTCGGTTAAGAATGGATGGCAATTAGCATAAAATATGTACAGTAATTCAGCTGCAAATACGCTGCGAAAACTCACGTACGCAAAATGTTTCAAAACTAAATGTGACATAGCGAAACGTATGAAATCTATTGATAAAAATAAAACAAAACAGTCTTTGTCATCACCTTTTTGTGCACTAATTTGTTTTTTGCACTATTTTTTCTTACCATTACTGTGTTTTATTACCTATACTGTAATATCGGACTTAAATGTCTACACTGAAGTGAGAAGCTTTCAGTCTCATTGTGAGTATGTATGATGTAAACTGTACATGTGAATAGTGACAATAAAAGGCATTCTATTCTATTCTATTCTATAAGAGTAAAACTAAGACTTAATACATCATGAAAAAATAGTGTTTAGGAATGATTCAGACTTCATTAATACTCAAAATGTCATTATAGTCAAATTATTATTATTATTATTTTAACCTAATTGATCTTAATCTTGTTTTTCTTGCTTTATATTGTGTATTGGAGTTTACTGTTTAAGTGTGGCTGTTTTTAAGTATAATATACAAATACATTTGACTTGGCTAATACTCTAACCTTAATTTGTAAACCTAGAACAGGGGTGTCAAACTCATTCTGGTCCGGGGGCCGTATCCGACCTACTTTGATCCCAAAGGGGCCGGATCAGAAAACTCATGGCAAATATACCCCAAAAATAGCAATAAGTCCAAATATTTGTGCAGAGAAACACAAATCTATTACAGAAGTCTTTTTTATTTAATCAACCCTTTCTTTTACAAAATATTATGAACAACCTGAAGCTTTAAGAAAAATCTAATTTCAACACAATAATACAGGTTTCCCATTCACCTCCGTGAACAAATAGGAATTAGTCCATTTTTCTTGGAAAATCCTGCACTCGGCGTCCACTTTTCTCATTTTTGACATTTTGCTGATGTCAACAGTCAAAACGATGGTCCTTTAAGAAAGAGATACTTTGTGCTAATATGCTGAGATGTGCAGAAAAGTGGCGCAGAAAATTACCAATATTTTAAAAGAAAATTAAAATATAATTAAAATATTTGAATAGAAAATCAGCCGAGGGCCAGATTAAAGGTCTTGGAGGGCCGAATCTGGCCCCCGGGCCACATGTTTGACACCCCTGACCTAGACTATGTAGTTACTGTGTATGAATTCTTCTTAATAAACTATTTGCTCATTATGAATTAAGTATTATTTATGCTTTATTACAGAAATAGTTAGGGATGCACCGATGTGAAAATTTTAGCCGATACCAATATACATGTACGATATTAAAGGTCCCATGGCATGAAATTTTCACTTTCTGAGGTTTTTGAACGTTAATGTGAGCTCCCCTACCCTGTTTAGCCCCCCCCCATGGTTAAAAGTTGTGAAATGTCTAAACTGAGCATTTGCGATCCTTTTCTGCGTTACAAAAAATCGGAGCTCAAACGGGCGAGTTTGAACAAGGCACCTTATTGACGTCAGATCGAAAAAAGAAATGCAAATGCAGTTCCACCCCCGTCTGTCTGTACTCAGCGTCTCTGTAAATCACGCCTAGAGAGTTTGGACTGTGAATGCGCTACACAATGCGAAATGCGTTTTTTTTATTTGCCTGGAGGCACGTCCGAGTGTTTCTAGGCTCGGAAGTCCTTTATCTGAGCCTCTGGACCTTTGAACAGCAGTGGTTTAATTTTATTTTATGTGGAAATGTGTTTATTTTTCAATGGAACGCTTCAAATCTCTCCCCCGTGCAAAAACAAGGAAATGAATCAGCTGAGCGCTCAGAGCAAGAGCGGAGAGTTTGGCCACGCCCCCACCCTCTACTATAGGCCATCTCTTTTCTCCTCATTTGCATTCAAGCAACAACGCCCAGAATAAAGAGTTTGAGAGAGATATTTATGACTCTTTCTCATCTTATCTCTGTTTCTCATGCACTGAGTGTTGATTTTGAAGAAGGATTCATTTACAGTATTAGGGAACCATTAAGGAGCCATATAAAAGCATCAAGAAGTACCATGTCATGGGATCTTTAATGTTGCTGTTATGGCCAATATCGATATTAACTGATACCGATTTTATTTAATTTTTTAAATTCTGAGATAACATTTTATACAGACTGAAAATCATGCAAAATGAATTTTTGAATGTCTTCTTTTATTTTCAGAACGTGTTTTGACTCCATAAAGCTGAACTTATTTTATTCACTAAACCCCTGTGAGAAAGTTTAGATTAAAAAACAAAAAACAAAAAAACACAAGGATGATAAATCACCATGTCACTCTTAATCTGCATTTCACATGGCTCCCACATCACCACAGATACTTCAGGTTTGGGGCCATTTTATGCATTGCCCAGAAAAGGAACTGCAACACATTTTGTCCAATTACAATAAACTTAAACATGGACAGATACAAGATAAATTATTATTTTATTATTATTTTTTTTTTCCAAAGCAAGATATTTATAGTACTGACAAATATCGGTCGTTAATATCAGCCCAGTTTTACACGTTGTTAAACTTTTGTTAATGCCTGATGTTAATACCGATATATTGTGCATCCCTAGAAATAGTTATTATAATGTTGTAGCCGTGCATTCTTTTTATAATCCTATTCTTTCGACTCACTTTGCTCTTACATGTCGTAGCTACTGTCTTAAAAATAAATTTCCCAAACTGCACTTAGCTTGAAATTTATGCCCAATTATTTGTAAAAAATTTGAACAACCCACTTGCATTGTTAGTCCCCGAGAAGAGAAACGTGTGGCTCTTAATGTTGCCGGTGAATAGTGGTTCAACATATGGCCCGGGCTCGGTGACAGAGCAGTGCGGATGAATAATGCATGTGCATGGCAGCAGTTTGGGCGCTGACTAATAGGGAGCATTATACCTCCAGCTCCGGCTCATGATGTATTAGAGCTGCGTTCGCCGCTCCTATTGTGTGGTTAGCATGTAGCAGTGTTAGCAATAAGGGTAAACACGGATAATAGTGCGAGGCTTGTTATTGCGGTCATGGGACTCCAGCACACGTGTTTAAAAAGCAAATAAGCAGGATTTTTCATAGCTGTGCTTAAAGAGGTGAGGTTGACATTAGAACGGCTAATTGCGGCGGCGAATTAATGAAAAGAACTACTAAAAATATTACATAATAACTATACAGGCTTAGTTAAAGGTGCACTGTGGAACATTTCTAGTGGAAGGGTCTGCCACATGCCTGTTTCCATGGTAATGTTATTGCTTTGTCTAGAATTATCTAGATTAAACCTGTTAAATCTGTCACGGGGCAGACGAGCAGGTTACAGCACTACACTACGTTACAGGTCAGATCTGTGGAGAGTCGCCCCTGTTCACTGAAGGAATTATTGTATTTTTGAGCAATAGAGACACCCGTAATTATTGATGGGAATCGAGAACCGGTTCCTGTTGAGAATCGATTCTGTGTGTTTCATTTCCACGGAAACGATTAGCAGTTTATCTAACGATTCTCTTAACGATTCTCTTAACGATATCATAGAATTTCTGCATCAAATGGAGAAATTAGGTGAAAGCAGCAGCTTGTGTCAACATTAGACTGTGCACTAAACCGGAACTAAACCAGGACTAAAACAGGACTAAAACAGGACTAAGCCGGGACTAAAACAGGACTAAAGCAGGACTAAAACAGGACTAAACCAGGACTAAAGCAGGACTAAACCAGGACTAAAGCAGGACTAAACCTGGACTAAACCTGGACTAAACCTGGACTAAACCGGGACTAAACCAGGACTAAAACAGGACTAAACCTGGACTAAACCGGGACTAAAACAGGACTAAAGCAGGACTAAAACAGGACTAAAGCAGGACTAGACCAGGACTAAACCAGGACTAGACCAGGACTAAACCAGGACTAAACCAGGACTGAAACAGGACTAAAACAGGACTAAACCTGGACTAAACCTGGACTAAACCGGGACTAAAACAGGACTAAACCTGGACTAAACCGGGACTAAAACAGGACTAAAGCAGGACTAGACCAGGACTAAACCAGGACTTAAACAGGACTAAAACAGGACTAAAGCAGGACTAAAACAGGACTAAAGCAGGACTAGACCAGGACTAAACCAGGACTAGACCAGGACTAAACCAGGACTTAAACAGGACTAAACCAGGACTAAACCAGGACTTAAACAGGACTAAAGCAGGACTAAAGCAGGACTAAAACAGGACTAAAACAGGACTAGACCAGGACTAAACCAGGACTTAAACAGGACTAAAACTGGACTAAAGCAGGACTAGACCAGGACTAAACCAGGACTAAACCAGGACTTAAACAGGACTAAAACAGGACTAGACCAGGACTAAACCAAGACTAAACCTGGACTAAACCTGGACTAAACCGGGACTAAACCAGGACTAAACCAGGACTAAACCGGGACTAAACCAGGACTAGTGCTAATCTTGGTGCTAATCAAACAGTTTGTTCTCCTTTTTCCCCCAAATTAGAATCGATAAAGAATCGAATCGTTAAGCAGTATCAATAATGGAATCGGAATTGTAAAAATCTTATCAATTCCCGTCCCTGCCCGTAATGAATAAATGCTAGACGGATGTTTAAAATCATCACCATGGAGACAAGCAGGTAACCAGAAAAGTTTAAGCCTGAAGAAAGACTTAACTCATAATGAACAAGTCGTTTACTAAGAATAATTCAGGTTTAGTAACTATTTAATTGAATTGATGTAATGTTGAAAAAGGGTCTGGTCTCTTCAAAATAAATGCAGATAATGTTCTGGTTTATCCAGGACAAAACAGGAGCTTGTATTGACCACCCCCTGGGCTATAGGAATATCACATGTCCTTGTGTACTTACAGTAAGCAGCTCAGGGTCAGAGGGTTTATCTGCACAAGTCCATCTTTAAACGCAGCATTTCTTGCTTTAAATGATTGGCGCCGCTTCCCTTCATGGTTCCTGCCTCGGCTGCACCTCACTCTGCGTTCAGTCTGCTGCCAACAACTTTTGGAAGGGAAATTTTTCAAATATTGTCACATTTTTGTTATGTTTAAATGTTTATCTTCTTTGTGAAATCCTCTCAAATTTAGTTGTTGTTTCCTTTAGTATTTGACAAAGACAATAGGTGTGTTGATATTTTATATTTCTTCAGAATAATCTAGTTCTCAGTCTTATAGTAGGTCACATTCTTTTGTCCTTTCATTCCTGCTGTCCTGCATTCATAAACTCACAATAAAATCTTGAGCGGTGACTCTCTTTTTTTTTTTAAAATAAAGCTGAAATATGAAACTTTTCTGGTGGAGCGCCCACTATCTCCATGGAGACCAACAGTTGACACCAGCAGGCTAAGGTACAGGTCAGATCTGTGGAGAGGCGAGTCCATATAATAGGATAATACATGTATTTTAAGCAATGTTTATGTTTATTTTTGAGCAACTTGCAGGTTTAAGCATAATTTCACAAATACAAACTCAAAATACAAACAAATACAAACTTATGTCACATGTCTCTGCGGTTCCTTTTGCTCAAAATGGAGCAGGTGGAAGTATAAACTTATTTACTCTAAAATAAAACACTTAAATGATTCAGTACGAGTTTGTACGCAAAATTGACTTGTGAGATTTTAGCCATGTTATAATGTTGTTCTTGGGGTTTATTTTTGACGAGTAAATAACATTATAACACAGACCAGAGCGTAATAGCGTAATATGGGATCTTTAATGATTGTACAGACTTATTATAATTATTTATTTCTTGATTGCACATACTTATTATTATTATTTATCTTAATTTTGATGCATGCTCATATTTTCCTACTGTTTCTGAAACTTGCATTGTGACACTGCAATTTCCCCATTGTGGGACATTATCTTATAATAATAATAATAATAATAATAATAATAATAATGCATTTTATTTAAAAGCGCCTTTCGGAACACCCAAGGACACTGCACAAGGTTAAAAACGAATAAAAAGCACAAACAAACAATACAATAAAACATAAAAAAAACAAAATAAAAACAAAATTAGGTAGGACAGTCTGAAGAGGTGGGTTTTGAGTCTGGATTTTTCTTATCTTATCTTATCTTATCTTATCTTATCTTACTTATACTGTGGAACAAGGCGCTTTGTGTTACAATTTTGTATGAAAGGCGCTTTATAAATAATGTTTGATTGATTGATTAAACAAAGACAGACAGGTAGCTTCTTGTAGTAACATAGCGCTTTAACGGTCTATCTGTAAGACTGATCAGAATGGTACAACAGTCGGAGCAGACCACCTGTTTCACATGTTTATACGAGAACACAAACATACCTGCCCCATCACAGGGACACTCGCCGAGCAAAGGCCACGGAGCAGTGTGTATGTGCACTGTAAACACGGTGTACACACACAGGTGGCCCACGGGCTTATCCTGCGACCAGAAACAGACCAGAGCACGAGAGAGAGCGTGTGTGTGTGTGTGTGTGTGTGTGTGTGTGTGTGCGTGCGTGCGTGTGTGTGTGTGTGTGTGTGTGTGTGTCCTCAGGGCGTCCCGTGTCCAGTGACCTGAGCGTTTAAGGGGTTGATGTGAGGACAAACACAGAAGCCGGGAGGGAATAATTACGTTACTACTAGCCCAAACTCTAAATATTTTTTATCGACCTCCAGCTCGTGGGCCCTAAGACTAGACTTAAAACTCGAGGGGACCAGGGCTTTCTCAGTGGTTGGCCCTAAGTTTAATAAACGCTCTGCCCCCTCATGTCAAAACAGGCCCCACACTGAAGAGTTATAAGTGTCGTCTTAACACCCACGTGTTTTTATCGACCTCCAGCTCGTGGCCCCTAAGACTAGACTTAAAACTCAGGGGGAACCAGGGCTTTCTCAGTGGTTGGTCCTAAGTTATGGAACTCTTTGCCCCCTCATGTCCAAACAGCCCCCACACTGGAGAGTTTTACGTCTCGTCTTAAGACCCACGTATTTTTTATCAACCTCCAGCTCGTGGACCCTAAGACTAGACTTAAAACTCGGGGGTGACACAGGGCTTTCTCAGTGGTTGGTCCTAAGTTTAATGAACTCTCTGCCCCCTCATGTCAAAATAGCCCCCACACTGGAGAGTTTTAAGTCTCGTCTTAACACCCACGTGTTTTTTATCGACCTCCAGCTCGTGGGAATTAAGACTAGACTTAAAACTCGGGGGGACCAGGGCTTTCTCTGTGGTTGGCCCTAAGTTTAATGAACGCTCTGCCCCCTCATGTCAAAACAGGCCCCACAATGAAGAGTTTTAAGTCTCGTCTTAAGACCCACGTATTTTTTATCGACCTCCAGCTCGTGGGCCCTAAGACTAGACTTAAAACTCGGGGGGTCCAGGGCTTTCTCTAAGTTATGGAACGCTCTGCCCCCTCATGTCAAAACAGCCCCCACACTGGAGAGTTTTAAGTCTCGTCTTAAGACCCACTTTTATTCTGTGGCTTTTAATACCGCGTGAGTTGTGGTCCTCTGTGTGTTTTTTTTTAATTGCTTTTGTTTTTAGTTATTTTATTATTATCACCACTTTATTTATTGCTATTTTAGTCATGCTTTTATTAAGTTTTATTGATTTTATGTGCAGCACTTTGGAAACTGTTTCTGTTTATAAAATGCACTACAGAAATAAAGTCAGATTGGAGTGGAACCTGCTGTAAATGTGTATGTTTATTAGTGTCTTTTTCGTTTTGTTATAAATAACCACTTTTGGCATGTGCAGTGCAGTCGTTCTATTATTTATTCACCTACTCGTGTGTTTTGAAGGTGCACTGTGCTACTTTTCTGATGACGAGAAAAAGGTCACGTACTTGTCTCCGTGGAGATGTTATTGATTGGAATGTAGCACGGTATGATATTAAACATAGCCGTCCAGCATTTATTCAATACAGGCGCTTCTATTGCTCAAAAATACAATAATTCCTTCAGTGAACGGAGGCGACGCTCCACAGATCTGAATCGTAACGCAGCGTATAGTGCTGTAACTTGCTCGTCGCCCTCGTGATAGATTTAAGGTTTATGTATCTGTACCGTGAAACATTCTACACAACGCAATGACATTTCCATGGAGATAAGCAGGTGGGAGACTCTCCGCTAGCAATGTTACGCAGTGCACCTTTTAGTATTTATTTATTCGTTTATTTGGAAGGGACAATGCATATTAATGAACGCACAATTTGTATAAGATCACACAAACCAACGTAAATATGCCGGATTTAGCACAGTGCTAATTTTCATCCGCAGTCCTAGACATAAAGATATAGCAAACAGTTAGAAAATATGTTGCAGTTGCAGACATTAGACCAGGGGCGTCAAACTCATTCTGGTCCGGGGGCCGTATCCAACCTACTTTGATCCCAAAGGGGCCGGATCAGAAAACTCATGTCATATATACCCCAAAAATAGCAATAAGTCCAAATATTTTCTGCTGAGAACCGTAAATCTATTACAGAAGTCTTTTTTATTTGTTGAATTTTTTCTTTTACAAAATATTATAATATTATGAACAACCTTGGTAAAGGGAGAAATTCAATTTGTCAACTGGGCAAAGTTTGGTCAAAGTCGTTTCGCAGCTCATCCAAGCTACTTCGTCATGGATGAGCTGCGAAACGTCTTCGACCACATAAACTTTGTCCAGTTGACAAATTGAATTTCTCCATTTACCAAGGATTCTACCTGGACGACTGAGGGATTCTTCTCACATTATGAACAACCTGAAAGTTTAAGAAAAATGCTATTTCAACACAAGCGTACAGGTTTCCCATTCACCTCTGTGAACAAATAGGAATTAGTCCATTTTTCTTGGAAAATCCTGCACTCGGCGTCCACTTTTCTCATTTTTGACATTTTGCTGATGAGGGTGTCACGGTCAACAGTCAAAACGATGGTCCTTTAAGAGCGTTTGGAAAGAGGTGAGTCTTCATTTGTGCTGCTCTGGTGGGAGGGGCCACGTACAGAGGCGCTGGAGACACTGCTAGGCTAAACTGCACAGAAAATTACCAATATTTTAATAGAAAATATAAATATTTGAATAGAAAATCAGCCGAGGGCCAGATTAAAGGTCTTGGAGGGCCAGATCTGATGTATGTTTGACACCCCTGCATTAGATAATTTAGTACATGTGTTATGATCACAAACATAAAAACAATTTAGTATCTATACAATAGTAGCATATAATTCAGTAAATGACAGTAAAAAGACAATAACTGTATATATATGGCTACTGAACACATTTCCAGACATGATCAGTAGTTCATAAACAAGTCAAATTCCCTCCTCTCTATCTCGGTGAGCATTTTCAGCACTAGAATTCAATCCCCAGAATAAAAAAAAAAGATAAAATTGTACGTTCATTCCATATCCCCACTTGCAAATCCTCCTCTGCGAACTTTCCCGACTCTCCCAGCTACAAAGTTGTTTAGCAGATTGCTAATTTATAGCTTTACAAGCCACTACAAATAAATGTCCGCAGTGATAATTTATGTGTGTAATTTATTTAACAAGATAAGAAGAAGTGGTCATAAAAGCGCTCTTCCCTCTGATGTTGACGTTTCTCACATTAAAAGTGAACAGGTGATGTGTGCTTCTAGTAATAGTTTTATAGGTGGATCCGAGCTACGGGCACTTTGTTATAAACAGCTCCATCATTAACGTTTCAGTCCCTCATCGCCTCAGTGAAACCTCTGGGCTTTGTGAAGAAAGTTAAACCGTATCTGGATTTTTTGTGTCTAGATTTACTGGTGTTTGTTACGTATTTCTGCAATCTCTGCGTTGTTTTTATCTGGGACAAAATGTAACGTCTAAGTGCTAAACCTGAGATAAAAAACGAAACAACATCTCCCCCGTATGACCTTTATCTCTATATAAATCCACACGAGTCGCTCATACCAGAATTTCTTAGAACTTTTAACTTCTTTTCAAATGTCTGAAGTTTTTAAAAAGCAAAAAACAAAAGCGTTAGATTGTCTTTTCTATCTTACTTTAAAAAAAACAACCTCAATGTGTGAAAAAAGTACTGTACTGTACTGTACTGTATGTTAACGCAGGACTGCAGTAAATACTTTAGTTTATGCAGTATTTGTATTACTTTAACGTCTGTATAAACGTTAACGAAAACCGAAAAGTGATATTTGAACAAGTCAAATTCCCTCCTCTCTGTCTCGGTGAACGTTTAAGCACTAGAATTCAATCAAAAAATCATAAAATTGTACGTTTATTTGATATCCCCACCTGCAAACTTCTTTACGAAAGCTTTACTTCTTTTCCAAATGTGTGTCTTAAGTTTTTAAAAAGCAAACAAAAGCGTCGGATTGTCTTTTCTATCTTATTTAAAAAGCTCAATGTGTGAAAAAAGTACTGTATTGTATGTGAACTGCAGTAAATACTTTAGTTTACGCAGTATTTGTGTTACTTTAGCCTCACTTTACACTGCAGACACTACTGGAACTGTATTTATGATGCTTTTTTTTTATCTATTTATGATACTTTTTATCTTTATGCTTGTTGTATTTTTATACTTCTGTAGCCGGGAGTCCGTCAAAATCACGTTACAGTTGCGTAATGACAATAAAAAACATCTTGAATCTTTGTGAAAATGTCTGGATAAACGTGATATTTGAAAATCTAACCTGAACAAAATGAGACAGAGCACGATTCTTCCTGGAAATGTTTTTAATTGTTTTGACAACTCCTCAAGTCACAGGCCAGTGAAGGTCAGAACAGTGCAGCTCACAATAATGTACAATAGTGCCCTCTCGTACTGGCAACGAGGGAGGTGAGGTAAATTCGGCTCAATGAAAAAACTTTACAACAACAACAACAGAGCGGCTGCTGCCTCCAAAAACATGTGAACCAAACTGGAATGAAGAATAGATCAATTTAAACATTTTTTTCTTTTCTTTTTTTAGATTATTATAAGTTAGAAGTGCTGAACGAAATCAAAAAAATACAAAAAAAAAATAAAAATCTGTGCCTTTTGGGGGAACAATTTTGGAAACACAGTCCTCGAGGAAAATTTCAAGCAAAAAAAAACACGAAATTAAAATTGTGACGCAGAGAATCGGGAGTACCGTATCTACAGCTTCAGTGCACGTTCCGCGCCTCTGCCTCTTTAGCCGCACATGCTACATTTAAAAAAAAATAAATTTAAAAATTAAAAAAAATAAAAAAAATTTAAATTTAAAAAAAAAAAAAAAAGGTGAAAGTGTCTCCGGCAGAGCATTCACTAAAACACAATATTTACATGACAACAAAAAAAGAAACAATTTAATAAAAATATCTTATAATTACAATAGTCTATTTGGAGTATACCTTCAGTGTATTAGATAGAGCTTTTGCTTTTCATATGTACATTCTTCTGATCAGAATTTTCTTCTTTGTCTTCACCTTTACAAACATTTTAAGGTTGCGCTTCAACCCAAAAAGCATCTATTTTAAACAATAGATGTCCCCAACTATGATTTTTTTAGTAAAGCTTTGCACTGGAGTCTGTTTTAATCAATTTTTTCAAGCACATTTCACAAACTTCTCATAGGGTTTTGCAAAAAGGGTCCACGTCTTTTTCGTATATCGACGTGGGAGAGTCGCTGGGAAGTTCATTTGGATGTCAATTTCATATTTGGAATTCCTTTTTTTTTTTTTTTGGGAAGGGGAAGAGAAGGGGAAGAGAAGGGGAAGAGAGAGGAGGGGGGTTCCTTTTGTGATTGTGCCTCCAGTTCAGTTCAGTTCAGTTGTTGTGAGTCCGTGCTGGCGCCCTGTGGAGCTCTGTGCACCTGTAAGACGGGATGAACAGGCACAAAATAAGGACACAGGAATGAGAGAAGGAGTAAAAAAAAAAAAAAAAACAGACAAGGAGGGAGGAGGGGGGAGTGGAGAGTGCTTGCAGACTGACTGGCGCCACTGACAAAACACAGTCCATGCTTGATCAACAACCCAAAACAATCCGGGTCACAGCACCGGGCTAGGTCTACATTCCCTTACACTAAACACACGCGGCTAATGCTAAAGGGCTGTGCTGTGCGAAAAGGGAAGCTGCGAATGGGACTTTTCACATGGGAAGCTGTTAGCGGAGATACCGAGGAGGAAAGAGCACGTTTCGAGACCTATTGCTACATCCACAGTGGCAGTTATTGCGCAAAGACACAGCTGCCGATTTCAGGTTAATCCACATTATAATGAGGGATTTAGACTCTGTTAAGATTGTATTCATTTTTATACATCGAGCGTGTCGGCGCGAACTCACACTTAAACGTCTAGCGCGGTGTCATCTTGCGTTTTGAGGTTTTAACGTGTCAAAACATATTAGGATTATAACCACAGCGCTGTGGAAAATGATAAAATGCTCTTTTTTTGGTACTTCTCTCATTTCAAATCAGGGCCTGCTTCATGAATTCACACAAATGAATCATCTAATAAACAGATTTGAAGTGAAAAATAAAGTAAATTAAAATTAGGCATATTTCTACACTTCAATTCATAGATTTAGAGAGTGGAGTTAATGTTTAAATGAAACTAAAAAGAGCTGGGAATACACAGTAAGACAATAGACAGTGGAATTTTCAGTTAATTAAAATATGTACAGTATGTCAAGTGTGTTTTGGGTTGATAAAATAAAGAATCCAGTTTGGAAATGATCTGTTTTGAGATCAGGAAGGACGCTGACAGAATGTTTAGTGTCTTATTTTTTGCCTCAATCTTGCTTCTGCAAAATTTTTGGGTGGACACCTTAAACGTCAGATGCCTTTGTCTGACACTAGCTTTTACTTTTAATACCACCCTATCGTTTTCAATTAAGCGAAGCGATCTTGGCCTCCAATTTTGACTCTACATTTTCACAACGCAGTGCACCGAGACAGTCTTAGCAAATATTTCTTGAACAAAACTGAGTACAGGAGTTGAAATGTCCCAGTATTTTATATTGACAAACTGAATCAGGCTGTTTTTTGGTGTTTTTTTAATGAAATATAACTGTATTCCTTTGTCCCTCAGCAATTATCAGGCTCACAACATCTGATCTGATGCTCTCCTAGGCCTTTGAAATCCAAAAATGTAACAAAAATAAGCATATATATCAGGTATTTCACAATTACGCAACATAGAAACATACAAAGCATTTAAATATGACAATATATGTTGAACTTACCACTACAGTGCTTATGTCTCAGCGGCATAAAATAGAGTCCTCGGGCTTTTTGACTATTGACGTCCTCTGCAAGACACAGAAGAAAGAAAACACGCTTTATCGGAGTGCGAGTGACACCAAACACAGGCGAGGGCCCCGGATAGAGAAATGAAATGCAGCACAGAGGCACAAAATGAGGCGAGTCCGGGCTATATCTACCCCCTTCTCCGTAATAATAAATTCTCTTATAGGCTATTGAATAACAAATTGGCCTTATTGTGCGCAGTGGAGTGGGCTGCGGACCGAGGCACTTAACCAATCCGTGGGATAAGGTGGGCCTCTGACACGCTCTGTCATTATGATGCAAATCAGAAAAGGCTGCAATCAAGTGCGCAATCTTATGGAGCAAAAAAAAAAAATGTGTCTGAAATGTGTCTTATTTTAAATGGCCTGTGCACATTTTTTTAAACAATGCGTAGACGAATTAAAGGGCACGTCTGGGGAAGTAACAGAGTGACAAAGAGGCTCCAGAAGGGGGCTGCGCTGCGCTTACCTGGTGGTCAATGTTGAGGACGGTGAGCGGTGTCCGGCTCGGGTTGGCCGTGTGTGGAGGAGGAGGAGGGCATGTCCCGCTGGGCTGTGTTTTCTGGAGCGTAGGGTGCGTCTCCAAGGCCAGCTGCAGGTCCAGGATGTAGTCTATGACGTGCTGAAGGATCTCCACTTTGCTCACTTTCTTATCCTGCGGAATGGTGGGCACCAGGCGCTTGAGGCGCGTGTAGCAGTCGTTCATGTCGTACTGCAGACAGAACAGGTCCTCCTCGTCCATCCTGCACCGGGAGATGTTGACGCTGTGCTTCGACAGAGAGTGCACCGCGGACGGATGACTGGCTCCACCAACGCCGCTGCTGGATAAGAAAGAGTGGGAGGAGTCCTGAGGGCGGACGGGACTAACAGCCTTCATCTTCTGGTAAAGGGGTAACAAAAAAAAAAAGAAGCCAAAGAAACGCGCTTACACGTTACGAGAGATTGTGCACTAGTCAAAGCTCGCAGAAGTCAACACATCCCGCGGACAATCCCTCAGACTCGACGCTCGCAGTGGACGCGGCGCATAGAGGTTTGGTTCATTTATAGAGGCTGAGCGGAGCGGGGGGAGGCGCCAGGCAGCCGGCTGACAGCTCCGAGAGAGAGGGAGAGGAGCTGGTCAATCAGCGAGCCCCTCTCTGCCCACAGACCCCAGGAGAGGGAAAAAAGGCGTGTCTCCTGCTGTGTGCGCGCGCTGCGGTGGGCTGCCAGGCGCGAGGAGGAGGATGATGTGAAGCTGTCCACTGTGCGCTGCCCTCCCGCACAAAGGAATAACTCACAATCTCATTATTTCTTTTATTTGGCATATCTTTTCACTTTTCTCACATTAGCCGTGTTCCGTGTTTGCAGTGGCACAGTCAGTGATGCGTAATTACGCACAGAATGCCGTCTGTTCTGGTGCTCGGAGCAGGAGCACCTGCTTTAGAGGAGAGAGGTCTTGTTTCGCATCAACAGTCCCACAGGAGCTGACCTGACAGCAGCCAAAGGATAGAAAATCAATAAACAGCGAGATAGATTTATGCACAATAGCAGCAGGCTGCAGTGTCTGCACCAGACTGTACAGAGCACACCTTTGGCACAAACTGGATGCAGTGAAATTTCTTTCTTCTTCCTTTGCCACTCTTATTAAATATTAAGACAGCGTTCTACATTTCGCCTCTGCACTTACAATTAGGAGGGCACTTTGGCTTTGTTACAAGTGCTGCAATATTCATATAATATACTTACAGATGCGCTCTTCATCCTCCAATTAAAGACAACCATTTCCCAGTGCCAGCAGAATATGGATATGAGACACATGTTTTATCCTAGTTTATTAACCAAGTGATAAAATCTCTGTGGCGAGTGAGGCGGTGGTAGCCAAAAACACTCATGAAACAATCATCACACTGAGGAACTTTCACAAAGTATAAACTTTAGGCCAATTATCAAGCTTGAATTTCACGCACACTTACGTCTTTTTTCTAAAATGACAAGGTACTGATTAATATCGTGGGGGCTGCACAAATGTTACATTTGTCAGACGCTACTCTAACAAACACTCAGATTCCTTTGATGCTATGGAAACAATTCACGAGAGTCCAACTAACAAAATAGTGAAAACCGTGGCTCCTTATCAATGGTTTGCTAGTGCTTAGTTTCACTGTTCCTATAGTAACACCAAACTTCATTCAGGCTTATACCAAACACACTCTATCTCTTTAAAACAATGGAAACTCACATACACTTTGGCCTTTTTATGTGGACAATGGTCAGAAGAGGTTCAAAGGGACATTTACAGTTCATAATCGTCCCTAGTGTACAAAGATGACTTCATATCCCCGCTGGCTTCTTTCAGCTGCTGACAGTGTGTTTGTATGGTGCAGTGAGAGGTCTGTTAGTGCCAGTCCTTCTCCTCTCTGTGTGTTATTGTACGGGCGCATTCCTCCAGTCCGTACGCCGCGCCGTTCCCTATTGAGTGTCCCTCCGGCAGACTGCCCGGCGCCACTCACGGGACTCACTGCTGCCATTCACACCCTGTGCCCCTTCTCTCCTCTCCTACCTCATTCATCCTTTCTGTCCCCCCATTCCTTTTAGCTCACTGTTCAGTTTTAAGTGTTTTTGAAGTCTTAAGAAGTAAGGGCCCCACGGCTTAAGACTTCCCAGAGATGACACCCACCTTCTCCCCAGGTTTAATGTGGCAAACTTTATGGGAACCACCACGGCCTCTTCCGTCATGAATATTGAAAGGGTTTTAAATGGGTGTTGTCTTCCTATCTCTCTGTGCTTCCTCCCTGGTCGGCGTTGCCAGGGGAAGGCACTGTTCCTCTCAGAAATGTGCGCCGGGTCCAGGGACGACTTCAAAGGGGGCACTGGCATGAATGTTTGATGGAGGCCTTTACACCAGCAACATGGGGTATGGACTGGGTGCATATGGGCGACACACGAACAAGCACTCTAGACTTTTGTATTAACATATTTAAGTTCAATTTTAAAGTAATATATGCTATATTTTGTGTTGTAGATTTGAAAAGTGTATCATTTAAAGGGATAGTGCGTGTTTTATTATGTTAATCTGTATGGGTTTCCTTCTAAAAGTTCCGTGTGTTGACACCGGTTTACCTCTGACAGTCTCAGCTGATCCCGGTTCGGCTCGCTTTCTGGAGCCCACGTAAGTAGGTCCGGTAACTTCCCTGGAACATGAAATAAAGCTTGTTTTTCTTCTCAAAACAAAACATTTGTCCGAAAGGTGATATATTTGCGTCCGAAACAGTTGTCCACGAAACATCCAGCAGCGTACTTGGCGTTCGTGTATTGTGTCTTTCGACTCGTATCACTGCGCGTATATTAGCTGTATTAGCCTGTTAACCTTTAGCGGAAGTGTACGGCAGATGCGGTCCGCCGTAAGGGGAAGTTTACAAGTGAACAGGCTAATACAGCTAATATGTGCACAGTGATACGAATCGACAGACACAATACACGAACGCAATCTGCGCTGCTGGATGTTTCGTGGACAACTGTTTAAATATATCACCTTTCGGACAAATGTTTTGTGTTGAGAAGAAAAACAAGCTTTATTTCATGTTCCAGGGAAGTTACCGGACCTACTTACGTGGGCTCCAGAAAGTGAGCCGAACCGGGATCAGCTGAGACTGTCAGAGGTAAGCCGGTGTCAGCACACGTAACTTTTAGAAGGAAACCCATACAGATTAACATAATAAATAAAAAAAACGCACTGTCCCTTTAAGGTCCTATATTACACAGATTTGATTCTTGTGAGCTTTAAGTCTTGTTATGAAGCTGTTTCCTCATCAAAATCATCCTGGAGTCCTAGAGTTGTGTTTTGTTTCATTGTTTTCACACAAATGTTTGAGGAATTCTTTATTATTCGTCTGTCTACATCAGTGTTTCCCAACCTTTTTTGTCTTGTGTACCCCCTGAGCCTTTTTGTCACACCTCGAGTACCCCCTCACTCATACGTGTTGATAATTCTCCAAAAGTAGAACGTGACACAACAGATTATTAAATGAAAATCATTTTATTTAATCTCCTTAATTTGAACATTTAATTCTCAGGCATTTTCTCTCTTTTCTTTAACTCAAATTAGAATTAAAAAATTCCCAAAAATCTCACAGCGACACTGCCGAGTACCCCCTGCAGTGTGCTCGCGTACCCCTAGGGGTACTTGTACCCCTGGTTGGGAAACACTGGTCTACATCTCTAAAGCTCAAAACTCTCTGTACCACCTTGTGATGTCATGAAGGTGTAGTTTTCAAGCTAACAGCTACATTTGAACTTTATTTCAGTAGAGACTGCTAATTCCCAAAGCTGAAGTCGTCCAAATGATTCCTCTGAAGGCGTATGGGGGTTTAAAAACACAGTAGAACACTTCCTGTATTACCACATGACATCACAAGGTGGAAAAAAAACCTCATTAAAATGTGTGAATGAAACAAAACACAACTCCAGGTCTGTTTGTGATGAGGAAACAGACTTTTAACAGTGTAATATGGGCCCTTTAAAGGAAAATTAACATTTTTTTTTTTTACAATCTTCTTTCGGCAATAAAACAAGTAGTTTTACTCACCCATAGCAGTTTGGTGTCAATTGGAGCAGTATCGCAGAACTTATGTTGAGCCGTTCTGTTCTACTAATGATCCCGTATCCGTTAGCGTGAGTGCTCGGGGCATTACTTTGCGCTCTCCAAATAACACAAACTTTAGCACTTTTCACATCACAGAAGATCGCTGTGTCAGGGTAGACTTTTAGTAGATTCCAAAACGGCCTGAAACCCGATATCGCAACAGAAAAGTAAAGTTCAGAGCGGTGTTAGCTTCTTTCGGACTAGCGGTGTTTACAAAACAGCTGAGTTCACGCATGCGCACTGTCCTCTCTGATGACGTCATCTAATGAAACTATAGCTGGATATCGGGTTTCAGGCTGTTTTGGAATCCACTAAAAGTCTACGCTGACACAGCGATCTTCTGTGATTTGAAAAGTGCTAAAGTTTGTGTTATTTGGAGAGCGCAAAGTAATGCCCCGAGCATATGATACGAGCACCATGTTAACGGATACGGGATCATTAGTAGAACAGAACGGCTCAACATAAGTTCTGCGATACTGCTCCAATTGACACCAAACTGCTATGGGTGAGTAAAACTACTTGTTTTATTGCCGAAAGAAGGCTCAGATTGTAAAAAAAAACGTTACTTTTCCTTTAATACATTTTGCTCATATAAACCACATCTTTTGAACACTTCTCACATTGTTTCTGCCCTGGTCAGAAGTTTTATCTTTAAGGTTCATTATAGCACTGAAGCAGGCTCACACAGTCCCTGTAAGACAAACATTCTAATCCAGTGATAGTTGGTGTGAAAAGTTTGTGAACCGCTCATGCTTCTCTATCTGTGGTGTTACTATCTTATTTATGAAGTACGCTCTATCCATTACCCCGTGTATTTCTTTTGACATTATCTCGTAGCAATAACCTTGTAGACAAAGCGCATCTATCTAAAGTGTAGGGACAGGAATGTAAACAAGCTGATCTTTGACTTTTTGTGCTCGCTAACCTTGTTATAATCTATCCCCGACCGTCTTCTTCCTTGTACCAAGTCGGTGAAGCGTGCGCTGACCTCAACTTCAGCAAACTTAAAGGCGCATTGTGTAACTTTTTCAGTTGGGGGTCCGTTAATTCCTTGTTTCTATGGACGTGTCATTGTTCTGCCTGTCTACAGTATGACATTAAACAGCTCTGCCGTACATTTATTCAGTTAGAGGTGGTTTTATAGCTCAAAAATGTCAATGATTTTTTTTTTTAAGGTCCTGTATTACACAAAATAGACACGTGTGAGCTTTACGCCATGTTATAATGTTGCTACTTCCTCATAGACACACCCGGATTTGTGTTTTGTTTCATTCACACATGTTTGAGTAACCCTTTATTATTAGTGTGTCTGCATCTCCAAAGCTCAAAATGCTCCGTTCCATGTTGTGACGTCAAAGTTTTCAAATTAGCAGCTATTTTTACCTTTTGTTCGGTAGAGATAATCCAAATAATTACAGTGGTCCCTCGCTCTATCGCGGTTCACTTTTCGCAGTCTCGCTGTTTCGCAGATTTAAAAAAAAAAAAAATTAAATAGTGTATGAACATTGTGTTGTGCGTCCTGATTGTCTTCTCCTCCGTGTCTCCTGTGCAGTACAGAATGTGTTCAGTTTGACACATTTATATAGATGTTATAGAGGGGGGACCCGGGGGGGCTCCGGGAGTCCCGCTGGATGCACGAGGAGCCCAGACATGAGTCACTGGATCTGTAGGAAGTCCAGACCGGAACTAAGACATGAGGACCAGACCGGGACTATTTTATTTATTCATTTATTTGGAAGGGACAATGCATATTAATGAACGCACAATTTGTATAAGATCACACAAACCGACGTAAATATGCAGTATTTAGCACAGCGCTAATTTCCATCCGCAGTCCGCAGACTAGACCGGAACTAGACCAGGACTAAACCAGGTCTAAACCAGGTCTAAACCAGGACTAAACCAGGTCTAAACCAGGACTAAACCAGGTCTAAACCTGGACTAAACCAGGACTAAACCTGGACTAAACCTGGACTAAACCAGGACTAAACCAGGACTAAACCAGGACTAAACCTGGACTAAACCAGGACTAAACCAGGACTAAACCTGGACTAAACCTGGACTAAACCAGGTCTAAACCAGGACTAAACCAGGACTAAACCTGGACTAAACCTGGACTAAACCAGGTCTAAACCAGGACTAAACCAGGACTAAACCAGGTCTAAACCTGGACTAAACCAGGTCTAAACCTGGACTAAACCAGGTCTAAACCTGGACTAAACCAGGTCTAAACCAGGTCTAAACCAGGTCTAAACCTGGACTAAACCAGGTCCAAACCAGGACTAAACCACCGCATTATTCTGTATTAACCCCCCTTCCCTCCCACGCTTCACTATTAATACATTTTGTTGAAAATCTACAAAAGTTTGAGTGTTTAAACAAGAGAAATGTGAGAAAACGTTAATTCCAGTCTGAGAAAAGTGTAGAATGTGTGTGGTGAGGCGTTTACAGCCTTAAAACATGTAGAATAATTGTAAAATATAAAGTTGTCCTACGGATTTCACTTATTACGGGGTATTTCTGGAACCTAACCCCCGCGATAAACGAGAGACCACTGTATAACAAAAATGTATGAAATTAAAAAAAAAACACAGTGGAGCACTTCCTGTATTTCCTGTCTGAGAGTAGAACTCATTTTAAATACGCATGGTTTGTGTGTTAAACGTGTGAATGAAATAAAACACAGCTCCAAGTATGATTTGGATGAGGAAACAACATTCTAACACATATCAGAAAATAGCGTTTCCCAAAAAACAAAGAGGAACCATGAGTTAGCAGTATCTGTAGCTGGCGGTGTGTGTTTGCTTTCTCCCCTGTACACTTCCTTAATTGAGCCCTCTTCTGGCTATGACTTCCCCTAAGGTTTATGGCACAGATGACTTGGGACTCAACTTGGTAACTAGAGACTCATTACTAGATAAGCCTGATCGGGGGCCAGGGCATTTGTTGTGGCTACAGAATGCATACACAACTAACTCTGCTAACAGACAAAAACCTGCTTTATTGTGCGATTTTAACTGTAAATAACTAACGTCTGAGTGTGTACGTTTTGCTGCGACTCCTCTTGCCACATGAATGACACAATGGACTCTCGTTTGCAAAGGGATGTGTTTGCAAAAGTGGAGGGTTGAGGTGGTAAACAGTGGCAGATGTGATCGGGCTATTCCCATATGTACAAGAGACAGCCCGAGACCTACACTGCAGACACAGCTCTGTCTGAGTTCAGTTGCATTTAAAGGGACAGTGTGTAAGATTTTACCCGTTAATTACCGAAATTGAAGATACCCATTCAAAAATACATTGTTTTTCAAGCCTTTTCACTTCCATCATGAAATCAAAGTATTCTGTTGGACTTAGATATACCTGCATAAAAGAAAGAAAGAAGAAAGAAAGCTATGCCTTTATTAGTCCCACAGTGGGGAAATTCCATTTCTGCATTTAACCCATCCTGTTATCAGGAGCAGTGAGCAGCACATTACTGCGCCCGGGGACCATCTCCATGATCTTCTTGCTTCGGCTTGGTCAGGACCTCAGCTGGAGGATTTACCTATGGTGCATGTTTTGGGTTGATGGGGGAAACCGGAGTGCCCGGAGGAAACCCACCCAGACACGGGGAGAACATGCAAACTCCACACAGAAAGGCTCGGGCGACCCGGGGATCAAACCCAGACCATGCATGCAAACTCCACACAGAACACACACGGAAAGGTCTGGGCGACCCGGGGATCGAACCCAGAACCTTCTTGCTGTGAAGCATGAGTACTACCCACTCAACCACCGTGCCGCGGGGATCTTCCCCATGCAGAGGCAGCCATTTTGATTACGAGAGCCGCAGAAGGACATTTGGGCTCCGCCTTCGCCTTCGCCTTCGGCAAGGCTCGTGACGCGTTTGGATAAACAACGACAAGCATGTTGCCGGATCACATGTCGTAATGGATCTAACACATTTTGGACTAAATTGTTTTACTGGATTTTATTTGCTGGATCCTTACGGACAGATTGAGGCCAAGTTTATGGTGAAATACTGAGTTTGACCTGTCCAGAGCCTTCAAAGGTAAGCTAAGTAACAAACCTCATTTTGTGCTTTTCCGTATAAAAGCCCCATGTGCTCGGGGAGTGATTGTTGTGTCGGGAAATGAATTGCATAGTCAAAAAGAGGAAACTGTAAGGTTTCATTTTATGTGTAGATTCTCATGGTACACGATCGGGAATGTGTGCTTTCATGCGAAAAAAAAAACAGTGAACGGGACTGTGTTTTATTTATACAGTAGCGCCGGGTGCGCTTCACGCGTTTGTGCGCGGGTATGTGAGCTGTCCGTGTTACGGCGCGCCCAGGTGACCCTCGAGGTCTGCCGTAGCTAAAACAGGAAGCGCAATAGCACCATCCACCTATGCGCCACGAATCCTACACACTGGACCTTTAAGAAGACATACGAGGGCCATTCAAAAAATTCAAATGCCATGAATTCAAAATGAGTCGAACTAGTTCAACAAAATGACCTTGAATCGTACCACTGATGACTTATAAACACATTTGACAAGTTTTGGCATTCTAGCTTTGTTATTCGAAGAGTTACGTTACATATTGCACAACCCACTTTTTTGACCCTACAAAATGAGCCAATCTGAAGTCTGAGCAAACATTACATTTCTAACAAAACTTCAATGGAAACCTAAAGAAATTATTGAAGCTTTGCACAATATTTACGGATGTTTTTTTCCTATTTCCAAAGTTGAAGGAACATTTAAAAGGAACAAGATTTCAGTCCGTACTTGAAGCGAAGAGGGAGGTTGTGACTTCGTTGACTAGACAAGCTCCAGAAGTCTATCAAGAAGGAATTTTTCGGTGGAAACATCGCTTGCAGAAGTGTATTGACCTAGGTGGATGTTATGTAGAAAAAATCAAGTTGTTTTTTAATTGGTCTTAGAACTTTTTGAATGACCCTCGAATTATGCTTGAAGGACAATATTTATTTAGTTTATTCATTTATTTGTATCACTTATTTGTCCCCGAAGGGAAATTTGTCCTCTGCATTTGACCCATCCTTTATTCAGGAGCAGTGGGCAGCACATTACTGCGCTCGGGGACCATCTCCATCTTCATCTTCTTGCTTCGGTTTGGCCAGGACCTCAGCTGGAGGATTTTACCTGGTGCATGTTTTGGGTTGGTGGGGGAAACCGGAGTGCCCGGAGGAAACCCACCCAGACACGGGGAGAACATGCAAACTCCACACAGAAAGGCCCGGGCGACCCGAGGATCGAGTTTTTGTTTTTTGTTTTTCCTCGAGTGATGCAGAAAAGATTCAACTCTATAATAAAAGGAGAAGTTCAATTTGTCAACTGGACAAACTTTGTCCAGTTGACAAATTGAACTTCTCCTTTTATCATGGATTCTACCTGGACGACTGAGGGACTTTTCACGCATTCAACTCTATACTTGAGACTCTTTGAAATGTGTAAAAAATATTGCATAAATGAAAATGCTGAAAAAAGGGCAACTGCAGAAAATCAGTCCTGCAGTTCCGAACAGGAAGTCACTGATCCCGCTTCCATTATTAAAGGAGAATTCACGTTTTTTTACAATCTGAGCCTTATTTCGTTAATAAAACAAGTTGTTTTACTCATCCATAGCACTAAATTTGCGTGAGAAATGCCATGTGTGGCGTGAGAACACGTCGAATTGCGTGTGTCACACTCTCAAAGCGTGAGACTAGAGAGCCCTACGTTAACGTGAATGTTCAGGTCACCAAAATAACACAAACTTTATCACTTTTCAAATCATAGAAGGTCAATGTCTTAGTCTACACTTTCGTTTGAGTCAAAAGTGGCCTGTAATCCGAGATTTAGCCATAGTTTTGAGTAGATTTGATGCTTGTATTATTATTACTATTTTCATTATTATTATTACTTATTATTATTATTACTATTTTTTATTATTACTTACTTTATCCCATCATTGCCTGCATGCACTTTTCTTTCTTGTTCAAACTGTCCTGGAGCTACTGTGGCAAGTAAATTTCTCCTGTGTGAGATCAATAAAGTCTTATCTTATCTTATCATAGATGAGGAGGACAGTGCGCATGTGCTCAGTCACAGCTGATTTCGCTCTCAGCTCTCGGGACCCAAACATGAAAGGCAAAGCTGTAAGACGTTTGGACCATCGTGTTTGCAGTACCCACTTCAGTCAGGACGATTTTTTACCACCAAAGGAAAAGAAAGAAGGCCAGCGGATTCAGCGCACGATTCTGAGAAGTAATGCGAAACCGATGGCTGTTCTCTGCTGCTCCTAAAACTGTCTCCGTTTCTTTCTTTCCGTATCCATTCTGTCTCCTCATCCGTATACAGTGAACCCTCGCTGTATCGCGGTTCACTGTTCGCGGCCTCGCTGTTTCGCAGATTTTTTTTTTCACATTTTTTTTTTTTTTTTTTTCAATTTTTTTTATAGTGTAACTTTTTTTTACAGTGTAACATTCTGTCCTGCGCCCTGATTAGCTAAGAGACTAGACCAGGACTAAACCAGGTCTAAAGCAGGTCTAAACCAGGACTAAACCAGGTCTAAACCAGGACTAAACCAGGTCTAAACCAGGACTAAACCAGGTCTAGACCAGGGATGGTAGGGACAGAGTCTCTGATTTCCTTCACGAGAGCGCCTGGGTGACAGGAGGTGTGGCCTTTGTTTACTTGCACGAGTCATGGAAGAGAGTGCGAGCCGGACCATGGAAGAGCCAAGAATCAACATGGACGGGCCGGGGGAGCCGCAGCGGGGAGAGCCGCATTCGAGGGAGCCGCAGCGGGGGGAGGACACTCGCGCGCACAGAGGAGACAGTGGCTCTTTCCCGTCACGCCGAGAGGACGAACCCAACCCCGTCCTAGAGAACTGTGCATTGATAGCGGTCTGATTTTGGAGCCGGGGTGAAATGCAACCAACTCTTGTGAGCGCAGGTTGGTCTTACCTGGTCTTGTGGTGAGGACTGGTGCCCCCAGTCTCAGAAAGGTGTATAATGTGTCTGGTGAAGCGTTTTCAGCCTTAAAACATGTAGAATAATTGTAAAATATAAAATTGTCCTACTTCGCGGATTTCACTGATTGCGGGCTATTTCTGGAACCTAACCCCCGCGATAAACGAGGGTTCACTGTACTCCTCTTCAGTCCTCCACTGTCCTCCTCATCTACTCGAAACTATGGATAAATCTCGGATTACAGGCCACTTTTGACTCAAACGAAAGTGTAGACTAAGACATTGAGCTTCTGTAATTTGAAAAGTGACAAAGTTTGTGTTATTTTGGTGACTGCAATCGCCTGCCCCAAGCACTCACGTTAACGGATATCGCTAAACTACATCTCCAGAAATGCTCCAAATGACACCAAAGTGCTATGGGTGCGTAAAACAACTTGTTTTATTACAGAAATAAGATTGTAAAAAACGTTAATCCTCCTTTAAGTCCATTTAGATCAATACTGTGGTTTACATTGAACAGAATCACTGACTGGCAGTTGTATTGTATTTCTACTGCACTGCATACTGCATGAGTAAATTAACAGAACATATTGTTATACCTTTGTTGTATATATATTTATGTGGCAACCAAAGAGCAGCGTGGTGCAAAAGTTCAATGAAAGCCATATAAAACACCCACATAGCCGATGATTCCAAAAGCGTTATTTTAACCTGAGACATCAAGGACATATGGCTAAAAATGTACTAAACGCCTTTACTTAGGAAGGTTAAATAGTGGGCTGATTTATGAGCACCAAGGTTTTTTTTAGACCCCGAAGTACAACTATATGCAGTACACTGCGCTATCCAGATGCAAGGGCAGAAGGCAATTATAAATAATCCTCCTCTAAAGCGGTAAAACCATATGCAACCATTTTGAACTGAAGGCCCAAACTGTCCAAAGCACACTTTTAAGTACGCAAGGGTAAAATAGGTACAGTTATTTATAGCCAACAATATGGTGAATATAGAAAAGTCACATTTAGTTTCAAATAGATTGAAGAATTGTAGATTTCAGATTGCAAGTTACATTTTATTGTTCAGAGATTGCTCAGTTTTTGCAAATTTCAAGTTCTTTCCTGTGTTACTGTTTGAATAGTGGTGATTATTTAGCCAAGCAAAAACAAGTATCACTGTATACAACAATTACCATGCACCCGCTCAAACAGGGAGTCAGAGTAATAGCTTGGCTTCTTTTACTGCTCAACAGGGGTGCTCAATACGTCGATTGTGGGCCAAGTGTCAGTCGATTGTCAGGGCTTAATGCTCAATTCCAATTTTTTGGTGAAATCCGATTTTTTGCGCATTCGCCCTGGAGGACACGAAGAGGTCACACACAGCGAGCGCGCTCAGTGTTTACGGAAGTCACCGCAAGTGAAGTTGCTGTAGAACTTGCTTCGCCGCTTCACTGCAGGCATGAAAATCCCTCACCTTAAGGTTCGGGATATGTCCCTTTCTCCGGAGCTCCGGATAATTAAGGTACAGCGCGATACACGTGGATACGCGAACTATCGACAACACGGCAAACTGTTACTACCTGACCGCATTCTTATGGGGTGAGTCAGATTATCATGTTATTTCTGCATCAAAGGGACAGATTAGCTGAGAGCAGGGGTCCGGGACTATACCGGGACTAAACCAGGTCTAAACCAGGACTAAACCAGGTCTAAACCAGGACTAATCTGGGACTAATCTGGGACTAATCTGGGACTAAACCAGGACTAAACCAGGACTGAACCAGGACTAAACCAGGTCTAAACCAGGACTAAACCAGGACTAAACCAGGTCTAAACCAGGTCTAAACCAGGTCTGAACCAGGACTAAACCAGGTCTAAACCGGGACTAATCTGGGACTAAACCAGGACTAAACCAGGACTAAACCAGGTCTAAACCAGGTCTAAACCAGGTCTAAACCAGGACTAAACCAGGTCTGAACCAGGATTAAACCAGGACTAAACCAGGTCTGAACCAGGACTAAACCAGGTCTAAACCAGGACTAAACCAGGTCTAAACCAGGTCTAAACCAGGACTAAACCAGGTCTGAACCAGGATTAAACCAGGACTAAACCAGGTCTGAACCAGGACTAAACCAGGACTAAACCAAGACTAAACCAGGTCTAAACCAAGACTAAACCAGGTCTAAACCAGGACTAAACCAGGTCTGAACCAGGACTAAACCAGGTCTAAACCAGGTCTAAACCAGGATTAAACCAGGTCTGAACCAGGACTAAACCAGGTCTAAACCAGGATTAAACCAAGTCTGAACCAGGACTAAGGTGTGTGTGTGTGTGTGTGTGTGTGTGTGTGTGTGTGTGTGTGTGTGTGTGTGTGTGTGTGTGTGTGTGTGTGTGTGTGTGTGTGTGTGTGTGTGTGCGTGTGTGGGTAGATCTCGGCACACGATCATCCTCAAAAGTAGATCCCGGTCAAAAAAAGTTTGAGCACCCCTGCTGTACAAATATATCTGTCTAACAGTTCAGCTCCAGTCTGTACCATTTTCACACAACAAGTGCCAAGTATTGAGTAAAAAAATGAAAGATAAAACATTCTTTTTTTTATTTTTATTATTTAAAATTTGAAACATTTCTGAAGTTCTGCTTTGCCTTTCTAACCTTGACGGGCCTTCTGTATTTATCCCGTAATGAACCAATGATCTGAAACTGTGTGAGCGTCCATAGACCAGGACTGCATACTAAACCTGCCGTGCCTGTGTAGCCCTCCCAGGTGAATCCCCTCCTCCTCCTCCTCCTCTCTCTTCCCTCTCTCTCTCTATCCCCTCCCTCTCTCCCTCCCTCGCCGTTCACTCTCTTCTCTTTGACTCTGACAGCGCTGGTTCAGATGTGTGGGCTCCGCAGGGTCACATGACTTCTGTCCCAGCTGTATGTGTCTGTGGCTAACACCGGTGTCACCATCAGGCCCAGCTGCTGCAGTTTGCACAACACTTTACAAGAAACACAGGATTTGTTGCAATACTTTGGTTTAGTGTTTTGAAAGAAGTCTGAAGTTTTGTAAGGATCATGTAGTAGAAGTAAAAGCATACAGTACATACTAATAATAACTTTTAAAGGAGAATTAACATTTTTACAATCTGATTATTACCTTATTTCTGTAATAAAACATGTTGTTTTACTCACTCATAGCACTTTGGTGTCATTTGGAGCATTTCCGGAGATGTTTTAGATTAGCGATATCCGTTAACATGAGTGATCGGGGCACGACGTTACAGTCACCAAAATAACACAAACCTTAGCACTTTTCAAATCATAGAAGCTCAATGTCTTAGTCTACACTTCCGTTTGAGTCAAAAGTGCCTCTAATCCGAGATTTATCCATAGTTTGGAGTAGATGAGGAGGACAGTGCGCATGTGCGGAGTCACAGCTGTTTTGCAGATAAGAAGACGCTAATAACTTTTCTGTTGCGAGCGACACATGGCAGAAGATTGGGACTTTGAGGCTGAAGAGGACTTATGGAGGACTGAGGACTGAAGAGGAGTATACGGATGAGGAGACAGAATGGATACGGAAAGAATGAAGTGGAGACAGTTTCAGGAGCAGCAGAGAACAGCCATCGGTTTCGCATTACTTCTCAGAATCGTGCGCTGAATCCGCTGGCCTTCTTTCTTTTACTTTGCTGGTAAAAAAATGGTCCTGACTGAAGTGGGTACTGCAAACACAATGGTCCAAACGTCTTACAGCTTTGCCTTTCATGTTTGGGTCCCGAGAGCTGAGAGCGAAATCAGCTGTGACTGAGCACATGTGCACTGTCCTCCTCATATACTCGAAACTATGGCTAAATCTCGGATTAGAGGCACTTTTGACTCAAACGAAAGTGTAGACTAAGACATTCAGCTTCTATGATTTGAAAAGTGATTTTAAAAGTTATTTGGTGACTGCAATCGCCTGCCCCAAACACTCACGTTAACAGATATCGCTAAACTACAACATCTACGAAACTGCTCCATATGACACCAAAGTGCTATGGGTGAGTAAAACAACTTGTTTTATTACCGAAATAAGGCTCAGATTGTAAAAAACGTTAATTCTCCTTTAGCAATTTGAACACTAGTGTCAAAACGTAGTCAAAACGTATTCAGCAACCCAAAGAATGCCTTGCAAGATGATAGTAAGGCATCCATATAGCCTGCAGATGTGTTCCAAACATAATTCATTTACAAAAATATGTACTGACTTTAGTAGCTCGTATGGTGAGAGCATGTGAAATGTTCCCTTCTCTAATCTGTGGTAAATAAATGAATAAACAACAGAATATGTTTTACACTATAATATTCTAAGGTATTCTAAGTATTCACAATACAGTACTGTAATTTACCATGCAACAAAATATGTATTTGAATGTACGTGGAAAGTATTTGAAATTTGAAACTATTCCTTATTCTGTATCCAAACACATTTTTAAAGCATTCTCCCCAACACTGCCAATGTCTTTCTTCCATAGCCCATTCCATTTTTGTTTTTGTTGTGACATTAGGCCACACAAGTTAACACATTTTCAGGGAAATATTCAAATACATGTAAGTAAATGAATGCAAATAAAACAAATGAGAAAACAACCACTAAATTGCACATTTCCTGTGTATCTCTGCATACATTTATAGTGTAGTGCTGTCCACATGTAGCTGTGATGGTGGAGCTGGTCCTCTCCAGGTGACAGAGTTTGCACAACATGTCTTATTCCCTCATGAGTGCAGCAGCTAAACAGCACAGCTCCTCTGTCATTTACACAGGTGCATCCACTGTTTACTCTGCGCAACCGGAGGAACCAGCAGCACGCATCCACACCTACTTTATACACACAGGCCAATGTGCACAATCAGACTTTTCAAAGATCTGCTTTTACACTTGTCCTCATGGCAGTGCATAGGAGACGTTATAATATTATAAGTACTGTTGATAATGATAATATCGGTATCAGTGATCGGGGGATGGTTTCATGTATTGGTACATTTTCCAGATATACTGGGCCAGTGTTGATTTTTTATATTTCTAATGGAAATAGAAAAACTCAACATGTCTGACACCTGCTTATTTCATTAAGATGCTACAGGTTAACCTGAAATGTTTCATTGTATGGCTTTAAAGATCCCATGACATGGTACTTCTTGATGCTTTTATATGGCTCCTTAATGGTTCCCTAATACTGTAAATGAATCCTTCTTCTAAATCAACACTCAGTGCATGAGAAACAGAGATAAGATGAGAAATAGTAATTTTTCTCTCTCTGAACACTCCATAATGGGCGTTGTTGCTTGAATGCAAATGAGGAGAAAAGAGCTGGCCTATAGTAGAGGGTTGGGGCGTGGCCAAACTCTCCGCTCTCGGCTCTGAGCTCTCAGCTGATCCATTTCCTTGTTTTTGCACGGGGGGAGAGATTTGAAGCGTTCCATTGAAAAATAAACACATTTCCACAGAAAATAAAATTAAACCACTGCTGTTCAAAGGTCCAGAGGCTCAGATAAAGGACTTCCGAGCCTAGAAACACTCGGACGTGCTCCAGGCAAATAAAAAAACGCATTTCGCATTGCCTAGCGCATTCGCAGTCCAAACTCTCTGGGCGTGATTTACAGAGACGCTGAGTACAGACAGACGGGGGTGGAACTGCATTTGCATTTCTTTTTTCGATCTGACGTCAATAAGGTGCCTTGTTCAAAATCACCTGTTTGAGCTCCGCAGAAAAGGTCACAAATGCTCAGTTTAGACATTTCGCAACTTTTAACCATGTGGGGGGGCCTAAACAGGGTAGGGGAGCTCACATTAACGTTCAAAAACCTCAGAAAGTGAAAATTTCATGCCATGGGACCTTTAAGCTTATCTATCTCTGTGGGTTCAAGTTATAATGAATAATAAATAAATAAAATATAATATATATATAAGCAAGACGAGTTTAATGCCATAATGTGAAAAATTTTAGGCAGAGCAAACTTCATGAAAAAAAGTTGCACCTTTAAAGGAGAATTAACGTTTTTCACAATCTGAGCCTTATTTCGGTAATAAAAACAAGTTGTTTTACTCACCCATAGCACTTTGGTGTCATATGGAGCACTTCCAGAGATGTTTTAGATTAGCGATAGCGTAGCGTGAGTTCGCATATATTATGTGCCCCGAGCATGTAATATATGCCCCGAGCGGTCTCCAAATAACACAAACTTTAGCACGTTTCAAATCATAGAAGCTCGATGTCTTAGTCTACGCTTTTGTTTCAGTCAAAAGTGGCCTGTAATCCGAGATTTAGCCATAGTTTACAGCTTTGCGTTTCATGTTTGGGTCCCGGGAGCTGAGAGTGAAATAAACTGTGACTCCGCACATGCGCACTGGCCTCCTCATCTACTCGAAACTATGGATAAATCTCGGATTACAGGCCACTTTTAACTCAAACGGAAGTGTAGACTAAGACATCGAGCTTCTATGATTTGAAAAGTGCTAAAGTTTGTGTTATTTTGGAGACCGCTCGGGGCATATATTACATGCTCGGGGCATATAATATATGTAAACTCGCGCTACGCTATCGCTAATCCAAAACATCTCTGGAAGTGCTCCAAATGACACCAAAGTGCTATGGGTGAGTAAAACAACTTGTTTTATTACCGAAATAAGGCTCAGATCGTAAAAACGTTAATTCTCCTTCAACTACAACTTTACTTGTGGGTTTGTCATGGATTTGAATAGAGATATTGGCAAATATTGGTTACTAGCATAGACTGTATAAAGAAGTGGACTAAAAGAGTGTGATGCCACTCATAGCGTTTGGCTCCAGTCAAATGAAGCTCATGAGGCTAGCAGTTATAGGATCGAATTTGGAGCTGAGTTCCATATTGGGAATAGGAATTTATTTATGGACAAAATAGCAAAATAAATAAATCCTCCCATGGACCAACCGCAGGAAGATCCATAAGGGGACGGTGCAGAGAGATCTGGGCGGCAGTCGAAGGCAGGGGCCTTGACGACCAGATCTCCGGACATGGAGACTAGCTCTGGGGACATGGAATGTCACTTCACTGGGGAGGAAGGAGCCCGAGCTCGTGCAGGAGGTTGAGCATTACCGACTAGATATAGTCAGCCTCACCTCCAGCTTGGGCTCTGGAACCCAACTCCTTGAGGGGGGCTGGACTCTTCATTTCTCTGGCGTTGCCTGCAGGGAGCGGCGGCGGGCCGTGTGTTGGAGTTAACCCTGATGAACCAGACGGTCATGTCCCTGCGCCTGCGGGTCGGGGACAGGTCTCTCACTGTTGTGTCGGCTTACGGGCTGAACAGAAGTGTAGAGTACCTGGTCTTCTTGGAGTCTCTGGGAGGGGTACTGGACAGTGCACCAACTGAGGACTCCGTTGTTCTACTGGGGACTTCAATGCCCACGTGGGCAATGACAGAGACATCTGGAGAGGGGTGACTGATCTGAACCCGAGGGGTGTCCTGTTATTGGACCTCTGTGCTAGTCACGGTTTGTCCACAACAAACACCATGTTTGAGCACAAGGGTGTCCACCAGTGCACGTGGCACCAGGACTCCCTAGGCCAGAGGTCGATGATCGTCTGACCTCCGGCCACATGTCTTGGACACTCGGGTGAAAAGAGGAGCAGAGCTGTCAACTGATCACCACCTGGTTGTGAGTTGGGACCCGCTGGGGGGAAGAAGGAGTCTTATCGGGCCTTGTTGGCTCGTGGGACTCCTGAGACAGCTGACCGGTACCGTCGCAGAGGCAAAAATTCGGGGTTGGGAGGAGTTCGCAGAGGCCATGGAGGAGGACTATCGGACGGCCTCAGGAGGGGGAAGCAGAGCTTCACCAACACTGTTTACAGTGCGGGTGGAGAGCTGTTGACCTCGACTGGGGATATTGTCAGATGGTGGAAGGAATACTTTGAGGATCTCCTCAATCCCGCCGTCACGTCTTCTGAGGAGGAAGCAGAGGCTGGGGACTCGGAGGCGGTCTCGTCCATCACCCTGGCTGAAGTCACTGAGGTGGTTGGAAAGCTCCTCGGTGGCAAGGCCCCGGGGGTGGATGAGATTCGTCCTGAGTATCTTAAATCTCTGGATGTTGTGGGGCTGTCTTGGCTGACATGTCTCTGCAACATCGCGTAGCGATCGGGAACAGTACCTCTGGACTGGCAGACCGGGTGGTCCCTCTGTTTAAAAAGGGGGACCGGAGGGTGTGTTCCAACTATGGGAGAATCACACTCCTCAGCCTCCCTGGTAAGGTCTACTGGGGTAATGGAGAGGAGAATCTGACTGGTAGTTGAACCTCGGATTCAGGAGGAGCAATATGCTTTGTGGATCTGGAGAAGGCATTCAACCGTGTCCCTCGTGGGGACCTGTGGAGAGTGCTCTGGGAGCATGAGGTTCGGGGCTCTTTGCTAAGGGCTGTTCGGTCCCTGTATGATCAGAGCAGGAGCTGTGTTCACATCGCCGGTAGTAAGTCAGACCTGTTTCCGGTGCATGTTGGACTCCGCCAGGGCTGCCCTTTGTCACCGGTTCTGTTCATTGTATTTATGGACAGAATTTCTAGGCGCAGTCAGGGGCCGGAGGCGGTTCCGGTTTGGAGACCACAGGATCTCATCTCTGCTGTTTGCAGGTGATGTTGTCCTGATGGCTTCATCAGACCAGGACCTCCAACGTGCACCGGGGGGATTTGCAAGTGTCATTGTACGTTCCTACCCGCACCTATAGTCATGAGCTTTGGGTAATGACCTAAAGGACGAGACTGTGGATACAAGTGGCCAAAATGAGTTTCCTCCGCAGAGTGGCTGGGCGCACCCTTAGAGATAGGGCGAGGAGTTCACACAGGAGGGGCAGAGTCGTTGCTCTTCCACATTGAGAGTAGCCAGCTGAGGAGGCTCAGGCATCTGTTTCGGATGCCTCCCTTGGGAGGTGTTCCGGGCATGTCCCACCGGAGGAGGCCCTGGGGAAGACCCAGGACACGCTGGAAGAACTATGTCTCTCGACTGGGAACGCCTTGGGGTCCCCCCGGAGGAGTTGGAGGAAGTGTCCGGGGTGTAGGAAGTCTGGGAGTCTCTGCTTAGACTGTTGCCCCTGCGACCCGGCCCCGGATAAGTGGAAGAAAATGGATGGATGGATGGATAGCAAAATAAAAACGCCAGGATCATGTAGAGTGATTTAATATGAACATTGTAAGACCAAAATCACGACGCTCACTGCAGCAGTTAGAAATAAAGGGTTGCCAGTTTTTCAATGTAAAGTCAAGTGGAGTCGATGGAGCTGGAAGTGCGCCCATACTCACTTCCCGTTTCCTTGATGGGGTTAGCTATGTCCATTTATACGTACAGTATATGATTATCGGCCACAACAACAAAACAAAAGTTAAATAATGGTATCGGCTGAAAAAAAAAAAACATATCCGACCAGCCGCTGTTAAAAGCTCTCATTTTGACACAATTCATAATTTGGACCAGCTTCAGTCCTAATCCAGTGTGGCTTAGTCCTCACAAACAGCAGAAACAGGCCAGAGTGTCAGTGATCTACCACCCATGTCCTCGGGTCAGTGCACTGAACGATGTGAGGGGCCGGCTGGGCAGAGCTGGATGTGAGGAAGTGAATGCAGCAGCTGTGGGCTTTCTGCTAGACTCCCATAGGCTGTGACACAGAGGAGAACGGTGACAAATGCTTTTAGACCAGACTGACCTACATGAGTGTGGCCCAGAACTACAGCTCCCACTCTCAGGAGGATTCAGATGAGGACAGATCATGGATACTAAACACAACACCCACAGGTGGAGGGAGGAGGGCTGCTTCCTCTCTATGATTTGGAAATGCAATCATCACTCAGTGGTGTTTATCAAATGATATTTTGCAGTGACATCGCGCTGGGGGGTGTAACATGAATGTGTATTGGCACAATGTTCACCAGTTACCATGGAGACACAATGCACATATTAGCAAACACTGCCAAATAAGTTTTAGAATCTTCTGAAAACTCAAGAAAAAATACAAAATGGATTTAAACAACACATTTTTACGAGCCTAAGATCAATACAAGTATTCACAGTCGTGCTTAGGAGTTTGATTTTCAACAGAAAGGTGAGAGTGACTAACTGAGAAACTGGACTTGTTTAACAGCACAAATCAGCTCACCTATTACAGTTCCAGTTTTTTATGGTCAGATTGTGTGTGAAAATAAAGCTCACATTAAAGGAAAATTAACGTTTTTTTTACAATCTGAGCCTTCTTTCGGCAATAAAACAAGTAGTTTTACTCACCCATAGCAGTTTGGTGTCAATTGGAGCAGTATCGCAGAACTTATGTTGAGCCGTTCTGTTCTACTAATGATCCCGTATCCGTTAGCGTGAGTGCTCGGGGCACTGATTTGCGGTGTCCAAATAACACAAACTTTAGCACTTTTCAAATCACAGAAGATCGCTGTGTCAGGGTAGACTTTTAGTAGATTCCAAAACGGCCTGAAACCCGATATCGCAACAGAAAAGTAAAGTTCAGAGCGGTGTTAGCTTCTTTCGGACTAGCGGTGTTTACAAAACAGCTGAGTTCACGCATGCGCACTGTCCTCTCTGATGACGTCATCAAATGAAACTATAGCTGGATATCGGGTTTCAGGCCATTTTGGAATCCACTGAAAGTCTACCCTGACACAGTGATCTTCTGTGATTTGAAAAGTGCTAAAGTTTGTGTTATTTGGACACCGCAAAGTAATGCCCCGAGCACTCACGCTAACGGATACGGGATCATTGGTAGAACAGAACGGCATTGGTAGAACAGAACATACGTTCTGCGATACTGCTCCAATTGACACCAAACTGCTATGGGTGAGTAAAACTACTTGTTTTATTGCCGAAAGAAGGCTCAGATTGTAAAAAAAAATGTTAATTTTCCTTTAAAGTCTAGCAACCTACAACAGTTAGCATCACACAACCAAGGAGTGTTGACGATATCAACTGCAAAGTATCAATATAGGTTGATTTCACGTAACATTTCTTTACCTGATGTATGTTTCTGTAATATGGGGCCTATCCCATAAACCAGGGGTGTCAAACTCATTCTGGTCCGGGGGTCGTATCCAACCTACTTTGATCCCAAAGGGGCTGGATCAGAAAACTCATGGCAAATATACCCCAAAAAACAGCAATAAGTCCAAATATTTGTGTAGAGAAACGCAAATCTATTACAGAAGTCTTTTTTATTTGATGAACTCTTTTCTTTTACAAAATATTATAATATTATGCGTGAAAAGTCCCTCAGTCGTCCAGGTAGAATCCGAGAGGCTTCGTCAGTTCTGGCCAGAGCTCTGGCCAGAACTGACGAAGCCTCTCGGATGAGCGGCGAAACGTTTTCAACCAAACAAACTTTGTCCAGTTGACAAATTGAACTTCTCCTTTGATCATTATAATATTATGAACAACCTGAAACTTTAAGAAAAATGCAATTTCAACACAAGCGTACAGGTTTTCCATTGACCTCCGTGAACAAATAGGAATTAGTCAATTTTTCTTGGAAAATCCTGCACTCGGCGTCCACTTTTCTCATTTTTGACATTTTGCCGATGAGAGGGTCATGTCAACAGTCAAAACGATGGTCCTTTAAAAGCGGAAAGAGACAAGTCTTCATTTCTGCTGCTCTGGTGGGAGGCGGCCACGCAAAAAAGAGGCACAGAAAATTACCAATATTTTAATAGAAAATTTAAATATTAAAATATTGAGGGCCAGATTAAAGGTCTTTGAGGGCTGGATCTGGCCCCCGGGCGGCATGTTTGACACCCCTGCCATAAACTGTATATATAAATGGACATAACTAACCCCCAAGCCGCCACATTCCAAATAGGAAGTGAGCATGGCCACGCTTCCGGCTCCATCGGCTCCAATTGACTTTACATTGAAAAACTCTCACCGCTCTTTGTAACTGCTGCAGTGAGACTTGCCATTTTTAAAATGTTCATATTAACCAAATAAACAAAGGTGATTTTTGTTTACCATAGCTACAGAAAGATGCTATTATTCAACCCCAAATGGGATAGTTGTCAGTTGAAAGGACTTGGTCAGGGTTGCAGAATCTCTAAGATAAAATGATAAGGTTGAACATTTGTGGATCATATTTACTGAAGAAGAAGTGACTTTATTGATCTCACACAGGAGAAATTCTTCACTGCATTTAACCCATCCTGTTATTAGGAGCAGTGGGCAGCACATTACTGCGCCCGGGGACCATCTCCATGATCTTCTTGCTTCGGTTTGGTCAGGACCTCAGCTGGAGGATTTTACCTGGAGCATGTTTTGGGTTGATGGGGGAAACCCACCCAGACACGGGGAGAACATGCAAACTCCACACAGAAAGGCCTGGACGACCTGAAGCTTACGGCCATACCAACGTGACAACAACAGACGGTATGTATATTTCTTTTTCTTTTCATTGAATCTTTCATAGACAGACCTGCCAGGATTTCGCGGGCATTTTTTGTGATTGTTGCTAAAATGCCTGAATTTGCGTGAGCTTTTCCAAAAAGTTGCGATGAAAGTTGCGGTGCTTTTAAGGTTTTTGTTGTGATTTTGTTGCGGGAGGCAGTGAAAGTTGCGATAAATGGAGTAATATTTTCAATACTGAGTTATTACTGACAAAGAATAATACAAGGACACAGAGATCACAGATATGGTCCTAAAACAACCTTACCAACATCGAAAATAAATTACTACTAGGAGGGGAACTGTTTCGCGTGGTCTTTTGCTGTTATTTCTGTGGACAAATGGCGCCGCAGACATGTTTCTTTGCCATTAGAAGTCGTGTCCCAATTCCCAGAGTGCACAGTTCGGAGCGTGGTTTGAAGGGCATGTGCGTCATTTCTTTTTTGTCCCATGCGCAGTTAACACGCGTTCACAGACCACAGTCGTTTCCATGGAAATCGGGGCGTGGACCAAGCGTGTGAAAATGCACGCTTCGCACACTCATATATCCCAGCATGCACCGCGCACTACTTTTTCTACGGGAGAAAATGGAGTCGGCGGCTGCTTCCCGTAGTTGCGAGACCTGTCGCATTTCGCAGACGGCAGAGTGCACTCAGGGCTGAGCAAGTGTGCACCGCCTTGACTGCAGTCTGAGCCCCCTTCAAACCACGCTCCGAACTGTGGACACGGCCGCAGTTTCGTTTCGTCACACGGAAGTAAGGCAGAAGGAAGTTGGTCGACGTGAGTTCAATACGTCGCCGATGACTGGTCAAAATTGGTAAAAAAAAATTGCGGGAAAGTTGCGGTGATTGGTCAAAATTGCGACACCGACCTGAATTCACGGGGATTGGCTGAAGTTGCGTTTAAGTTGCAAATCGCAACATCGCAAATTCCTGGAGGGTCTGTATAGAGTTACAAAGGCCCATCTGAAAATATGACATCATCTAAATCTAGAACGTGAACGCAAAAGATTTCACAGCAATATCTGTTTTTCAGGTATTGTTTTGACATCCAACAAGACTAAGGAACAAAATATAAATGAAGAATCATAAAAATCCAGGCTCTTACCCAACCAGAACTAAACCAGGTCAAAGCTGGGAACTAATACTTAACTAAGACACACAGCAGATCCAGGTGTTGCTTTGAATAAACTCTAGCCTCCTGTCGTGTCATTTGGCTGTTTCCCTTTTCGGTGGACCTGCTATTGGCTGACAGCTACCGAGCACCATAGGCTATATACAAAGTAGACAGATTCAAAGATACACATAAGACTTTGGGAATGAAAGGACAAAGGTGAGCTTATTTTACTTGGGTAAATGTATAACACCAGCTAAGTATGCAAAACAGGAGGCCACAGTAAAATGCTAACCTAAGTAGGCTAATAATGGTAAACTTTACTGCATTAGTTTGTAAGTTACAGCTAAACACACTTAAAGCCACAGTAACGATTTAAAAAGAGTGTTGTGTTTTTTAGTTGATTGCACATACTTATTATTATTTATCTTAATTCTGATGCATGCTCATATTTTCCTACTGTTTCTGAAACTTGCGTTGTGACACTGCAGTTTCCCCATTGTGGGACAAATAAAGGATTATCTTATCTTATCTTATCTTATCTTATCTTATCTTATCTTATCTTATCTTGACCGCACAGAAAACAGTTTACAAGAGTTGCTACACTGTGTTTTTAAACTCCACACACCTTCACTAGACTCATCTGGAAGATTACAGCACTGGAAATTCCTATCTCAGCTGAACAAAAGCTAAAAAGTAGCCTTTAACTTCAAAACGGTGGTAGTTTTGAAGTTCATGACACAAAGTGGAAGAGAGCATTTGGAGGTTTGGAGATGTAATAATAAAGAGTAATAATAAAGGATTATTCAAACATGTGTGAATGAAACAAAACACAACTCCAGGCAACAACATTTTGCATAATATTGCATAATATCCTCCATTCATTTGTGTCCTTTATAGTGGACGTTGAGTTAACCAGTCTGTCTTTGAAGTATCTTGAGATAGACTCTAGTTTGTGGCTGCACTATGATAAAAATAAATAAATTAATAATACATTCATTCATTCTCTTCCGCTTTTCCATTTTATGGGTCGCAGGGGCAGCATTCCAAGCAGTGTTCTGCTGCCCAGAACACAATGCACCAGCCCCCATGAATCCTTCCGAGGGTGGTGGGTCCACAGGAGGATGGCTCACGTCACAACAGGCCTTGATGTAGCTTCTGCCATGGGGGCTACCAGTGTCCACAGACACTAAGGGTTAAGTGTCTTGCCCAAGGACACAACGGCAGCGCTCATCATGCGGTCAACCCGTCAAGAGCGGGATTCGAACCACCAACCCCTGGATCACGAGGCATATGCTCTACCAACTGAGCTACTGCCGCCCATAATAATAATACATAAATAAGTAAATAAAAAAATAATAAAAATTGTATAATAAAAATAATAAAACAAATAAATAAATAAATAAATAAGAGCGGCAGTAGCTCAGTTGGTAGAGCATATCCCTTGTGATCCAGGGGTTGGCAGTTCGAATCCCGCTCTTGACGGTTGACCGCATGTGATCCCAGCTCCCACAGATGAGCGCTGCCGTTGTGTCCTTGGGCAAGACACTTAACCCCACCTCGCCCCCAGTGTCTGTGGACACTGGTAGCCCCCATGGCAGAAGATACATCAAGGCCTGTTGTGATGTGAGCCGTCCTCCTGTGGACCCACCACCCGCGGAAGGATTCATGGGGGCTGGTGCATTGTGTTCTGGGCAGCAGAACACTGCTTGGACTGCTGCCCCCGCGACCCAGAAAATGGAAAAGCGGAAGAAAATGAATGAATGAATGAATGAATAAATAAGAAATTAAAAGGGAGTCTAAAAAGTTTTTGAGGTGACTGTAGAGGCTTGTCACAGATGTTGGTCCTCAAAAAAAAATATATATATTTTGTTAGGTCATTAACATCACATGGATTTAACAATATCAGAGTCCATTATAGAGGACATGTTACAACATTATGAATAAAAATAAATAAAATTAAAATAGAAAATCTGAAAAAAAAAAATAAAACATTTTAAAAATTTAAATACAGTTTTTTTCTTCGGGTCCCTGGAGGATATAGTGAATTAGGATAGAACTAAACCTATGCTTAACCAGGCTCTGAACCGTGCCCCCCGTGCACTGCCCTGACCCGGCGTTTGGCACAGGCCTGTGTAATACTCAGGTCTGTTTGTATTCTAAACTGAGCTCAGACCTCACAACATGGAGGTGCTGGGCTTTTGTGTGGTGCGTCTGAACAGGTGCAGTGTCTTTGTTGCTTCCCGTGGACAGCTGCTGCTCTGTCCGCTATCACACGCACGCCACCATTTAATCCTCTTTTTACAGGAAACATGCAGTCATTTGGCCCTCTTTGTGACTTCCCCAGCTTATGTCGGAAACCAGCGAGATCCATGCGAAAATAAGCACCGTGCTATGTTCACATGGGGTAGTTAAAAAGGCGGACTGATTTGTGTTTCGAAAGAGTTGGGAGTTTGTGTGGGAGTGTTTGACGTCATTACCTGATTTATTCCATTTTCGCATAACCCACTTTACAGATAATGCATATTAGGACACGCTCTTATAGTAATAACCTATAGTTATATTTATAAGGGTTCAAATTATGTCTCAACCTCGTAAAATATTGTGCTTTTAAACTAGCAGTAATGGCACCACCAGGACTAAACCAAGACTAAACAAATACTAAAGAAGCAGGGACAGGAACTAAAGCAGTTTAAAAGTGCACTATGTAAGTTTTCTGGTACAGCGTCTGCAACCTACTTGTCTCCATGGAGATTGTATTGCTTTGACTGGAATGTTCCACAGTATTGCATTATATTTATCTCCCCAAAGACAAGCAGAAGACATCACCAGGTTATATCTGTGGAGAGTAGGGATGCACGATATATCGGCATTAACAGCGGTATCGGCCGATCTTGCAAAAATAAAAATAAAAATAAAAATTTACATATCGGTATCGGCCCAATGTGTAAAAGTAGGCCGATATTAACGACCGATACTTGTCAGTACAGTAATCCCTCGAATTAACCTTTTCTTACATTTCTCTCTCGTTTAAACACTCAAACTTTCGTAGATTTTCAACAAAATGTATTCATAGTGAAGCATGGGGGGGGGGGGGGCTGCGAGCACGAGACCTCTGCCCAAAACTGTGCCTCCTCTAGACCAGGTCTAAACCAGGATTAAACCACCGTGTGCGGCACTTTGCCGTGGACGCGGTCCCGAGGGGGAGGCGAGGCACGCAGTCCGAAAAGAGCAAAGGCCTGGTCTAGACCTGGTCTAGTCCTGGTTTAGTCCAGGTTTAGACCTGGTCCAGTCCAGGTTTAGTGCACCTGGACTGGTTTAGCCGCGTTTAGTCCTGGTCCTGGTTTAGTCCGCGTTTAGTCCTGGTCTAGTCCCAGTCTGGTCCTGGTTTAGTCCAGGTTTAGACCTGGTCCAGTCCAGGTTTAGACCTTGTTTAGACATGGTCTAGACCTGGTCTAGACCTGGTTTAGTCCACGTTTAGTCCTGGTCTAGTCCCAGTCTGGTCCTGGTCCAGTCCAGGTTTAGACCTTGTTTAGACCTGGTCTAGACCTGGTTTAGTCCGCGTTTAGTCATGGTCTAGTCCCAGTCTGGTCCTGATCTGGTCCTGGTCTAGTTCCACTCTGGTCCCGTCTCCCCTTCGCGTCCCCCATCTATAACATCAATCGGCAAAGGTCCCTTAGCCAATCAGGACGCAGAACACAATGTTACACTATAAATAAATAAAAAGTTACACTATAAAAAAAAAATTAAATTGAAAAAAAAATAAAAAAAATAAAAAAATCAGGAGTCAAAACACATTTTGAAAATAAAAGAAGACATTAAATTCATTTTGTATGATTTTCAGTCTGTATAAAATGTTCTCTCAGAATTAAAAATAAATAAATATCGGTATCGGCTAATATCGGTGTCGGCCGATATCAGCAACATTAATCTCGGATATCGGTATCGGCTAAAATGTTCCCATCGGTGCATCCCTAGTGCAGAGGTGACCCCGCTCACTTAGATAAGGTCATGTAATTTAAGGTGATTTAATAAATGCAGGATAGATAAGTTTAAGATCCTCTTGTATCTCATCTCCACGGTAACGGTCCCCCCACCCAAAAAGTTATATAATGCTCCTTTAAGAAAATAAAAGTTTCTAAACTAAAGATGGAGATGAAACAGATTTAATGGGTTATTATTCAGATGGTTATTTGGAACCTGAGGAAGTCTGCTGAGCTAGAACCAGACTTTAAGAATCACTGATTTCTACACATCATGGAGAGTTGAGGGTTTTTGTCATTTGCAGTAATGCTGTAAGGCCTAACGATCACAGGCAGATAACATTATCCCAGAATGAAAAATGAACTCCAAATGAGCTCCTTTTTGCCATTTGACTAATCCACATGATGAGCAGTGTAGCCAGGCACATCAGAGGCTCCATAAAACACTTTCATTTGTCCTCATTTTCACTGCAAACTTCTTTTTGTAGTTTGGGTTGTGTGAGAAAAGTTGTGTAAGTATTTCAAAAAGAGATTATGTTTCTAACTGTCTGACTGATCAGGCTTTCTGACCTGTTTCCCCACTACTTTAAACTTTGATCCACTGCTTTTGCATTCGGCAACATGTTCCCTTGTATTTGAAATGACTCATTATCTGCTGACTATAATGATTATTTATACTCCACTCTTTCGGAAATGAAAGCTGCCTCTTCAGCTTTTTCTGTTTTTATTTTGGGAAATCCCTAAAACTTTTGTTCGTTTACACAAAATGTGTCATAAGTCTGCAGTTTCATTTGCGAGAACTTTATGTTCAGCATTAGGTTTGATAGGACTTTTGATAAGATACCAGATTTCAGATACAGTGGTACCTCACCTTACGAAATTAATTCGTTCCAGAAGTGGTTTCGTAATGTGGACTTTTCCTAAGTTGAGTAGCTATTTCAATGGAAAAAGCCTGATTCGTTCCAAGGCCCCGATCCAAGTTTTTTTTTATAGTGTAACTTTTTTTATAGTGTAACATTGTGTTCTGTGTAGAGACTGTAGACCCAGGACTAAACGTGGACTATACCAGGTCTAGACCAAGGTCTAAACCTGGACTAAACCTGGACTAAACCAGGACTAGACCAGGTGGATTAAAGCGCCACGTGCGGGTCTATTTCCTGGTTTAGTTTCGAGTCACGGCTGAGGCGAGGGGGACCGCACGCAGTCTGAGCGCATGAACGAGACCCGTGCTCAAACCGTGCCTCCTCTAGACCTGGTCTAGACCTGGTCTAGACCACCGCGGCTCTTGCATGCGTTCGTTCATGCGCTCAGACTGCCTGCTCGTCTCAGCCGTGACTCGAAACTAAACCAGGAAATAGACCCGCTCGCGGTGCTTTAATCCACCTGGTCTAGTCCTGGTTTAGTCCAAGTTTAATCCTGGTCCAGTCCTGGTTTAGTCCAGGTCTAGACCTGCTGTCAGCCCCGCGCCGGGTCATGTGCGCTATCACACGTGTCAGAGCGCAGTTTTTTCCCCCCTTCCCCTCCCCCCCCCACACTTCACTATTAATAATTTTGTTGAAAATCTATAAAAGTTTGAGTGTTTAAACGAGAGACAAATGTGAGAAAAGTTTAAATCCAGTCTGAGAAAAGCACATAATGTGTGTGGCTGAGCACGCATTATTTGAATTTTTGAGATTTCGCGTTTCGTAACTTGAATTTTCTTTCGTATCTAGAGACCAAAATTTAACGTGAAGGCGTTTCGTAACTTGAAATTTTCGTTTGTTGGGTCTTTCGTAAGGTGAGGTACCACTGTACTGGCACAGATACTGACAAAAGAATACTGGATCAGATATCGGCTTCTAAATGTCTAATGTCTGCAACTGCAACATATTTTCTGTTGTCTGCTATATCTTTATGTCTGGGACTGCGGATGGAAATTAGCACTGTGCTAAATCCGGCATATTTACGTCGGTTTGTGTGATCTTATACAAATTGTGCGTTCATTAATATGCATTGTCCCTTCCAAATAAACAAAATAAATAAATATCGGTTCAGTCAGTATCCTGTTTGGACATTTAAATTGATGTAATAAAACTATATTTACCAAGAAAAACTCTGTTCTGTAGTCACTGGAGGGATAAATAACAGCTACATTGTACATTTGGATCAGTTTTCTCTTATTTTATTTTTGTTTTTTTGTTTGTTTTAGTCATTGTACTGGTATTTTTTTGATATCTTGTATTGGGAGATACTTAAATCCATAGTATCGAAATCAGTATCAGAACTCAAAAAACTGAATGTTTTTTCCTCTCATGTCACTCCTTTGTGTTTGAAAATATCTTGAAAAACATCCATTCTATGAGCAGTCGCATGTCCTCAGATCTGACAGACAAACTTTCCACTGGAGAAGTTACATATTGCATCTTTAAGGAAGTTGATCAGTTATAAACTAATAATCACATGGGCTTGTGTATGTTTCAGTACAATCTACAAGAAAGCTGCGACAAAAATAGAATTGTCACATCTTTTATCATTCCCAACCTTTTTATATTTCTATCTAATCACCATTTGAATCTCACCTCTCACATTCCCGTAGACCGGTTGTGTCCATCTTTCACTTTGGTCTCCAGACCCCTGCAGTGGGCTGGAGTGGGACGCCATCAGAAACAAAAGGCACTAATTCCTCCAGTGTCCTGTGAAGGAAGACGAACTCCAGGAGTCAATAAGAGCTTCGACCCCATGACCTGCAGGTCATCTTGGGTCTGTGAAGCTCTGTGCCCAAGGATTACTGCCCTTATGGTAGAGCTCGGACACTTAGCACGACAGACGCCACGGTGAAAGGGCGGCCATGACAGGCGGGGTGAGTGAGGAATGGACTGATCAAAGTGGACAGCTCTGCACCGTCGTGAACTGGTCACTTTAGAGAAATGACCTTTGAAGGGCTGTTTCTTCTCACTTTTTTCACTCTCACTTTTTTCACTTTCAATCTATTTACCTACGTTATTGACAAAAGTGTAACCAGGCCAACACTGAAAATAAAACAAAAAGGTACACCTCCAAATGATATTGCAGGGGTCGGCAACCCGCGGCTCCGGAGCCACATGCGGCTCTTTGATCCCTCTGATGCGGCTCAGTACAGCGGGCCCTCGTTTATCACGGGGGTTACGTTCTAAAAATAACCCACGACAAGCGAAATCCGCGAAGTCGTCAGCTTTATATTTTACAATTCTTCTCCATGTTTTAAGGCTGTAAACGCCTCACCACACACATTCTACACTTTTCTCACACTGGAATTAACGTTTTCTCACATTTCTCTCTTGTTTAAACACTCAAACTTTTGTAGATTTTCAACAAAAAAGCACAGTATTATAGAACGAAACCAAAGTGTATTTGGTGTGTATTTCACAGTTCTTATGACCGAGCCTCTTCGTCCTGGCGCCGCTTCGCTGTGGCGGGTTTTGTCGGGGAGAAAACTTGCAAACATACAGCACTTCAGAGTCACACTGCGATCCAACATTTATATAAATCTGGCAAACTGAACGCATTCTGTACAGGAGACACGGAGGAGAATGACTGACGAATCGGCAAAGGTCTACAGTCCCTTAGCCAATCAGGATGCAGAAATGTGCATTGATACGCTATAAAAAAATTGGAATAAAAAAATCCATGAAACAGCGAAGCCACGAAAAGTGAACCACGATATAGCGAGGGACCACTGTATTTAATTAAAATGTATTTTATTTTCGTTCATTCATTTTCAAAATGTAATTCTATGGCACAAAGGCAAAAAAGCCGTTATATGCAGTGTTATTTCATTTTAAATTTTAAAAGGGAAGGGTTTTGTGGCTCCCAGTGTTTTCTTTACTGTGTGAAACGGTCCAAACGGCTCTTTGAGTGGTAAAGGTTGCCGACCCCTGTGCTATTGCTTTGCCCGGTATGTCCCACAGTAGGGCATTTGTGGAGAGGCGACCCCATTCAACAAACATTCAGAACGTTTTTCAAGCAATATCGACATGTGTAATTTGATAGATGTTTTAAGTCCATTCCAGACAAAGCCATTAGAAAGGTTACACGGGTTACATTTACATCACAGGTTACATTAGGAAAAATCATTTAATAAATAAAATGTATTTGGTACTAAACTAACAAACTGGGTAAACACTACAGGTTTGACCAGTTTAATTCTTCTTCTTCATATCTGACTGTGACTTCACCACTTCCAACATCTTACACTGAGACAAACTTTATTGATCCACAAAGGAAATTGTTTTGGGTACAGTAGGTCACTCATCAAATATAATATATAACAGAGGGTACAAAGATGTTCGTACATAAATATATGACATAACAGTAATCAGAAGCACTAATGAAGTAATAAAACATCATGAAAATGTATTTCTAATGGGACGTGTTTGTGAAGTGTACAATGTCAGTACATGAAGGACAAATGACTAAAGCCCCCGAGCATCTGACCTGGTGCAGAATGTGAAACAGCAGGCGACCTGAGCGACCTGAGCGACCAGAGCGACCTGAGCGACCTGAGCGACCTGAGCGACCTGAGCGACCTGAGCGTAATCTGGTTTTGGGCCTATTATTATGTGTCCTTCCTCACACCTTTGCACTATTTGCATACACTAAGTTCATCTCTTATGGATGCTAATATAGCTTGTATTCTTGTAATATCTTGTTTTGTTTTTTGTTTTTATTGATAGTGTTCTTGATCGCCATTGCGAAAAAGAGATTAGAGATACTAGAGATAGACTTTGTGTCAATTTAAAGGAAAAGTATTTTTTTTACAATTTGAGCCTTATTTCGGTAATAAAACAAGTTGTTTTACTCACCCATAGCACTTTGGTGTCATATGGAGCACTTCCAGAGATGTTTTAGATTTGTGTTAGCCTAGCGCGACTTCTAGCCATAGCTCGGGGCATATAATATATTCCCCGAGCATGTGATATGCCCCGTGCGGTCTCCAAATAACACAAACTTTAGCACTTTTCAAATCATAGAAGCCCGATGTCTTAGTCTACGATTTCGTTTGAAGCAAAAGTGGCCTGTAATGCGAGATTTATCCATAGTTTACAGCTGAGAGCACACTCCGCACATGGGCACTGGCGTCCTCATCTACTCGAAACTATGGCTAAATCTCGGATTACAGGCCACTTTTGACTCAAATGAAATCGTAGGATAAGACATCGGGCTTCTATGATTTGAAAAGTGCGAAAGTTTGTGTTATTTGGAGACCGCAAACATGTGCCCCGAGAACTCACATTATGGAGATCGCAAATCTAAAACATCTCCGGAAGTGCTCCATATGACACCAAAGTGCTATGGGTGAGTAAAACAACTTGTTTTATTACCGAAATAAGGCTCAGATTGTAAAAAACGTTACTTTTCCTTTAAGGTTACACAAAATTGACTCTTGTGAGTTTAAGCCATGTGAGAATGTTGTTATTTAATCAAAACCATACCTGGAGTTGTGTTTTGTTTCATTCACACATGTTGTGAGTAATCCTGGATTATTAGGATGTCTGCACCCCCAAAGTTCAAAATGGCCTGTTCCACTTTGTGACATCATTTATTTATTATTTCATTTATTTATTTATTTGATAGGGACAATGCACATTAATGAACATAAGTATAAAACAAATGTAAATATGCCGAATTTTAGCTCCAAAGCTAGTTTTCATCCGTAGTCCCTCGGCAGGCAAATACATAAAAATACAACATACAAAACAAGCAGCACAGTGGTCACATGACTGGTTGGTTTTCAGCCATAGTTTGAGTTGTGTTTTAAAAGTGATCAGTGTAGGGCTCTCCTGTATGTGCAGAGGAAGACTGTTCCAGATGTTAGTGGCCCTCACAGCGAGAGGGTTCTGACCAAAGGCGGTTCTTCTGTGGGGACCTCACAGTCTCCTCTGGAGGAGACATGGGGGGTGGGGTTAGTCCATGTAGCGCTTTGTAAATGAAGCATACATACTTAAAATTTATAACATTTTCAAAATTTAAAAGATTGTACTTATTTAAAATATTACATACATGAAATGAATTAGGTTTTTGGTCAAAAACTTTAAGAGATTTTTTAAACAGTGATTCAATTATTTTCAAATTGGTGACAGTGGTGAGAGACCAACTAGTGATGCGATATTCAATATGGGATAAAATCATTGAGTGAAGAAACATTCTAGCAGCACCAAGTGTTATAAAAGACCTGATTTGTTTAAAAATTTTAAAGGTCCCATGACATGGTACTTCTTGATGCTTTTATATGGCTCCTTAATGGTTCCCTAATACTGTAAATGAATCCTTCTTCAAAATCAACACTCAGTGCATGAGAAACAGAGATAAGATGAGAAAGAGTAATTTTTCTCCCTCAGAACAGTCCATTATGGGAGTTGTTGCTTGAATGCAAATGAGGAGGACAGAGATGGCCTATAGTAGAGGGTGGGGGCGTGGGCATACTCTCTGCTCTCAGCTCTCAGCTGTCCGCTCTGATCCATTTCCTTGTTTTTGCGCGGAGAAGAAATGAGAAGCGTTCCATTGAAAAATAAACACATTTCCACAGAAAATACAATTAAACCACTGCTGTTCAAAGGTCCAGAGGCTCAGATAAAGGACTTCCGAGCCTAGAAACAATCGGACGTGCCTCCAGGCAAATAAAAAAACGCATTTCGCATTGCCTAGCGCATTCGCAGTCTCTGGGCGTGATTTACAGAGACGCTGAGTACAGATAGACGGGGGTGGAACTGCATTTTTCGAGCTGACGTCAATAAGGTGCCTTGTTGAGAATCGCCCGTTTGAGCTGTGTTTTTTTTCTAACGCAGAAAAGGACCGCAAATGCTCAGTTTAGACATTTCGCAACTTTTAGCCATGGAGGGGGCCCTAAACAGGGTAGGGGAGCTCACATTTACGTTCAAAAAACTCAGAAAGTGAAAATTTCATGCCATGGGACCTTTATAGGTATTATAGGTATTTGATAGTATTGGCAAGTTTTTTAATATGATTTTTGAAAGACAAAGTGGAATCAAGTGTCACACCAAGATACTTGGATTCTGTGACCATTTGTAATTCCTCTCCTCTCAAGAATACTCCGGAGCTTTTTATCTCTTTTGATTGTAAGCGGTAGATTTCAACAGCCCCTTTTACTTTTAGTTCAGTAAAGATTGACAATTACAGGGCTGAAATTATCCAAATGATTGTAGTGAAGGTGTATGGAGTGTTTTCTGTATGAGAGAGCTCAAATATGAAGGGTCTGTGTGTTAAACATGTGTAAATGAAACAAAACAAAACTCCAGGTATGTTTGTGATTAGGAAACAACATTACATTAGAACATAGATCAGAAATTGTATAATATGTGCACTTTAAAACCAACTAACCCTACATAAACCTGTTGAAGGAAGTTGGTCGACGCGAGTTCAATACGTCGCCAATGGTCAAAATTGGTAAAAATTGCGTGAAAGTTGCGGTGATTGGTCAAAATTGCAACACCGCCCTGAATTCACAGGAATTGGCTGAAGTTGCGTTCAAGTTGCAAATCGCAACATCGCGAATTCCTGGAGGGTCTGTATAGGCACCCATAATGTATGTGATTGTATATCTGGGTTGAAATGTCAAAAAACACAGTGAAGAGTGTAAAAAAAAAAAAAAAAAAAACTAACCAAAATATAGTATCACATAGTCTTAAAGGAAAAGTAACGTTTTTTACAATCTGAGCCTTATTTCGGTAATAAAACAAGTTGTTTTACTCACCCATAGCACTTTGGTGTCATATGGAGCACTTCCAGAGATGTTTTAGATTTGCGATCTCCATAATGTGAGTTCTCGGGGCACATGTTTGCGGTCTCCAAATAACACAAACTTTAGCACTTTTCAAATCATAGAAGCTCGATGTCTTAGTCTACGATTTCGTTTGAGTCAAAAGTGGCCTGTAATCCGAGATTTAGCCATAGTTTCGAGTAGATGAGGACGCCAGTGCGCATGTGCGGACTGTGCTCTCAGCTCCCGGGACCCAAACATGAAACGCAAAGCTGTAAACTATGGCTAAATCTCGGATTACAGGCCACTTTTGACTCAAACGAAATCGTAGACTAAGACATCGAGCTTCTATGATTTGAAAAGTGCTAAAGTTTGTGTTATTTGGAGACCGCACAGGGCATATTACATGCTCGGGGAATATATTATATGCCCCGAGCTATGGCTAGAAGTCGCGCTAGGCTAACGCAAATCTAAAACATCTCTGGAAGTGCTCCATATGACACCAAAGTGCTATGGGTGAGTAAAACAACTTGTTTTATTACCGAAATAAGGCTCAAATTGTAAAAAAAACCCCGTTACTTTTCCTTTAAGCCTTATACAGACCTACCTGATTTTGACTTAAAAATGCTCATTTACTACATCCCACTCTTACCCTCTCCTAACCCACATATGTATTTACTGAATGCAACTGTGGAATGTGGAATTTCCTTGTTGCCTTGTGTCCCTTTCATTAAGAAAAGTTCCCATAGAGCCTCTTGCTTCACGCGCGCTTTCCTCTTGTCCTCCGCTGAAGCTCCCTCCCATCTCACCCCTCTCCTCTCTAAACTTTATTTTCCTCGGAGGGACTTTGAGAAGGAATGCCATTCACCGCATTCAAGCACGCTCCCCCTCATCCCCGCTGCAAACATGTTCCCACTGATTCACTCAAAGAATTAATTGCTCTAAATAATCTCACCATCTGGTCGCGGAGGTCCATACCTACGAGGCTGGGGGCCCATTTACATGCCTGCAATGCCAGCGCGTAAGGAGGAAGAGACATATGCGGGAAGGAAGAGAGAGGTGCGAGCCATGGCAGCCGGTTGAAAGGAGCAGCAGTGACAAAGCCCACCATCTGCTCCCTGTCTTTCTCTGGGCGACCCCGAAACGTGAACGCACACCCCGCTTCGCCATGATACCGCTGCCGAATGCCCCCTGGAATGTCACTGAAAAGGAGAAAGAGGAAACAGAGCGGGGAGAGGAGGAGAAAACTCAACTTTGCATTATATCAAATTGGTGTGGTCATAGTCATTTGTTTCCTCATCAGTATCATTTAAAGAAATATTAACTTTTTTACAATCTGAACCTTATTTCGGTAATAAAACACGTTGATTTACTCACCCATATCACTTTAGTGACATTTGGAGCAGTTCCGTAGATTTGGTAGGTTAGGATATCCGGGTAACGTGAGTGCTCGGGGCACAATGTTGCGGTCAACAAATAACACAAACTTTAGCACTTTTCAAATCACAGTGTAGACTATAAGTGGAGTCCAAAGCGGCCTTAAACCCGATATCCAGCTATATTTTCATTTGATGATGTCATCATAGAGGACAGCGCGCATGTGCGAATTCTCCAGCTGATTCGCAGATAAACACCGCTCTGAACTTTTCTGTTGCGAGACATGACACAAGATTCGGACTTTGAGACTGAAGAGGACTTATTTGAGTATGACGGCCGTCCCTATCGATTTGAGCCTGAGTAAACGGATGAGGAGGTATTAGAATGAAGTGGAGACAGTTTGAGAAGCAGCGCACAGAATAACAGCCATGGGTATCGCATTACTTCTCAGAATCGTGCGCTGAATCCGCTGGACTTCCTTCTTTTCCTTTGCTGGTAAAAAATCATCAGGACTGAAGTGGGTACTACAAACACGATGGTCCAAACGTCTTACAGCTTTGCCTTTCATGTCTGGATCCATTCTCAAAGCAAGTAGCTCCAGATTCTGATGCGGAAGCGTGTGAAAACTCAACTTAGTCCAAGCTGTCATTTTGTTTTCACAACCAGGATAAATGTATGTTCGCACCATTTTCTCAAGCGAAGATGTTTTCGTCTTCTTGGCTTCTTTCGGACTGTACCCGGGATCTGACAGCTGGGAATTCACACATGCGCACTGTCCTCTATGACGACGTCATCAAATTAAACTATAGCTGGATATCGGGTTTCAGTCCGATTTGGACTCCACTTAAAGTCTATGCTGACACAGCGAGCTTCTGTGATTTGAAAAGTGCTAAAGTTTGTGTTATTTGTTGACCGCAACATCGTGCCTCGACCACTCACGTTACCCGGATATCCTAACCTACCAAATCTACAGAACTGCTCCAAATGTCACTAAAGTGATATGTGTGAGTAAATCAATGTGTTGTATTACCGAAATAAGGTTCAGATTGTAAAAAACATTAATATTCCTTTAATCAAGTGCTGAATACATTTTGTTAGTACACATATTACACTATGGAGTACTGTGGTAACTCAGCAGGTGTTCTTAACATTTCATACTGAGCTCTAAAATGCCCATATTACACTATTTTCTGGTCTATGTTGTTTCTTTTTCACAAATACCCAGAATTGTGTTTTGTTTCATTCACAATGATCAAAGGAGAAGTTCAATTTGTTTGTTTGGTTGAAAACGTTTCGCCGCTCATCCGAGAGGCTTCGTCAGCCTCTCGGATGAGCGGCGAAACGTTTTCAACCAAACAAACTTTGTCCAGTTGACAAATTGAACTTCTCCTTTGATCATGGATTCTACCTGGACGACTGAGGGACTTTTCACGCTTTCATTCACAATGTTTAACACACAAACCCTGCATGTTTAGGCTGAGTTCTGTGGGAGGAAGAGAGCCACTGTGTTTTTACACTCCACAACACATTCACACATTCACTTTTGGATGATTTCAGCCCTGGAATTTACTATCTTTACTGGACTAAGGCTACGTTCACACTGCAGCCTGAAGTGACCCAAATCTGATTTTTTCACCCCTATGCGACCTGTATCTGATCTTCTAATGACAATCTGAACAACACAGATACGATTTTTCAAATGCGACCCAGGCCACTAGGTAAAAGGTAGCTATTTACTTGAAAATTATTGCTTCATGACATCATAAGGTGGAACAGAGCATTTTGAGCTTTGGAGATGTAGACGGACTAATAATAAAGCCTTATCAAACATGTGGGAATGAAACCAATACAGCACAACATTCCATGACTCAAAATTCACAAGAGTCAATTTGCATATACCTGTAGAACCTTTAAAGGGGCACTATATATGTTTTTTTTCCTGTGGAGTGGCTGTTGTTTTAGTTGCAATAATCCACAAAAAGGCATTAAACTTCACAATCTCAATGGAATCAGCCAAGGTGACTCTATCAAAGTATGATTTTGAGAATAAATGCAATATATATATAGAATCTTTCATATGGAACATTACAGTGAAATCAATAATATTTTATGAGACAAGACATGATGAACCCTTCACCAGAAAACTGAGCACTTATTGAGTTGAGCACTATCTGTCAAATCCTCAGAGTGATTGTCAACTACTCTCTGGCTCGTTTGAGTACACATCCAAATCTATACACCTTCTCTCTTCGTCTTTTCACGCCGTTTTTGTCATCTCACTTTCTGTGTGAAGTTAGCTTAGGTTATATGAACTTCTTGCTCCTACTATATTTGTCAGTACAGTAATCCCTCGAATTAACGTTTTCTCACATTTCTCTCTTGTTTAAACATGCGTGGACACGTGCGCTCATCATGCTCAAATCCGGGATAGCGCAGCATGACCGGCACGAGACCGCGCACCCCACCCGGGGCTGCGAGCACGAGACCCGTGCCCAAACTGTGCCTCCTCCAGACCAGGTCTAAACCAGGATTAAACCACCGTGTGCGGCTCTTTGCCTGGTTTCGTGGACGAAGGGGAAGCACGCAGTCCGAAAAGAGCAAAGGCAAAGAGCCGCACGCGCTGGTTTAGCCCAGGTTTAGTCCTTGTTTAAACCTGGTCTAGAGCTGGTTTAGTCCGCGTTTAGTCCTGGTCTAGTTCCGATCTGATCCTGGTCTGGTCCTGGTCTAGTTCCAGGCTGGTCCCGGTCCCATCCGCGTCCCCCATCTATAACATCAATCGGCAAAGGTCGCTTAGCCAATCAGGACGCAGAACACAAAGTTACACAATTTAAAAAAATTTAAATTGAAAAAATAAAAATAAAAATCAGGAGTCAAAACACGTTTTGAAAATAAAAGAAGACATTCAAAAATTCATTTTGCATGATTTTCAGTCTGTATAAAATGTTATCTCAGAATTTAAAGGGACAGTGTGTAAGATTTTTACCCGTTAATTACTGAAATTGAAGATACCCATTCAAAAATACATTGTTTTCCAAGCCTTTTCACTTCCATCATGAAATCAAAGTATTCTGTTGGACTTAGATATAGTCACATAAAAGGGGGATCGTCCCCATGCAGAGGCAGCCATTTTGAATACGAGAGCCGCAGAAGGACATTTGGGCTCCGCCTTCGCCTTCGGCAAGGCTCGTGACGCGTTTGGATAAACAACGACAAGCATGTTGCCGGATCACACGTCGTAATGGATCTAACACGTGTTTTGGACTAAATTGTTTTACTGGATTTTATTCGCTGAATCCTTATGGACAGATTGAGACCAAGTTTATGGTGAAATACAGAGTTTGACCTGTCCAGAGCCTTCAAAGGTAAGCTAAGTAACAAACCTCGTTTTGTGCTTTTCCGTATAAAAGCCCCATGTGCTTGGGGAGTGATTGTTGTGCCGGGAAATGAATTGCATAGTCAAAAAGAGGAGACTGTATGGTTTCATTTGATGTGTAGATTGTCATGGTACACGATCGGGAATGTGTGCTTTCATGCGAAAAGAAAAAAAAACAGTGAACGGGACCGCATTTTATTTATACCGTAGTTGTCGGCGAGGGCTCGCACAGCACCGGGTCCGCTTCACGCGTTCGTGCGCGGGTACGCGAGCTGTCCGCGTTACGGCGCGCCCGGGTGACCCTCGAGGTCTGCCGTAGCTAAAACAGGAAGTGCAATAGCACCATCCACCTATGCGCCACGAATCCTACACACTGTACTTTTAAAATAAATAAATATTGGTATCGGCAAATATCGGTACCGGCCGATATCAGCAACATTAATATTGGATATTGGTATCGGCTAAAATTTTCACATCGGTGCATCCCTAATAATTTACAATCATTTTCTCTGTGTCCCAAGTACGTGATCCGCTGTGACTGATCCTGGATCTTAGAGTAAGAAAAAAATAAAATAAAATAAAGCAATGCCTCATTCACCTCTAGCTGCATATTATTTTTCCACAAAGACAACAGAATGTCATGGGGGTGGAGCCTGTAAATCCTGTTATGCGGAGCTACACGGTGAATATGACGGTGCCTGGCTCAAGGTCCGTGTCCCGCAGTAAAACCAGGAGCCCTGTAGCCTTTATGTGGAAAGTGTGGGCGGCTGCTGCGTCCCTGGTCAGACGTGCTCATTGTTTATGCTCGAGGGCTGTTGTTGCTTCCTGCCGCTCCACACCTCTAGGGGCAGTGTAACAAGTGTGTGCACTGTGGTGGGAGGTGCAGCAGGCTCTGACCCCCCCACACCGGCCTTGAGCAGCCCCACTGATGACTGCAGGGCGTGTGTCAGAAACAGGGAAACGGTCACGGTAATTAGAGCGCTCCTGCGGTTGTCAAGTCATACAGAAATACAGATTTTATATAGACACAAGTGAAATTGGACAGAACAGGTACAGAAAAATAGAATGAGATAGGCCTAAATAGACTGTTAATAAGTAATTCACCTTATTATTATTATACCATGGTCATTTGGGGTGTTATTTTGACAGCTGATCTTGATAAATAAATGAAGCCTCATAAAGCTCCTACAGTATGTTATATTGTGAGCCCCAGTGTGTAGGATTCGTGGCGCATAGGTGGATGGTGCTATTGCACTTTCTGTTTTAGCTACGGCAGACCTCGAGGGTCACCCGGGCACGCCGTAACACGGACAGCTCTCGTACCCGCGCACGAGCAGCGCGCCGCTACTGTATAAATAAAATGCGGTCCTGGTTTTTTTTTTTTTTTTTCTTCTCTCATGAAAACACACATTCCCGATCATGTACCATGACACTCTACACATCAAATGAAACCTTACAGTCTCCTCTTTTTGACTATGCAATTCATTTCCCTGCCCAACAAACACTCTCCGAGCACATGGGGCTTTTATACGGAAAAGCAGAAAACGAGGTTAGCTTACCTTAGAATGCTTTGCACAGGTCAAACTCTGTATTTCACCATAAACTTGCTCTCAATTTGTCCGTAAAGATCCAGCGAATAAAATCCAGTAAAACAATTTAGTCCAAAACACGTGTTAGACCCATTACGAGTCTGATCCGGCAGCATGCTTGTGTTGTTTACCCAAAACCACGAGCCTTGCCGAAGGCGAAGGCGGAGCCCAAATGTCCTTCTGAGGCTCTCGTATTCAAAATGGCTGCCTCTGCATGGGGAAGATCCCCCTTTTATGTGACTATATCTAAGTCCAAAAGAATACTTTGATTTCATGATGGAAGTGAAAAGGCTTGGAAAACAATGTATTTTTGAATGGGTATCTTCAATTTCAGTAATTAACGGGTAAAAATCTTACACACTGTCCCTTTAAGCCGTGTTATAATGCTGTTCCCTCCTCATAAACATTACATACCTGGAGCTGTGTTTTGTTTCATTTCAGTGGCTAGCCCTCACGCTTCACAGCAAGAAGTTTCCGGGTTCGTTCCTCAGGTCACTTGGGCCTTTCTATGTGGAGTTTGCATGTTCTCCCTGTGTCTGGGTGGGTTTCCCCCATCAACCCAAAACATGCACCACAGTTAAAATCCTCCAGCTAACGTAAACCTTACCAAGCCTACAACAAGATCACGGAGATGACCGTGTGACCACTGCTCCTGAGGAGATGCTCAAGTGAAGCTTCCACCTGCTTTTTGTCTGGAATGTTCCACAATATCACATTAAACCTCTGTGACAAAGAGGGCCTTTGTCCCTGTATTCTCACATTAATTTCATATTAATTTTTCCATATTCAACTAAACTGCTAAATACAATTATCCCGGGTTTGTTTTATTTAGTTTTGTTTAGTTAATCACCACACATTCAAATTACTTTAAATGATTTTATTTGGTTAAATTTGGTCCATTTGGCCAAACACCTCACTCACCTGTTCCTCCACCTGGACATATTTATAGCCTCTGGGGGGAGGTTTGGGCCAGACCATGTGGAGGGGGAGAATTGGTTTCAGTTCCTTTTGTTTGTTGGGTTTTGTATTTGATTTTGATGTTTTGGTGTTTGTAGATTATATTGAGCACTTTTGTTTAAAGGGGGACTTAGGCCCTTTCAATAATTTAACAGGGGAACTTAGATAAAAGTAAAGTTGCTGCACATCCAACCTGCTGAGATTCTGGACTCACTTGGAGGGAAGAGCTTCCTGGGGGAGTAGCTATAAAAGCAGGTCAGCTCAGCCTTTCGGAGGTCTCATCAGTGTAGCCGTGCACATGTGGGTTTTGCCTTAGTTGCGTTAATTTCTGTTGCTTATGCCTAATTTGAGCACAGTTATTTTTTTGTAAATATGTATTATTTTGCCACAAATGCCACGGTGAAATGTTGAAATAAATCTTGGGACAAAAGAAATATTTTCAGATTCTGCCTCCTACTTAAAGGAGAAGTAACGTTTTTTACAATTTGAGCCTTATTTCGGTAATAAAACAAGTTGTTTTACTCACCCATAGCACTTTGGTGTCATATGGAGCACATATGGAGCGATATCCGTAACGTGAGTTCTCGGGGCACTTATTTGCGGTCTCCAAATAACACAAACTTTAGCACTTTTCAAATCATAGAAGCTCGATGTCTTAGTCTACGATTTCGTTTGAGTCAAAAGTGGCCTGTAATCCAAGATTTAGCCATAGTTTAGAGTAGATGAGGACGCCAGTGCGCATGTGCGGACTGTGCTCTCAGCTCCCGGGACCCAAACATGAAACGCAAAGCTGTAAACTATGGCTAAATCTCGAATTACAGGCCACTTTTGACTCAAACGAAATCATAGACTAAGACATCGAGCTTCTATGATTTGAAAAGTGCTAAAGTTTGTGTTATTTGGAGCCCGCATGGGGCATATATTACATGCTCGGGGAATATATTATATGCCCCGAGCTATGGCTAGAAGTCGCGCTAGGCTATCGCAAATCTAAAACATCTCTGGAAGTGCTCCATATGACACCAAAGTGCTATGGGTGAGTAAAACAACTTGTTTTATTACCGAAATAAGGCTCAGATTGTAAAAGAAAAAAACATTACTTCTCCTTTAAGACCACATTGTCCAGCTTCCCCACAACTTCTATTTTTCATTACAGTTTTTATGGATAAAAATACCTAAAAACTTGGATGCTGTGATCATAATCATCTCTCCACAGATCTAACCCGTAACCTGGTCTTGTGGTGCTTGTCTTTATGGAGATAGAGACCTTGAATGCCGCACTGTGTAAATTTCATAGGAATAACAATCACAAGACAATTTCCATAGTGCTCCCTTAATCTGTAATAACTACATTTCTTTTTCAAATGAAGTGATATAGTATGCCATTCATTTTTTGCGGTATCTGATATTGCGCTGAAATTCACTTCAATGTTTTTATTGTACACTTCATTGTCTACAGTTTCTCCAACTGACCTCTACAATGTGGCATCCGCTCAAAGTCTGCAGAGTTTAAACATTCCCATGTACTTTGAAGTGTGTGTATCTTTCTGTCTCATTTTGGAGTTTTATATCCAGCACATTCCAGGAGCTCTCCACTATCGCACAGTCACTTCTCCAGAGCACACTTGTCATGGAAAATTGCCTCAATGGTTTAGACTCCAAACAGCTTTATTTGGATGGAGAGAAGCACTGGAGCCTATCTGCACTTAATACATAAGGCTTATTTTTACAGTCAGGAGAGTGGTCAGGGGACACGAGTTACATTCACTTTGTAACTTTAACTTCAGTAACTTTCGGAATAAATTATACTCCTAACTTTATGGTAAACTTTCCTTTTTTCATTTAGTTTATATTTAGGAGCAACTTCAAAGATCTCTGGGGGTTAAAAAATGATTTGACTGCAGATGGAAAGAAGCTTGTGGCTAAATCTGGCACAAAGCATCTTTTCTCACAGACATTCATGTTTTCTGTGCACTGTCCTTGTTTTAAATAAATAAATACATTTGTAAAAGATCATATATTCTTTTTATAATTTAATGAAATTTGGTCATTAAAAAATATTGAAACAGATTTTTTCCTTATTACATTTATTTGAGTTCTTCAGTACTTCTAGTTTGCCGTAGATCAGGAGTGCTCAAACTTTTTTTGACCGGGATCTACTTTTGAGGTTAATGGTGTGCCGAGATCTACCCACACACACACACACACACACACACACACACACACACACACACACACACACACACACACACACACACACACACACACACACACACACACCTTAGTCCTGGTTCAGACCTGGTTTTGTCTTGGTTTAGACCTGGTTTAGACCTGGTTTAGTCTTGGTTTAGTCCTGGTTTAGTCTTGGTTTAGACCTGGTTTAGTCCTGGTTTAGTCCCGGATTAGTCCCGGTTTAGACCTGGTTTAGTCCTGGTTTAGACCTGGTTTAGTCTTGGTTTAGACCTGGTTTAGACCTGGTTTAGTCCTGGTTTTGTCCCGGATTAGTCCCGGATTAGACCTGGTTTAGTCCTGGATTAGTCACGGTTTAGTCCTGGTTTAGTCCCGGATTAGTCCCGTTTTAGACCTGGTTTAGTCCTGGTTTAGACCTGGTTTAGTCTTGGTTTAGACCTGGTTTAGACCTGGTTTAGTCCTGGTTTAGTCCCGGATTAGTCCCGGTTTAGACCTGGTTTAGTCCTGGATTAGTCACGGTTTAGACCTGGTTTAGTCCTGGTTTAGTCCCGGATTAGTCCTGGTTTAGACCTGGTTTAGTCCTGGATTAGTCACGGTTTAGACCTGGTTTAGACCTGGTTTAGTCCTGGTTTAGTCCCGGATTAGTCCCGGTTTAGACCTGGTTTAGTCCTGGATTAGTCACGGTTTAGACCTGGTTTAGACCTGGTTTAGTCCTGGTTTAGACCTGGTTTAGTCCCGGTTTAGTCCCGGTTTAGACCTGGTTTAGTCCTGGTTTAGACCTGGTTTTGTTTTGGTTTAGACCTGGTTTAGACCTGGTTTAATCTTGGTTTAGACCTGGTTTAGACCTGGTTTAGTCCTGGTTTAGACCTGGTTTAGTCCCGGTTTAGTCCCGGTTTAGACCTGGTTTTGTTTTGGTTTAGACCTGGTTTAGACCTGGTTTAATCTTGGTTTAGACCTGGTTTAGACCTGGTTTAATCTTGGTTTAGACCTGGTTTAATCTTGGTTTAGACCTGGTTTAGTCCTGATTTAGTCCCGGATTAGTCCTGGTTTAGACCTGGCTTAGTCCTGGTTTAGACCTGGTTTAGTCTTGGTTTAGACCTGGTTTAATCTTGGTTTAGACCTGGTTTAGTCCTGATTTAGTCCCGGATTAGTCCCGGTTTAGACCTGGCTTAGTCCTGGTTTAGACCTGGTTTAGTCTTGGTTTAGACCTGGTTTAGTCCCAGTTTAGTCCCGGTTTAGTCCCGGTTTAGTCCTGGTTTAGACCTGGTTTAGTCCCGGGCCCCTGCTGTCAGCTAATCTGTCCCTTTGATGCAGAAATAACACGATAATATGAATAAGAACACGGTCAGTGAGTAACAGTTTGCCGTGTTGTCGATAGTTCGTGTATTCACGTGTATCGCGCTGTACCTTAATTATCCGGAGTTCCGGAGAAAGGGACATATCAGCAAATTTCGCCTTAAGGTGAGGGATTTTCATGCCTGCAGTGAAGCAGCAAAGCAAGTTCTACAGCAACTTGACTTGCGGTGACTTCCGTAAACATTGAGCACGCTCGCTGTGTGTGACCTCGTCGTGTCCTCCGGGGCACATGCGCAAAAAATCGGATTTCACAAAAAAATGGGATTGAGCATTAAGCCCTGACGATCGACTGACACTTGGCCCCTGAGCTACCGGTCGATCGCGATCGACGCATTGAGCACCCCTGTTCTAGATGATTAAAGCAAACAAACAAAAGATACATGTTAAGTTTGTCCTTTATTTTAAAGGTGTATTGTGTAACTTTTCTGGTGGAGGGTGTGTCAAAAGCTTTTCTCTAATGACATATCCATAGAAACAAGCAGGTGACGAGTCCTCCGCCAGAAAGTTACAGTGCACCTTTAAATAAAATAAAAAACATTTTTTTAACTTGAAAATTTAGCTGACAAGTCTTTCCCCCTGTGTGAGTAAAATGGTTTTCACTTTACTTGTGTACATTCTAGGTCCATTCCACCACCCCTGGTTCTTGTATTCTCAGCTCAGGGAGAGGAGCCAACACAGATGGTGAGGTACCAAAGGCAGCTTGCTTTTTCTCATGCCTCTAAATGGGAGCTGCTCTCTTTCTTAGCTAATATTTAGCTCCTTCAAATGCTAATGGAGTGGTGGCGCTCTCCAAGGTTAGCATAACAACTATGGGAAAGCTTCAGATCTCCGACATTTGTTTACAGATGAAAGAGTGAGAGAGACAGAGTGCCACTATATCTCCAGAAGAACCCAGTCAATTTGAGCTCACACCAGCCCGTGCAGCACCAGGCCCATTCCTACACTCTTCATTTCCCTGCACTTATTTTCCTCTCTGCTGATTTTGTTATCAGGCTTTAAAGATATGTCGCTCAGAAGTGCTGTGTGTGGGAAGTGGGACTGTGTATCATAATAAATAAAGGGATGGAGAAAATATTGCTGCACAAATTGGGTGACCGGTTCTGATCTCAAAATAGCTGCAAAAATAAATCACAGATGCTTTGTGGGAGATTATTTAAATTAAACAGGAAACGTGGTCATGTGGACAGAGCGGAGCAAGACCTCTTCATATGAGCGTTCAGTGTGTTGTTTTTATTTAGTTTTATCATTTGTGTATGATTAGTGCTGTTAGAATAAGTTTACAGTAATGGGTAGGACTGTGTAATTTTTCTGTCTGAGGAGTTCGCCATCAAGAAAATGTTTTGTTTCTTAAAAATCTTGACAAACATGTACTTTTACAGTGAGTGGGGGTTTACCTCTCCACAGATCTGACCTGTAACTGGCCCTAGTGGCATTACTTGTTACTTGCTTGTCTCCCAGATAAAGATTTCGCTTTCTTGAATACTGTGGAACATTCTGGGCAAGCAAAGACATCTCCATAGTGACAAGCAGATGATGAACCTGCACCAGAAAAGTTACATTGTCCTGCTTTAAATATTAATAATCCACCTCAGTCAGACTCACTAAGCAAAAATAGTCCTTTTCCACTTTCACTGTGGGCAAGGTGGGTTAAAGGAAAAGTAACGTTTTTTACAATTTGAGCCTTATTTCGGTAATAAAACAAGTTGTTTTACTCACCCATATCACTTTGGTGTCATATGGAGCATTTCCGGAGATGTTTTAGATTAGCGTTAGGCTAACGCCGTTAGCCTAGCGCGGCTTATAGCCATAGCTCGGGGCATTCCCCAAGTATGTAATATGCCCCATGCGGGCTCCAAATAACACAAACTTTAGCACTTTTCAAATCATAGAAGCTCGATGTCTTTAGTCTACGATTTCGTTTGGTCAAAAGTGGCCTGTAATCCGAGATTTAGCCATAGTTTCGAGTAGATGAGGATGCCAGTGCGCATGCGCGGAGTGTGCTCTCATCTTCCGGGACCCAAACATGGAACGCATAGCTGTAAACTATGGATAAATCTCGGATTACAGGCCACTTTTGATTCAAACGAAATCGTAGACTAAAGACATCGAGCTTCTATGATTTGAAAAGTGCTAAAGTTTGTGTTATTTGGAGCCCGCAGGGGGCATATTACATGCTCGGGGAATATATTATATGCCCCGAGCTATGGCTATAAGTCGCGTTAGGCTAACGGTGTTAGCCTAACGCTAATCTAAAACATCTCCGGAAATACTCCATATGACACCAAAGTGCTATGGGTGAGTAAAACAACTTGTTTTATTACCTAAATAAGGCTCAAATTGTAAAAAAACGTTACTTTTCCTTTAAGTGTATTGCCCAAGGACACAACAACAGCATTCAGCATTCATCTGTGGGAGCTGGACCTGCACCTCCAGCCTGTGGGCCAGTGGATCTGACCGTGCTACCAGTGATGTTTACGTTGAGAGCGGGATTCAAATCAGTGGACAAATACTCGCCCCAATAACCACAGGTACCATGGGACAGACAAAAATGTGGCTGTTTTTTTAAACTACCACCGCTAAGTGATTGATTACTTTACACTTGTAGATATCAATAAATAAATCAAACTTTGTTTATAAAGCACTTTTCATTCAAAAAAAGGTTAACCAAAGTGCGTTACAGTGATTAAAAACAACCCACATTTCCTTCCAACCAACCAGCCGTCCACAGCTGCCTGACACCGCACAACCAAATAACTAGACCTGCACGATTTATCGATTAAATTGATTAATTCGAATTTACAGTTCAGGACAATGTGTTTTTATGAAAATTTATTTTTTTGTTATTTTTTACACGCGAGCGGAACTAATGCGCGGTCACGTTTTACACGGGTAAGTTAGCGAGGCGTACCCAAACATTGTACGAGCTAGCGAGCTTGTACCAAACCAAGGTGTCGATACATCTGTTATATGGAACTGGTTCGGTTTTCTTGCGTCGGACTTAGAATAAACAAGTGCTTGCTGTAAGGTCTGTTCAAAAGTTGTTGCAGCACAACAAATGTATCCTAGCGCCTAAAGCAGAGGCAGCGGAGTGGGAGAAGTGCAGGTCCCCACAGCGCGAGCACATATCGTAAAAGACACGGTGCCCATATATACTGTGGAAAAGCCCGGATTCATTAACATGGTGAAAGTTTTGGACCCGAAGTATGTGCTACCAAGACGCAAATATTTTTCTTGTGTTGCCACAGCTGTACACAGACTGCACAAGCTAACATACATGAACACAGACAGTGGCTCCCTCTTTTCTGCAACACTCGAGGAAAAACAAAAACTGAAACACAACACTACCCACTCCAGTCCATCTTTCCCACAATCAGGGAATCATTTAGCTCCATAAAATGCTTCTTTATAAAACAAAGATATTTATATAACTGTGATATATTTTTAAAAACAATAGCAGCTTAATTGATGCAGGTGTAATGTATTTGTTTTATAAAAGAACATTGAGATTTTATTTTTAGGCCATATCTCCCAGCTCTACAAACAACCCAAACAGTAACACACACACGCACACACACACACACTGACATGCTAATATACATAAAACTACACATAGTAAAAAAGTGAGTCTGAACACAGCCGAACCATCAGAGGAGCCAACACCGTCTACAGAGAGCTGTCCACCGCCACCACGAACCGCCACAGGACCCAGGGGAGAGATGAGGCCCAAGCACCACCCCCCCACCAGGAGCCCACGGGACAGACCCCGGCAGCTGCAGCCGACCACCGCTGGAAATCCTAAAAATGAAAAACATGAACGTTCTCTGCATCATATGGCACTTCCATTATAATTACACATATAAAATATAGCTTGTGACAAACAAAAATATTGATAATGTGTACGTATTTCAATCAAAAAGGTGTTTCAGTTACAGTTTACAAATTGGAAATCCTCATTTGATCAAATTTACTCACAACACCAGTCGCTGTTTTGAAATATTTGTAGGCTACATATGGTTGATTATACATGGCAACAAAATGAGACTATAAACATAATTTATTACAGATCTATTCAATGTTCTTGAGTACACAGCTGCCCTGTTGCAGAAAGCTGTTTATACTCTGTTTTTTAGCTCAATTTTGATCCATTGTTAAGTGGAAACAAAATGATTTATATCGCCATGGAAACACCAATAGCAGTGATACAACAGCGAGAAAGAAAAAGCAAAAATGCCAAATCCCCCTCATTTCTGATTAGAGCTCTCCTCTGATGCTATCAACGTGTTCTACTTTTACCACATAAAAACAATTCCCTTTTAGCTTCAGGGAAAACGCGGATAAACTCAATTATTCAAAATGTATCAACACACAGACAGTAAAAAGGTCCACAACACGTAACACCGTTCCCCCAGCTGAGGCTAACGCTCACATTCTACTTGAAAACTGCAATAAAGCACTATCTTTCCTGCATCTCTATAATGCATTATTCACCGGCAGTTGCCAAGAGGAGACTCAGGAGAATGGTTAAAGAGCCACTACAATATTTATGTGCCGTGCAGCGGAGAAGAAGACACAAAAATATGGAACAGTGTCTCATACAGCCTGCCAAGTTTCCATATGGACACAAGTCTCTGCCACAAACTATATCCAGGTCTTATTTGTCTCATGCTACAAAGGATAGCATAGATAGGAGTTGCACAGTGTTGACAAAAGGTAATTTTTTTTGTTAGTGGACGATCAGATCCCGTCACCTGCTTGTCTCCATGGAGATGATGTTGCTTTGCCATGGCATCAGACTTTAACTGGCTCACACCAGATCAGAGTGTATAAAGAAGTGGACCACGCAAGTGTGACATCACCCACAGCTTTCAGCTCCACTTAAAGGAAAAGTAACGTTTTTTTTACAATCTGAGCCTTCTTTCGGCAATAAAACAAGTAGTTTTACTCACCCATAGCAGTTTGGAGTCAATTGGAGCAGTATCGCAGAAGTTATGTTGTAGCCGTTCTGTTCTACTAATGATCCCGTATCCATTAACATGGTGCTCGTATCATATGCTCGGGGCATTACTTTGCGGTGTCCAAGTAACACAGACTTTAGCACTTTTCAAATCACAGAAGATCGCTGTGTCAGGGTAGACTTTTAGTGGATTCCAAAACGGCCTGAAACCCGATATCCAGCTATAGTTTCATTTGATGACGTCATCAGAGAGGACAGTGCGCATGCGTGAACTCAGCTGTTTTGTAAACACAGCTAGTCCGAAAGAAGCTAACACCGCTCTGAACTTTACTTTTCTGTTGCGATATCGGGTTTCAGGCCGTTTTGGAATCTACTAAAAGTCTACCCTGACACAGCGATCTTCTGTGATTTGAAAAGTGCTAAAGTTTGTGTTATTTGGACACCGCAAATCAGTGCCCCGAGCACTCATGCTAACGGATACGGGATCATTAGTAGAACAGAACAGCTCAACATAAGTTCTGCGATACTGCTCCAATTGACACCAAACTGCTATGGGTGAGTAAAACTACTTGTTTTATTGCAGAAAGAAGGCTCAGATTGTTAAAAAAAAACGTTAATTTTCCTTTAAATGATGCTCGCAGTGCTAACGGTTACAGGGGCGGATTATATTATGAACAGAGTTTTTTTAACGGACAAAATATCGAAATAACAGGACCAGGATAAACACCAGGATCATGTAGAGCGGGTTAATACGGACATTTTAAGACCAAAATGACGAGGCTCACTGCAGCAGTTACAGAGAGATACTGAAATCAAATCAAAGGGAGCTGGAAAAGCCTGCATGAGAACTTCCTATTTGGAAGCGTGTTAGCTATGTCCAGTTTAGGGCTGAACGATTTTAAGAAAAAGTTGAATTGCAATTTTTCTGGCAGATATTGTGATTTCGATTTCATCCACGATTTATTTCAAATTATGGGGCCGTTTAGACGAGGACGATTGCGATTGAAAACGACAAAATATTCTATCGGAAGTGTCTTTCGTTTACACGGCAACTTCGCCGTCGGGCTCTGAAACCGCAAATATCTGAAGACTTGTTCCAGAGTGTGGAGTTCTGAAGACGGCGCGGGTCGTGTCTCCGTCTAAACGGCAAGAAGCGCAAAACATGTTCACGCCGCATACACCTGACCTGATGCGCCATAAAAACAATAACAATACATCACAGGCGACAGAGGCAAGTTTGGACAAGACCGGGCAGAACCAGTCAGTGGTGGGACAATTTTCAGAATGGATTACATGATGACAGATGATGACAGTGCTTGGGTGGAAAACTTCAGAATGACTAAACAAGCTCTTGTTGCATTAAGCGAAGAGTTCCGACCCGACATCGAGGGCGAAACAACCGTAATGAGAGCCCCTGTGGTGTCCTGAAAAAGGTAGCTCTGACATTATATTAGCGACCTGGCATGCATATTCAATCGAATTCGCCCACTTTTGCGTCTTCGTCTAAACAAACATTTCCTGTTGAGAACGCTCGTCTAAACGCGGATAAAAAATTGAAGACGAGACGCCGCTTTTGCGTCTTCTGTTTTGATCGTTGCCGTATAAACGTAGCCTAAGTTTCAGTGCACATGAACATTTGCAAACATCACAGAAACTTACATCATACCATTCAAACACTAAATAAAGTCAATAATTTATTTCAAATGTCGTTCTGTTTATTAAAAACAAACATGCTGTACACAGGCTACCGCAATTATTCCACCTGAAGAACTAAAAGAGCATCTGTGTCTGAAGTAGAGCAAAAAAACTTTTAAAGTGCTGTGAGGACAGTCTTTTATGGCTCAAGGGAGATTGATAAAATTGATAAAATACAACGCAACTTAAACTTAACTTAAATATAGTGATGCTAAATATAGCAATGCTAATCGCGGTAGCCATTCTATAGTGTTTGTAATGTAAACTAGCCTTATGCTAACAGTTTGTCAGCTAACAACAGAGGGGAATACCTCTTATCCATCGTGCGGAGGAGACTTTTAAACCACTCTTTGGTCACTGTGTTTACAGGCACCATTTCCTTGGCGATGTCGTGTGTTACGACAGTCGTTATCTCCTGATGTCGTCGGCTGCTTCTGTCATACGGAGTTACACTGGCAAAAGAAGCTGGAATTGTCTATTTGGCCCGAGTATCACTTTTACTAGACTTTTCTCCGGACTTTCTCGCCCTGCACTCGAGTGACGGATTACGGACATTGATTAAACAGGGGCTAACACCGGCTTCACCAGCTCGCGACTCCCCAGACCGCACGGGGCTACACGGCGTATTTGGGTTGAGGGCTCGCGCGCGGGCCAGGCGGCGTACATGTGTGAAATAGTTGACGAAACAAAACCTGGGTCAGTTAGGAGCACTGTAAAAAACTTTAACGATTTTAAGCAACTTTAACGATCCCAAAATCGTCTGAGATAGCGATTTTCGACCTAAAACGATAGATCGTTCAGCCCTAGTCCAGTTATATATACAGTCTATGCGCCAGATTGATATGTGAGTTCTACTTATCAATCTGGAATGATTCTTGCCAAAAACGGTCAGAAGGAACAAAGGAACATCCGAAAAATTGAATTTTTGTTCAATCCAGCTGAGAGAAAAGCACAGGCATCTTCACTCTCCGCAAATGCACAAAGCGCTAAACTTCTGCAAGTGTTTCACAAACAAAATAGTCTGAATTGACGCTGAAATAGACTGAAGTACGTCTGTCTGCTTCTCCATGTTTGTTTTGGTTCATTTGGTACTTGGCCTTTGGCTTCTACACAAACGATGCTACATTTATGATTGGTTTGCCTACCTAATTAACCATACAGTGCATACCCTCCATGAAAATCCATCTTGCTGTACAAAGTTAACCAGACTTATCTTACCTTATACCTTATTACCTTATCTCCATGGAGAAAAACAAGTTACAGATCAAGGGAGAGACACAGTTTGAATACATGAGCTATTAAAGGTCCCATGGCATGAAATTTTCACTTTCTGAGGTTTTTGAATGTTAACGTGAGCTCCCCTACCCTGTTTAGCCCCCCACATGGTTAAAAGTTGCGAAATGTCTAAACTGAGCATTTGCGATCCTTTTCTGCGTTACAAAAAATCGGAGCTCAAACGGGCGATTTTGAACAAGGCACCTTATTGACGTCAGATCGAAAAAAGAAATGCAAATGCAGTTCCACCCCCGTCTGTCTGTACTCAGCGTCTCTGTAAATCACGCGCAGAGAGTTTGGACTGCGAATGCGCTAGGCAATGCGAAATGCGTGTTTTTATTTGCCTGGAGGCACGTCCAAGTGTTTCTAGGCTCGGAAGTCCTTTATCTGAGCCTCTGGACCTTTGAACAGCAGTGGTTTAATTTTATTTTATGTGGAAATGTGTTTATTTTTCAATGGAACGCTTCAACTCTCTCCCCCCGTGCAAAAACACGGAAATGGATCAGCTGACAGCTCAGAGCGAGAGCGGAGCGTTTCGCCACGCCCACACCCTCTACTATTGGCCAACTCTTTTCTCCTCATTTGCATTCAAGCAACAACACCCATTATAGAGTGTTCAGAGTGAGAAAAATTACTCTTTCTCAGCTCATCTCTGTTTCTCATGCACTGAGTGTTGATTTTGAAGGAGGATTCATTTACAGTATTAGGGAACCATTATGGAGCCATATAAAAGCATCAAGAAGTACCATGTCATGGGATCTTTAATATTATAAACAACAGTAAAAAAGAGTAAATGCCATTAAAATCACTTAAATGCCATACTGTGGACCAGGGGACATCGGGACAACACCAGGAAAACACGTGGTGTTTGGTCACCCTACACTTGACCCAGTCTAGACATTTGGCTTCATGCCACACTTTTTGTGCGGAGGCGAGCCTCTACAAACTTTTCACTTCACTTTTTCAAACTTGTAAACACAAACTAAAGCAGGACACGACTGTCAACATTTTGTGGTGACGGCTCCAGTGGGAAGTTCTCCGTCTCCTGGATCTGTCCGTCTGCTGCGAAAAACATCATCAATCATCGGGCATGACAAAATGAGGAAAGCGGGTTCACCATGTTTACAAAATATACTTTGTACATAGTTTTGGTTGGGATGTGTTACTCTGTGCATCCCAAAAGAGACACTAAGGATGCTATATTTTCTATGGCACTGTCACTTTCTCTTAGGCACTGGCCCACATATGCACAATTGTTTATGTCAAGATCCAGGCCAGCCATAATTTCAACTTCCTTCACATGGGATTTCTATAGTAGGATCCTCTTCTCTTCTACTACGATCTATTTGAAAGCTGGGCACACAAACATAGCCCTCAGAGATGCTAAATATATTTCTAAGGAGGCCTGCAAGCACGTTTTGATTAAGGACTGGGGGCCTATGTGTCCTGTGTAGAGCAATGTAAGAATGTAAGGCCCAACTCCACACATCATTAATGGTAACGATGTACTGTTGAAGTTAATGGGGCAGATATGTGACTGTGAAGATGATCATAGTTATGGCTGATAAAATTGTGTAATGAGAAAAAACAGTCAAGGCATTTAAATACATGAGGACGATGGGTTTGTTCTGCTTATAGAAGAAATGTGCAATGGAAAAACTGTAGAAAGGAAAAATTAAGTAAAAACTCGAACCAATGATTATATTATTTATATTTTTTATAATACAGAATTTGCCAGATTAGCTCATATTTTGCATGCTAGTTGGTCAACAATGAGACTTGAGCCTTGCTGCTTTTATCCATTGATGTTTGCTGTTTTTGTTTTTTAGCACAAGTAGTGTTATGATGACTGCAAAAAGAACTATTATAATTTTACAGCTATTCACAAATATCAACATCAGGATCAAACAACAGTGAAATCCTTTGAATCCAGTGAATTACATGCTAATAATTATTTTATTTTTATTTTTTTATTCCTTTCTGTAAAGCGTCTTTGAGTTGTTTTGAAAAGCATTATATAAATCTTATGTATTATTATTATTATTATTAATAGATTCCCATTCTTCTAGTACAGGGGTCGGCAACCTTTACCACTCAAAGAGCCGTTTGGAGCCGTTTCACACAGTAAAGAAAACACTGGGAGCCACAAAACCCTTTTGAAATTTAAAATGAAATAACACTGCATATAATGGGGTTTTTTGCCTTTGTGTCATAGAATTACATTTTTAAAACGAATGAACTAAAATAAAAAAACATTTTAATTAAATACAGTGGTCCCTCGCTATATCGTGGTTCACTTTTCGTGGCCTCGCTGTTTCGCAGATTTTTCATTCATTCATTTTCTTCCGCTTTTTCCATTTTCTGGGTCGCGGGGGCAGCAGTCCAAGCAGTGTTCTGCTGCCCAGAACACAATGCACCAGCCCCCATTAATCCTTCCGCGGGTGGTGGGTCCACAGGAGGACGGCTCACGTCACAACAGGCCTTGATGTATCTTCTGCCATGGGGGCTACCAGTGTCCGCAGACACTGGGGGCGAGGTGGGGTTAAGTGTCTTGCCCAAGGACACAACGGCAGCGCTCATCTGTGGGAGCTGGGATCATATGCGGTCAACCCGTCAAGAGCGGGATTCGAACCGCCAAGCCCTGGATCACGAGGCATATGCCCCACACAGATTTTTTTTTTTTACTGACGGACGAATCAGCAAAGAAACACTATATAAAAAAATAAATAAATAAATAAAAATTTGGCAGTTTTTTTATTCCAGTTTTTTAAAATATAGTGTTTCTTTGCTGATTCGTCTGTCAGTTTGCCAGATTTATATAAATGTTCGATGGCAGTGTGACTCTGAAGTGCTGTATGTTTGGAGAATACAAAACATGGAGAATAATTCAAAAGTTCAAAACTCTATGCACAGCTTCCAGGTGCTGGTAACAACAGGAACATTAAATAATTCCAGAAAATTTCTCTACGACCCATGTCATTTATGTGCTTATATGCCCTTGTGGCCTGATGTACGTGGGCCAGACTCAACGTAATCTTAAATTAAGAATTGCTGAACACAAGGAGTTATTAGAAACAACAATTTTGATTACGCTATAGCAAGAGAGTATATCGAAAGAAATCATGGTTCTGCTGCCTCCCTGAGGTTTGTTGGCATTGAAACAGTGCCACCTAATCCTAGGGGGGGTAACAGGATCAAACTACTTTTAAGGAGGGAAGCCGACTGGATTAATGAACTGTCAACAACTGAACCTGGTGGACTAAATGAAGCGCAGGATTTGAGTTGCTTTTTGTAAATTATTACTTGTTAATGTTGCTTGTGGGTGTGTAAATAGTGTCTTAGTATATTCATGTTGTGGTTGTATGTTTGTCCTGCAGATTCTGCACTGGTCAGTAAGGTTTACTTGTGTTATTTCAAAATAAATAAATTATGTACACTGAATGTTATGTTTGTTTTCCTACTGTATATATGTAAGATATATTGCATTAAAAAAATATGACTTTAAGTGAAGGAACATGTGACCAGATGGTATTTAGTCACACCTGGCACTAATCGGGCGAACCTGATGACGCTGTAGAAGCGAAACGTGTTGTTCGCTCTAAGCCCAATAAAGGAATAAGAGTAAAGTCAAGCGAGTGTGCGGTAAATTTCTTCTTTTCTGGAGAATAATTGTGTAATATAAAGCTGACGACTTCGCGGATTTCGCTTATCGTGGGTGATTTTTAAAACGTAAACCCCGTGATAAACAAGGGACCGCATCAGAGGGATCAAAGAGCCGCATGTGGCTCCGGAGCCGTGGGTTGCCGACCCCTGTTCTAGTAAGTCACCAGCTTTACACAAAAGGTAATGTAAAATCAACAGCCAGACCAAAATAGCAAACTAGATTTAGATTTGTGGATTGAATTGAAAATGTAATGTGGCCTGAATAATCAATCAATCAATCAATCAAACAATATTTATAAGGCGCTTTTCATACAAAATTGTAACACAAAACGCCTTACAGTGGTCAAGGATTAGAAGATTGACCTTTATTGATCTCGCACAGGAGAAGTTGTTTCTATATTTGACCCGGAGACCATCCCCATGATTTTGTTTTGTTATTTAGTCTTGGTCAGGCCCTAAGCTGGAGGATTTTACCTATGGCGCATGTTTAGGTTGATGGGGGAAGCCGGAGTGCCCGGAGGAAACCCACCCAGACACGGGGAGAACATGCAAACTCCACACAGAAAGGCCCGGGCAACCCGAACCTTCTTGCTGTGAATCATGAGTGCTAGCCACTCAGCCACCGTGCCGCCAGGAAAAACAAAAAAACAAAAACAACAACAACAACAACAGCAGCAGCAACAGGAACAGCAGCAACAACAACAGCAACAACAACAGCAACAACAACAGCAACAACGACAGAAACAGCAACAACGACAGAAACAACAACAATAATCACGGCTCCTAATTAATTGTGCCATTTAGATCTATATAGCACAACTCATCGCATCGCTGATTTGATCTATTTTATATTGTCTGCATCACAACATAAGCTAAGTCATATAAAATCCTCCCACACAAGAAGGTTTCCACCATAGTTCTCCACACAGTGCTCCCGCTCCTGTATTGAGCTTTTTGCCTGAGCGCTCTGTGGATCACGGCCACAGAAATCCACTGACCCAGGAAATGTGGGCTCTGTCCCAGGTGAGGCAGGTGAAGCAGGTGAGGCAAGTCCATCTGGCTCAGCTCCAAGACATTGTTAAATGTTGTATCAGACTGCGCCCATACAGCAGTCCCTGTGTGGAAACGGGAGCGTAGTGAGCCAAGGTTCACTGCACTCTGTAATAGACAGGGCCCGTATCATAATGACAAGCTGGCAAATACAATCAATTTGAAGTGGGAAATTTGTAAAGTAGATCAAGGACAGAATGTGTGGAGTGGTCTAAATTAGCTATGTCTTGATTTCCAAATTGAGAAATTAATGGTCATCATAAATACGAAAGTCCCAAAGAACTCAATTTGGCATAATATGTCTCCTTTAAGGGAATATTAATGTTTTGTTTTTTTTACAATCTGAGCCTTATTTCTGTAATAAAACAAGTTGTTTTACTCACCCATAGCACTTTGGTGTCATTTGGAGCAGTTTCGTAGATGTTGTAGTTTAGCGATATCCGTTAACTTGAGTGCTTGGGGCAGGCGATTGCAGTCACCAAATAACACAAACTTGATCACTTTTCAAATTATAGAAGCTCAATGTCTTAGTCTAGACTTTTGTTTGAGTCAAAAGTGGCCTCTAATCCGAGATTTATCCATAGTTTGGAGTAGATGAGGAGGACAGTGCGCATGTGCGGAGTCACAGCTGATTTCGCTCTCAGCTCTCAGGACCCAAACATGGAAAGGCAAAGCTGTAAGACGTTTGGACCATCGTGTTTGCAGTACCCACTTCAGTCAGGACGATTTTTTACCAGCAAAGGAAAAGAAAGAAGGCCAGCGGATTCAGCGCACGATTCTGAGAAGTAATGTGAAACCGATGGCTGTTCTCTGCTGCTCCTAAAACTGTCTCCGCTTCATTCTTTCCGTATCCATTCTGTCTCCTCATCCGTATACTCCTCTTCAGTCCTCAGTCCTCCATAAGTCCTCTTCAGCCTCAAAGTCCCAATCTTCTGCCATGTGTCGCTCGCAACAGAAAAGTTATGAGCGTCTTCTTATCTGCAAATCAGCTGTGACTCCGCACATGCGCACTGTCCTCCTCATCTACTCGAAACTATGGATAAATCTCGGATTAGAGGCACTTTTGACTCAAACGAAAGTGTAGACTAAGACATTGAGCTTCTGTAATTTGAAAAGTGATAAAGTTTGTGTTATTTTGGTGACTGCAATCGCCTGCCCCAAGCACTCACGTTAACGGATATCGCTAAACGAAACTGCTCCAAATGACACCAAAGTGCTACGGGTGAGTAAAACAACTTGTTTTATTACAGAAATAAGGTTCGGATTGTAAAAAACGTTAATATTCCTTTAACAGTATGTCATATTTTTCTCATTTTATACCCCATCACACCTCTGCTACACTGCCCAGTAATATGCATAAAAGTTTACTCTCGATCGTGAAGTTCACCTTGTTTAATCGCGCCATCTCCCAACGTGAGGCTTTTGTTATGATAAAGTTTTGTCGTACAGCGCCTCTGTCTCCCTTCATAGCCTCACAAACTCCAATCTCCCGGTGTGATCAATCCTCTACACTCTCCTCTCCCTGATAAATAGAACCGTGAGTCACAGAACCCAGATAGAGGAGCCTGATATTCTGTAGTCAGCGAGCCTATTGTGGCCTATTCTAGCACAGTCGAGGTCACGGCATTGAAGGGGCTGTCTGCTCCATAGCCTGTCGAGTGAATGAATAAGAGACACAAGACGCCGGCGAGGAGATAGGAGCTAGGAGGTAGGAGTGAGGAGAGAGGATGCAGCAGATAGGATCCTTTGTGCTCGTGTGTTTGGTGACCTTGTGCTCCCAGTGACAGGCCTCCACCATTGCGCTTAAAATACGGCTGCAGCAATGGAAAATACTCGATATCTGTGAACAAATATAGTCTGGACCTGGTCTGGTTTTACATAGAAATAGTGCGGAAATAGAAATGACAGATGTTTGCGCAACAGAATGTTTGGATTCTATACTATAAAACCCAGCAGAAGAAGTTTATAGGTGGTTTGTACATCCTCAGCACATCGATTAGCAGTACACAGCCACCTGTTAACACACTTGACAATATACAACAACAATATGCTCATTACTCAGCTCATTTTATCTGTCATTTGGTGAATAATCATGAAATATAACCATTGCTGTTTTTGTTTCTCTAATGGTTAGCACTGATTGATGAAATATATCTTTATATGGGAGTTTGTGCTATAGAAGGTCAACAATGAACTCCTTAAACACAATGACCACAAGGGTAAATACAGAATTCTCATAATACAGATGCCACGCAACCAGATCTATGGAAATGCAAGTCCATTCACAGTAGTGTTGCAGTAGTTGGCTGCTGTTGTGGCTGTGTTTCATTTTTTTAGCTCAGTTTTTAACATCATATCATGGGATTTTAACAAACTAAAGAGTGCAGCATGGGCAGTTCAAGCGGGACTGTTGGTTTATGTAAAAAAAAAGAAGCTGTTTTTCCTGTATCCATGGGGTCTAACAAAGCAAATACAATCAATTTGAAGTGGGAAATTTGTAAAGTAGATCAAGGACATAATGTGTGGAGTGGTTCAGTGGATTGACTAAATTAGCTATGTCTTGATTTCCAAATTGAGAAATGAATGTTCATCATAAATATAAAAGTCCCAAAGAACTCAATTTGGCACAATATGTCTCCTTTAAAGATTCCATGACATGGTACTTCTTGATGCTTTTATATGGCTCCTTAATGGTTCCCTAATACTCTAAATGAATCCTTCTTCAAAATCAACACTCACTGCATGAGATATGACTCTGACAGTCTTCATGAGGCTAGATATGTGTCTAAAATGCTTTATTCTGGGTGTTGCTGCTCAATGCAAATGAGAAGGACAGAGAGATTGGCTAAGGAGCCGGGGGGCGGGTTTCCCCCGCTGGAAGCGCAGCTCATCTCCTCTCTTCCGTGTTTAACACACGAAGACAGATGGGAGACTTTGCAATGAAAAAAAGCATATTTACACAGAAAATAAAATTAAACCACTGGTATTTCAGAGGTCCAGAGGGTCGGGTAAGGGACTTGCGAGCCTAGAAACACTCGGACGTGCCTCCAGGCAAATAAAAAACTGCATTTCGCATTGTAGGCCATTCACAGTCCAAACTCTATGGGCGGGATATACAGGGACGCTGAGCGGAGACAGAGGGAGGGGCTGGAGCTGCATTTGCCGATCTGACGTCAATAAGGTGCCTTGTCCGAACTCGCTCGTTTGAACACTGTTTTTTTGTAACGCAGAAAAGGACCACAAATGCTCAGTTTAGACATTTCGCAACTTTTAGGCATGGGGGGGCTAAACAGGGTAGGGGAGCTCACATTAACGTTCAAAAACCTCAGAAAGTGAAAATTTCATGCCATGGGACCTTTAACAGTATGCAGTATTTTTCTTATTTTAGAAGAAGAAGAAGTAGTGACTTTATATCTCACACTCAGAATTTCTTCTCTGCATTTAACCCACCTGTTATTAGGAGCAGTGGACAGCACATTACTGCACCCGGGGACCATCTCCGTGATCTTCTTGCTTCGGTTTGGTCAGGACCTCAGATGGAGGATTTTACCTGGTGGATGTTTTGGTGGTGGGGGAAACCGGAAATAGCTGTTTTTCCTGTATCCATGGGGTCTAACAAAGGAACTAGCTATGGACCTTTGAGATGCTAGGCTTTTTTACACCAAATGTGGCAGAAGAGATTCTAGAAGAAATACTCCAAGACTTTCCAGAGGAAATACTCTGGGAAAATGGCCCATTTTATCACAAACCAAAACAAGAAAGTAGAGTAAGAATGAGGCTTAGAAGAGGCTTTCCTGGTGTGTTCAGTTGCCGGACACAGAGGACATTTACATTCCCTGCCTGACCAGCCTCCTGTCATGAGAAACACACTGTAAATGTTGCTGCAGCAAAACTTGAATTACCCACTGGAACAATAAAGTATCTGTCTGTCTAAAAATGCATGTATTTCAATCTATTTATTTTATTTTTGGCAATATAACACCTCTAAATTAAATAAATCCAAGAAATAAAGGTTTAACTTGGTTTGATTTGACAAAACAATGACATTCTCTTGGAGACAAGCAAAACCCCCACCAGAAAAGCCACATAAAACATTTAATGGACCACTGCGGAACAGTTAAATAGCCCTATTGCGGTTAAGGTTAAACACAGTGGAGATGCCTGTCACCATCATTAATATACTGACTTATCGTTCAATATATGAAAACTGGAACAATAAAATAAAACAAATATATTTTGGGGTCAATATTTATCATGTGTACATTTTCTTTGCAATAATTTGACATATTTTATTTTCTATATGATAGAAGGTTGAATTAATAACTTCTATGACTTACAGATGAAAACTGAAATGTTGCCATGTATTTATTTATTACAAGTTGTATTTTTTAACCATATTATACATTTAGAATAGTTTTTGTGGTTTAAATCAGTTCTTGGGTTCTTGTGTCAGTGGCATAAATAAGTTTCAGTATTATAGTATATTGTTAATATTTACTTCAACAATATAATATACTTCAAAATGCACAATTGTGACCTAACGAGGGCTGAGAATCACAGAGTCCCTCATGATTCGATACAATACACAATACATGGCTCATGATATGGTGATACATTTAATAATTCAATATATTTGATATACTGCACATGATACATAGCTGTTTTTAAGAACCAAACACATTTTAGCAACAATATTTAGGCCCTGTCTACACGAGTGAATCCGATAAAGTTTTTTATCGTTTCGGTCTCGCATCCACATGGCACCAGCGTTCTGGGTACCCCTGGATTCGAACTCACAACCCCCAGGGGAAAAATCAATGACTTACCAGTTGAGCTAACCAGCCGGTACCTTTCAGTTATTCTCGAAAGGCATAGTGTGGTTGTGTTTTTTACTTAAATAGCACAAATGTGGGTTTTGGCCACCATTAACCACATTCTCTTAGCGGTGCTGCATACCGGCTGTGAAATTTATACCGGTGCGCCGTTCCTGTGCGCACCACTTTACTTTCACCACTGCAAATAAACCAGTTAAAATTGAATTGAAATTTCTTGTTTTTTGTATAATTTGTTTCATTTCCATCTCTTGTAACTGTGGAACATTTGTTTTAATAGACATAATATTTCAAATAATCATTATTATTCATGGAACATGTGTCCCACAACCTGCACCAACCCTGTTACCAGAACATTTTTAGCCTGGTAGAAGAAGAAGAAAGCAGAACCACATCATCAATCAATCACTCAATCAATCAATCAACAGTGAACCACATGATCCCCTGGACTTGACATCATCAAACAGTTTTCCAAAAGAATGGGCAGAGCAAAGGTTTGTCTTCTCTTCTATTTTTCATATTTTTATAACATCGTTAGCCTTGACTGAATGTCTCACTCTGCCTCATGCAACCCTGTTATGCAAATGATCAGAATAAGACAATTATTATTATTTTCCTTTATTTATTTGCATAAATAAGTTTTTCCTCTTGATTAGCAGTAACAGCTAAACAGCTTCTCCTCCTGAGATAAAGTGAACATTAGTGCGGATTTGCAACCCTGTTACCTGCAACCCTGTTACTGTGATTAGAGGAAATAAATAAATAAACCATATAAATCATGTAATAAAAATTGTACCATTGATCCGTAAGCTGAGCTAATCAAGCATTTGAAGTTTATTACCTATTATTGATGAATATGTAGCAGAAAATCAGAAAAGTGAAGGTTTATTTTTCAAGAATTTTAAACCCAAAATGTGCTCCAATTCTGGAATGACCCATAACTCATAATATTTCAATATTTTTGCAAACCCCTAGGCCTAACTGTGCTATTTTGCCTCCACCTGCTGCAGTACGTGTTCTAGTGAGCAGGTCTGAGAGTGTGCTTTCTGCTGGCTGCATGTGTACCCTGTGGAAGTGGAATAGAGAAAAGGGAGCTCCATCTATCACCGCACCGAGGCCTTGGCACAGCCCCGAGCTGCTTATTATTTAGCCTGTGTGTGTGGGCGACACTGCAGAGGCACATGCATTTACAACCAAGGTGCACAGGTCAAGGAGCAAATTATGGAGCTCTACTTAAAAAGACCCCAGGAGAATGAAATAAAACCTTAATGTAGGATTTCAGGCCAAGGCAAAGTTAGGAATTAATCACATAAAAACTGCTTTGAAATCTGCAGCTTTTTCCAATTATGACGAAAAAGCAGACAGTATATGCAGAGAATAACGAGCGCTTCACGTATTTGCATAAGTTGTAAGAATAATCCGGGTAAAATCAGGACACGGAGATGCAGCCCATATATTGTCCTTCAAAGCAGACTGGCAGCCTAATGGAGTCATAAATCTGCATAAACCCACTGTCTAATTAGCCATGACGAAACAATGTTGGCAGGTCACAAAATGGGTTAAGATTCAAGCACAAAGTATAAGGATCTGACTTTTTTTTTTTACATTACATTACATTGTTATTACAGATTCAAAAAGAAATCAGTTTTATTATGTGAAGTTTATGTTCCGGGACTGTCTGAAATGATTCACCTTTTTGTTGATGTTTATATTGAGAATACAAATTCATTCTTTAATATTAAGTGAATAAATAAATACATTAAATACATAAATAAATACATAATCACCATAGCATATTGATAAAAGGAGAAATTCAATTTGTCAACTGGACAAAGTTTGTTTAGTCGATAACGTTTCGCCGCTCATCCGAGAGGCTTCGTCAGCTCTGGCCCTCATGCTGGTTAGACCCTGTTTATATCTAGCTGCCGGGAGGAGCTCCCTACACTGAAAAAAAGCTCTGAAACTATCTCAACTAATCTGTCTCTTTTGTTTTATGAATTCCTCTGGCGTCTAGTATTAGCATATCTATAAGCCCTAGGCGGCGCTCACTACACTGAAATAGCTCTGAAACTATCAACTAATCTGTCTCTTTGTATTTTCATATTTCTCTGGCGTCCATTTTCGTCTCCCTATTCAAGACAAACGACCGTCTCCACCCCTCTGCAACGGCTTGTCTGTCCTAATGTTTCTTTGTCTGTTTTTGACTTGGTTTGAGAATCGAATTATAGATGGGAGACAAGTTGTGTCTAACTCCTCCATTTGTGTTTAACGACCGATTCTCTTTTTTTTTGACAAAAATAGCCTCTTTAACTCCCCTCTCAAACCAGTTCTTTTCCCTGGCTAAGATCTGAACCTCTGAACCTCTAGAGCTATTTCAGTGTAGTGAGCGCCTCCTAGGGCTTATAGATATGCTAATACTAGACGCCAGAGGAATTCGTGAAACAAAAGAGACAGATTAGTTGAGATAGTTTCAGAGCTTTTTTTTCAGGGTAGGTAGCTCCTCCCTGCAGCTAGATATAAACAGGGTCTAACCAGCATGAGAACCAGAACTGACGAAGCCTCTCGGATGAGCGGCGAAACGTTTTCGACCAAACAAACTTTGTCCAGTTGACAAATTGAATTTCTCCTTTTATCATGGATTCTACCTGGACGACTGAGGGACTCTTCACGCACCATAGCATATTATTACAGATTCAAAAACTTCAGTATAAATCTAACTTTTATCATATGTTAAGGATGTTCTGGGACTTGTCTAACAGGAAATCACCTTTTCGTTGATGTTTTGGTTGAGAATAAAATGAATTTTGTAATATTAAATAAATAAATACAGACATAAATATATAAATACTGTAGCAGTTACTATTACAGATTCAACAACTTCAATTTAAATCAATTTTATAATATGTGAAGTTTATTTTCCGGGATTTGTCTAAAATTATTCACCTTTTTGTTGATGTTTATATTGAGAATACAAATTAATTCTTTAATATTAAAGCGACAGTGTGTAAGATTTTTACCCGTTAATTACCGAAATTGAAGATACCCATTCAAAAATACATTGTTTTCCAAGCCTTTTCACTTCCATCATGAAATCAAAGTATTCTTTTGGACTTAGATATAGTCACATAAAAGGGGGATCTTCCCCATGCAGAGGCAGCCATTTTGAATACGAGAGCCGCAGAAGGACATTTGGGCTCCGCCTTCGCCTTCGGCAAGGCTCGTGGTTTTGGGCAAACAACACAAGCATGCTGCCAGATCAGACTCGTAATGGATCTAACACGTGTTTTGGACTAAATTGTTTTACTGGATTTTATTCGCTGGATCCTTACGGACAAATTGAGAGCAAGTTTATGGTGAAATACAGAGTTTGACCTGTGCAAAGCATTCTAAGGTAAGCTCACCTCGTTTTGTGCTTTTCCATATAAAAGCCCCATGTGCTCGGGGAGTGATTGTTGGGCAGGGAAATGAATTGCATAGTCAAAAAGAGGAGACTGTAAGGTTTCATTTGATGTGTAGAGTGTCATGGTACATGATCGGGAATGTGTGTTTTCATGAGAAAAGAAACAAAACAAAAAAAACGGGACCGCGTTTTATTTATACCAGGGGTGTCAAACATGCGGCCCGGGGGCCAGATCTGGCCCTCCAAGACCTTTAATCTGGCCCTCAGCTGAATTTCTATTAAAATATTTGAATTTTCTATTAAAATATTGGTAATTTTCTGTACCTCTTTTCTGTGCAGTTTAGCATAGCAGCATCTCCAGTGCCTCTGTGTGTGGCCCCTCCCACCAGAGCAGCACAAACGAAGACTAAAATCATGACTAAATTCTGTGAAATGCATACAAGTTCATGTTAAAACACTGAGTTGAAATAGCATTTTTCTTACATTTTCAGGTTCTTATTATAATATTATAATATTTTGTAAAAGAAAGAGTTCATCAAGTAAAAAAGACCTGCAATAGATTTGCATTTCTCTGCACAAATATTTGGACTTATTCCTATTTTTGGGGTATATTTGCCATGAGTTTTCTGATCCGGCCCCTTTGAGATCAAAGTAGGTTGGATGCGGCCCCCGGACCAAAATGAGTTTGACACCCCTGATTTATACAGTAGCGGCGCGCGGCTCGTGTGACCCTCGAGGTCTGCCATAGCTAAAACAGAAAGTGCAATAGCACCATCCACCTATGCGCCATGAATCCTACACACTGGGGCTTTAAGTGAATAAATAAATAAATAAATTAAATACATATTATTACAGATTCAAAAACTTCAGTATAAATGTAACTTGTATCATATGTTAAGGATGTTTTAGGACTTGTCTAACAGGAAATCACCTTTTTGTTGATGTTTTGGTTGAGAATAAAATGAATTCAGTAATATTAAATAAATAAATACAGACATAAATACATAAATACTGTAGCAGTTACTATTACAGATTCAAAAACATCAATTTAAATCAGTTCTATAACATGTGAAGTTTATATTGTGAGACTAAATGAATCACCTATATTTAAAAATGAATTCTGTCTTGGTAAAATAAATAAGTAAAGATCTTCTAACTAAATCAATAAAAGTAATACCATAGCAATGTTGTTGAGAATCTTCACTGAGAATGAAAATGAATTTTGCAATGCTAAATTAGTAAATAAATACAATAGCAAATTTGTGGCGTCTCGTTTTGTCTCGTAACAACAATCAGTGTCAGTTCAGTGTGTGATGCCCCAGTGAAAAACTCATTTGTGATCATAAATCAGGCCGAGTCTGAAGCTGCTGATACCATCATCGAAGTCATACTGAGTGTAAACAAAGTGTGAGGTGTAAGAGGATGATGGAGCGCTGCCTGTTTCCTATCACTGTGGAAAAGTGAAGCCCGAATGTCACATGGTGGAGCGGACGTATTGATTCTGAAACACAATAGTGACGTTAATAGAGACTAATAGAGTCTTTTCAAAATCTGTCAATACAGCTGTCAATCAGTATCACTTTGAAAAGACCTTGTCCTGACTCCTGACTGTCCAGGGCTCCAAATCTGAGCCACAATAAAAATAAAAATACTAATACTAAAAGCAGTAGCTGATTATAGATCCTCCTGAGAGCCGCCCATTCATTTGTGTCCTTTATAGTGGACATTGAGTTAACCGGTCTGTCAAAATAAATAATACATAAAAAATAACAATAAATTAAAAAAAAATACTAAAATAAATCAATAAAAATAAATGGAAAATAAATAATATATAAAAATAAATTTAAAATACTAAATAAATAAATAAAAATAAATAAAAAAATAAATAATACAGTACATAAAAATAAATAAAAAATATTAAATAAATAAATACATAAAAATAAATAGAAAATAAATAATATATAAAAATATAAATAAACAAAAACAATTTAAATAAATAAATAAATAAAAATAAATAAATAAATAGAAAATAAATAATATATAAAAATAAATTTAAAAAACTAAAATAAATAAATATAAATAAATAAATAAATAAATAGAAAATAAATAATACAGTACATAAAAATAAATAAAAAATACTAAAATTAATAAAAATGAATAGAAAATAAATAATATATAAAAATATAAATAAATTAAAAATAATAATTTTAATAATAATTAAAAATAAATAAACATACATAAATGAAAATAAAAATAAATAGAAAATAAATAATACAGTACATAAAAATAAATAAAAAGCTAAAATAAATAAATAAATAGAAATAAATAAATAGAAAATAAATAATATATACAAATATAAATAAATAAAAAAATAAAAATAAATAAATAAATAAAAATAAATAAATACATAGAAAATAAATAATACATAAAAATAAATTTGAAAAAATACTAAAATAAATACATACATAAATAAGAAATTAAAAGGGAGACTAAAAACTATTTGACGTGACTGTAGAAGCTTGTCCGAGATGTTGGTCATCAAAAAAAAACAAAAAAGTTTTTGTGAGGTTGTTAACTTCATGTGGATTTAACACCAAAATATCCCTGACGTCCATTACGCAGGACACGTTACGAATATTATTATTACGAATACAAATAAAATTAACAAAATGTAAATGCTAAGGTGTTCATTTACCTCCAAATAGAAAATTAAAATAATAATAATAATAATTCAGATACACTTTTTTTTTTCAGGTCCCAGGAGGATATACTGTCATGCTATTTAACTTTTATTTTTGTAGCACATTCACCTGTTGTTGTGCAATACCTAATGACAGAGTAATATCCTGTGGTGCAATACTTAACAGAATGCTATAGCTTGTTGATAATATTTAATGCAGTACAATATGCTAAACTGAATTCTACCATTACTGTGTTCTTTTACCCATACTGTGTTGTACATATCGTACTTAAAAGTCTGCACTGAAGTGAGATGCTTTCAATCTCATTGTGAGTATGTATGATGGAATGGAAAGCTTTATTGTCACTGTAAACAAGAAGAACCTTGTAAACAACGAGATGAGATTGAAAAGGACGGGTCCGTGGACCTTAAAGCAGCCAACATGGAGGCGGTGACGTCCCCCCTCTCTCCTCAGCGATACAAGAACATAAACAGAATAGAAAACGAGACGGAAAATAGAGAAATATACAGTATTATTGACAAACTGAGGCGGCAGACTGTGAGAGGGGAGAGTGTTTTTATAAGTACAAATCATCGTGACGTAGCCAATCTATGTTGTTCTTTTGATATCAAAATTGTCCATATGAATAGTGACAATAAAAGACATTCTTCTGTTTTAACATTGGAGTTAATGTATAAACAAACTGTGCTAGGAGAGACTAATTTGTCAATGGACTTATAAGGGGTATTTTATTTCTAACCCTTTTCTGGTCCTTTCCGGTGTCATTATTGATACTCCCTCTCAGTGAGACTAAGCTGGCTGGTCTTACATTGACATGGGCCCTAGTTTGGGGCCCTTTAGACTCCACTGATGTAAATTGGTCTGCTCAGCTTTAAGGGCGGTTTGGGGATTAGGCCTTTTCCCTGCATGATGAGGACTGCTCTCTGAGGGGAAACCATGCACAGGGTCCTGGGTGGGTTTGATCCATGTCTCCTTTTCTCTCTCTCTTCTCTCTCCTCTCTCAATCTCTCTCCTCTTCTTTCTCTACATCTCTTTTCTTCTCTCTCTCTCCTGTCTCTATATCTCTCTGCTCTTCTTTTCCATGTGTCTTTGTGCAGCTTTGCCACTCACTGTAATCCTATGTGACACTCTTACAGATGGTCTGTCAATGCCACAGCACCACAGAGGGCCCCGGGGGGGAGGGGCCTGAGAGGGGCCTTGATGAGGGGACCTTAAGGTCCTAAAAGCTCCATACCTTCTGCTGTGTTCAGCTGGGATCAACTACAACAAGACAACAAACTGATTCTGACATATGAAAGAATTTCAAATTAAATACACGATCTGTTTCTTGCCTTTACAATCATTTCTCCATCAGTGTTAAGGCTTGAGGTTGTGTTTGGGGAATAAATGTGACAAAAGATGATAAATGGAGTTTTCTTGACTTTTAATTAACTACAGCTCAACTAAAACATGTTTGACACATTTTCTCTGGAAAAAAGAACAAAAAACCTTTAGAATTTGTCTTCTGGTGAAAAATATGTTGTACAGTGGTACCTCACCTTACGAAAGACCCAACAAATGAAAATTTCAAGTTACGAAACGCCTTCACGTTAAATTTTTGTCTCTAGATACGAAAGAAAATTCAAGTTACGAAACGCGAAATCTCAAAAATTAAAATAATGCGCGCTCAGCCACACACATTTTACGCTTTTCTCAGACTGGATTTAAACTTTTCTCACATTTGTCTCTCGTTTAAACACTCAAACTTTCATAGATTTTCAACAAAATGTATTAATAGTGAAGTGTGGGGGGAAGGGGGAGGGCGGTGTGTGTGCGCGCGGACACGTGTGTGATAGCGCAGCATGACCCGGCGCGGGGCTGCGAGCACGAGACCTGTGCTCAAACCGTGCCAGGTCTAAACCAGGTCTAAACCAGGTCTGAAACAGGTCTAAACCAAGATTAGACCACCGCGACTCTTGCATGCGTTCGTTCATGCGCTCAGACTGCGTGCGGTCCCGAAGGGAGTCCTCGCTGCTCGCCTCAGCCGTGACTCGAAACGAAACCAGGAACTGCACGCGGTGGTTTAATCCACCTGGTTTAGTCCAGGTCTAGACCTAGACCTCTAGACCTTGGTCTAGACCTGGTATAGTCCACGTTTAGTCCTGGATCTACAGTCTCAGGACGCAGAACACAGTGTTACACTATAAAAAAAAATGTTACACTATAAAAATAAAAAAAAAACTTGGAACAAATCAGGCCTTTTCCATTGAAATAGCTACTCAATTTACGAAAAATTCACGTTACGAAACCACTTCTGGAACGAATTAATTTCGTAAGGTGAGGTACCACTGTAATATGGTAAAATATAGTGCCTTTTATACTGCATATATTCTCATTTAGGGAGTCAAATATTGATTTTCAACTTTTTTATGTTTAATAACCTGTGAATGCCGGTCCTCTTGCTCCCAGAGTATGTACCAGCTTCTCTCTATATTTGACTGGTTTACACATTTAATGAAATTGGTTTACATTTGACTAGGCCAGTTATCCAGTTTTTCTGGCGTACATTTAAGTGTTTTGATTTGATTAGCCGTGAATGTAGTGAGGACTGTTCACATGTGAGTGAACGATGGAGCTGATGAGCAGCCTCACTTCCATCATTCTAAAAACACTATAAAAACATATATGCATTTCTAAATAAGTCTTATTCCATGTTTAGTAGTGTTGCCTGGCAGTGAACCACACCATTCATAAACTGTTATAATCATGTTGATTTGAGGTGATGTTGCCGTATACCCTGCTCTCCACACAGTCCCTGCTCCCTCCTCTCTGCGTTCACTGCAGGAGACAGTGGTGAAGACGAGGCTGACATGTTGACGGATGAATATGAAGAGCGTATGTTTATGAAGCCAGTGCACACGGGTGTCATGGCATCCCAGAGGCAGAGCTGGGACCCCTCCATACATCACACATACATCCACACACCTGAAAATAAGGTACATCTCCATAATTGAGGCTGAATGTAAAAGACCCACAGCTCTTTTCTTATGGTAATAAAGCCCAGAGTAGAACGTATATGGCAGATTAGACAGATGCCATATCAGAAGCATATAGAGTACACGCTATACAACAGGGACAATAGTATTCATGAAGATGTTAATGAAAAATATGGCAGAGAATATAAATAGTAGCAGTCGTTGTTTTAATTCAGATATTATTTGTACTTTCTACTTATTTTTCATTCTTTTACTTGTGCATAGATTTGACTTTTTATTTATTTCATTATTCATATTTTATTACTACTCTATTATTTATTTTTTAGGGCATGATGCTTGGGCAGTGGGTTGTTTATTTTATAATTTGGTGTTTTGGTTCTCAAGATAATTATCCAATCAGAAAGCAGAATGAGCCTCACATGTGCCTCTCGTATTTTACTTTGCTCTTGTATTTTTAAGTCCATTTAATGTCCTGTGTGGATGAATAAAGCTTGTGTGGAGTCTTTACAATGTTGTTATTGTAATTTGTGAATGGTGTAGTCAACATTTTTGTCAACATATTTTTATATTCTAATAGAATTGAAGCAGTGTTGACCAATTATTTGTGTCTTGGCTAAATGTTCTAGAGCAGGGGTGCTCAAACTTTTTTTGACCGGGATGAGGTTGATGGTGTGCCAAGATCTACTGGGGGATCTACCCCCCACACACACACCTTAGTCCTTGTTCAGACCTGGTTTAGACCTGGTTTAGTCCTGGTTTAGACCTGGTTTAGTCCTGGTTTAAAGCTTGTTTAGTCTTGGTTTAGACCTGGTTTAGACCTGGTTTAGTCCCGGTTTAGTCCTGGTTTAGACCTGGTTTGGTCCTAGTTTAGTCCCGGGCCCCTGCTGTCTGCTAATCTGTCCCTTTGATGCAGAAATAATACAATAATATGACTCACCCCATAAGAACGCGTCAGCTCCGTAGTAACAGTTTGCCGTGTTGTCGATAATTCGTGTATCCATGTGTATCGCGCTGTATATCCACAGACCTTAATTACACTATATTACCAAAAGTATTCGCTCACCCATTCAAATGATCAGAATCAGGTGTCCTAATCACTTGGCCTGGCCACAGGGCTTGGCCCCTTAGTTCCAGTGAAAGAAACTTTGAATGCTTCAGGATACCAAAACATTTTGGACAATTCCATGCTCCCAACCTTGTGGGAACAGTCTGGAGTGGGCCCCTTCCTCTTCCAACATGACTGTGCACCAGTGCACAAAGCAAGGTCCATAAAGACATGGATGACGGAGTTTGGTGTGGATGAACTTGACTGGCCTGCACAGAGTCCTGACCTGAACCCGATAGAACACCTTTGGGATGAATTAGAGCGGAGACTGAGAGCCAGGACTTCTCGACCAACATCAGTGTGTGACCTCACCAATGCGCTTTTGGAAGAATGGTCAAAAATTCCTATAAACACTCTCCTCAACCTTGTGGACAGTCTTCCCAGAAGAGTTGAAGCTGTAATAGCTGCAAAAGGTGGACCGACATCATATTGAACTCTATGGGTTAGGAATGGGATGGCACTTCAGTTCATAGTATGAGTCAAGGCAGGTGAGCGAATACTTTTGGTAATATAGTGTATCTGGAGCTCCGGAGAAAGGGACGTATCCCGAACGTATCAGTGAATTTCGCTGAAAGGGATTTTCATGCCTGCAGTGAAGCGGCGAAGCAAGTACTACAGCAACTTGACTTGCGGTGACTTCCGTAAACCTTGAGCATGTCTGCTGCGTCTCCTCCGGAGGCGCATGCGCAAAAAATCAGATTTCACAAAAAAATCGGAATTGAGCATTAAGCCCTGACGATCGACTGACACTTGGCCCCTGAGCTACCGGTCGATCATGATCGACGCATTGAGCACCCCTGTTCTAGAGCCACTTCAAGTACTACAGAACCAGCAGATACCAGAGCCACCTAAAGCTTCATTCCAGCTTCCATTTCCCTCCTCAACAAACAAACAAACAAACAAACAAACAAACAGACAAACTCCCTCCCCTCATCTGTGGATTCACTGCCTGAGAACTCCTAAACCTTTCGTGTACCTCCGATGCCACAAACTGTAGCTCCTCTGTCTGATCACATTATGGACCAGAGGTGGGCCATTATTTTATTTTATTTTTAAAAATATTGTGGAGGGCCGGGCCAAAATGCTTAACTCAAATCTGCATAATATTAACTGTATTTCTTTATAAAAAGCAGTAAATAGCATTGTTTTGACAAGCTGGTAAGACTGGTAAGAGTGTATGTTATGACGAAGTAATGAAAAAGTGAGGCTGCCTTACAAAAAATGTCATTTAAAAACACCTCTAAAATAAAAGCCATGCAGCTTTAGTCCATGTATGAGGTAAAATTATAAAATATGTTTATTTTGTAATTCCAAATGAGCTTAAACGGGCCGGTCAGAGTCAACCAAAGGGCCGTGTGTCGCCTGGGAGCTGAACAATGCCCAGGTCTGTTATAGACTGACTCTGGTCTCTGCCTTTACGTCCAAATAGTGAAGTTAACTCCATATGTGTGTCATGTGTTTACATGTCGCTGTATTTACTGCATATTTTCACAGTTTGCACATGCTGTTCAAGCCCCTTTGCATACACTTTGTTTATATTCTATTGTTTTGTATTACATGCAGCCGTACAGTGGCTGATATTTTTGAAGGAAAATATTCATTATATATAGATACTTATATTATATTAACAGATTTATGATGAGTTCTCATGTGGGGGCCAAGTGTAGACTCAGACTGAGGCAGCACTTTCACACAGATGCACTGACTCCTCAACAGTGACTCTATTAAAGCAGCACCTCTGTGAAACAGTTTGAACAAACACAGAGCCAAGAGCAGCGCAGAGCGAGAAGCACTGAGCTGTGAGTTATAACAGGGTCACTCTATGCAGCAGAGGAACATGACGACTGGACTGAACCTGGTAACACATACTGTACAGCTCTGGAAAAAAAACATAAGAGACCACTGCAAAATGATCAAAATGTTCTGATTTTACTACTTATAGGTCTGTGTTTGGGCAAAATGAACATTTTTGTTTGAGTCTATAAACTACTGACAACATTTACCCCAAATTCAATAAAAAATATGAGCATTTATTTGCAGAAAATGACAAATGGTTAAAATAACAAAAAAGATCCATGTTTTCAGAACTCAAACAATGCAAAGAAACAAGATCAAATTCATTTTAAAACAACATAATACTAATGTTTACACTTAAGAAGAGTTCACAAATCAATATTTGGTGCAATAACTCTTATTTTTAATCACAGCTTTCATGTGTCTTGGCCTCAAGTCTTTCACATTGTTCCTAGTTTAGACCTGGTTTAGACCTGGTTTAATCCTAGTTTAGACCTGGATTAGTTCTAGTTTAGACCTGGTTTAGACTTGGTTCAGACCTGGTTTAGTCCTAGTTTAGACCAGGTTTAGTCCTAGTTTAGACCTGGTTTAGTCCTAGTTTAGACCTGGTTTAGACCTGGTTTAGACCTGGTTTAATCCTAGTTTAGACCTGGATTAGTTCTAGTTTAGACCTGGTTTAGACTTGGTTCAGACCTGGTTTAGTCCTAGTTTAGACCTGGTTTAGACCTGGTTTAGTCCTAGTTTAGACCTGGTTTAGTCCTAGTTTAGACCTGGTTTAGTCCTGGTTTAGACCTGGTTTAGTCCTAGTTTAGACCTGGTTTAGTCCTAGTTTAGACCTGGTTTAGTCCTAGTTTAGATCTGGTTTAGTCCTAGTTTAGACCTGGTTTAGTCCTGGTTTAGACCTGGTTTAGTCCTAGTTTAGACCTGGTTTAGTCCTAGTTTAGACCTGGTTTAGTCCTGGTTTAGACCTGGTTTAGTCCTAGTTTAGACCTGGTTTAGTCCTAGTTTAGACCTGGTTTAGACTTGGTTCAGAGCAGGTTTAGTCCTAGTTCAGACCTGGATTAGTTCTAGTTTAGACCTGGTTTAGACTTGGTTCAGACCTGGTTTAGTCCTAGTTTAGACCTGGTTTAGTCCTAGTTTAGACCTGGATTAGTTCTAGTTTAGACCTGGTTTAGACTTGGTTCAGACCAGGTTTAGTCCTAGTTTAGATCTGGTTTAGTCCTAGTTTAGACCTGGATTAGTTCTAGTTTAGACCTGGTTTAGACTTGGTTCAGACCTGGTTGAGTCCTAGTTGAGACCTGGTTTAGCCCTAGTTTAGATCTGGTTTAGTCCTAGTTGAGACCTGGTTTAGCCATAGTTTAGATCTGGTTTAGTCCTAGTTTACACCTGCTTTAGCCCTGGTTTAGTCCTGCTTTAGTCTTGGTTCAGACCGGGTTTAGTCCTCATTTAGACCTGGTTTAGTCTTGGTTCAGACCTGGTTTAGTCCAAGTCTTTCACCTTGTTCTTGGGTGACTTTATTCCACTCCTAGGAATAAAGGAATAGTAGCCCAGCTTTGTGTTTGTGTTGGAATTCAACAGACACTGGAATGGAATGGCTGTAATACATGTAGAGATGCTGTCAGTATACATATACAGATGCTAGTATACAGTAGCTTAGCCAATAGTACCAATAGAACGTAACAACTCCAAAAGCACAAGATACAAAAGTTGACTGTAAGTTCAGTTTTGATAGAAGTTTTACCCTCAATAGTGAAATAAGTGCAACTATTAGCAATACTATCTATGGGGTTCAGAATGCAGAGACGTTTCGATCGTCACCATTGTGATTATCAATTTAAAGCAAAAATATGAATGCATCTTATGAATGCAAAAAATGAAAGAACTTACTGAGTCACCCTAGTGGGGAAAACACATGTCACAGTTTTTATTAGAGATGAAACCAGCTGACAGTTTCAGACTCAGGCGATAATCAAACTGCTGACAGTGATTGTGCTGAGCAACTCTTTTATAACAAACCAGAGGAGAAACAACATTAACCTTTATTTAACCAGGAAAGTCACATTGACATTACTAATCTCTTTTTCGAGCGAGTCCTGGCCAAGAGCAGCACAGTTACATTTACACACAGACATTTCAACACATCACAAAATGTATTCTTAAAAGCAATTAAGATAAGACAAGATAAGGCTTTATTGATCTCACACAGGAGAAATGTACTTGCCACAGTAGCTCCAGGCAGGGACAGTTTGAACAAGAAAGAAAAAGTGCATGCAGGCAAGGATGGAATAAAATAAGTCATAATAAAATAAGTCATAATAATAAAACAGTAACTAGGAGGTATGGGAAAATATATATATTACATGTTTGGCCTATAGTAGAATTATACTAACCTTTAAACATTTAAACATAGAATTTCAAGATTTTTTGTAAATGATTCCATGTTGAAGGCGCAGAATATTGAAATGCCACTTTACCAGTCTCTGAATGTCCACAATTTGGGACAGAAAGAAGCAGTTTTGTGATGGCAAAGCATAATGTCCATCTGTTTTATGTTGAATATATGTGCATAGATATGGAGGGAGCAGACCCATAACCCCTTTGTAAATGAACATGTACCAGTGACTTCGCCTGCGAGTGTCCAGTGCCCGACCAACACGAGTGGACAGTTCACAGTGTCCGAGGCTTACAGTTTGTGATCAATCGCGGCATGGTAAACGGAGTCCAGCAATTTTAGTGCTTGGGTTGGGGCATTCATATACAGGGGGTCCTCGGGTTACAACGTTGATCCGTTCTTAAGACGCGTCGTAACCCGAATTTCGTCATAAGTCGGAATTTGATTTTGATCTTCCAACCAAAGCACCAATAACCTTTCCATCTCAATAATTAGACCACTACGCTGCTTGGTTATCACTGTCGCTTTCATAGGAGCAGATCAGAGCCCACATCAGGTACTTCCGCCCACATTGGGCACGCACACGAGGCTGTCTTCTTCGCCCTACAACCACAACAAAGTGTATTTGTTTACGTCGCTCACCACGCTAAACCGCGTAAGACGGAATGACGCGTAATTTAAAAAAATAAAAAATTTATGGGGGCGCGAACGAAACGGCGTAAGTCGAGACCGTCGTAACCCGAGGACCCCCTGTAAATAACATCTCCATAATCTAGAATGGGTAAAAACGTTGCTGCAACAAGTCTCTTCTTTGCATTAAAAGAGAAGCGTAACTTGTTCCTAAAATAAAACAAGTTATACTTCTCTTTAATTTTCAAGAAAACATGAACTTAGAGAATAGCTCATGGTGATTTGTGGGGATGGTTAAAGGGATAGTGCGTTGTTGTTGTTTTTTTATGTTAATCTGTATGGGTTTCCTTCTAAAAGTTACGTGTGTTGACACCGGTTTACTTCTGACAGTCTCAGCTGATCCCGGTTCGGCTCGCTTTCTGGAGGCCACGTAAGTAGGTCCGGTAACTTCCCTGGAACATGAAATAAAGCTTGTTTTTCTTCTCAAAACAAAACATTTGTCCGAAAGGTGATATATTTGCGTCCAAAAGAGTTGTCCACGAAACATCCATCAGCGTACTTAGCGATCGCGTATTGTGTCTCTCGATTCGTATCACTGCGCTCATATTAGCTATATTAGCCTGTTAACCTTTAGCGGAAGTGTCCGGCAGATGCGGTCCACCGTAAGGGGAAGTTTACAAGTGAACAGGCTAATGCACCTAATATGCGCGCAGTGATACGAATCGAGAGAGGCAATACGCGAACGCAATCGACGCTGATGGAAGTTAATAATGACTTGGATTTTTACACCACCTTTACATTGTGTTACGTATTCCCTTTAGACTTGCAGAGTCAGATTCTCCAACCAAAACAGATAACTTACATGCACACACCACATTCAGACACTGGCATTAGGCAAGGTAGTGTCCTGCTCAATGACACAATGACAGCATGACTAAACCAGAACTAAACTAGGACTAAACCAGGACTAAACCAGAACTAAACCAGGACTAAACCAAGACTAAACCAAGACTAAACCAGGTCTAAACCAGGACTAAACCAGAACTAAACCAGGACTAAACCAAGACTAAACCAGAACTAAACCATGATTAAACCAGGACTAAACCAAGACTAAACCAGGACTAAACCAGAACTAAACCAGGACTAGACCAGGACTAAACCAGTACTAAACCAGGACTAAACCAGAACTAAACCAGGACTAAACCAAGACTAAACCAGAACTAAACCAGGATTAAACCAGGACTAAACCAGAACTAAACCAGGACTAAACCAGAACTAAACCAGGACTAAACCAAGACTAAACCAGGTCTAAACCAGGACTAAACCAGAACTAAACCAGGACCTAGCCAGGACTAAACCAGAACTAAACCAGGACTAAACCAGAACTAAACCAGGACTAAACCAAGACTAAACCAGGTCTAAACCGGGTCTAAACCGGGACTAACCCGGCACTAAACCAGGACTAAACCAGGTCTAAACCAAGACTAAGCCAGGACTAAACCAGGTCTAAACCAGGACTAAGCCAAGACTAAACCAGATCTAAACCGGGTCTAAACCAGCACTAAACCAGGACTAAACCAGGTCTAAACTAGGACTAAACCAGGGGTTGGTGGAAAAGTGCTATAACCATGAGATATAGCTACAATGCTGATTTCTGGAGCTTTTTCTTTTTTGAGTGGGCTCGCCTCTCCACAGATCTGACCTGCAACTTGGTCTGGTTTGGTCTACCATCCAAAAATCTATTGATTAATTGACAATTATGTTAATTGGCAATTGTGTGAATACAGATTGATCACTCTTCTTTCCCCTTTTTGCTTTTCTATTTAAAACTTTAATAAAAAAAAAGACTAAATAAGTTAATTAAAAAGACTATGACATACAACTGCTGTATAATCTGGCGCAGACATTTACATTTTCGTTTCAGCAGTTTTAACAGTCTGCTGACAGGAACCAGTCACACTGTGTATCTGCAAAGTGTGATTGAGAAAAGTTTAATGAGGAGCAAACTAAGTGAGAATGAAGCTCGTGTCTGCCACTGCGAGCGACTCCGGCTGCATTGTTCATATAAGAGCGCTGCATGAGGAAGGAGAGCCAGAGCCGCTCGGGGCCCCTGTGTTGTGGTGCCCTCCCAGAATCCTATTAGGAGACAGTCACACTTGGGTGGCACATTCACCATGGACCCTGCACATTCAGATTGCTGTTATGAATATAATTAGAGAGGAGCAGGAGGAGATGTTAGGGCGCCTCAGTCGTCTGCCAGTCCACAAACACATATGTCACCGGCTGTGTCTACGGTGTCATGCATGCAAACATACACGCATACAGCATTCAGCTATATGTAATTAAGGCCTGCTCATTAAGCTTTAATGAATAGACTATTTTATATATTAGATATTTGACTGGAGCATATTAACAGAACATAATCTGAATTGTTAAAAATGTTGTAGATTTCACACTCTCAGCTAGAGGTAGGAGATACTGTTCCTGTGTTGTTTAGAGCAGGGGTGTCAAACATGTGGCCCGGGGGCCAGATCCGGCCCTCCAAGACCTTTAATCTGGCCCTCGGCTGATTTTCTATTTAAATATTTAAATTTTCTATTCAAATATGTGTCCAACCGCAGGAAAACCAATACCAAGCCATCTCGGAGGCGTTTTGACTTATTTACAGATTCTGATTCCCGCTCTTGACGGGTTGACCGCATATGATCCCAGCTCCCACAGATGAGCGCTGCCGTTGTGTCCTTGGGCAAGACACTTAACCCCACCTCGCCCCCAGTGTCTGTGGACATTGGTAGCCCCCATGGCAGAAGATACATCAAGGCCTGTTGTGACGTGAGCCGTCCTCCTGTGGACCCACCACCCGCGGAAGGATTCATGGGGGCTGATGCATTGTGTTCTGGGCAGCAGAACACTGCTTGGACTGCTGCCCCCGCGACCCAGAAAATGGAAAACCGGAAGAAAATGAATGAATGAATGAATGAATGATTCTGAAGTACAGGTTCTAAGCTTTCCAAAGACGTCTTAGATGTGAAAATCTGACCATATTTTAAAAAGTTGTCTCTATTTGAAAGCAGCCATACCAGATTTTCTAAATCCCAGAAAATCCCTCTCGAAGTTTGGTCTCTTCAGTACTCCTTGCCTAATTTGCATGACATTAAGCTAAATGTATGCTTTTTAAGCAGCCAATGCTGTTATCTGAAACATGGAGAGGCTTCTTCATGATCTCAACTAGCACATTCTGCAAAAAAAATGAAAATCACACATTTTGAAAAAAAAAAAAACACAAAAACTGCATTTTCTGAGAATCTGTAATGCCGACATCCGCCCTCAGCTTCCGTGGTGGGACGCATATTGGTCATTTTCTGCACCACTTTTCTGCTTTTCCCAGAGCAGCACAAATGAAGACTCGTCTCTTTCCAAACGCTCTTTAAGGACCGTTGTTTTGACTGTTGACCGCGACACCCTCATCAGCAAAATGTCAAAAATTAGAAAAGTGGACGCCGAGTGCAGGATTTTCCAAGAAAAATTGACTAATTCCTATTTGTTCACCGAGGTGAATGGGAAACCTGTACGCTCGGTGTGTTCGCAACAAGTGGCGGTGCTCAAGGAATATAATCTTAAACGCCACTACGAGACACGGCATTTTGAACAATACAATAACTTCAACGGAGAACTGAGAAGACAAAAGATAAACAAATTACTGCTGGGACTGAAGAAACAGCAGTCTGTAATAGATTTGTGTTTCTCAGCACAAATATTTGGACTTATTGTTATTTTTGGGGTATATATATCATGAGTTTTCTGATCCGGGCCCTTTGGGAGGTAGGATACGGCCCCTGGACCAAAATGAGTTTGACACTCCTGGTTTAGAGTAAAGCCATATGTTAAAGGTGCGCTTTATGTCATTTTTTCTGATGGAGGGTCCACAACTTGCTTGTCTCTGTGAAGATGTTATTGCTCTGTCTGGAATGTTCCACAGTATGGCATTAAACGTAGCTCCGTGGAGAGTAGCAGTTGGTGCCACAGGGGTCAGCTAACAGCTCACAGATGGATGTATATTGTTCACTGTGTAATTTTATTTTGTTGTTATTGTTTTTAAGATCTGTCCAGGCATTTTGGCTAATTCTGGTACATTTACAGTTATGTTAATTAATGTACACAGTCCCTCTCAAATAAACCAATAAAATAAATAAATAAGATCAGTGGAGAGGGGCCCTGTTCAGAGTATCAATTGATGCTTTTTATGGGCAGTAATCGCAGTAACATAAGATAAGATAATCCTTTATTTGTCCCACAATGGGGAAATTGCAGTGTCACAACGCAAGTTTCAGAAACAGTAGGAAAATATGAGCATGCATCAAAATTAAGACAAATAATAATAATAATAATAAGTATGTACAATCAACTAAAAAACACAACAGTGTAAGGTTAAAAGGCACAGGAACGCTGCACAATAAATGTCTTTGGTTCTGAGCAGTGAACAAACAGCAGTTAAAGTGACTCCAGTTCAGTAATATATAATATCACTACAATAAAGTGACTCAGATGATCAGTAATTGAAATAAATGCTAAATTTTAAGTTGAATGCCATACTGTGGAAGATTCCAGGCAAAGCCAAAACACACCAGAAAAAAATGCATGTTGTTATATTTGTTAAATACGCCAGAGAAATAATTATTTACCATCAAAAATTTACCTTCTACTTTATCTTTACGCCTTCAGACCTAGTGTGATCTGAGAAACCCAGCAATGAGTACATTAGCACAAAATAATAATGAGAATACTTCCACCTAATGTAATTCAGTTGTTATATATTTACTTGTGGTGTTATTTATGTGCCGTTAAAGCCCCAGTGTGTAGGATTCGTGGCGCATAGGTGGATGGTGCTATTGCACTTTCTGTTTTAGCTACGGCAGACCTCGAGGGTCACCCGGGCGCGCGCACGAGCCGCTACTGTATAAATAAAACACGGTCCCGTTTTTTTTTTGTTTTCTTTTCTCATGAAAACACACATTCCCGATCATGTACCATGACACTCTACACACCAAATGAAACCTTACAGTCTCCTCTTTTTGACTATGCAATTCATTTCCCTGCAAAACAATCACTCCCCGAGCACATGGGGCTTTTATACGGAAAAGCACAAAACAAGCTTAGCTTACCTTAGAATGCTTTGCACAGGTCAAACTCTGTATTTCACCATAAACTTGCTCTCAATTTGTCCGTAAGGATCCAGCGAATAAAATCCAGTAAAACAATTTAGTCCAAAACACGCGTTAGATCCATTACGACGTCTGATCCGGCAGCATGCTTGTGTTGTTTACCCAAAACCACGAGCCTTGCCGAAGACGAAGGCGGAGCCCAAATGTCCTTCTGCGGCTCTTGTATTCAAAATGGCTGCCTCTGCATGGGGAAGATCCCCCTTTTATGTGACTATATCTAAGTCCAAAAGAATACTTTGATTTCATGATGGAAGTGAAAAGGCTTGGAAAACACTGTATTTTTGAATGGGTATCTTCAATTTCAGTAATTAACGGGTAAAAATCTTACACACTGTCCCTTTAAAGACTGAACACAAAAAACAAGTAAAACAAAACAAGAAAACTCTTAAGTTCACTGTGACACAGCGAACTTTAAGACATACTAAGTTCCTCTGGTGCATAAATAGAGGGGCTCTGGTTCTGTCAGACACTTCATTTTCACTGTGCTCTCAGATCTTCACCTCTCCGAGCGGAGTACAGGCGGCCAGCCCACATGGGAGCCTCCTGTAAAGCTTCAGCAAGGGCAGGGCACGAGTCTCCTCCACACACTCCCTACATCTATCATTTTAAAAGAAAGGAAGCCAGAGGAGAACAGCACAATACTTTGTACTAGTAAACTTTTGAACAAGATAAATACCTCAATGTTTGTAATGTTTCATAATATATTTTCTCAAAGCACCTCATTTGTATTAGTCAAAACATATAGAAATAAATATTATAAGAATATGCAAATTGAAATGAGGTAGTAGCCTTTCTTTTATGGAAATCTGATCTGAACACAATATGAATCTATGCAACAGAGACAAAAGAAAACCAAGCAAAGTATAGTCAGTTTGTACACTTTCAAAATTCAAAGCTTTACTGTCAAAAACCATATGTACAGGTCGCACACACAGGATTTGAAATTGCAGCGCCCCCTAGGCCCACAGTGAACATAAAACATGTGATAAACAAGACAATAAACACCAGGACTAAAACATCACATATTACTTATTTCATATTACTTTTGCTTTTTTATTGTATGGATTTTTTTGTTATTGTGAGATCTTTTTTTATCATTATTTCATTCACTTTCTTTATGTTTAAAGAGCTACACTCACAAACAGGTTTGAGAGTGTGTAAAAGTAAGACACATACTCAGTGGTGAAAGTAAAGCGGTGCGCACCGGAACGCAGCACCGGTATAAAATTCACAGCCGCTAAGCTGCACCGCTAAGAGAATATGGTTAATGGTGGCCAAAACCCACATTTGAAAAAAAAAAGTAAGGTGCGCTATTTAAAGGGATATGCCTCCCCCAGGTCATATTTGGGCATCTCCCCACAGTCCAGAGACTAAAATAAGTGGTGGAAAGCGTTTTCCTGCTCACCCAGCCATTGTCCGAGTCTGTCGCCACTGACCGCCGCGGTATCTGCAGCTCCTCCGCCTTAGACTGGAGTCTAACGTCGCCAGAGAAAGATTTCGGCCAAAAGGAATTAATTTGCTCGATGCGTTTCCCAATTACTTTGTGTGTAGTGCGCATTCATATCGAGTGCAAATAAATGTGCAAATCAACACGGAGAGCTTGACTTGGTCATTTTGGGTGGGAACTATTTTCCAGTGCGTAAGAATACAGCCGTATCACGCAGCACGCTGCCAGGGGAATCCCAGTTACGCACCAGGAAGGGAGTTCCCCTGGCAGCGTGCTGCGTGATACGGCTGTATTCTTACGCACTGGAAAATAGTTCCCACCCAAAATGACCAAGTCAAGCTCTCCGTGTTGATTTGCACATTTATTTGCACTCGATATGAATGCGCACTACACAGAAAGTAATTGGGAAACGCATCGAGCAAATTAATTCCTTTTGGCCGAAATCTTTCTCTGGCGACGTTAGACTCCAGTCTAAGGCGGAGGAGCACCAGATACCGCGGCGGTCAGTGGCGACAGACTCGGACAATGGCTGGGTGAGCAGGAAAACACTTTCCACCACTTATTTTAGTCTCTGGACTGTGGGGAGATGCCCAAATTTGACCTGGGGGTGGCATATCCCTTTAAGTAGAAAACACTAACACAATAACCAGGGCTCTCAAGTCTCATGCATTGAGAGTGTGACACGCGCAATTCGACGTATTCACACGCTCACACGCCACACATGGCATTTCTCACGCTGATTTCTTTTTTTTTCTTTTTCTTTTTTTTTTGTGCCCAGAAAATCGGTCTGTGTGGCTTAGTTTATGCAGGCTCCGCTCATTTTCAGCGAAAAAAAAACTCCCCCTGCTCCGGGCGCACGGTCCGAGCGGAGGCCGGAGCAGACGCCGGAGCAGACGCACCGTCCCCCGGGCACGTCCTGAGCCTCAGTCCCTATTCATTTTCTATTCAAATATTGGTAATTTTCTGCGCCTCTTTTCTGCGGAGCTTTGCATGACGGCATCTCCAGCGCCTCTGTGCGTGGCCCCTCCCACCAGTGTCTCTGTGCGTGGCCCCTCCCACCAGCGTCTCTGTGCGTGGCCCCTCCCACCAGCGTCTCTGTGCGTGGCCCCTCCCACCAGCGTCTCTGTGCGTGGCCCCTCCCACCAGTGTCTCTGTTCGTGGCCCCTCCCACCAGCGTCTCTGTGCGTGGCCCCTCCCACCAGCGTCTCTGTGCGTGGCCCCTCCCATCAGAGCAGCACAAATGAAGACTCGCCTCTTTCCAATCGCTCTTAAAGGACCATCGTTTTGACTGTCGACCGTGACACACTCATCAGCAAAATGTCAAAAATGAGAAAAGTGGACGTCGAGTGCAGGATTTTCCAAGAAAAATTTACTAATTTCTATTTGTTCACGTTGGTGAATGGGAAACCTGTATGTTTGGTGTGTTTACAACAAGTGGCGGTGATCAAGGAATCTAATCTTAAACGCCACTTCGAGACACGACATGTCAAACAATACAAGAACTTGAATGGAGAATTGAGAAGACAGAACACAGAAAATATTATAATATTTTGTAAAAGAAAGAGTTTGCCAAATAAAAAACACTTCTGTAAATTCTGTAAAATCTGTAGATTTGTGTTTCTCTGCACAAATATTTGGACTTATTGATATTTTTGGGGTATATATATCATGAGTTTTCTGATTTGGCCCCTTTGGGATCAAAGTAGGTTGGATACGACCCCCGGATCAAAATGAGTTTGACGCCCCTGATCTACATGAATAAATTCAGTTTTTTGTTTTTTTCCAAAATGTATTCTTAGATTACACGGATTACTGATGTAGTCTGAAAGAAACTGGTGGTTTCTAAATACTGATGATTATTACATCTCTTTAAACGACACTAACTCGGTGTCACAATTATCACATTGGTTTGACTGTCACTATCAAAACTTATCAAAAACCCTGTAGAGACTAAACCCACAAGTTGTTCTAATGAACCCGGGCTAATACATGAACAGCACATGCAACAGTGTTCATTATAAGAAATAATAGAAATATTGCACTATGTCTCTGAGCAGATGGATGAACAGTAGTCTCCTTGTAGTCGTAATGAGGCGGGCTTAAAGCTCGCTGTAAAAGTCCCGTGTTGAGACGCTTTAACAGATTTGCGGTGCTCATTACTCAGTCTGCCAACACAACAGATGCTGCTGTTTACACTGCGAACTGCTCCTTTAACTGTGAGCAGCCCTCCACGCCGCTCTTCAATATGGATATTATATATGAACCTGGTGCCAATAGCCCGTCATTACGGCTGTGTTTAGACAACAGTCACACCTGCCTTCAGTCCCCTTCACTTCATTATGTGCTTAGATCAACAGGGCGTCGCGCTGGCAAAAGATCAAATCCATAAGCGGAGCATCGCACTTGTTTTGTTGTGGCTCAATTGAGAATAAATAATGAACATGAGGTAAATCGGCTTTATGTCGAGCACTGGGAGGTGTTCCAAAAGGGGATTAGTTTGTCAACATTTAATAGAAGCACAGGAGGAGATGACGAGGGGATCAGAGAGGGTTTGGGAGGTCATTGGTGTATTTTGGGAATGGGCAGGTGTCCAGTGTGTCCGGGCCAAAACACATAATCTGTCCATCATAAGAATGTAATGTGTGAATCAATGTGAATGAAAGGTTCAGTGGGAAAAGAAATTGTAAATAAGAAATGGTTCTTCATATGGTTCTTTTTGTTTTTTTTGTTGTTGTTTTTTTTGTCGAAGCCCTGGAGAAGTATTCGGAAGCCCTGCAGCTCCCAAAACAAACCAATAACCAATTTTTTTTTTTTTTCTCTACACAAAGAGCTATTTTTTTTCCTGGGGGGTGGGGCTCATTAGGTGAGGTTAGAACAGACCCGGGCATTTCAAGGCCCGGGGGCCAAATACGGCCCGCGAGCCGACTCTGACCGGCCCGCGAAAGGTTGTTTGGAATTAAGAAAATAAAACCTACTTTCAAAATTGTACATAATGTATTTTTACTGATGCATTTGTACTGATGATCATCTGTCTGTGCTTCACATCTCCACCTCAAACATGAACCTGACTTTGATGCACTTGTTAAAGCTCAACAGAGGCGACATTTCTGTCACTGATGAAGAAAAAAACACTAAACATGCAAACTTTGACTTTTTTTCTACACAGTTTGGCAGTTGGACAAAAACATTTTGTGACATTTCTTGTATTCTATTATTTGGCAAACAAAGACATTGTGGTGTCTTAATACAAAGTTAAGAAAGTTAAACTCAGAAAACATTGTGGGGTTAATGTGATTGAAAAAGAGTTACAAATGTTTCACGTTTACCATTGTTTTGAATTATTTTACTGAATAAATTCAGTTTTTGTAAAACCTCACTCTCTCATTACGTAATAATAACACAGAACTTACCAGCTTCTGTAAACAATGACATTTACTGATTTCAACATAGAAATAAAATTAATAACCAGAGTAGACTTCAAACTTTTGGCCCTCCACAATATTTTCTGCTTCTCATTTGGCCCCTGGAGAAAAATAATTTCCCACCCCTGTTTTAGGATCATTCAAATTTGGAACAACAGCTTCCCATTGTTTGCCACTAAACTGTGGTGCTAAGACTGTAACCTAATCTTACGTCCCATTAAGAAAATAAGAAAAGTTTTTTTAAAAAATGTTTAGAGACTATATTCTAGAGATATTCCATTTAGTTCAAAGTCAAACTCATAACATTTTCTTTCCTGCTACTTAAATTTAGCTTGTATTGAACAGGGATTTATATTACTACATAAATAGAAGATGCTTCAAATTTTGTCATGTTTCTGGGTTTGGGATAGACATAAATTACACTGACTGGAAAATAATGTTCACAACACCTAAGGTATAAACAGCATTTGAATTGTTCTGAACAAATTCAAAACATGCTCCATAGTTAAAATCCTCCAGCTGTGGTCCTGACCAAAGACTAAGCAGTAAAATCATGGAGATGGTCCCCGGGCGCAGTCATGTGCTGCCCACTGCTCCTGAACAAAGGATGGGGCAAATGCAGAGGACAAATTTCCCTTCGGGGACAAATAAGTTATATAAATAAAATAAAATAAATACAATTCTATAAAACCTCACTCTCTCATTACTTAATAATAACACAGAACTTACCAGCTTCTGTAAACAATGCAATTTACTGATAGAAATAAAATTAATAACCAGAGGAGACTTCAAACTTTTGACCCTCCACAATATTTTCTGCTTCTCATTTGGCCCCTGGGGAAAAATAATTGCCCGCCCCTGGGTTAGAATGTGGGAGACCGGATTTGAGACTCATCTTCCTGAGCTTAGCTGAAAGCATCAGTTGTTTCATGAATTTTAGTTTTCTCATGAGTTTTTAGCTGTCGATCACAGTACAGGCACAAGACTCTGCTTCTTCTTTTGTACTTATTTGCGCTGTTAGTTGTACTTTGTTGATGTCCTCCTGTTCCTTATGTGGCAATGCACTGGAATTGGAATTTGAGTTTTAAGACAAATCCACACAAATCCCATTGCGATGCGCACAGTGTCCGCTCCCTGTGGCGAGCAGCAGCGCCATCTGACAGTCCAGGAAATCCGGCCGCTCTTTGCATCAGCCACAATTTACCTAAGGAGGGCGCACCCCAGTCCCACTAAAGCCAGAGAAGCAGTGTGACCCGCACTGTCTGACTGCTCAGATTCAAAGTGGGGTAATAGGGCACAGAAAGACACGATCTCACGCTGCCTAGATCCGCTCACCTGCCCGCGGCTTTGCCTTTTGTGTCTGGGCTCAGGAAGAAATGAGCTTCACTGGGCACTTTGAGCAGCACTCCACAAGGAAAACAGGGGCAAAAACACAAAATAACCCGTCTATATTAAAACTCAAACTCCGACCCCTTTACAAATGCAGCTCTTTGCCACAAAAGCTAAACAGGAGAACAACAACAAAGTACAACAGAGGTACAATAGAAATATAATGTTTTATGCCTGTATTGTGATCAGTGATGCATCGATTTTACTTCTCATATAACTCATGAGAAAACTAAAACTCATGTCTGTCAATGCCGACAGATGTACTTTAGCCCATTTTAGCATCCCATGCAGGCTGATCATGTGTAGAGCTAAATTCTAGTGCTCCACACCACAATAACAGTCTGGTGTGAGCCAAATTACTGAAGAAAACCTGTTTAAAAAAGGATCTCCGTTGCTAATTAGGTAAACCTTTGTTGTCACATTTGACACACGCTGGCATGGTAGCTGAGTGGCTAGCACTCACGCCTCACAGCAAGAAGGGTCCGGGTTCGACCCCTGGGTCCTGACCTAAGCAGTAAGATCATGGAGATGGTCCCCGGGCGCAGTCATGTGCTGCCCACTGCTCCTGAATAAAGGATGGGGCAAATGCAGAGGACAAATTTCCCTTTGAGGACAAATAAGTGATATAAATAAATAAATAAAATAAACTTATCTTTCAATGTCACTGGGACAACCTCCCAGAAGGTTGCCGCACCTGGGGTCCCACCTCCAGATCCTGAGCTGGACTAGAGGATTTTACCTGTGATGAATGTTTTGTATGAGTCCTCTGTGCTATGCCTCCTTCTCCCCTCGCTCCGTGTCCCCTTGTCTCCTCTGGTCCCCTCTCTCCCTGCCTCTTCATCTCCTTGATCCCTTGCACCTTACCTCCTTTGTTTCCTTGCTCTCTACCTCCTAGTCCTTCTCCCATTGCTCCCTGCCCTCTTGTCTCCTATCCTTGTCCCTTTTCTCCCTAGTTTCTTGCCTCTTCTTCTTGCTCTCTCTCTCTGCCTCCTTGTCTCCTATCTTCATCCCCTCTCCATGACTCCTCATCTCCTCTTCCTGTCCCCTCTATCCCCTATCCATGCATCCTAGCCCCAAGCTCAGTGTTGGTTGGAGATGGTATGTCCCCTAACTCTCTGCCTCCTCTGGCCCCCCCTCTCTCCCTGCTTCCTTGTCTCCTTGCCTCCTTGTCCCCTCTCTCTCCTCTGCCTGCCTCCTTATCTACTGTCCTTGTCCCCTCTCCCTGCCTCCTTGTCTCCTCTCCTCATCCCCTCTCCCTGTTTCCTAGCCCCTCGCTCAGTGCTGGTTGGAGATGGTATGTCCCTTCTCTCCCTGCCTCCTTGTCTCCTCTCCTCATCCCCTCTCCCTCTTTCCTAGCCCCTCGCTCGGTGCTGGTTGGAGATGGTATGTCCCCTCTCTCCCTGCCTCCTTGTCCCCTCTCCTCGTCCCCTCTCCCTGTTTCCTAGCCCCTCGCTCAGTGCTGGTTGGAGATGGTATGTCCCCTCTCTCCCTGCCTCCTTATCTCCTGTCCTCATCCCCTCTCCCTGTTTCCTAGCCCCTCGCTCGGTGCTGGTTGGAGATGGTATGTCCCCTCTCTCCCTGCCTCCTTGTCCCCTCTCCTCGTCCCCTCTCCCTGTTTCCTAGCCCCTCGCTCAGTGCTGGTTGGAGATGGTATGTCCCCTCTCTCCCTGCCTCCTTATCTCCTGTCCTCATCCCCTCTCCCTGTTTCCTAGCCCCTCGCTCGGTGCTGGTTGGAGATGGTATGTCCCCTCTCTCCCTGCCTCCTTGTTTCCTCTCCCTGCCTCCTAGCCCCTCGCTCAGCGCTGGTTGGAGATGGTATGTCCCCCCTCTCCCTGCCTCCTTGTCCCCTCTCCTCATCCCCTCTCCCTGCCTCCTAGCCGCTCACTCAGTGCTGGTTGGAGATGGTATGTCCCCTCTCCCCCTGCCTCCTTGTCTCCTCTCGTCCCCTCTCCCTGCCTCCTAGCCCCTCGCTCGGTGCTGGTTGGAGATGGTATGTCCCCTCTCTCCCTGCCTCCTTGTCTCCTCTCCCTGCCTCCTAGCCCCTTGCTCGGTGCTGGCTGGAGATGGTATGTCCCCTCTCTCCCTGCCTCCTTGTCTCCTCTCCTTGCCTCCTAGCCCCTCGCTCGGTGCTGGTTGGAGATGGTATGTCCCCTCTCTCCCTGCCTCCTCATCTCCTCTCCCTGTTTCCTAGCCCCTCGCTCGGTGCTGGTTGGAGATGGTATGTCCCCTCTCTCCCTGCCTCCTTGTCTCCTCTCTCTGCCTCCTAGCCCCTCGCTCAGTGCTGGTTGGAGATGGTATGTCCCCTCTCTTCCTGCCTCCTTGTCTCCTCTCCCTGCCTCCTAGCCCCTTGCTCGGTGCTGGCTGGAGATGGTATGTCCCCTCTCCCCATGCCTCCTTGTCTCCTCTCCTCGTCTCCTCTCCCTGTTTCCTAGCCCCTCGCTCGGTGCTGGTTGGAGATGGTATGTCCCCTCTCTCCCTGCCTCCTCGTCTCCTCTCCCTGTTTCCTAGCCCCTCGCTCGGTGCTGGTTGGAGATGGTATGTCCCCTCTCTCCCTGCCTCCTCGTCTCCTCTCCCTGTTTCCTAGCCCCTCGCTCGGTGCTGGTTGGAGATGGTATGTCCTCTCTCTCCCTGCCTCCTCGTCTCCTCTCCCTGTTTCCTAGCCCCTCACTCGGTGCTGGTTGGAGATGGTATGCAGGAATGTGGCCAAGGCGTTTTGAGAGCAGCATGTGTTTACACCCTGTGAGCGCGTGCCACGTGGAGAGCCCTGCTGCCATCTGAATGCTCTGTAATATCAATAATTGATGCTCTTGAGGAGTAGTAATTAAATTAGTTAATTATGCCGGTAAAATTACATGCAATTACCAGACTGGAGGGTATGTTTAGTAAATTAGTCTCATCCATGCGCAGTGTGTGTACCGCTGCCAAATTTTATTCCGTGATGATTAGGTAATTTCGATAGCGCTTTGGTTTTTTGGAAGAGAGAGCAGCCGTGGTGGTGTGTGATCAGGATTACAGGGCTTTTGTCAGCGGAGGTATTTTCATTTGCACACAGAGAAATCCACAGCTTGATAACAACGTGACAAGTGTTTTTGGCACCGGTTCCGACGCGCCACACGGAGACGATCCAGCGCTCTGTCTTTGAGCTAATTATGCACATTTTCATTTCACTTTAGGCCCCACACAAACACTGACTCCTTTAGGCCCCAAACACTGACTCTTTTAGGCCCCAGACAAACACTGACTCCTTTAGGCCCCAAACACTGACTCCTTTAGGCCCCAAACACTGACTCCTTTAGGCCTCAAACACTGACTCCTTTAGGCCTCAAACACTGACTCTTTTAGGCCCCAAACACTGACTCCTTTAGGCCCCAAACACTGACTCCTTTAGGCCCCAAACACTGACTCTTTTAGTCCCCAAACACTGACTCCTTTAGGCCCCAAACAGTGACTCTTTAAGGCCCCAAACACTGACTCTTTTAGGCCTCAAACACTGACTCTTTAAGGCCTCAAACACTGACTCTTTTAGGCCTCAAACACTGACTCTTTTAGGCCCCAAACACTGACTCTTTTAGGTCCCAAACACTGACTCTTTAAGGCCCCAAACAGTGACTCTTTAAGGCCCCAAACACTGACTCCTTTAGGCCCCAAACACTGACTCCTTTGGGCCCCACACAAACACTGACTCTTTTAGGCCCCAAACACTGACTCTTTTAGGCCCCAAACACTGACTCCCTTAGGCCCCAAACACTGACTCTTTTAGGCCCCAAATACTGACTCTTTAAGGCCCCAAACACTGACTCTTTTAGGCCTCAAACACTGACTCTTTTAGGCCTCAAACACTGACTCTTTAAGGCCCCAAACACTGACTCCTTTAGGCCCCAAACACTGACTCTTTTAGGCCCCAAACACTGACTCCTTTAGGCCCCAAACAAACACTGACTCTTTTAGGCCTCAAACAAACACTGACTCCTTTAGGCCCCAAACACTGACTCTTTTAGGCCCCAAACACTGACTCCTTTAGGCCCCAAACACTGACTCTTTTAGGCCCCAAATACGGACTCTTTAAGGCCCCAAACACTGACTCTTTTAGGCCCCAAACACTGACTCTTTTAGGCCCCAAACACTGATTCCTTTAGGCCCCAAACACTGACTTTTAGGCCCCAAACACTGACTCTTTTAGGCCCCAAACACTGACTCTTTTAGGCCCCAAACACTGACTCTTTTAGGCCTCAAACACTGACTCTTTTAGGCCCCAAACACTGACTCTTTTAGGCCCCAAACACTGACTCTTTTAGGCCCCAAACACTGACTCTTTTAGGCCTCAAACACTGACTCTTTAAGGTCCCAAACACTGACTCTTTAAGGCCCCAAACACTGACTCTTTTAGGCCCCAAACACTGACTCTTTTAGGCCCCAAACACGGACTCTTTTAGGCCCCAAACACTGACTCCTTTAGGCCCCAAACAGTGACTCCTTTAGGCCCCAAACACTGACACTTTTAGGTCTCAAACACTGACTCTTTAAGGCCCCAAACACTGACTCTTTTAGGCCCCAAACACTGACTCTTTTAGGCCCCAAACACGGACTCTTTTAGGCCCCAAACACTGACTCCTTTAGGCCCCAAACACTGACACTTTTAGGTCTCAAACACTGACTCTTTTAGGCCCCAAACACTGACTCTTTTAGGCCCCAAATACTGACTCATTTAAGCCCCACACAAACACTGACTTCGGACAAACAGTTAAAACGTCTGGTTCAGGGGAAAACGATTGGCTCAGAGAGCTGGGTGTACGTAATGGCTAGAACCCATTTGCATCTCAACATAAGTAAGTAAATTTATATATTTAAATATATATTACTACTTTGTTTCAATACCTTAGAGCAGTGCAGTGCAGTTTATGCAAATGGACCATGTGATTTTAAGTTTTGTTTCTGTAAAATGTAAACAAAAGTGCCAAAGCTGCATTAAAAACACATTAATATTTGAGTCCTCAGTGCAGTTTTGTTGGAAGTTTCTTTCTTTTTTTGTTTTTAATGTTAATAAAGGATACAGTGTTATGCAGAGGTGTACTAATAACAATTTTCTAGACAAATAATACTATTTATAGTCGCACGCAGGGAGGGACCGTGAAATTTTTTCTTCTTCCTAGGGAGGGCGTCACAGAAAATAATTGAGAAGCACTGCCTTAGAGTAACAATTTGTAGCCAGCATGAAGCAGGTATGCATTGTATTTTGTATTTTTTTCAACCTATGCCACAACAGATGTGTGTAGAATCCCTCAGTCGTCCAGGTAGAATCCATGGCAACCAACAAAGATGAGAGAGCCAGAGTGGACCTCAGTCTGCCGTACATCTCCATCCAAATGTCACAGGCCACTCCTTTGAGGACAGTGACGTACAGATCTTAGGCTATTTTTGTCAAGAAAGAGAATCCTTCTTTAAACAGAAATGGAGGTCTCAGACATCATTTAGCTCCATCTATAACTCTATCCTCAAACCTAAATCTAATGTCTAAGTCTAATGTCTGCAACTGCAACATATTTTCTATTGTATGCTATATCTTTATGTCTTTATGTCTGGAAATTAGCGCTGTGCTAAATCCGGCATATTTACGTCGGTTTGTGTGATCTTATACAAATTGTGCGTTCATTAATATGCATTGTCCCTTCCAAATAAACAAATAAATAAAAAAATAAAATAAAAACAAACAAAGAAAACAATAGTGCAGCAGGTCGGGTCCAGAGGTGTGAAAACACCATTATGGTCCTGAATGGTTCTGCTAACAAGACCCACACTCCACTCCCACTGCAGAGGCCCACCTAACTAACACAAACTGAAAACAAATAGGTGTGATAGTTTCAAAGTAATTTCATTGTAGTTAGCGCCCCCTTCAGGCAGATATAGACAGTGTCCACCAGTGTCTGACCAGAACTGAAGAAGCAGCTTGGACGAGCTGAGAAAAGTATTTGAGCAAATAAACTTTTGTCCATTTGACAAATTGAATTTCTCCTTTTGTTATGCCACAATAGAGTTAAAGTTTACAAAATTTTCAAAATTTAGCTTATTCTAATTTCCATCTATCTATGTATTTTACCTGCAAAAAGTAAATTACAATTAGTTTTACCCTTTTTCATCATCAGAAGTGCTAGAATACGAGTTTCTCCTTTTGAAAAAAAAGAAAAAAAAGAAAACATGAAATACCAAGTATAAATTGTAGTACTTTAAGGGACAGTGTGTAAGATTTTTACCCGTTAATTACCGAAATTGAAGATACCCATTCAAAAATACAGTGTTTTTCAAGCCTTTTCACTTCCATCATGAAATCAAAGTATTCTGTTGGACTTAGATATAGTCACATAAAAGGGGTATTTTCCATTTTGATTACGAGAGCCGCAGAAGGACATTTGGGCTCCGCCTTCGCCTTTTCTTTATACAGTAGTTGTCAAAGGGCTCGTGGTTTTCACACAACGAGATAGTACGCGTTTGGATAAACAACGACAAGCATGTTGCTGGATCACACTTACTCCGCACATACATCGCAGGAGCAAGCACCTTCATCTAAGAGGAAAAGAAGAAGGACATAGTACCTACCGCGGTCGGGGCTTTGTTGCAGCACGGGCCCGCACCCCGGGTTCAGACCGCCCTCCGCCCTCCACGGTCCGGTTCCCGATTCCCCCCACCCGCGCACAGCGCCGGGTGCGCTTCACACGTGCGCGCGGTTCGTGCGCGGCTGCCGGAACCCACCTCCGGGTACGCCGAGCTGTCCGCGTTACGGCGCGCCCGGGTGACCCTCGAGGTCTGCCCTAGTTAGGACAGGAATTGCAATACCCACCATCCACCAATGCACCACCAATCCTACACAGTGTACCTTTAAAATCTACTCAAATACAGGGAATTCCAAAATTCTTTGTAAATGTGCCTCAATTATTCTGTATTTTCACCTCCCACTTATTCATTAGAGTCCAGTCCATTTCATACTGGCCTCATTATGCTCTGTGTATGAAACTGAAGTCACTTTCATGGTGTGGGTTCATTTCCTATTTATTACATTGGATTTGTCCTCTTTCTAAAGGGCCGCGTCACAAACAGCTGGTTTCAAGGGCGACCGCACACAGGCGCTGGCAGAGGTTCGGCTTTGAGTTTGTGCTAATCAATAACTTACATAAAAGTCAGTGTGGTCTGAAAAGATTAAACTGCTCTTAATGAACGGCGTAGTGGCAGCCTGTTCAGCTCCACATTCAGCTGCCAGTGAATGGGCTGCAGTGTTTAGAGATATGACTTATTGATCGCAAATCAGAGCAAAGAATAACCTCCAGAGCCTCTTTCACAGCATCAGACAGAAAATGTGACAAATATTCACGACCATGGAGGGCTATTGAAGAGGAGTCCAAATGAGCTTTTCAGAAAATCTATTATCTGTCTGATTACATTAGACTAGAACAGAGCCAAGTGCGAGTCAATACTGAAGGACTGAACTTACACTGAAATTGAGAACGAGACCCAGAAGATAATTTGATTTAGTTGTAAATTACAATTCAAATAACTGTGAGTGTTTTTGTTTTATGTTCTACTCTTGTAGCCAAAGCAAACAATGAATAAAAGCTGTGGCGACGTTTGCACAGAAATGGTTCAGAACATTTTTTTTTTTGAATGGTCAAAAGTCTTCAAAATGGCCTCTACAGTAGGTATTTGCTGAGTACAGTGGTCCCTCGTTTATCGCGGGGGTTAGGTTCCAGAAATAACCCGTAATAAGGAAGCTAATTGATCATTTAAGTTATGTATTGGAAGACAGGGGTGGGATTTAATAAGTTTCCTTCTTCCCACTCCTTTTCAAGCAAAAAGAAAAGACAAATGTATTTGACTGTATATTGGTTACCTGTATTTATTTCCTTGTGTTGACCTGCTCGAAATGAATAAATGAAATGAAATAAGTGAAATCCGCGAAGTAGGACAACTTTATATTTTACAATTATTATACATGTTTTAAGGCTCTAAACGCCTCACCACACACATTCTACACTTTTCTCAGACTGGAATTAACATTTTCTCACATTTCTCTTTTGTTTAAACACTCAAACTTTCGTAGATTTTCAACAAAATCGGACACGTGCCGTGGTCACAAAACCAGGCAAAGAGCCGCATGCGGTGGTTTAATCCTGGTTTAGTCCTGGTTTATTCCAGGTTTAGACCTGGTTTAGACCTGGTTTAGACCTGGTTTAGACCTGGTTTAGACCTGGTCTAGTTCTGGTCTAGGCCCGGTCTGGTCCCAGTCTGGTCCTCATGTCTTAGGTCGTTTTCACACCTGCCTTGTTTGGTTCGTTTAAAACGAACCAGAGTTCGTTTGCTCCTTTGATTCGGACCTTTTGTTCTGGTGTGAATAAAAACCAAAAGTCTCGATCCGGAGCAAACAAGCGGACCGAGACCACCTAAAAAGGTCGGTCTCGGTCCGGTTCCATACGAACTCTGGTGCGGTTCGCTTGAGGTGAGAATGCAGACCGGACTCGATCCGACACAAGTTGGCTTTTTGTACTTAACGAGCTCCCGTCGTATGTCGAGCATTATGGGAAACTGAGGCTTATGAAACTAAACGAAACGAAACAAAACGAAACTTACGAGGCTTACTTACGTTTTGCGTGAAGAGCAAGAGTCAGAACTTGATGCGCACATGAGCGCTGTCCTCCGTAGTCGTCTTGCCCTGTGTCTTCGTCATTTGTAAATTGATTGTAAAATAGTGTAAACCTCACGATGCTGCTCAAACATTTGTGCAAACTGTATAAACTGAGTAAACCATATCGCTAAGGCTAGATTGAAAACAGCACGTAACACCATAATTCTCCTCCTTCCGGGTTTGGACACCGACAGGGCTCATTCTGTCCTATGGCTGAGCGACCTCAGCACATGTGCTTTTGTTTATAGACTTTAGTTCGCTTGGGGAAAAACTGCAGTGTGAAAGCGAACCGCACCAAAATAAAAAAATAAAAAAAATGTTTGGTCCGGACCAAAGCAAGTGAACTATCGGACTTTCCTGGTGTGAAAACGACCTTAGTCCCGGTCTGGACTTCCTACAGATCCAGTGACTCATGTCTGGGCTCCTCGTGCATCCAGCGGAACTCCCGGAGCCCCCCCGGGTCCCCCCTCTATAACATCTATATAAATGTGTCAAACTGAACACATTCTGTATGTACAGGAGACACGGAGGAGAAGACAATCAGGACGCACAACACAATGTTCATACACTATTAAAAAAAAAAAAAAATCCGCGAAACAGCGAGGCCGCGAAAAGTGAACCGCGGTAGAGCGAGGGACCACTGTATCTTACTCCACCTCATATTAAAAATAGAGTGTAATTTCATTGAAACTTTTATATTGCTTCTACTGATAACACTTATTATTGTGTTATCAGTTATTATTATTATTGTATTATCCTATATTATTAGGGGCGGCAGTAGCTCAGTTTGTCCGCTGATCCAGGGGTTGGCGGTTCGATTCCTGCTCTCGACAATGGGTTGAGCAGTCGGATCCGCTGAACCGCGGGTTGGCGGTGCGTTCCCAGCTCCAAAAGCTCCCACAGATGAGCGCTGCCATTGTGTCCTTGGGCAAGACACTTAACCCCACTTCGCCCCCAGTGTCCGTGCACACTGGAAGAGCCCCCATGACACAAAGTACATCAAGAACGGTCCATTGCGACATGGGGCTGTCCTCCAGTGGACCCACCACCCGCGGGACGATCCATGGGGGCCGGTGCATGTGATCTGGGCAGCGGACCTGAACCGTTGCCCCCGTGACCCGAAAATACGTAATAAAGCAGAAGAAAATGGGAAAAAAATTGTCCTATATTATGCAAAATTTACTGTTGTGAGCTTTTACTAATAATAAAATAATATATTTGTTTATATTGTTATCTCATCAAAAACATACCTGGTGTTTTGTTTCTTTCACACATGTTTGAGTACCGTATTTTCTGCACTATAAGGCACATAGAATAGAAGCTACAGGAGTGGCTGACTACGGTAGCCATGATTAACCAATATTGATCCATATATAAGGCACATCGGATTATAAGGCGCACTGTCGGCTTTTGAGAAAATTGAAGGCTTTTAGGTGCGCCTTATAGTGCGGAAAATACAGTAATCCTTTATTATTAGTCTGTCTACATCTCCAAAGCTCAAAATGTTCTGTTCCACCTTGTGATGTCATGTAATGGTAGTTTTCAAGTTTTCAAGTCAGCAGCTGCCTTTACCTTTAACTCAGTGGCAAATGCAGGGCTGAAATTATCCAAATGATCCTAGTGAAGGGGTATGGAGTTTAAAAACACAGTGGAGCACCTCCTGTATTGCCACATGACATCACAAAGTAGATGTCCTTCTCTCATAGAAGAAGTCAGCCTAAATATGCACGGTTTGTTAAAACATGTGAACTTCAGGTATGTTTGTGATGAGGAAACAACATTATAACATGGGCCCTTTAATCACAAAACCAATAGTATCTGATTTGGGCTAGCTGCTCATACCATTAGTAATAAAAACCTAAAAGGACTCTCTCTGGTCTGAATCCTCACTACCTAAAACCCCTATAGCCATTCATGAATCAGTGCTAGTGCAGCCTCTGTAGCTCAGTGAGTGAATTCTGGAAGTTCTGAGCTTTTACATGAGGCCCAGGCCTGGACTGGTAAACGGGCATACCGGGCATTTTCCCAGTGGGCCGACAGTCCTAGGGGCCGATTTTTTTTTTTTTTTTTTTACTTAGAGACTGGCCCACAATTTAGGACTGAACCAGGACTAAACCAGGACTAAACCAGGACTAAATCAGGTCTGAACCAGGACTAAACCAGGTCTGAACCAGGACTAAACCAGGTCTGAACCATGACTAAACCAGGACTAAATCAGGCTTGAACCAGGACTAAACCAGGACTAATCAGGTCTAAATCAGGACTACATCAGGTCTGAACCAGGACTAAATCAGGATTGAACGAAAACTAAACCAGGACTAATCAGATCTAAATCAGGTCTGAACCAGGACTAAACCAGGACTAAATCAGGCTTGAACCAGGACTAAACCAGGACTAATTACGTCTAAATCAGGACTAAATCAGGACTAAACCAGGTCAGAACCAGGACTAAACCAGGACTAAATCAGGTTTGAACCAGGACTAATCAGGTCTAAATCAGGACTAAATCAGGTCTGAACCAGGACTAAATCAGGATTGAACAAAAACTAAACCAGGACTAATCAGATCTAAATCAGGTCTGAACCAAGACTAAACCAGGACTAAATCAGGACTAAATCAGGACTAACTCAGGTTTGAACCAGGACTAAATCAGATCTAAATCAGGTCTGAACCAAGACTAAATCAGGACTAAATCAGGACTAAATCAGGATTGAACCAGGACTAAATCAGGACTAATCAGGTCTGAACCAGGACTAATCAGGTCTAAATCAGGACTAAATCAGGTCTGAACCAGGACTAAACCAGGACTAATTATGAAGGGCCAGTCTAAGCCAAAAATGCCAGGGCCATTTTTTTGTCCCAGTCCAGACCTGATGAGGCCTGTCCATATATTTAGAATGAAAGAAAAAAAAAAGTACATGTCCTCAATATGCAGGTTAAGGAACTGGCAACCCATAAAACCATAACAGCACAGGCTACATCCTTTTAATGTATAGTTAATGTTGTAGTAATCTAAAAACATTTAGCACATATCTTAATAGGTCTCTAAACTCACCTTATTGGCATCTCCAACTGGTCCAAATTTGTTTGATGATATAAATCCTGAGTCAACAGCCGCTCTGCCTCCAGCGCTGGTCTCGGCTGTTTGTCTTCACTGTGCAGGGAGCTTATCTGTAAGCCCTGCCATACTGTCTCTGCTCCCACAAGATCTCATAAACACTTGTCAAGCTCCTAGTGTTGAAATCTACAGCATATTATTCAGACCAGGCTCAATGCAGAGACAAATAAGGACGCTAACAACACTGTGTACTGTGCTAAATGAGATTAGACTTACTGGAAGGCAACTTTTACTCACACAAATTGCATATGAGCTACACTTAAGGGATAATGTGGATTTGAGTTAACTAGTTTTGGGTAAATTACAGCACTGGGAAAGATATCCTGCATTACCATAGAGACTGTGGAGGTGGAGCCAGTTAGGGCCGAAAATGAACAGTGCCAACTCCAAGAAGCGGTCCAGATCATGCTGGCTTTAGTTACCCTTCTGTAAAGTGGTCTAATGTAGTTTAGCTCTTGGTCCAGTGTGCCAGCTGAGCAAGACATCTTACAACGATTGTTCAAGAGTTGTGTGTCAGTGTTGCCATTGCATGTGGAGGTCAGATCTATGAAGAGGTGATCCTTCTCACTGTGAAAATGTTGAGGTATTATTTAAAGGACTCATGTTACGCTATTTTCTGATCTATTGTTGATCTGTCTTTGTTCATCAGTGACTTTGTAGACTGGTGTGGGCGCAACCACCTGAGCCTGAACACCAGTAAGACAAAGGAGCTGGTGATGGACTTCAGGAGGAGACCACTACCTCACTCACCGGTGAACATCCAGGGGCAGGACATAGAGACTGTGGACAGTTTCAAGTACCTGGGTGTTCACCTCAACAATAAACTGGAATGGTCCCACAACACCGACGCCCTGTACAAGAAGGGCCAAAGCCGCCTCCACCTCCTGAGGAGACTGAGGTCCTTTGGAGTGTGCAGGCCTCTGCTCAAGACTTTTTATGACTCTGTGGTGGCCTCTGCTCTCCTCTACGCTGTCGTCTGCTGGGCCCCGAGCAGCACAGAGCGGGACAGGAAGAGACTTAATAAGCTGGTCAGGAGGGCCAGCTCTGTCCTGGGCTGTCCTCTGGACTCTGTAGAGGAGGTGGCTGAGAGGAGGGTGCTGGCCAAATTCACGTCCATCATGGACGACACCTCTCACCCTCTGCACCGGACTGTAGAGGAGCGGAGCAGCTCCTTTAGCAGCCGACTGAGGCACCCCCAGTGCAAGAAGGAGCGCTACCGCAGATCCTTCATCCCCACCACCATCAGACTGTATAACTCCACTGTAGAGTCCAGACGTGCAATATTTTTCTATATTCTCTTATTTATTTACTTTATTATTATTACTTATCTTGTCTGCTGCACTTTTTTGTTCAAACTTTCTTTTGCACTAAACTGCCTGGAGCTAATGTGGCAAGTGAATTTCTCCTGTGTGAGGTCAATAAAGTCTCATCTTTTCTTATCTTATCTTATCTTATCTATGTTATGTTGTTTTCTCATCACAAACATACATGGACTTGTGTCTTGTCATTCACACATGCTTAACACACAAACCTTGCATATCTAGGAAGCTCTTCTCTTAAAAAAAAAAACAGGAAGTGCTCCACTTGTTTTTAAACTTCATTCATTCATTCATTCATACAATGATTCACTAGAATACATTCATCTTCTTCCTCTTTTCCATTTTCTGGGTCACGGGGGCAGCAGTCCAAGCAGATCTGCTGCCCAGAACACAATGCACCAGCCCCCATGAATCCTCCCGGGTGGTGGGTCCACAGGAGGACGGCTCACATCACAACAGGCCTTGATGTATCTTCTAAGATTAAGATTAAGTCTTTATTTGGTCTCACACACAGTGACACACGGGAGAAATTTGACTTCTGCATTTGACCCATCCTTTTCAGGAGCAGTGAGCAGCCATCTTTCGGCGCCCGGGGGGCAGTACCGTGAAGGGTCTTGCCCAAGGACCCACACTGGCTAGCTCAAAGCCGGGGCTACCAGTGTCCACAGATACTGGGGGCGAGGTGGGGTTAAGCGTCTTGCCCAAGGACACAACGGCAGCACTCATCTGTGGATCCAACCCCTGGATCACGAGACAAACGCTCTACCTACTATCTACTAGAATAATGTGGATGATTTCAGCCATGGAATTGCCAATCTCTAGTTAAAAATATAGGTTAAAAGTAGCTGTTAGCTTGAAAACTACTGCTTCATGACATCACAAGGTAGAACTGGGCTTTTTCAGCTTTGAAGATGTAAACAGACTAATAATGCAGAGTTATTCAAACATGTGTGAATGAAACCAAACACAACTCCGGCTATGTACAGTATTTGATGAGGTAACAACATTCTAATATGGCTTAAAACTCACAAGAATCCAATTTGTGAACAATAAAAATAAATAAATAAATAAATAAAAAACAGCAACAATATTCAATGCCATACTGTGGAACATTTGAAGCAGGCAGTAGACAAACAGGTGCCCTCACCAGAAAAGTTACATAGTTCATTTTTAAAGACACCATCTGCCAGCAGTTGTTGTAATTTCACTTTTTCCTACTCCAGAACTGTACACTGTTTAATAATCACTCCCTTGGCTGTGTTCAAAGGTCGGTAGTGAGCACATAAAATAAAAACGTGTGCAAAAAATATAACACTGACCTTAAATAACTGTTGGAAGAAGCCGCTTTAAGGCAGAAATCACAGTGGTCTCTTTTTTTTCTGAGCTGCATATTAATAGTGCCCATGAAAGACATATTAATGATTGACAGAGGCGCTCGTCCATGCTGTCCTCCAGTTGCATGATGGGAAGGCGGTCGTGCTGTCAGACCGAAGATGATGTCAATGTCTAACTTTGCCTGGGGCTTCATCCTTTTAATTTATGTTGGTAAAGAATCACAAAGTGCCAGTGTGTCTCCAGAGAGGCCCGGGGAAGGTAATTGCGTTCTTTCACTTGTTAGCCACTCTTAGCATCAAACACACAGTGACATGTAACTCCACTGGGGCCGTCCAAACTAGTGCGGCTAACAAGTTACAAGTCTTTCTGTAAAATTCATTTGAGTTACAAAAGCTCACAAGTCCAGAAAGAGCCTGTACTAACAGAGAGAACTTAAATCATGGCTTATGTGTCCAGCAGATTTCATTTTGCACATTATTTTCTACCAGCCCTACATACTTTTTCCACATAATGTTAGTATTTTATGTACGGGTGGGCAATTTTGATTTTGCTGTGACATCACACTGGGGGTGTACTACATCTATCAGTATGGTGGAATGTTCAGCAGTTACCATGGTGACACAATGTACTACAGCTGAGCGATATGGCCTAAAAATAAAATCTCAGATTTAAAGCCCCAGTGTGTAGGATTCGTGGCGCATAGGTGGATAGTCGCTATTGCACTTCCTGTTTTAGCTACGGCAGACCTCGAGGGTCACCCGGGTGCGCCGTAGCGCGGACAGCTCACGTACCGGCGCAAGAACCGCGCACCACTACTGTATACATAAAACGCGGTCCCCCCCGTTCACTTTTTTTTTCTTTTCGCATGAAAACACACATTTCCGATCATGTATCATGACACTCTACACATCAAATGAAACCTTACAGTCTCCTCTTTTTGACTATGCAATTCATTTCCCTGGCACAACAATCACTCCCCGAGCACATGGGGCTTTTATACGGAAAAGCACAAAACGGAAAAGCACAAAGCTTACCTTTGAAGGCTCTGCCCAGGTCAAACTCAGCATTTCACCATAAGCTTGGTCTGAAATCTGTCCGTAAGGATCCAGCGAATAAAATCCAGTAAAACAATTTAGTCCAAAACACGTGTTAGATCCATTATGACGTCTGATCCGGCAGCATGCTTGTGTTGTTTACCCAAAACCACGAGCCTTGCTGAAGGCGAAGGCGGAGCCCAAATGTCCTTCTGCAGCTCTCGTATTCAAAATGGCTGCCTCTGCATGGGGAAGATCCCCCTTTTATGTGACTATATCTAAGTCCAAAAGAATACTTTGATTTCATGATGGAAGTGAAAAGGCTTGGAAAACAATGTATTTTTGAATGGGTATCTTCAATTTAGGTAATTAACAGGTAAAAATCTTACACACTGTCCCTTTAAAAAAAAAAAAATCTGATTTCTGATTTTAATCGATTTTTCTCTGCCCTACTCAAAAACAAATAACAGATGACAGACAAATGGCTCAAAATAATGCAACGTTCTTTTATAAAACAAATACATTACACCTGCATCAATTAAGCTGTTATTGTTTTTAAAAAATATATCACAGTTATATAAATATCGTTGTTTTATAAAGAAGCATTTTATGGAGCTAAATTATTCCCTGATTGTGGGAAAGACTGGAGTGGGTAGTGTTGTGTTTTAGTTTTAGTTTTTCCTCGAGTGATGCAGAAAAGAGGGAGCCACTGTCTGTGTTCATGTATGTTAGCTTGTGCAGTCTGTGTACAGCTGTGGCAACACAAGAAAAATATTTGCGTCTTGGTAGCACATACTTCAGGTCCAAACCTTTCACCATGTTAATGAATCCGGGCTTTTCCACAGTATATATGGGCACAGTGTCTTTTACGATATGTGCTCGCACTGTGGGGACCTGCACTTCTCCCACTCCGCTGCCTCTGCTTTAGGCGCTAGGATACATTTGTCGTGCTGCAGTTTTTGAACAGACCTTACAGCGAGCACTCGTTTGTTCGTGGTGTAGCTGTCGCTGAAAGAAGTGATAATTTCTTTGCCGCATTTGAATATTTTTGTATATAATTGTTGTATTAAGATGTTACTTATTGTGTTTTTTTGTTTCTCATATAATATGTGTGTGCATTGCTATTGGAGTAGATGATGACGTAGTGAGGTCATGTGACTAAGCGCATAGCCGGGAAGTGCATTCTGTGTGTTAGTTGGACCTGCGATGCTCAGAGAGCAAGATGTGGAGCAAGAGTCGTCCATAAAGCCTCAGCAGCTCCTGATTTTTGGTCAGAAGGAGCACACGGTATGAGAGATTGCAATATGTGCATTTTATGTTGATTTTATATGTTTTATGTTTCATTAAGATGTCATATTAAGTTTGTGAAGGCCACAAAAGACTGAAAAGATAAATGTTGGCCAAGCAATGTTTGTCGGAAGTTAAAATGTATTATTTACTTTTGTTTTCAGTTTTTCACGGTGTTTGGGAGAACAATAAAGAGTCTTTGAAGGTAAAATACGAAGAAGGAAGACAATAAAAACGTTCGTAAAACATCAGTTGTCATTCTATTCTGACCAGAAGAAAAGCATCGGGGGCAGCTACACTACACACACACGACACAAGTCCGACGCAAGAAAACCAAACCACTTCCATATAACAGATGTAGCGACACCTTTGTTTGGTGGGCTCTCAAGTTTTGAGCGGGGTCGTGCGTGAGACTGCGTAATTTCCGGGGGGGGGGGGCTTGAATTGCGTGAGAAATGCGTGTGAACGCGTCAAATTGTCTTTCTCAGACTTGAGAGCCCTGCTGTAAATGTTTATCTAAAAAGCAAACTTAAACTACAAAGCAACTAATGAGAGTTATATAAATGAAGTTATTACCTGATGGTTCTCAGTTTGTTTTATCATCACCGCAGTGTGTGCTTAGCAGCTGAAACTACACTCTACAATCTGCCCAACAACAGAACAATCTATTTTCTGATTGGCTGATTTTTTTCCGGTGAGCGGGACGGGGAGGAGGGGGAGAGGTTTTTTTGCTGAAAACGCGCGGTGCCTGCATAAACTGAGCCACACAGACCGATTTTCTGGGCACAAAAAAAAAAAAAAAAAAATCAGCGTGAGAAATGTGTGGCGTGTGAGCGTGTGAATTGCGCGTGTCACACTCTCAATGCGTGAGACTTGAGAGCCCTGGTTTGGTACAAGATCTGGCTTTCCCTCACTTGCATGCTAGCTTGTTTGGGTGCGCCCCGCTAACTTTCCCGTGTAGAACATGGCGCCGTGCATTAGTTCCGCATTAAAAAAATAATTTAAAAATCGATTTTCATAAAAAACGCATCGTCCTGAACTGTAAATTCGAGTTAATGGATTTAATCGATAAATCGCGCAGGTCTACAAGGTACTCATTAGCAAACACTGCCAAAAAGTTTTAAGAAAACTCAAGAAAAAATACAAAATCGATTTAAGATAAAAGGAGAAGTTCAATTTGTCAACTGGACAAAGTTTGTTTGGTTGAAGACGTTTCGCCGCTCATCCGAGAGACCTCTTCAGTTCTGGTTCTAGTGCTGGTTAGTCCCTGTTTATATCTAGCTGCAGGGAGGAGCTCACTTACCCTGGAATCCTTCTGAAACTATCTCAACTACTTTGTATCTTTTGTTTCCCTGGCGTCTCGTTTAGCATCTCTATTTAGCCCTATGGGGAGCCCACTGCTCTGAAATAGCTCTGAAACTATTCCCTCATTTGTTCCTTTTTTCGAACACATTTTGTTTTATTTTCAAGAAAAAGGTGAGAGTGACTATCTGAAAACACCCCGAGGGAATGTTGATCAGCTGCAAAGTATCAATTCGAATCACTCGTGTGTTACAGTGGATAACAAAAAACTGCAGTTAAATTCTATGGGATTACATATCCTGGGTCTGCTCCTCCATGTCCCACCACAAACTGCAACAAATGGCAAAAACTAAAATCTACCCAATTTAAGATTACTATCAGTGGAACAAGACTTTTTGTTGTTAAAATATGAAAAAACATGTTGCTACAAGATACGGAAAAACAACTTTGCACTTAAAATTAGAATCAAAATCAAATGTTGCTTGAATTAAAGCCCCAGTGTGTAGGTTCCGTGGCGCATAGGTGGATGGTGCTATTGCACTTTCTGTTTTAGCTACGGCAGACCTCGAGGGTCACCCGGGCGCTACTGTATAAATAAAACGTTTGTTTTTTTTTCTCTCTCTCATGAAAACACACATTCCCGATCATGTACCATGACACTCTACACATCAAATGAAACCTTACAGTCTCCTCTTTTTGACTATGCAATTCATTTCCCTGCACAATAATCACTCCCCGAGCACATGGGGCTTTTATACGGAAAAGCACAAAACGAGGTTAGCTTACCTTAGAATGCTTTGCACAGGTCAAACTCTGTATTTCACCATAAACTTGCTCTCAATTTGTCCGTAAGGATCCAGCGAATAAAATCCAGTAAAACAATTTAGTCCAAAACACGTGTTAGATCCATTACGACGTGTGATCCGGCAGCATACTTGTGTTGTTTACCCAAAACCACGAGCCTTGCCGAAGGCGAAGGCGGAGCCCAAATGTCCTTCTGCGGCTTTCGTATTCAAAATGGCTGCCTCTGCATGGGGAAGATGCCCCTTTTATGTGACTATACAGGGCTCTCAAGTTTTGAGCGGGGTCGTGCGTGAGACTGTAATTTCCGAGGACGGGGGGTGCGAGTGAACAATTTTTCCCGAGGAGCGGGGGGGGCTTGAATTGCGTGAGAAATGCCGTGTGAGCGTGTGAACACGTCGAATTGCGTGTTGAGAGCCCTGTTTGTCTAAAGAGCAAACTTAAACTACAAAGCAACTAATGAGAGTTATATAAATGAAGTTATTACCTGATGGTTCTCAGTTTGTTTTATCATCACCGCACTTTGTCAGTGCGCGCTGAGAGGGGCGGGGAGGAGGGACCGGGGCGGGGGGGGGGGGGGGAGCGGGATATTTTTAACGGATTCATGTAAGAGTCTGGTTAATGCACCGGGCCCGCGTCTCACCGCGGCTCACCATGGGCAGTTCGCCTCTGGGCCGCGCGTATTCCGTGCGTAAGCCGTCGGGGGGGACACGTTACTCACAGACGGAGACACCGGGCCCGGAGTCGGTGCGTCTCAGAGGAGACGTGGCACCGGGACTGAGGCTCAGGACGTGCCCGGGGGACGGCGCGTCTGCTCCGGCCTCGCTCGGACCGTGCGCCCGGAGCAGGGGGAGTTTTTTTCGCTGAAAACGCGCGGAGCCTGCATAAACTAAGCCACACAGACCGATTTTCTGGGCACAAAAAAAAAAAAAAGAAATCAGCGTGAGAAATGCCATGTGTGGCGTGTGAGCGTGTGAACACGTCGAATTGCGTGTGTCACACTCTCAATGCGTGAGACTTGAGAGCCCTGCTATATCCAAGTCCAAAAGAATACTTTGATTTCATGATGGAAGTGAAAAGGCTTGGAAAACAATGTATTTTTGAATGGGTATCTTCAATTTCAGTAATTAACGGGTAAAAATCTTACACACTGTCCCTTTAAGAAAAACACACCACTGATTATTTTACTTGAAGTTGAATCTACTCAAATAAGAAAAATATTCTTAATTCAAGTCATTTTAACAGTATTGCTTTGTAAAGTGCATGTCCTTCTTTTCTTTTTCTACACTTTGATGTGATCATCGTGATTATTGTAGACCAATGACCAAATGCCCCTCGTCTCTGCTCCACACCCACATGAGCTCTGACAGGCAGAACATGCAGCCGAGTGAGCGCTGAAGAAGTAAATGACACAGAAATACGTCTTTGCCCCGCAGTCTACCCCGGTCTTCTTCCTCCCCCTCCCCTCCTTTTTGCCTCCCTCGCTCTCTACTTCCTTGGGGTGAATGACATGTGACCTCACTTATCGGATGTGACACTGAGCTGAAGTGATGATCAAGACCAGGAAATGTAAGGAAACACATCACATAGGATCTGTTAGTCCCCTGGTAACACTCACATAGCACATTATAGAAAGTCATCAGTGTTAGCTTAGCATGCGCCACCCTCATTTTCAGGCAAATGCACTCAATACTTGTTAATTACAGTACATCCAGTGTGTAAATGGGGTTATTATTAGTAGTGAAAATGTGAGTGCTGAAAATGTAAATGTACAGTTAAAGGAAAATTCACGTTTTTTTTTACAATCTGAGCCTTCTTTCGGCAATAAAACAAGTAGTTTTACTCACCCATAGCAGTTTGGTGTCAATTGGAGCAGTATCGCAGAACTTATGTTGAGCCGTTCTGTTCTACTATGATCCCGTATCCGTTAGCGTGAGTGCTCGGGGCATTACTTTGCGGTGTCCAAATAACACAAACTTTAGCACTTTTCAAATCACAGAAGATCGCTGTGTCAGGGTAGACTTTTAGTGGATTCCAAAACGGCCTGAAACCCGATATGCAGCTATAGTTTCATTTGATGACGTCATCAGAGAGGACAGTGCGCATGCGTGAACTCAGCTGTTTTGTAAACACCGCTAGTCCGAAAGAAGCTTTTCTGTTGCGATATCGGGTTTCAGGCCGTTTTGGAATCTACTAAAAGTCTACCCTGACACAGCGATCTTCTGTGATTTGAAAAGTGCTAAAGTTTGTGTTATTTGGACACCGCAAATCAGTGCCCCGAGCACTCACGCTAACAGATACGGGATCATTGATAGAACAGAACGGCTCAACATAAGTTCTGCGATACTGCTCCAATTGACACCAAACTGCTATGGGTGAGTAAAACTACTTGTTTTATTGCCGAAAGAAGGCTCAGATTGTAAAAAAAAAACGTTAATTTTCCTTTAAAATGTACTAAAATACGAACTTCATGAGTTCTGTTGTCAAATTTCTAGGATAATGCACGCCCATAGACTTTAAAGAAGTGGACTAAGGGAATGTGACGTCATCCGTAGTGTTCGGCTCCAGGCAGATCAAAGCTCTATAGAGCGTTTTCACGAACCCGGAAAAACAGGATTACCCGTATGTGCGGCCATCTTGGATTCATTACACGGTCAAAATTACATGTGTTTATAAAGCAACCGTGCAGAAAAAAATCTAAATTTCGCAAGAAACCTTCCACATCGTAATCCAAACATTCTGACACAGTTGAGCAGCTGTATAGAGATAAGTTGGACGCCAAAGAAAAGAAGCGTTATGTGAAAAAACTCCAATTAATTGGGCAAGAAGATCCGTATGAGATGGATTCAAGTTTGTTCAGTGACAGTGGAGATTTGTGGATTCTGCTGCTGTAAACGATCCCGACATTGTGAACTACCTGGTCTTCTCCCCAAGCCCTGATACAGCACAAGACCTTCAGAGCTCTAAAGGTCTGGAGGAAACAACCAGTTTGTTTGTGGCTGGTACGAGAGCGTAAAGTGCAGAAAACTGGAGACATATTGTGATGGCAAAGGTCGGCATACTTATATCTAGTAGAGCCACATGTGTAACGTGTTTAAGTACGAGTATATTGCTTTTTATTATTCACATTTTGCAAAGATACGGCTAAGATACGAGCTGAGCATATCTGAATGTTGTTGTGATTTCTCCCATCCAAGTTCTGTGTGAGACGATCCACAATCTCCTTTCCTTTGATAACTGCTGTCTGTTTAGACCTGGTTTAGACCTGGTTTAGTCCTGGTTTAGACCTGGTTTAGTCCTGGTTTAGTCCTGGTTTAGTCCTGGTTGGTCACTACTTTAGGTAAACGATAGAACTGCAGGTGTTTTTCTCTGTCCGGTCTGTTCTGACAGCCGAGGACCCGACAATATTTGACCAGTTTGCTTTTTTTCTTAACTTTGCGGCATAAGTGCGATGTTCGGACTGTTCACCGTGTATCAAATGTCTCCAAGATGGTGGGCTTCTGGATTATGACGTCACGTGAAAATGCTCTATAGGCTAGTTATACAGTATGAGCAAATTTGGAGTCAGTTCTTTATTAGGAATAGGAATTTATTTATGGACAAAAGAGCTAAATAAAATCACCAGGATCATGCAGAGCGAGTTAATACAAACATTTAAAGACCAAAATGACAAGGTTCAGTGCAGCAGTTACAGAGAAAGGTGGAGCCAGAGTCAATGAAGCAGGAAACGCCCTCGTGAACACTTCCTACGACTAAAGGGTTAGCAGTGTCCATTCAAATACACATGTGTACATCTGAAAAATATTAGCTGTAGTCGCTTTGTTACTTTAGTAACATTGTAGATCACTGTTTTATACAGAACTGGAACACAAAACCCTCTGTGTGATCTGAGCAATTAGAGCAGACCCAGGCATTTCAAGGCCTGGGGGCCAAATACGGCCCATGACCCGACTCTGACCGGCCCGTGAAAGGTTGCTTGGAATTAAGAAAACAAAACCTACTTTCAAAATTGTACATAATGTATTTGTACTGATGATCATCTGTCTGTGCTTCACATCTCCACCTCAAACATGAACCTGACTTTGATGCACTTGTTAAAGCTCAACAGAGGCGAGATTTCTCTCACTGATCAAGAAAAAAAATACTAAACATGCTAACTTTGACTTTTTCTACACAGTTTGGCAGTTGGACAAAAAAATGTTGTGACATTGTGGTGTCTTAATACAAAGTTAAAAAAAGTTAAACTCAGAAAACATTGTGGGTTTAATGTGACTGAAAAAGAGTTACAAATGTTTCACGTTTACCATTGTTTTGAATTTTTACTGAACAAATTCAAAACATGCACCAAAGGTAAAATCCTCCAGCTGTGGTCCTGACCAAAGTCTAAGCAGTAAAATCATGGAGATGGTCCCCGGGCGCAGTCATGTGCTGCCCACTGCTCCTGAAGAAAGGATGGGGCAAATGCAGAGGACAAATTTCCCTTCGGGGACAAATAAGTTCTATAAATAAAATAAAATAAATACAATTTTGTAAAACCTCACTCTCTCATTACTTAATAAAACACAGAACTTACCAGCTTCTGTAAACAATGCCATTTACTGATTTCAACGTAGAAATAAAATGAATAACCAGAGTCGACTTCAAACTTTTGGCCCTCCACAATATTTTCTGCTTCTCATTTGGCCCCTGGGGAAAAATAATTGCCCCCCCCTGAATTAGAGGGTATGTGGCGGTTTTCTGTTTGTAGGTGTAAAAAGGAGCTGAGTACTACAGTATGTGCTCCTATAGAAGTACTCCTTACTCAACTATTGTATCGAGCGGAGATATATTTCGACACCAGTCTCTTCAGTCTCTTGCTATTTTAACTATTTGGTCATATGGTAAATGGTCACATTTTTATATAGCACTTTTCCACCTTCAAGGCACTCAAAAGACTTTTACAACAAAGAACCACTCACCCATTCACACACACACACACACACACACACACCAGTGTACACAGACACCGGGGGTAAGGTGGGTTAAGTGTCTTGCCCAAGGACACAACGGCAGCATTCATCTATGGGAGCTGGAATTTCTTATTACCCTTTATACTGTTGCTCTTTTTTTATTATATTTATAGTGACGTGTCCAAATAATTTCCCTTGGGGATTGATAAAGTTTGTTTACAATATCGAACTACAATTACATATCTACTAAAATATCACCCAAAAATCAAGTATTTGTTACTTTTCACCCCTGATTTTTAGTTTGTTGGAAGTTTTAATACTAAAAACTATCCTGCAAACATGTTTTTCCTGTGTTCCCGTGCCCACTAGTGTCAACAATGGAGAGGATGAAGCAATAAAAATAGGGCTAAAAACAGTAGCTGCTAGCATCAAAGTCAGTTCTGAGTATTATTTTGTGTCCTTTACAGTGGACATTGAGTTAACCAGTCTGTCTTTTAAGTGTTTAGATACACTCTAGTTTGTGGCTGCACTATGATAAATACATACATAAATAAATAAATAAATAAATAAACCAGCTCTCAACTAGGACTAAACCAGGACTAAATCAGGAATAAACTGACAAAACCAGGAGAAAATCATGACTAAACCAGGTCTAAGTCAGGTCTAAAGTAGGACTAAACCAGGTCTGAACCAAATTTGAGTCAGATTTAAACCACGTATAGGTCTAAACCATGTCTAAACCAGGTCTAAACCATGTCAAAACCAGGTCTAAACCAGGTCTAAACCAGGTCTAAAACAGGTCTAATAATAGAGGTCTAAACCAGATCAATACATAAATAATAATATAATGCAATATAATATAAAATAAATAAATAAATAAATAGGGAGTCTAAAAAGTTTTTCAGGCAACTGTAGAAGCTTGTCAGAGATATTGGTAATTAAAAAAAAGTTTTCGTTAGGTCGTTAACATCACATGGATTTAACACTGTTACAGTCCATTACAGAGGACATGTTACAACATTATGAATAAGAGATAAAGAAATTCAATTTGTCAACGGGGCAAAATTTGTTTGGTCGAAAACGTTTCGCCTCTCGGATGAGCGGCGAAACGTTTTCGACCAAACAAACTTTGTCCAGTTGACAAATTGAATTTCTTCTTTTATCATGGATTCTACCTGGACGACTGAGGGACTCTTCACGCATATTATGAATAAAAGTAAAATTAACAAAATTTAAGGTGTTCATTTACCTCCAAATAGTTCATTTACCTCCGGGTCCCAGGAGGATATAATATTTGTCAACCAGTTTCTAAACCTTTATGTTCCTTTCTGTTATTATTGTGTTGTACTTGATTTTGGTGGAGAAGACATGGTTAGAAATAATATGGTTTATTGGCCAACAGAACAAGCCAATAAATCCAAGCTTAAGAGTTTGTTTTTTCACATATCAGAATACCTGACACTGGATGTCCGCTCTCTCCAAACGTATTAAAAAGCTGTGATGGTGCGATCATCAATAATAGTATGATCCTATAATCCGTCTTCACAATCCCTGATAATTATTCCAAACCGTTCCAATAAACCATCCTACATGTCGATTAAAACCCCCATATTACATTTATAGGACTGCGGTGTATGTCTATGTATAGTTCGAATGGCTGAGTCTTTGGCATTTTATGAAGACCACCTCTCACAAATGACAGCGAACATTAAATAACCGTTTTAATTACAGCCCATAATCCTCCATGATCCTCCCTCCTGGATCTCATTATAAGGACCAGCAAAACCCGACTTCAACAATTTTGTCATTTTACTGCTCCATTTTCCAGTGAGTTATGGTATTATGAGGCAAACTGCTGATCATAAAACCATAAAATGACAAAATATATCAGTGAGACAAAAATGGCGTCCAGGCTGTTTTCTTAAGACAGCCGGAGAGGAGAAGAGGGGGATGATGCAACCCATTCTGTCTGGGAGTTTTCATACAAAGCTAGACATGTTTACTGAAAAGAACGCGAGAATATGATTGTCGGACATCATTGCAATGTTTTAATTAAAGGGGTCATATTGCGCCATTTTCTGATTTATGTTGTAATGTTGTTACCTCATCAAAAACATACCTGGAGTTTTGTTTTGTTTCACTCTCTCATGTTTCACATACATATCCTGTGCGTTAAAGGGATAGCGCGTTTTTTTTTTTAATGTGAATTTGTATGGGTTTCCTTTAGGGATGCAAATTATCGATTAATTCATTAATCTATAGTTGATTGACCTTATCGATCGACTTACGATTAATTGATAAGCGGCGTTTTTCACCTGAATTTTAGTGTTTCAATAGGGTCTTTAAGAATATAAGCTATAGTATACATAACACTGAGTAACAAATATATCAAATATATCATACACCGGGACGCGGAGCGAACCAAGCCGCAAAAATTGGGTTCGCAGGAGAACATTTTGCACTGCTTCTAGATCCGGCCGCGGATGTAACGCTATGGTCCTTCTCGCGAGTGGGTTTGCATCTCGTGTTCACATTCCAGAGTAGCGCCCTCTCCTCTAGCGATTAATTACAATTAATGCATTTTAATCGGCCAACGTCTTGATCGACAATTAATCACAAGTCGATTAATTGTTGACATCCCTAGTTTCCTTCTAAAGGTTTCGTGCGGTAACACTGGCTTACCTCTGACAGTCTCATCTCAGCCCGGTTCTGCTCGCGTTCTGGAGCTCACGTAATTACGTCCGGTAAGTTCGCGGGGACAGTTAATAAAGCTTGTTTTTCTTCGCAAAACAAAATTTGCCCAAAAAGTGATTGTAAGATTGTAGATGGGACTGGCCTCTTACTAGCCCAGGACAAACAAAGGGTCAAACAAAAAAAAGGAAGAAAAGACGGTTTGAGCTCTTCACTTTCTTTAATTTGGCCACACCATTTGCAGAGTTAACCGACAGCATCTCCCCATAACATACAACAGGCAACCAAGATATAAAGCCCAGCCTAAACCACTAAGCCCCAGACACAGGTACCTTTACACATACAAAAACTACCAAATCTATTTACAGGTTCACATTTCATAAATATAATATATAGTAGAATACAAAATATTGCACATTGTTGGTGTATAATCAGTTTTTAAAAATGACTTCATACATCAATAGTTGGTTAAAATAATTTCCCCAGATGAACCTCCCCTCCCAAAGCAGCACTTGGTAGAGTCCGGATCAGGATGATGGGTGCACCTGAACTGCACTGATAAGCGCGTGCCTCCAAATCAATGTCTCCACCAATCACCTCGAAGGCAAAGGAAAGAGAGGAGTGAACAGTGAAAACTAACATGGCAACTGAATGACTCAACTGACCAAACAGCTGTGCATCAAATCAAGTATACACTATACAAAAATAGAAACATGAAGGTATAAGTGATAAGTGAGGGTGTGGTCTACAGCTCCCTCACACTGATGTATATTTCCGTCACAAACAGTTGTCCGAAAAAAATCCAGCTGCCTAATTCGCATGGTGCTCTTTTCTCTCGGAGTTGTATCACTGCGCGCGTAGCCTAGCCTAGCCTGTTCACTTGTAAACATCCGCTTATGCCGTACCGCATCTGCTGTATACATCCGCTTACAAGTGAACAGGCTAATAGAGCTAACATGGGCGCAGTGATATGAATCTAGAGAAAATACGCGAATGTGAATTAGGCTGCTGGATTTTTTTTGGACAACTGTTTGTGACGGAAATATACATCACTTTTTGGACAAATGTTGTTTTGCAAAGAAAAACAAGCTTTAAGATAAGATAAGATAAGATAAGACTTTATTGATCTCACGCAGGAGAAATTGACTTGTCACAGTAGCTCCAGGCAGGGACAGTTTGAACAAGAAAGAAAAGTGCATGCAGCAAGAATGGCATAAAAATAAGTAATAATAATAATAATAATAATAATAATAAGTAAGACTAGAATAGAATAATAAAATAAGTAATAATAGTAAGAATAGAAGAGTAATGATAATAATAAAACAGTAACAAGGAGAGTACGATATTGCACGTTGGAAAAAAGATATTGCACGTTAGGACTATACAGTGGAGTTACAGTCTATATTACAGTCTTTATTAACTGTCCCCGCGAACTTAAAAAAAAAACCCACACTATCCCTTTAAGGCTGAGTTCTTCTCTCAAACAGAAAACACTGTTCCACTCCACTCCCTACTCCGTACTCCATACATCTTCATTAGAAACATTTGTATTCGACCTTGGAACAAAAGGTAAAATGTAGCTGTTAACGTGAAAACTCCCACTGCCTGACATCACAAAGCATTTTGAGATTTGGAGATGTAGACAGACTAATAACGCTGGATTACTTAAACATGACTGAAACAAGGCACAACTCCAGGTCTGTTTCTGATGAGGTAACATTATATCATGGCTTAAAGGAAAAGTAACGTTTTTTACAATTTGAGCCTTATTTCGGTAATAAAACAAGTTGTTTTACTCACCCATAGCACCAGGGCTCTCAAGGCTCACGCATTGAGAGTGTGACACACGCAATTCGACGTATTCACACGCGCACACGCCACACATGGCATTTCTCACGCTGATTAGTGTTTTTTTTTGTTTTTTGTTTTTTTGTGCCCAGAAAATCGGTCTGTGTGGCTTAGTTTATGCAGGCTCCGCGCGTTTTCAGCGCCGCCCCCTTCCCCTGCTCCCCCGAGCAGGGGGAGGGGGGACGGCGCGTCTGCTCGCCGTCCCCCGGGCACGTCCTGAGCCTCAGTCCCGGTGCCACGTCTCCTCTGAGACGCACCGACTCCGGTCCCGGTGTCTCCGTCTGTGCGTAACGTGTCCTCCCCGACGGCTTACGCGCGGAATACGCGCGGCCCAGAGCCGAACTGCCCATGGTGAGTCGCGGTGAGACGCGATGAGACGTGGTGAGACGCGGGCCCGGTGCATTGACCAGACTCTTACATGAATCCGTTAAAAATGTCCCGCTCCCTCCTCCCCGCCCCTCTCAGCGCGCACTGACAAAGTGCGGTGATGATAAAACAAACTGAGAACCATCAGGTAATAACTTCATTTATATAACTCTCATTAGTTGCTTTGTAGTTTAAGTTTGCTCTTTAGACAAACAGGGCTCTCAACATGCAATTCGACGTGTTCACACGCTCACACGGCATTTCTCACGCAATTCAAGCGCCAAAAATTGTTCACTCGCCCCCCCCCACCCCCCCACCCCCCAGTCACACGCACGACCCCGCTCAAAACTTGAGAGCCCTGCATAGCACTTTGGTGTCATATGGAGCACTTCCAGAGATGTTTTAGATTTGCGTTAGCCTAGCGCGACTTCTAGCCATAGCTCGGGGCATATAATATATTCCCCGAGCATGTAATATGCCCCGTGCGGTCTCCAAATAACACAAACTTTAGCACTTTTCAAATCATAGAAGCTCAATGTCTTAGTCTACGATTTCGTTTGAATCAAAAGTGGCCTGTAATCCGAGATTTATCCATAGTTTACAGCTTTGCGTTTGGGTCCCGGGAGCTAAGAGCACAGTCCGCACATGCGCACTGGCGTCCTCATCTACTCGAAACTATGGCTAAATCTTAGCCTGGGAATTCCCAGGCCGCTTCCGTTCGTTTCGAACTGGAAGGCGGCCTGGAAACTCGTCCAAGCGAGAGTCCCAGATTTAGGGCCCCAATCAGAGAGCGGGGGAGGTGTGGCAAGACGGTGACGCGTACTACATGACAAACGGAAACTTGTAGTTTGAACTGACAACTGACATGATTGGCTATGGACTTACGTATACGCTCAATGATAGACATTCATAACGCCCAATAAACGGCCGTTGGCAATCGCTAACCACACCTCCGCTACGGGATTTTTCGAAGCGAGTTTCCAGACCCATATCTCACTTGTGATATGGTCAGGTGTTAACCAGACTAGCTAAATCTCGGATTACAGGCCACTTTTGACCAAACAAAATCGTAGACTAAGACATCGAGCTTTTATGATTTGAAAAGTGCTAAAGTTTGTGTTATTTGGAGACCGCAAACATGTGCCCCGAGAACTCACATTATGGAGATCGCAAATCTAAAACATCTCCGGAAATGCTCCATATGACACCAAAGTGCTATGGGTGAGTAAAACAACTTGTTTTATTACCGAAATAAAGCTCAGATTGTAAAAAACATTACTTTTCCTTTAAAGCTCAAAAGAATCCATTTTGTAAGACATTTCTGACTTCATATTTGCTCCCGTCAGATCTGCTTAAATGGTCAGTATGTCATTTCTGGAGGTGGTACATCATCATATTTCAGTTCTCTATATTGATAGACTCAGTTTATGTCATACACTGGAATTTTAGAGCCAAAGGAACGGCCTTTCCATGGAAACAATAAGCAGCGGGTCCTCCTCCAGGCCAAATAAGAGAGCTCACAGTGAGGAGTGTGTTTTTCTACATTTTTCAGTGCAATAAAAACAACAGACATTTTAAAAAGGCTTTTATTTTAGTCTATTTTTTGGCAAAAAATTATAGATACCATGGTTTTAAAGAACTGTTAAAATAAAATAAAAAAAGCAAGTGTGTTCATAAAATGTCATCAGCAACATGATTTCATACAAAATCCCAATTTTAAAAAAAACAAATCAGCAAAAGCAAACAGATGTTGCTGATAATACTGGGAGAAAGTGAAAGAGGAGAAAAGCAAAGAGGCCATTTCCCAGAGAAAAGTGTGGGATTCAGATTTTATCAAGGGCACTGACGCAAACAGAAGCAATAGATCAAACCGAGAGGTCCAGGAGCCTCAAACACTTCAGAGCTCAGCCCAAAGTGTAACATTGTCCTGATGTAATGCTCAGAAATACTAAAGGTGAATGCACATGTAGACCAGTGGGCCGGTGGATTGTTAGGAATATGTCGTCTTTTAAACTTTAGACTAAAAAAGACTGAATCAGGGCTAATCAACAATGCTACGTGCTAAACAGGTGCTAAATCTAAATACAAGACAATGTAATGAAAGTGTAATGAGTTTATATTAGTAATTTGGTACCACTTATTTAGCCTTAAAAAGCATGAAAATAGACTTTTATAGCTTTTTACCATGTTATAGTTGTTTCTCGTCAACATTTACTCACTCAAAACTGTATTTGGAGTGATTCATGCATGTCTGAGTAATCATTATTTGCTTATTTTTATTGCCCATCAATCCCTGTTTTCACCGCCAACAGTATACACTGCTCTGCACTTACTTAGTTCTCCAACTTAATTTTCTTAATCAGTGATACTCATAGGATTCGGAAGCGTTGTGCAGTCATTTTAGTGCAAATGAAAACAAAAAAACAACACTACTTTTCTAGCGTGACGTGCCCACTCTTTGTTGTAATGATGTTTATGGAAGCATCAGTTCCCATTGAGCAGCACCGTTTTCTAATGTGGAAGTCCTGTAAGTGGACTTGTTTCTTTTATTAAGTTGTTTTAGAATGAATTTTGAGATTTAGGTCATTTTCACACCAGGAAAGTCCGATAGTTCACTTGCTTTCGTCCGGACCAAATTATTTATTTTTATTTTTTATTATGGTGCGGTTCGCTTTCACACTGCAGTTTTTTTCCAAGTGGACAAACATCTATAAACAAAACCACGTGTGCTGAGGTCGTTCAGCCACTGGACAGAAATGAGCCCTGTCCAAACACAGAAGGAGGAGAATCATGGTGTTACGAGCTGTTTTCAATCTAGCCTTAGCGATATGGTTTGCTCAGTTTTTACAGTTCGCACAAATGTTTGAGCAGCATCGTGAGGTTTACACTATTTTACAATCAATTTACAAACGACGAAGACACAGGGCAAGACGACTACAGAGGACAGCGCTCATGTGCACATCAAGTTCTGACTCTTGCTCTTCACGCAAAACGTAAGTAAGCCTCGTTTCATTTCGTTTCGTCAGCCTCACTTTCCCATAATGCTCGACATACGACGGGAGCTCATTAAGTACAAAAAGCCAACTTGTGTCGGATCGAGTCCGGTCTGCATTCTCACCTCAAACCAGGATTCGAATGGAGCCGTGCCGAGACCGAGCTTTTTAGGTCGTTTTCACACCTGCCTTGTTTGGTTCGTTTAAAACGAACCAGAGTTCGTTTGCTCCTTTGATTCGGACCTTTTGGGCTGGTGTGAATAAAAACCAACAATCTCGATCCGGAGCAAACAAGCGAACCGAGACCACCTAAAAAGCTCGGTCTCTGCACGGTTCCATTCGAATCCAGGTGCAGTTCATTTGAGGTGAGAATGCAGACTGGACTTGATCCGACACAAGTTGGCTTTTTGTACTTAACGAGCTCCCGTCGTATGTCGAGCATTATGGGAAACCGAGGCTGACGAAACGAAACAAAACAAGGCTTACTTACGTTCTGCGTGAAGAGCAAGAGTCAGAACTTGATGCGCACATGAGCGCTGTCCTCCGTAGTGTCTTTGTCGTTTGGAAATTGATTGTAAAATAGTGTAAACCTCACGATGCTGCTCAAACATTTGTGTGAACTGTAAAAAACTGAGCAAACCATATCGCTAAGGCTGGATTGAAAACAGCTCGTAACACCGTTATTCTCCTCCTTCCGGGTTTGGACACGGCGTTTGGACAGGGCTCATTTCTGTCCAGTGTCTGAGCGACCTCAGCACACGTGCTTTTGTTTATAGATGTTGTTCCGCTTGGGGAAAAACTGCAGTGTGAATGCGAACCGCACCAAAATAAAAATTAAAAAAACATTTGGTCCGGACCAAAACAAGTGAACTATCGGACTTTCTTGGTGTGAAAACGACCTTAGGTGGTCTCGGTTCGCTTGTTTGCTCCGGATCGAGATTGTTGGTTTTTATTCACACCAGCCCAAAAGGTCCGAATCAAAGGAGCAAACGAACTCTGGTTCATTTTAAACGAACCAAACAAGGCAGGTGTGAAAACGACCTTAGAATGTCCAAAATGCAAATGATAACATAATGATCCACGGGGGTCATAGATTATGAGTATATAGCAGACACAAGTAGGTATTCTTTAAGCGAGAGTCAGGCAAAGTTTCAACTTGATCAATACCCTAACCCTAAGTAACTTTCAGTAAGTTTCAGTATCAACTACACAAATACAATATAAACCATGGCATCACCAAATAAACGATGTTATGACCGCATGGTTCTCTAATCAGCTACACCTTAACATAGTGAATTCTACAAAGATTCTTGTGAGTAACTTTCAGCTCCATGGACTCCCACGGACTCCTGGTATTGGATTTTTCCAAAGTGTAAATTGTCTTTGTCAGGAGGAAATGCGTGGAACAGCGACTGGAGCTCCACAGTTGTACAGTTCTGTCTCAGCAGGCCGTCTGCAATAAATAGAACCCGGCTTTGTTTGAGAGCTGTGATCTTTTGACGAGCTCACAAAGAAAACGTACATTTCACAAAAGCTCATTTAGCAAAGCTCCGGCAACATCAAATCCGGAAATTAGAGCGATTTTTTTCATCTGTAATGCGAAAAGTCATTGTAGTCTGAGCTGCGAGGGTTTTCTCCAAATGAAACGTCCAAATATTGTCCCCTGAGAAAGACTTATGAGCGGAGATAAGTGCTAATGTGGCATCACCTAAAATCATTTAAATCAATGTCCCATGAAATAGGTCATTAATGAGAATGCATGGGCCATACGTGGAGACAGACAGATGAGGAACTGCAGTCTTATTACGCCCGCGATTCAAACTTAAACACATTAGGAGTCAAGGGAGGTAGTTTGGAAACCACTTCAGATTCTTTTGACGTACTGTTTTATCATGATACTTTATTCGATGTTGAGTTTTGTTATTACAGATTGCTTTATCGATATCACCAAGACACCGTATTTATCACCGTATTTTTTGGTATATTTGGTTTACAATTATACAAACATTTGATGGCTCATTTGGAGAAAAGACAGATTTATTTAAAGCCCCAGTGTGGAGGATTCGTGGCGCATAGGTGGATGGTGCTATTGCACTTTCTGTTTTAGCTACGGCAGACCTCGAGGGTCACCCGGGCGCGCCGTAACGCGGACAGCTCTCGTACCCGCGCACGAGCCGCGCGCCGCTACTGTATAAATAAAACGCGGTCCCGTTTTTTTTTTCTCATGAAAACACACATTCCCGATCATGTACCATGACACTCTACACATCAAATGAAACCTTACAGTCTCCTCTTTTTGACTATGCAATTCATTTCCCTGCATTCAAACACTCCCCGAGCACATGGGGCTTTTATACGGAAAAGCACAAAACGAGGTTAGCTTACCTTAGAATGCTTTGCACAGGTCAAACTCTGTATTTCACCATAAACTTGCTCTCAATTTGTCCGTAAGGATCCAGCGAATAAAATCCAGTAAAACAATTTAGTCCAAAACACGTGTTAGATCCATTACGACGTCTGATCCGGCAGCATGCTTGTGTTGTTTACCCAAAACCACGAGTCTTGCTGAAGGTGAAGGCGGAGCCCAAATGTCCTTCTGCGGCTCTCGTATTCAAAATGGCTGCCTCTGCATGGGGAAGATCCCCCTTTTATGTGACTATATCTAAGTCCAAAAGAATACTTTGATTTCATGATGGAAGTGAAAAGGCTTGGAAAACAATGTATTTTTGAATGGGTATCTTCAATTTCAGTAATTAACGGGTAAAAATCTTACACACCGTCCCTTTAAGGTGTAACTTGTGTATTTCTCCAGGAAGACAATTAGAAGGTCCATATTACACTATTTTCTGACTTGTTATAATGTTGTTTCCTCATCAAAAACATACCGACAGTTGTGTTTTCTTTCATTCAGACATGTTAAACACACAAACCCTGCAAAAAAATGTAAGCTGGTGGTTTACGTACGCCTCTCACGCATTCCAAATACGCAATACACAGTTTTTTCTAACTGTAGCTTCCTCGCAGTTAGCACAAAGTTTGTTGCTATGGCGGACGAGAATCCACTACCAGTTAGCAGTAAAAGAAAGCTCATTTTTGAGGTAACTGAAAGAAGAAGAGAAGGGGAAAAGGAGCGAAGCCAAACTAATGTGATTCTTGGAGATTCCTTCCAGCGATGGTGCTGAAGCAAACAAAGGGTCTAAAGACTGACGTGTTGGTCGCTAAATGACTTCTGGACAGGTAACTTCAACAGCGATTCTGAACACGCACTGGCTGTAAACAAGCATGATTTCTAGCGAAAAGATTAAGTGTTTCTACTTAGGGAGCTGTTGGAAAATCCTCTTTACAACCTTTAAAGATGTAGATAGACTAATAATAAAGAGTTATTCTACACACTAATATGTGTGAATGAAACAAAACAGAACTTCAGATATGTTTCTGATGATGTCACAACATTCTAACATGACATAAAGTTCACAAGAGTCAATTTTGCGTAATATAAGCCCTTTAAGTATATTGCATCATTGTATTCACTGTTTTGATTATTACAACTGTATTTTTTAACAGCTTGTGCAGGAAGTAATGTATTTGTTTCCTTAAAAATATATGTACATATATCCTCCTGGGACCCGAAGAAAAAAAGTGTATCTAAATTATTATTATTATTATTTTATGAACACCTTAAAGGAAAAGCAATGTTTTTTTTTTACAATCTTCTTTCGGCAATAAAACAAGTAGTTTTAGCCCATAGCAGTTTGGTGTCAATTGGAGCAGTATCGCAGAAGTTATGTTGTAGCTGTTCTGTTCTACTAATGATCCCGTATCCGTTAGCGTGAGTGCTCGGGGCATTACTTTGCGGTGTCCAAATAACACAAACTTTAGCACTTTTCAAATCACAGAAGATCGCTGTGTCAGGGTAGACTTTTAGTGGATTCCAAAACGGCCTGAAACCCGATATCCAGCTATAGTTTCATTTGATGACGTCATCAGAGAGGACAGTGCGCATGCGTGAACTCAGCTGTTTTGTAAACACCGCTAGTCCGAAAGAAGCTAACACCGCTCTGAACTTTACTTTTCTGTTGCGATATCGGGTTTCAGGCCGTTTTGGAATCTACTAAAAGTCTACGCTGACACAGCGATCTTCTGTGATTTGAAAAGTGCTAAAGTTTGTGTTATTTGGACACCGCAAATCAGTGCCCCGAGCACTCACGCTAACGGATACGGGATCATTAGTAGAACAGAACGGCTCAACATAACTTCTGCGATACTGCTCCAATTGACACCAAACTGCTATGGGTGAGTAAAACTACTTGTTTTATTGCCGAAAGAAGGCTCAGATTGTAAAAAAAAAAAACATTACTTTTCCTTTAACATTTACATTTTGTTAATTTTATTTTTATTCATAATGTTGTAACATATCCTCTGTAACACTTTAATAGTGTTAAATCCATGTGAAGTTAACAGCCTAACAAAAACATTTTTTCGGTCGGTTGAACAGTGGCCACAAAAGTTTTTAGACTCCCTTTTAATTTCTTATTTATTTATTTATTCATTTACTTACTTATTTATGTATTTGTTTATGTATTTTATTTTATTATTATTTTTTATGTATTATTTTTATTTACTTATTTATTTTTATTACTTATTTTTTTTTATCATAGTGCAGCCACAAACTAGAGTCTATCTCAAAACACTTAAAAGACAAAGACTCAATGTCCACTATAAAGGACACAAATGAATGGGCAGGTCTCAGGAGAGATAATCTATATATTTTAAAATATATAGATTATTGTGTTTTGTAATGAAATCATTATTTGATTCCCAGCCTACTTTAGATTTAGCTGAACTGCCTTGTAAATGCATGAGTGTCTTGACTGTCACCAAACGTCAGCTCTGTGTCTAAATGGGACATTGTCGAGGTTTTGCCACATATTTCATAGTTTTCTGTGTATGTCTGTCATCTCGGCAATGATCGGTTAAACGAGGTATTCACTGCATCAGCAATAAACATTTATATCCACCAACTACAGCAACACAGCAACAAATGTTTTAGAGTTTTGTCAATGAAGCTGCATTTTACTTGTTTACACACGAGAGTTCCTGGTGGTCTCTTGATTCATTCCTTCTGTTTATGCAAATTCCCCACATCGCCCATCTTACTGTACGGTGTTGCCAGGTGCGTACGGTGATCCGCGTGTTTTCACATCTCTTTGCGCTTGTGATGTCTCATGTGCAGCCTGTGGAGAAGTTTCCCAGTTAAACGGCCTCCTTCGGCTGCTGTCTTTGCTGTGTTTGGTGATGAGTAATGGTTGTCCCACCTGCAGATGAGATGGAGGTGCGGAGAGAGTGTCTGAGGGAGCTACGCCCGGCTCTGCTGTGTGTGTGTGTGTGTGTTTGTGTGATTTATGAGTGCACATCGGTGAATGGGCCCAGTTATTCTACCTCACAGACCGCCTGTTCCCTCCCAGCCTGTGGCTCACCGAGGCTGTCAGCTGCCAAGGTGTACAGGACGAGAACTCACCTCCTTATTTAACAGCTATATTTTTATCTTGACCTGAAAACACAGAATTCAGTTTAAAGAATGAAAAATGAGGAAAATCTGCTATAGAGCCTTTTCACGAACCTGGAAAAACAGGACGATTACCCGTATGCGCGGCCATCTTGGATGCATTACATGCTCAAAATTACATGTGTTTATAAAGCAACCGTGCAGAAAAAAATCTAAGTTTCGCGAGAAACCTTCCACATCGGAATCCAAAAGTTCTGACACAGTTGACCAGCTGTATAGAGATAAGTTGGACGCCAAAGAAAAGAAGCGTTATATGAAAATTAATGTGGGTGGACGACATCTCCCTGAAATGAGTTTTTGGAACTTGGGATGTCTGAGGTCTGGAAGAAACAACCAGTTTGTTTGTGGCTGGTACGAGAGCGTAAAGTGCAGAAAACTGGAGACATATTGTGATGGCAAAGGTCGGCATACTTATATCTAGTAGACCCACATGTGTAACGTGTTTAAGTACGAGTATATTGCTTTTTATTATTCACATTTTGCAAAGATACGGCTAAGATACGAGCTGAGCATATGTGAATGTTGTCGTGATTTCTCCCATCCAAGTTCTGTTTGAGACGATCCACAATCTCCTTTCCTTTGATAATTGCTGTCTGTTCACCCTGGTTTAGTCCTGGTTTAGTCCTGGTTTAGTCCTGGTTTAGTTCTGGTTTAGACCTGGTTTAATCCTGGTTTAGTCCTGGTTTAGACCTGGTTTAGACCTGGTTTAGTTCTGGTTTAGTCCTGGTTTAATCCTGGTTTAGACCTGGTTTAGTCCTGGTTTAGACCTGGTTTAGTTCTGGTTTAGTCCTGGTTTAGTTCTGGTTTAATCCTGGTTTAGACCTGGTTTAGTCCTGGTTTAGTTCTGGTTTAGTCCTGGTTTAGTCCTGGTTTAGTTCTGGTTTAGACCTGGTTTAGTCCTGGTTTAGTTCTGGTTTAGTCCTGGTTTAGTTCTGGTTTAGTCCTGGTTTAATCCTGGTTTAGACCTGGTTTAGTCCTGGTTTAGACCTGGTTTAGTTCTGGTTTAGTCCTGGTTTAGTTCTGGTTTAATCCTGGTTTAGACCTGGTTTAGTCCTGGTTTAGTTCTGGTTTAGTCCTGGTTTAGTCCTGGTTTAGTTCTGGTTTAGACCTGGTTTAGTCCTGGTTTAGTTCTGGTTTAGTCCTGGTTTAGTTCTGGTTTAGTCCTGGTTTAATCCTGGTTTAGACCTGGTTTAGTCCTGGTTTAGACCTGGTTTAGTTCTGGTTTAGTCCTGGTTTAGTTCTGGTTTAATCCTGGTTTAGACCTGGTTTAGTCCTGGTTTAGTTCTGGTTTAGTCCTGGTTTAGTCCTGGTTTAGTTCTGGTTTAGACCTGGTTTAGTCCTGGTTTAGTTCTGGTTTAGTCCTGGTTTAGTTCTGGTTTAGACCTGGTTTAGTCCTGGTTTAGTCCTGGTTTAGTCCTGGTTTAGTTCTGGTTTAGTTCTGGTTTAAACCTGGTTTAGTCCTGGTTTAGTCCTGGTTTAGTTCTGGTTTAGATCTGGTTTAGTCCTGGTTTAGTTCTGGTTTAATCCTGGTTTAGTTCTGGTTTAGTTCTGGTTTAGACCTGGTTTGTCACTACTTTAGGTAAACGATAGAACTGCAGGTGTTTTTCTTTGTCCGGTCTGTTCTGACAGCCGAGGACCCGACAATATTTGACCATTTTGCTTTTTTTCTTAACTTTGCGGCATAAGTGCGACGTTCGGACTGTTCGCCGTGTATCAAATGTCTCCAAGATGGCGGGCTTCCGGATTATGACGTCACGTGAAAATGCTCTATAGCAATTTAAAACTAAATATAATATCTCCTGAATGGTAGAAGATGAGTACATATACAGACTGCATATATAACTGGACTTGGATTAAGTGCTAGCCTCTGTGTTCTAAATACGAAGTGAGCATGGGGGTCGCTTCCAGCTCCATCGACTCTGGCTCTAATTCACTTGACATTGAAAAATTGTCACCCCTCTCTTTAGCCGCTGCAGTGAGCCTCGTTTTTATTTCACTATTTTGTCTGTAAATAAATTCCTATTGACATCAACCATAGTGTTCAGCTCACTCTGACATCACACTCTGTTAGTCCACTTCTGTGTTGTGTCTTCAGCAATAATGTGTCAATGCAGTAATCAAAATATATGCTAAAATATAATGACATTATCAATACGTTCTTGTGTAAACAGCAGCAGGTAAGTTATATGTCATATCCATGTATCAATTTAACCAAAAATTTTAATTAAAAGTCAAATCCAGTTAAAACTTACACCAGGGTTTGGTGTTTTCAAACCGTGAAAAGAGAAATAAATCCTCTGGCACATTTCTATTAAGCACATGCATGAAATTTTGGGCACATACACAGCTCGATAATAGGTTTTTCAGGTGACGAAGTGAAACAGAACCAAAACATTCCCAAAATGTGTTTTTTTAGCAGCACACATGGCTCTATTGTCTGGGTTTGTGAGTTCTACAATGCCACAAAATGCTGCTTTTACAATATAATATTATGAGGAAAAGATTAAACTTACAAACGCTCATATAAATAAACGTACCACAGCTTTAACACAGAAACAATCTTAAATCCATAATATTTACGAGACAGAACAATGGAAACTTTTGTCTTTCAGTTAGTCCTTCAATCAAATCTCAACCAAACCATCATGTATTATCTCCAACTGCACAATCCGATAAACAGCAGAACAGAATAGACAATAGGCACTTGTGTGTATGCTTGTACTCATGCTCTCCTCCCCGGTGCTAACCAGGATCAGCCCAAAACAGATGTGCAACCACTTCTGGAGCTGCGCGACAAACCAGCTGAGATTTACCGAGGGGACAAAACACACAAATCTAACAAAGACACAAGCTCAGATGTTTGGGGAAGTTGTGAACGCTTCTTCTCACCGGCGTACAGAGAGATGTGGTGACAGGACGGGATGATGTGATGTGACAGATTTGGCGTGCGGAGGTGTCAGAAGAGACGGAGCGGCACCAGACAGAGAGTGTAAATAAAACACATGGCAGGGACAGCGATCGTCACTTCTGGGATGGTCTGTAGAGGATTATGGTCAACACAGTTTTTGACACTTCATAGACAGGTACGTGGTTGGTACGTGGGTTTATTCGGATGGCATATAGCAGGGGTGGGCAATTATTTTTCCCCCAGGGGCCAAATGAGAAGCAGAAAATATTGTGGAAGGCCAAAAGTTTGAAGTCGACTCTGGTTATTAAAGGAGAAGTAATGTTTTTTACAATCTGAGGCTTATTTCGGTAATAAAACAAGTTGATAAAAGGAGAAATTCAATTTGTCAACTGGACAAAGTTTGTTTGGTTGAAAACGTTTCGCCGCTCATCCGAGAGGCTTCGTCAGTTCTGGTTCTAGTGCTGGTTAGACCCTGTTTATATCTAGCTGCAGGGAGGAGCTCCCTACACTGAAATAGCTCTGAAACTATCTCCACTTATCTGTGTCTTTGTTTTTCAAATTTCTCTGGCGACTACTTTAGCCTCCCTATTCAAGCCTAACGACCCTCTCCACCCCTCTGCCCTGGATGGTCTGCTCTAATGTTTCTTTGTCTATTTTTGACTTGGTTTGAGAATTGAATTATAAATGGGAGACAAGTTATGTCTAACTCCCCCATTTCTGTTTAACGACAGATTCTCTTTTTTGACAAAAATAGCCTCTTTAACTCCCCTCTCAAACCAGTTCTTTTCCCTGGCTAAGATCTGAACCTCACTGTCCTCAAAAGAATGGCCCGTGGCTTCTAGGTGAAGATGTACGGCAGATGACGGTCCACTCTGGCACGCCCGCCTGTGTTGGTACATCCTCTTGTGAAGTGGCTGTTTTGTTTCTCCAATGTAGCGCTCACTGCAGTCTTCACTACACTGAATGGAGTAGACCACATTGCTTTGTTTGTCAAAAACAGTCCAAGTCAAAACAGACAAAGAAACATTAGAGCATACAATCCAGGACAGAGGGGTGGAGAGGGTCGTTAGGCTTGAATAGGGAGGCTAAACTAGTCGCCAGAGAAATTTGAAAAACAAAGACACAGATTAGTGGAGATAGTTTCAGAGCTATTTCAGTGTAGCGAGCTCCTCCCTGCAGCTAGATATAAACAGGGTCTAACCAGCACTAGAACCAGGACTGACGAAGCCTCTCGGATGAGCGGCGAAACGTTTTCGACCAAACAAACTTTGTCCAGTTGACAAATTGAATTTCTCCTTTTATCATGGATTCTACCTGGACGACTGAGGGACTCTTCACAAATAAAACAAGTTGTTTTACTCACCCATAGCACTTTGGTGTCATATGGAGCACTTCCAGAGATGTTTTAGATTTGCATTAGCCTAGCGCGAGTTCTAGCCGTAAGCATGTAATATGCCCCGTGCAGTCTCCAAATAACACAAACTTCAGCACTTTTCAATTCATAGAAGCTCGATGTCTTAGTCTACAATTTCGTTTGAGTCAAAAGTGGCCTGTAATCCGAGATTTATCCATAGTTTACAGCTTTGCGTTTCATGTTTGGGTCCCGGGAGCTGAGAGCACACTCCGCACATGCGCACTGGCGTCCTCATCTACTCAAAACTATGGCTAAATCTCGGATTACAGGCCACTTTTGACCAAATGAAATCGTAGACTAACATCGAGCTTCTATGATTTGAAAAGTGCTAAAGTTTGTGTTATTTGGAGACCGCACAGGACATATATTACATGCTCGGGGAATATATTATATGCCCCGAGCTATGGCTAGAAGTCGCGCTAGGCTAACGCAAATCTAAAACATCTCTGGAAGTGCTCCATATGACTCCAAAGTGCTATGGGTGAGTAAAACAACTTGTTTTATTACCGAAATAAGGCTCAGATTGTAAAAAAACTTTACTTTTCCTTTAATTTTATTTCTATGTTGAAATCAGTAAATGTCATTGTTTACAGAAGCTGTAAGTTCTGTGTTATTATTAAGTAATGAGAGAGTGAGGTTTTACAAAAATTTTTCATTCATTCATTCATTTTCTTCCACTTTTTCCATTTTTCTGGGTCGCGGGGGCAGCAGTCCAGCAGTGTTCTGCTGCCCAGAACACAATGCACCAGGACCCTGGACTGAAAATGTATTTATGTTTGTCTTTATTTCTATTTGATTTAGTATTACATTGAAAACAAAACACTTACTGAAGTGGCACGGACATTCTATATTTAAAGAGAGGAAATGTGAGAATATTTCACTGGGGCATCCCTTTTTATTTTGTTTTTATGCTAAGCTAATTCATATTATCTCAAACGTGTTGTAAAAGAGTTCTACAAAATTTTATTTATTTATTTATATCACTTATTTGGCCCCGAAGAGAAATTTGTCCTCTGCATTTGCCCCATCCTTTCTTCAGGAGCAGTGGGCAGCACATGACTGCGCCCGGGGACCATCTCCATGATTTTACTGCTTAGGCTTTGGTCAGGACCACAGCTGGAGGATTTTACCTATGGAGCATGTTTTGAATTTATTCAGTAAAATAATTCAAAACAATGGTAAACGTGAAACATTTGTAACTCTTTTTCTGTCACATTAACCCCACAATATTTTCTGAGATTAACTTTCTTAACTTTGTATTAAGACACCACAATGTCGTTGTTTGTGAAATAATATAATACAAGAAATGTCACAACTGTCAAACTGTAGAAAAAAAGTCAAAATTAGCATGTTTAGTGTTTTTTTTTTTTTTTCTTGATCAGTGAGAGAAATCTCGCCTCTGTTGAGCTTTAAAGGTCCCATGGCATGAAATTTTCACTTTCTGAGGTTTTTGAACGTTAACTCATTCACTGCCGGCCTGTTTTCACAATGTCAACCCTTTGACTGCCAGAGCTTTTTGGTCATTTTCACTGATTTTTCAAGACTCACAGAATACTGAGTTCTTTGACTATATAAACATGATACACATCAAAATAAAGTGTTGACTCTCTTCTTTCACCTGGAAAAAAAATTATGCTTCTAACCTTTTCGGTTCTCAAGTAATTGATAGTAGAACATAGGGAAGTTTCAGCAAAAACACTGGTTTTTGACAAAAACTGGAGAAATGGAGCATTTTGTGAAAAGAAGGATTTCGAGCAGATCAGTGACTTTGACATCAATACTTATTGATTTAGTGACATCTCAAACATCTAAAACAACAGAGAAAGATATTTTTGATGACAAAGTACACTTTTATTTACAAATATAAGAAATATAACTATATACAAATTGACAACAATCAACAAAACAAAATTTGAGAACAAAATTTGAGATCAGAACAACATACATAAGTATACAACATACATAAAACAATACAATATACAACAATAAAAAAAATAAAATAAATAAATAAATAAATAAAGGAGAAATTCAATTTGTCAACTGGACAGGTACTGGGTCCAGTTGACAAATTGAATTTCTCCTTTTGCCATGGATTCTACCTGGACGACTGAGGGATTCTTCACACAATAAAAAAAAAAAAAAAACTTTTCAAAAACAATGCCAAGAAACAGGTTTCAGCTGATAGTGACAGGTCATTAGAAGATGCCGGGGACAATCTCTATAAAATCCGCCCAGTGTTGGACTATATTATAAAAATTTAAAAACACGTACCAACCTGGGCAAAACATTTGCATAGATGGTATGAAGCAGAGATTGTTTTTGATCTCCTAGATCAAAAACAATCTCTGCTTGTCCCCGGCAAGTAGAGATTGTCCCCGGCATCTTGACACTGTCACTGTCATGGCTACACCATGTATATGGACAATTTTTATAATTCTGTGTCAGTGTGTGAGTCTGTGGGACACACAGGGGGGAACCAGGGGGGAAACAGGGGGAAGAACCAGGGGGGAACCAAATGGGATCAGGGACAAAAAAAGAGTGACCTGGGGGCAGGGGGAAAAGTTATGAGGCACAACAAGAAGGTCACGGTGTTAGCCTGGCATGACATGGTGACCACCTGCCACCATGATAATATGCAGACAGTAGATGTGTGGCATGTGTGGTTGTTCTTGCCACTCCAGATGCACCACCTGTAAATGATAGAAATATACATGACCTAATTGTATTTTTATTTTGTATTGCTGCAGTGTGATGTGGAGAATAGACACTTTTTTATACATATATACACACACACAATTTATTTATTTATATATATAATATATTTTTTTTACCTTTCTTCGCTTTGCGAGCAGGAGGGGGGGTTGGTCCTCTGCTGGTTGAAGGCTCTGTAAATAGAAAATTCCTTCACAATTACCACACAACAGCAGCATCATGTTAGTTAGTTAGTTAGTTCTTCTTACCCATCCCATGCCTCTCTGGAGGCGAAGATCTCCTGCTTCCACTTGATCCTGACGGCTCATCAGATGAATCGGGGTCTGGCTCACGAAATGAGTGCCTCCGGAGCAGACCTGTGATGCGGGATACCGCGGAGACAGGCTGCAGAGACACCGCGGAGACAGGCTGCAGATACACGCCGGATCAGTTAGGTCTGCCTGAGGCGAGCGATCCGGGTGCGGGGTAGGTCGGAGCAGCGGTCTCGTCTGCCCGGGGCGGCGGTGCGGGCGCACATGTTTCGGAGCAGGGAGGTGCGGGCGCGCATGTTTCGGAGCAGGGCGATGGAGGCGCGCATGTTTCGGAGCAGGACGATGGAGGCGCGCATGTTTCGGAGCAGGGCGATGGAGGCGCGCATGTTTCGGAGCAGGGCGATGGAGGCGCGCATGTTTCGGAGCAGGGCGATGGAGGCGCGCATGTTTCGGAGCAGGGCGATGGAGGCGCGCATGTTTCGGAGCAGGGCGATGGAGGCGCGGCATGTTTCGGAGCAGGGCGATGGAGGTGCACATGTGTCTGAGCAGGGCGATGGAGGTGCGCAAGTGTCTCTGCCCAAGGCAGACCGAGGCGCGGGTATATCAGGGAGGAGGGAGGAGGACGACGACAGTGAACCGTTTTCCCTCGTTCGCTCTCCTCGCCATCTTGACTCTCTCTCACTACACTACACTACACATGTGCTGATCTTTTCCTGTCTTCCGCGTCTCCGATGGGCACACGATCGCTATCTACAGGTTGGGATGTACGAATTACACCTTAAAAGTTGCTCCAGGTCGTAACCTAGCAACCCCCGCTAAAAAACGCAATTGACGTATTTATCCGTCTCCGGCAGTCTACGTTTGGATTTGAGGGGACGTATTTATCCGTCTCCGGCAGTCAATGAGTTAATGTGAGCTCCCCTACCCTGTTTACCCCCCCCCCCCCCATGGTTAAAAGTTGTGAAATGTCTAAACTGAGCATTTGCGATCCTTTTCTGCGTTACAAAAAATCGGAGCTCAAACGGGCGAGTTTGAACAAGGCACCTTATTGACGTCAGATCGAAAAAAAGAAATGCAAATGCAGTTCCACCCCCGTCTGTCTGTACTCGGCGTCTCTGTAAATCACGCCCAGAGAGTTTGGACTGCGAATGCGCTAGGCAATGCGAAATGCGTTTTTTAATTTGCCTGGAGGCACATCCGAGTGTTTCTAGGCTCGGAAGTCCTTTATCTGAGCCTCTGGACCTTTGAACAGCAGTGGTTTAATTTTATTTTATGTGGAAATGTGTTTATTTTTCAATGGAACGCTTCAAATCTCTCCCCCTGTGCAAAAACAAGGAAACGGATCAGCTGAGAGCTCAGAGCTGAAAGCAAAGTTTGGCCACGCCCCCACCCTCTACTATTGGCCAGCTCTTTTCTCCTCATTTGCATTCAAGCAACAAGGCCCATTATGGAGTGTTCCAGAGAGAGAAAAAATACTCCTTCTCATCTTATCTCTGTTTCTCATGCACATGAGTGTTGATTTTGAATAAGGATTCATTTACAGTATTAGGGAACCATTAAGGAGCCATATAAAAGCATCAAGAAGTACCATGTCATGGGATCTTTAACAAGTGCATCAAAGTCAGGTTCATTGGGGGACGTGGGCACGGGAACAAACACCACTGGGTGCAAGGGCTAAGGGACTTGAAGGTACCTGGGGGAAATACAAGGGGGGCGAGAAGGAAAACAGGGGGAGTGAGGGTCCAGAGGGAACAGCGGAGGAGGGTAGGGGTCAGAAGTCCAACTGAGGGGAACCAGTTCGGGAGATGTTTGAGGTGGAGATGTGGAGCACAGACAGATGATCATCAGTAGAAATGCATCAGTACAAATGCAGTATGTACAATTTTGAAAGTAGGTTTTATTTTCTTAATTCCAAGCAACCTTTCGCGGGCCGTATTTGGCCCCCGGGCCTTGAAATGCCCGGGTCTGGTATATATAAATGGACATAGCTAATTTGAAAGTAATAGGAAGTGAGCATGGGCGCACTTCCAGCTCCATCTTCTCTAGGTTCAGTTCATTTACTCTTGAGCAGCAGTCGCCTCTCTGTAACTGCTGCTGTCAGACTCATCGTTTTGGTCTTAAAATGTTTGTGTTAAGTTGTCAGTTTATATTTTTCTAATTTATCTGCAAATCAAGACATGAGCATTAATAAAAACTCCCACTAGTGTTAGCAGCAGATCTGATTGACAGTGTTGCTTCTGCAGCCTCGCTCCTGATTGACTCTTTGGTTCGTGTGATACTCATATTTGCCCGTATAACTGCTACAGTTCTTCACACAGGCTGTGGGTGGTATAGAAGTATTTTGATGTTGGAGACCTTGTTGAGTTTCTAAAGTTAGTTTCATTCCTGCTTTGACCTGATTTGGGAATAGTCCGTGGTTTGGCTGGTGTTAGTCCAGGCCATTTTAGTCACAGATTTGTTAGTGTAGTCAGGAATGGACAATATATTAATATCACTGATGGTATAGAAGGAGAAGAAGAAGAAGAAGAAGAAGAAGAAGAAGAAGAAGAAGAAGAAGAAGAAGGAGAAGGAGAAGAAGAAGAAGAAGAAGAAGAAGAAGAAGAAGGAGAAGGAGAAGAAGAAGAAGAAGAAGAAGAAGAAGAAGAAGAAGAAGAAGAAGAAGGAGAAGAAGAAGAAGAAGAAGAAGAAGAAGAAGAAGGAGAAGAAGAAGAAGAAGAAGAAGAAGAAGAAGAAGAAGAAGAGAAGAAGAAGAAGCAGAAAAAGAAGGATAAGAAGAAGAAGAAGAAGGAGAAGAAGAAGGAGAAGAAGAAGAAGAAGAAGAAGGAGAAGAAGAGGAAGAAGAAGGAGAAGAAGAAGGAGAAGAAGAAGGAGAAGAAGAAGAAAAAGAAGGAGAAGAAGAAGAAGAAGAAGAAGAAGAAGGAGAAGAAGAAGGAGAAGGAGAAGGAGAAGAAGAAGAAGAAAAAGAAGGAGAAGAAGAAGAAGAAGAAGGAGAAGAAGAAGGAGAAGGAGAAGAAGAAGAAGAAGAAGAAGAAGAAAAAGAAGGAGAAGAAGAAGAAGAAGAAGGAGAAGAAGAAGGAGAAGAAGAAGAAGGAGAAGGAAAAGGAGAAGAAGAAGGAGAAGAAGAAGAAGGAGAAGGAAAAGGAGAAGAAGAAGGAGAAGAAGAAGAAGAAGAAGAAGGAGAAGAAGAAGAAATCCTTTATTTATACATTTTAACTTTTAACTTTATTTATATACTGTAGTATAATGGTGTTTTTATGATTGTGATGCATTAAATCAGAAATAAATATGTGATTATTTTTACTATTTATGGTCTAAAAGCAAAATGCTTCCGGAACAAAAGTAGTAGGTTTAGGTCAATAATAAAGAAAAAGTAAGTCAGAAGTGCTGATTGGTTCTAGTTTCCCAGACATAGTATTGGTCAAAATAGGAAATTTATGCAAAATAAGGCAAAAACAGTCGTTTATCAGAAGGTTCAGTGTGTCTACAAGCAACAGTTCTGTCTGCACATTCACATACATTCAGTTTAATATGTATATATGTATGTATATCATTACATACCTTGAATACATTAGCTAACCAGCACAGTTATCAATTGATTTTCAGTTCATCTTATCAATATAAATGAGATTTAGCCACTTTTATCTTGGAAGCAGATCGAGTCCAAAAATGTGTAGACTACAACATGAAAAGTATCAACTGAAAGAAATCTGTACTGGACAATAACATGTTGACTTTATCAAACATTACTATATATATAATATTTATGTAGAAGTACAATGAGGCTGTATTGACATGACACCTCTGTCGTGATCCATCCATGAAAACATCAGTGTTATCTGTAATTCTCCAGTGAGCAGCCTCACCATGGCCTTTAGAACTGTCACCTGTTGTCCTTCAATTATCATCTGAAGCACATGTGAAAATCTCTATTTGCACCACACCCTGACTGATGAGGACACATTAAAACCTGTTATAAGATGCACAAATGACATTTTTTTAAATGTAAAATATCAACTGTTAAAGGAGAATTAACCTTTTTTACAATCTGAGCCTTATTTCGGTAATAAAAACAAGTTTTACTCACCAATAGCACTTTGGTGTCATTTGGAGCATTTCCGGAGATGTTTTAGATTAGCGATAGCCGTAGCGCGAGTTCTCGGCGCATATACTATATGCCCCGAGCGGTCTCCAAATAACACAAACTTTAGCACTTTTCAAATCATAGAAGCTCGATGTCTTAGTCTACACTTTTGTTTGAGTCAAAAGTGCCTCTAATCCGAGATTTATCCGTAGTTTCAAGTAGATGAGGACAGTGCGCATGTGCGGAGTCACAGTTTATTTCGCTCTCAGCTCCCGGGACCCAAACATGAAACACAAAGCTGTAAATTATGGATAAATCTCGGATTAGAGGCCACTTTTGACTCAAACGAAAGCGTAGACTAAGACATCGAGCTTCTATGATTTGAAAAGTGCTAAAGTTTGTGTTCCGAGAACTCGCGCTACAGCTATCACTAATCTAAAACATCTCTGAAAGTGCTCCATATGACACCAAAGTGCTATGGGTGAGTAAAACAACTTGTTTTATTACCGAAATAAGGCTCAGATTGTAAAAAACGTTAATTCTCCTTTAATGCGCCAGTATAAGTCATCGGATACTGGGAGGTGTTTGTAAAATCTTTACTGGAAATGTGATATGATAACATATAAAAAAAAAAAAAAAACATATCATTTGTTTGTTATAGAGAAGCCCATTTGAGTGCTGAAGAATGAGTCATGCAAACCGAAAGTGATGCAATGAGAAGTAGAAGGCCACAACATGCGCTTGTGTTCCTGCTGGTATTACTCCGATTGGATTTCCCATTACTGTATGACGACTGCTGCCACTGGATGATGTCAGCTTTAAGTGAACAAACAGGGTTCATTGTTATGGATCCTTTAATAGTCCTAATTACAGGCAGCCATTACACTTGTATTGTTATGAAGCTGCTGTGGAGGAGACATCGGGGAGTGTGTGGGTTCAAATGCAGAAGGATTAGGACAAACTGTTGCAAATCTTTTTCAGGGATTAGACAGACTTAAAGTGAGGAGAAAACCCAGGGGCTGCGCTTCTGGGCTGAGAAGTCTGATTCACACAGGTACACGCCCACACTTTCACTTTACTTACAGTGTGGTAATAGTTTCTCCTTTCTTGGGAATTAAGCCAAACCCACTGCCTATGCACCGTGTATGCAAATATGTGTATTGGAAACTTTGAGGGAAATGTATATATATATATATATATATATATATATATATATATATATATATATATTAGGGCTGGGAATATTAACGCGTTAATCGCGATTAATCGCGATAGAGTTTTAATCGCGAACAATTTTTTAAATCGCGATCAGAGTTTGCCAGCATTTTCCACAATTCTACCATCCATATGCAGCTCTTTTGGTTGTATTAATTAAACTCATTGTTGGTTAAACGCACTATTTTGACTTTGCTAGTATTTTGTTCCTTCTACGCATCCGTAGGCAGCTCGAGCGGGCTTCAATCATTTACAATTTCTCAAAGTAAGCACTATTACTGGTTCATTGTTACTTTTTCCTTTCTCTGCACTTTTTTGAAATAAAAAAAATGGTGAGAAATACTTTGCATTGTGAGTTTAACTTTAGATTCGAACGGTCTTACTGCAAGATATCAATTTTAAACATGCAAAATAAATCACGATTAATCGCGATTAACTATGAAATTTCTGAGATTAGTTGCGATCAAGAAAATTAATCGTTTGACAGCCCTAATATATATATATATATATATATATATATATTGAACTTTATTTTACTTACTTTACTTTCTTTACTTTCTTTCTTTTTTCACATTACAGTAGTATAATTCTTGATATTGCTAGATAACAAAGATGTCCAGCCAAGAGGTATATTGTATTAACAAGTACAAAAATTGCAGACATCGCTTAACATGGTCGTCGAGTTGGCAAGAAGCTTAATCAAGTTAATTAATAATAATGAACAGGCCTGGACTGGTAATCGGGCATACCGGGCATTTTCCCAGTGGGCCAACAGTCCTCGAGGCCGATGCTGTTGTTGTTGTTTGTTTGTTTTTTACTTAGAGACCGGTCCACAATTTAGAGGAGGCGTCCTATTGGTCCATCTTCAATACAGACAGTGGACTAAACCAATCAGGATACAGAAGCTTACGAGAGCGGTCCCGCCCCTTTCTCTGCACTGATTCTCGACAGTTTCAGTGTTGAACATGGAAACATGGAGGAAGCGGCAGAAAGCGGGTGTTGCAGAAGTTGCAGAGCTACAAGATTAAAAAATCTCACTATAGACGCTGCAAAATGTTCTAAACTAACAGCCAGAGACTGTGGACAGGGAACCAGGAGGGAACCCGAGGGAACCCGAGGGAACCCGAGGGAACCCGAGGGAACCCGAGGGAACCCGAGGGAACCCGAGGAAACCCGAGGAAACCCGAGGAAACCTGAGGGACAGACTGACCAGGGAAGTGTCGCACAGGCACAAGAGGTCAGCAGGTAGTAATGTTAGGATAATACTGAGACTTTTAGGTGATGGACAGGCATGAAAATCGCTCACCTTTCGGCGAAAAGGTGCAAGATGCATTTTAAATAAACCATTGAATGTGTAGTTACTGTGAGTTTGCTGGTGTTTTTTGGGAGCTGGGATTTTTCCTTTAAATGTTGCGCCCTGGTTTCCCCTCGGCCAAGACGTAACAATAGTAAAATACTTTGCTTCGGGGAACACAAACATAACTTAGTCCGTTGTGCTCCGCTAATTATGAGGGGCTGGTCTAAGACAAAAATGCCAGGGCCGTTTTTTTGTCCCAGTCCAGCCCTGACAATGAATGATTGTTTAACATGTAATTTAGTTAATCTGAATTCACTGTGGCTACTGCAGACGTAATATTGGCGCTTCAATCTCTGTGGAGTGGAGTGTCTATTTCATGTATTTTTCAGCAGCAGAATGCCTCACTCTTATTAAAACAAATGCAAGACCAAAAAGCAGACCCCCCAGGATTTCGCGGGCATTTTTTGTGATTGTTGCGGACTAAAATGCCTGAATTTGCGTGAGCTTTTCCAAAAAGTTGCGATGAAAGTTGCGGTGCTTTTAAGGTTTTTGTTGCGATTTTGTTGCGGGAGGAAGTTAAAGTTGCGATAAATAGTTGCGATTTTCCCTTTTTGTAATTAAAATTGAGTAATATTTTGAATACTGAGTTATTACTGACAAAGAATAATACAAAGACACAGAGATCACAGATATGGTCCTAAAACAACCTTACCAACATCGAAAATAAATGACTACTAGGAGGGGAACTGTTTCGCCCGGTCTTTTGCTGTTATTTTTGTGGGCAAATGGCGCCGCAGACATGTTTCTTTGCCATTAGAAGCCGTGTCCCAATTCCCAGAGCGTGCGGCTCGGAGCGTGGCCCGAAGGGCATGTGCGTCACACATTTCGACAGTACACCGGCGCGACGACTGCTGTCCCATTTCTTTTTTGTCCCATGCACAGTTAACACGCGGTCCAAAGACCGCAGTCGTTAAGCGGTCCGCAGACTGCAGTCGGGGCTGAGCAAGTGTGCACCACCTTGAGCCCCCTTCGGGTCGCGCTCCGAGCTGTGCGCTCTGGGAACTGGGACACGGCCGCAGTTTCGTTTTGTCACACGGAAGTAAGGCAGAAGGAGGTTGGTCGGCGTTCAATACGTCGCCGATGACTGGTCAAAATTAGTAAAAATTGCAGGAAAGTTGCGGTGATTGGTCAAAACTGCAACACCGCCCTGAATTCACGGGGATTGGCTGAAGTTGCGTTGAAGTTGCAAATCGCAACATCGCGAATTCCTGGAGGGTCTGAAAAAGGCTGAAGATTACTTTATTTTGCCTTCGCGGATTAGAAACTTTGACCTCGCTGTAGCTCTCCTTGTTATTACATCTGCAAACTTGATTTTCTAATGCACGTTTAGTATTCAAAAAGTTCTTTGTCATATTTCTTTAGGAATGACAAATCTCTATATTTTCAAAATAAGGTGGCCCAGGTGGTCTTTTGTGAGTGTGTTTGAAAACAAAAGATATTACATCCATCAAGCAAACATCAAAGTCAAGAACGAGATGGAGCTATGACAAAACTTGAGATATTGCCTGTAGAAAATGGGACCCGTGCTGTAGACACACATAAATCTCCCCTCACATCCATATACTGGCTGATCAAATCCATCCACTGCCTCATGTGTGCTATAGCGGCCCCCTGTTATTGAGGTGTGAATGGGCTTAATCTTGGCGCTGACCCGTGCAGGTCAACCCCATTCTCCCAGACGTGTCCCTTATTGTGGCAGGCAGTTTAGAGGCTCATCCACAGTCAGGCCCTGTTAAAGCGTGGAGCATCCAGGGGCCATCTGACAGTGTGGACATCACATCAGTTCTGCGTCTGTGTCAGTGCCGGTGACAGCGGACCGTCGGTGGGTTCAAATGCTCCGACGCACTCAGGGAGGAGAGAGGAGGCAGGGGGACAGGTGTCAGACAGGAGCAGGAATGACAGGATGAAATGACAGGAAACAGACGTGCAGAGAGAGAGGGGAGAATTATTATGAAGAAAGAGATTAGCAAGGAATGGGACACTATATCCTCCTGGGACCTGAAGAAAAAAACTGTATCTAAATTATTATTATTTTATTTTATTTTTCTATTTGGAGGTGAATTAACACCTTAGCATTTATATTTTGTTCATTTTATTTTTATTCATAATGTCATAACATGTCCTCTGTAATGGACATCTGGGACATTTTGGTGTTCAATCCATGTGAAGTTAACAACCTAACAAAAACTTTTTTTTATTTTTATTTTTTTTGATGACCAATATCTCTGACATATGGAAGCCCATTCCCGCCAGTAAAAAAGAAAAAGTTGGTTACACTAAGTCATAATTATGAGATAAAAAGTCAAAATTATGAGATAAAAAGTCAAAATTATGAGATAAGAAAGTCGAAATTGAGATAAAAAGTCGAAATTATGAGATAAAAAGTTAAAATTTTGAGATAAAAAGCCAAAATTATGAGATAAGAAAGTCAAAATTATGAGATAAGAAAGTCAAAATTATGAGATAAAAAGTCAAAATTTTGAGATAAAAGTCAAAATTATGGGATAAAAAGTCAAAATTTTGAGATATCTAGTAAGTAAACGGATTGTATTTGATTGTATTTTGTATCTAGTTAAACATTTTATTTTGACTTTTTATCTCAAAATTTTGACTTTTTATCTCATAATTATGACTTAGTGTGACCAACTTTTTTTTTTTTTTTAACTGGCTTCTACAGCTTCTACAGTTGCCTCAAAAAGTGATTTATTTATTTAGTTTTTATATATTATGTATTGTTTTTATTTATTTATTTGAGTATTTATTTACATATTTATTTATTTTTTATGTATAATTTATGTATTTATTAGTTTATTTTTTTTTTAGATTTTTAGATTTTTTAAATTTTATTTTTAAATCATAGTGCAGCCACAAACTAGAGTCTCAAAACACTTAAAAGACAGACTGGTTAACTCGATGTCCACTATAAAGGACACAAATGAATGGGCAGGTCTCAGGAGGATGTGTATTGGCATAGCTAAATACACGGGGACATTCTGTATATAAAATAGACTTTTATCAATGGTGTTACCTCATCATTACCTTACTCATAGTTGTATCAGTTGATTCATGCATGTTTGAGTAATGCCTATACATATAGTCCTGTATTCAAGTCTTTGGTGCTGAGAAAATGTCTGTTTTCACCTACCCCCTGTCTCCACTCACTTCTGTGTAATTTATTGCAATTATTCCAGAATTCAGACTCCACGTCATACATGTAGGGTTAAAAATGTTGCTACTTTACGACAATAAAAACTCATGAATGAAAATCTGCTGCTTGTTACAGTGAAATGTCACACTGAAGGGGAGGGACATATCAGTTCTGACATTTTGAACAGGAAGTTAATGGACCTTTTTCTATTTATAAACCATTTTGAATCTAATATCTAGTATTGCAGATTACAGCATTGTGCACAATTTATAAGATAAGATAAGATAAGATAAGATAAGATAAGACTTTATTGATCTCACACAGGAGAAATTCACTTGCCACATTAGCTCCAGGCAGTTTAGTGCAAAAGAACGTTTGAACAGAAAAGTGATAATAATAGTAGTAAAAGTAATAATAATAATAAATAATAGGTTCCTTCTTGTCGCCAAAGAAAAAAAAAAACACTGTATGTTACCTATCTAATTGTTTTTCTGTCATTACATGTTGTGTATAATTGTCATTGATTGTATTGCATCTTTTCCACTCTGTATCTCCCAGTCGGCGGCGTGCAAACACAGCGGCCCCTCCCCTAGCCGCTCTATCACTGTCCTGCCTGGTTAGTGGGGAAACGAAATTTCGAATTCACTCTATGTACATGTACATATGGTTGTTTTTCGACAATAAAGCAAACTATGACTAACTATGACTACTATGACTAAATAAGAAAATAGTAGAAAATTACAGGTTTAAACTATATAGTAGAGTTATACAGTCTGATGGTGATGGGGATGAAGGATCTGTGGTAGCGCTCCTTCTTGCACTGGGGGTGCCTCAGTCGGCTGCTGAAGGAGCTGCTCAGCTCCTCTACAGTCCGATGCAGAGGGTGAGAGGTGTCGTCCATGATGGACGTAAGTTTGTCCAGCACCCTCCTCTCAGCCACCTCCTCTACAGAGTCCAGAGGACAGCCCAGGACAGAGCTGGCCCTCCTGACCAGCGTATGTATGTATGTATGTTAGTTAGTCATTCTAAATACCCCTAAAAACATCACATGTCTTCTTTAAAGCAGAATTAAATGAATAAGTGAGGATGGAATTGTCACCACAGAGGTGAATCCAGGAGCTGCCAGCGTCTTTTGCTATTTCATTAAAGTAAATGGGGTCTGATCTCTGCTCTCGGTTCAATCAATTTCATTGATTTCCAATCTGTTCCCCCCCACACCCCTTCCTTATGTTGCCAAAAAAAGATCACCGTATGTTATATCTCCAATTGTTTTTCTGTCATTACATGTTGTTAAATTGTCACTGATTGTACTTGTATTGCATCTTTTCTACTCTGCATCTCCCAGTCTGCGGCGTGCGCATGCGCAGCGGCCCCTCCCCTAGCCACTCTATCACTGTCCTGCCTGGTTAGTGGGGAAACGAAATCTCGAATTCACTCTATGTACATGTACATGATTGTTTTCGACAATAAAGCAAACTATGACTATGACTATGAAAAAGGGCTATTGCTAAAATATAACCTTGTGGCACACCTTTGGAGATACAGTCATACCTCACCTTACGAAAGACCCAAATAACGTAAAATTTTCGTCTCTGAATACGAAAGAAAATTCAAGTTACGAAACGTGAAATCTCAAAAATTCAAATAATGCGTGCTCGGCTTCACAGCCGCCCGAATCCCCCGAAACGTAAATACACTTTTAAATACACTCTCCAACAGGGTTTAGGGGGGTATCGGGGGCCTTGGAACGAATCAGGCCTTTTACATTGCGACTCTACTTACGAAAAAATCACGTTACGAAACCACTTCTGGAACGAATTAATTTCGTAAGGTGAGGTATGACTGTAACATGTAAGCAAAGACACCACATGTCTGAGATTTGAACAGGATCTTCATCCAATATTTTACAACATTTACAAATACTCTTTGATTTTGTAACACTGACTCAAAACTAGGTATAAAAATAACGTGGACACTTGTCTTGTCTGTCCTAAGATGAGAGTGATTGTGGAGTGGTCCAGGTGCGTACGTGTTCGCCTGGGTCCAGTCACCGGTGCTCTGTGTGTAAACAATAGTGTGGAGAGTGGACGCTCTGCAGTGAAGACCCCAGCGTTATAGTGAATGATTCCTCTTCATATGGTTCAGCTGCAGTTTGTCCAGGTGCTGCTCTTTGTTATGTGTGTGGGTGTGTGTGGCAGAGTATTTGTCAGGACTGTAGGGACTGTGTGTGTGTGTGTGTGTGTGTGTGTGGCATCTATAATACAGTCAAGATATGGATTAAACTGGTTAATTTTAGGGTTTAGGTTAAGGTTAGGAAAGGAGTAAGTATAGCTACGGTTAAGATTGCTGTTCAGGAAATTAATCTAAGTCAATGCACTGTCCCCAAACAGGGAAACCGAACATGTGCAAGGGCGTATGTGTATGCATGTTTACCCGGTATTCTGGCCCATTCACACAGTGTTTATACGTAACAGTTGGTCATAGGTTTCGTCAGATGTTGCTAAGTCTGATTACGGTTGGGAGACAGTGGGACCATAAAAGCCCTGCACTGCTCCTGTTTACATTGTGAAAAGTGTGAGAAATGTATTGTGTCACATCAGCTGCACCTCTCAGCACTGTAAATACACACCTAAATTATAAGTTTACAAAAGGTGGGATGTGGTCAGGTGAGATTTTTGTAAGTATCTGTTCACCATCTTCTATATGTATGTAAGATTTTATGAAGGTTAAACTGAACACATTTATGCATATAAGCAGAATTATATAGTATAGACCAGGGGTGTCCAACTCATTCTGGTCCGGGGGCCGTATCCAACCGACTCTGATCCCAAAGGGGCCGGATCAGAAAACTCATGGCAAATACACCCCAAAAATAGCAATAAGTCCAAATATTTGTGCAGAGAAACACAAATCTATTACAGAAGTATTTTTTATTTTTACAAAATATTATAATATGAACAAAATGAAACTTTAAGAAAAATGCCATTTCAACACAAGCGTACAGGTTTCCCATTCACCTCCGTGAACAAATAGGAGTTAGACCTGATTTAGTCCTGGTTTAGATCTGCTTTAGTCCTGCTTTAGTCCCAGTTTAGGCCTGGTTTAGACCTGGTTTAGTCCTGCTTTAGTCCTGCTTTAGTCCTGCTTTAGTCCCGGTTTAGGTCTGGTTTAGACCTGGTTTAGACCTCGTTTAGTCCTGCTTTAGTCCTGCTTTAGTCCTGCTTTAGTCCCGGTTTAGACCTGGTTTAGACCTCGTTTAGTCCTGCTTTAGTCCTGCTTTAGTCCTGGTTTAGACCTGGTTTAGACCTGGTTTAGTCCTGGTTTAGTCCTCCTTTAGTCCTCCTTTAGTCCTGCTTTAGTCCCAGTTTAGACCTGGTTTAGACCTGGTTTAGTCCTGCTTTAGTCTTGGTTTAGACCTGCTTTAGTCCTGATTTAGTCCTGCTTTAGTCCTGGTTTAGTCCTGCTTTAGTCCCAGTTTAGGCCTGGTTTAGACCTGGTTTAGACCTGGTTTAGTCCTGCTTTAGTCTTGGTTTAGACCTGCTTTAGTCCTGATTTAGTCCTGCTTTAGTCCTGGTTTAGTCCTGGTTTAGTCCTGGTTTAGACCTGGTTCAGTCCTGGTTCAGTCCTGGTTTAGTCCTGCTTTAGTCCTGCTTTAGTCCTGGTTTAGTCCTGGTTTAGACCTGGTCAGTCCTGGTTTATATATACTAGTATATTTTAAACCTGTTTTAAACCCATCTGCAGTCCTAATTTGGGCCTGGATATTGTTCTAGTCCTCGCTGTTTGAGTCCTGTTTTAGGTCTTAGTCCTGGTCTTAGTCCTGGTTTAGTCCTGGTTTAGGTCTTAGTCCTGGTTTAGTCCCGTTTTAGGTCTTAGTCCTGGTCTTAGTCCTGGCTTTGACCGGGTTTAGTTGTGGTTTAATGATGAGAGTGTCATGGTCAACAGTCAAAACGATGGTCCTTTAAGAGCGTTTGGAAAGAGGCGAGTCTTCATTTGTGCTGCTCTGGTGGGAGGGGCCACGTACAGAGGCGCTGGAGACACTGCTATGCTAAACTGCACAGAAAATTACCAATATTTTAATAGAAAATATAAATATTTGAATAGAAAATCAGCCGAGGGCCAGATTAAAGGTCTTGGAGGGCCGCATGTTTGACACCCCTGGTATAGAGTATTACCAAGTACTACCAAGAAAGCAAATACAATCTTATTATTCTGAGGTGACGTTCTTGTTATATGTTTGCAGAGTATTACATTTCCATCTGTCCAATTTCACATTAAACAAAAACAAAATTCACGTTCAAACTCATATGAAGGGTTCAAAATGCAGTGTTTGGGGTTTCCAACAAGATTTGACGTTTCTGGTTACATATGTAATACTTCAAAATGGGCATGAAAATATGAAGTGATGGAAACATTGAGTTGCATATTATTTGTGTTTGTAAATCACATTTTACACATTTCTCACATTTTACACATCGCATTGTACCAATAAGGTAATTACACATCAATGTAAAATGAAGTGTTCCGAATACTGAGCTTAATTTGTATATCTTTTAATGAGTCATTCATTCATTCTCAACTAAAATCACCTTACTTCATGTGTAATTTTTGGCTCTCTCTTCCACCTGTTTATAATAGCTTGTTTTCAGTTGTTTTTTTCCATTGCAGAGTAGTGGTTCATTTCAGCTGGCCACCGGTGGAAAGCACATGAGCCAAAGCATTAGTTTTCCCAAAGCCGGCCCTGATAGAGACAGATGGCGTCCATTTAAAAGGTCCCATGGAAGTGTGTTATTTCTGGAGCTCACTACCCACACAGAAAGAGAAACCGAGGCGGGCTGACGCACATGTGGACAGCAGCGGTGAGCAGGCCCGTACACAAACAGCACAGTACTACGCTACATGCAAATGGAGACAGAATGGTAATAGACAAGCTTAAACAATGCACTGGGTTTCAATTCACAAAAGGGGACATGTACTAGAGACTCCTTTGTTATACCTACCACATTGTAATGAATCATCTTGGCAGAGCCCGGGATGAGTTATGTGTGAAAATATATCTATAGGAGCTGCACTTTAGGCTGCACTGTGTAACATTTTTAGTGGACGATACACCCACCTGCTCGTCTCCATAGAAATGTTATTACTTTGGCTAAAACATTCCACAGTGTAGATTAAACCGATCTATCACCAGAGACAAGCAGGTTACAGTACTGCGCTACATTACAATTCAGATCTGTGGAGAGTCGCCCCTATTCACAAAATTATTATTTTTAATGTCATACCATGGAACATTCCAGGTAAACCAATAACCTAGTTTAGTCCCAGTTTAGTCCTGGTTTAGTCTTGGTTTAGATCTGGTTTAGACCTGGTTTAGTCTTGGTTTAGTCCTGGTTTAGACCCAGTTTAGTTGCGGTTTAGTCCTGGTTTAGACCTGGTTTAGTCCTGGTTTAGCCCCAGTTTACTCCTAGTTTTGTCCTGGTTTAGACCTGGTTATTCTGGGTTTAGTCCTAGTTTAGTCGCGGTTTAGTCCTGGTTTAGTCCTGGTTTAGATCTGGTTTAGACCTTGTTTAGTCTTGGTTTAGTCCTGGTTTAGACCTGGTTTAGTTGCGGTTTAGTCCTGGTTTAGACCCGGTTTAGTCCTAGTTTAGTCCCGGTTTAGTCCTGGTTTAGATCTGGTTTAGACCTTGTTTAGTCTTGGTTTAGTCCTGGTTTAGACCCGGTTTAGTTGCGGTTTACTCCTGGTTTAGTCCCGGTTTAGTCCTGGTTTAGTCCTGGTTTAGATCTGGTTTAGACCTGGTTTAGTCTTGGTTTAGTCCTGGTTTGGACCCGGTTTAGTTACGGTTTAGTCCTGGTTTAGACCCGGTTTAGTCCTGGTTTAGACCCAGTTTACTCCTAGTTTTGTCCTAGTTTAGACCTGGTTATTCTAGTTTAGTCCTAGTTTAGTCCCGGTTTAGTCCTGGTTTAGATCTGGTTTAGACCTTGTTTAGTCTTGGTTTAGTCCTGGTTTAGACCCGGTTTAGTTGCGGTTTAGTCCTGGTTTAGTCCCGGTTTAGTCCTGGTTTAGTCCTGGTTTAGATCTGGTTTAGACCTTGTTTAGTCTTGGTTTAGTCCTGGTTTAGTCCTGGATTAGTCCTGGTTTAGACCTGGTTTAGTCTTGGTTTAGTCTTGGTTTAGTCTTGGTTTAGTCCTGGTTTAGGCCCCTGCTGTCAGCTAATATGTCCCTTTGATGCAGAAATAATACGATAATATGATTCGCCCCATAAGAACGCGGTCGCTCCATTGTAACAGTTTGCCGTGTTAATTTGCGTATCCACGTGTATGCGTGTGTATCCACGTGTATGCGCGGGTCACGTATATCCACAGACTTTGATTATCCGGAGCTCCGGAGAAACAGACATATCCCGAACATGTCCCGAGATGAGAGTTCCTTCTTACGTAGCATTAACGTAACAAGTTAAGGATTTTGTCCAGTTTCATGAAATGCCGTGTACATATTCACGAGGCTCGCTCACAGCTGATCGGCGAACAGGCGCAAATACAATCGCTAATCGGCATGATTGGCGGGAGCGCGATCGGTGGGTAACTATGCTGCAACACGATTCAAGTAGGTCACCCATTTTGACTTCAAAACGGTGAATTTTGTCGAAAGGTGAGGGATTTTCATGCCTGACTTTTAAAGCACCATCGCATAATTTTTCTCCCTTTGCAACAGTTTGCAGGATCGACTCACTAAACCTGACCTACCTTAGAATGATGAAAAATGAAGATTGTTGCTATGGCAATTAACAATTTAAAAGTAAATATTAGGCCTTTGTGATGGGAAAAAGTACACTGAATATTGTATGTAACAGCATGCTGAAACCCATGAATTGCTTGGCCTGGAGATAGATAAGTTTAATGCTATACTGTGGAACATTCCAGGCAAAGCTAAGACATGTCCACAGAGATGAGGAAACAAATAATAAAAAATAATTTAGACATTTTAACGGTCTTAATAAAATTGACAACTGACAAACAAAAACGTTAATACATAAAAAGTTGTCTGTTACTAATTAGTATTGCTTACTAATTGTGGTCCATCCTTCTGTGTGACCCCTGCCTCTTCTTTCCAGGCAGGATTAGAGCTGTGGAAATAAAGGCAATTCTGCGGATGCATAAAATGAGGAAGGGAAAGGCCACAGGAGCACCTGGTGGCACAGAGCGGTCCATTGGTGTGGGTTAAATAGCAGTTTGTTTGTGGCAGCTGCAGCATTGTTAACCTGAGACAATATGAGAGTTCCCGTCGTAGGTTTAGCCCAGTCTCATCTGTCTGACACCACCCTGACCCCACCTCCAAAAAGCCCAAAGCACTTTCCAGAGCCAGGTCTTCCGCTTACCCAACTGTACACATAGCAATTGTATTCAGATTTAAATAACTGATTCAAAATTGCACGTGCAAGCCTCAGGGCAAGGATGGGTTCTGACATAAACTGATACTGGGGGTGTTATACATGTATCTCTATTGACGGAATGTTAAGCAATTATCAATGCACACATTAGCAAACACTGACAAAAGGTTTTTAGATCGTCTGAGAACAATACTAAATGTGACGTCACACCTGCTTAGTTCATTTCTTTAAACAGCAATGGGAGCCGAAGTAAACAAACTCACAGTAGCCACACAGTTTGAATACGCTCAAATGCCAGGTAGCTTCAATGGGATACGCTACACCAGGCATGGGCAAACTACAGCCCGGGGGTCATATGTGGCCCGTTAAGCTTTTTAATCCGGCACGCCGAACTTGAAGAAATGATATTAATAAACCTTGTTAATGTTTTAATGCTTTAATTTCCCTGCAATTCTGGCGTTTTCCAATAGCTGGCGCACTACATACATTGATCTTTGTTGAGGTGCGCGTTTTGCTCCACGTTTGTGCTTTACTCTCTGACCCCTCAGTCCTCCTGTAAAGAAGTTTTTAATTTATTCTAGACGTAATGCTTTTCTACTTTTTAACCATGCCTGCAAATGTTTTTACAGGGAGCCATCTGTACACCATGGCAACGGACAACAGATGAAAACTAGCCTCTTGGCTAATTCTGGCATGTTAAACAGTTACTGTTGGTCAACTTGCACTGTCCGCTATAAATAAATAAATAAATAAATAAATAAATAAATAAATAAATAAATGAGCGGAGCTAAGAAAAGAAAAGAAAAGTGGACAGAGAATGTCGAGTGTTTAATAAGGAGTGGACAAGTAAATATTTTTTCACCAAATATTATCAGCTGCTGTACGCCTGATATGCCAAGAGACTGTAGCGGTTTTTAAAGAATATAATATCAGCCGTCACTTTGCCACAAAACAGTCAACGAAAGAACAAAAGAACCTGAAGGAGAACAGAACTTTCAGTCCTTTAAAAGAGTAACTGTTAGTAATAAAAAAGCTGTATTTTATTAATTACATTTTCTGTGTTTTAAAGGAGAATTAACGTTTTTTACAATCTGAGCCTTATTTCGGTAATAAAACAAGTTGTTTTACTCACCCATAGCACTTTGGTGTCATATGGAGCACTTCCAGAGATGTTTTAGATTAGCGATCTCCGTAATGTGAGTTCTCGGGGCACATGTTTGCGATCTCCAAATAACATAAACTTTAGCACTTTTCAAATCATAGAAGCTCGATGTCTTAGTCTACACTTTTGTTTGTGTCAAAAGTGACATGAAACGCAGAGCTGTAAACTATGGATAAATCTCGGATTAGAGGCCACTTTTGACACAAACGAAAGTGTAGACTAAGACATCGAGCTTCTATGATTTGAAAAGTGCTAAAGTTTGTGTTATTTGGAGACCGCTCGGGGCATATATTAGCGCTACGGATATCGCTAATCTAAAACACAACCAAAGTGCTATGGGTGAGTAAAACAACTTGTTTTATTACCGAAATAAGGCTCAGATTGTAAAAAAAAAAAAAAAAAAACGTTAATAAATAGGTGCGTGAAAAGTCCCTCAGTCGTCCAGGTAGAATCCATGATAACAGGAGAAGTTCAATTTGTCAACTGGACAAAGTTTGTTTGGTTGAAAACGTTTCGCCGCTCATCCGAGAGGCTTCGTCAGCTCTAATAAGAATACTGGTAAGACACTTGCTTATATCTTGCTGTAGGGAGGAGCTACCTAGCTAACTATTTAGTTAGCTAGGTAGCTCCTCCCTGTTTTCAACCAAACAAACTTTGTCCAGTTGACAAATTGAACTTCTCCTGTTATCGTTAATAAATAGCTAAATACCGTGGAACTTGAAAGATGGACATTTTGTTGTCATGCTTTTGTTCATTTTTAATTGAAATAAAGCACATGTTTTCTACATATCCCATGTTATTTTTAGTGTTTTTACCAAAACACTAAATCCAGCTGCTCCTGGTCCGGCCCTTCTGTCAAATTTTAGAACCCTTTGTGGCCCACGAGTCAGAAAGTTTGCCCACCCCTGCGCTACACATTACAGACACTTGAATATGATTTGTCTGAAGCTCTTTGTTGATTATATATTGACAACTCACATCTATCCAGTCGGCTACCACTATACAGCCTTAAAGGGCCCATATTATGCTATTTTCTGATGTTATATTATTGTTTCCTCATCACAAACAAACCTGGAGTTGTGTTTTGTTTCATTCACACATGTTTAACACACAGACCCTGCACTCTTTGACGAGGTAACAACATTATAACAATGGCTTAAAGCTCTTAAGAGTCCATTTTGCGTAACATGTGCGCTTAAAACTGATCACATGACCAAAATAGACAAAGCACGATCTGACTTTCCTCTCGCAAACAAGACTAAAGTTCAGCGTGATCCTCTGCAGTCTGCTCAGTGTATCTTGTGGTTAATTCATGACGCAGCTCTGTGTGGGTTTCTCTGCAGGGGCCGAACTCAGGAGCAGTAATTGGTGTTTGGAATTGCATGCTTTCACGCTCCATCAGTTTGTCATTTTTCACTCTTAATGTTTTTTTTTTTGTCCCTTCTTTTCACGATGTGATCCACACGAGAGCATCCTACTCACTCCTCAGACAGTTTGTCCTGAGCCCAAGCAGCTAACAGGTCTGAAGAGGAAGATTATGGAGAAGGAGCTACAGACACAACTGTATTATGAGGACATGAGTGTTTATCAATTCTACATTTTTTACCAGGAAGTCTAAGTCCATGTCCTTTTGCCATGGATTCTACCTGGACGACCGAGGGATTCTACACACATCCAGGAAGACTAAGGTTGCTATTACTAAGCCATTTCAGACCAAACTTTACAATGAAAACCATGTAAAATAATGTATGTATGTTATAGTTCAGGGGTGTCAAACTCATTGTGATCCGGCGGCTGTATCCAACCTACTTTGATCCCAAAGGGGCCGGATCAGAAAATTCATGGCAAATATACCCCCAAAAATAGCAAAATGTCCAAATATTTGCACAGAGAAACACAAATCTATTACAGAAGTCTTTTTTATTTCATGAACTCTTTCTTTTAAAGAATATTATAATATTATGAACAACCTGAAACTTTAAGAAAAAATGCTATTTCAACACAAGTGTACAGGTTTCCCATTCACCTCCGTGAACAAATAGGAATTCGTCCATTTTTCTGGGAAAATCCTGCACTCGGCGTCCACTTTTCTCATTTTTGACATTTTGCTGATGAGGGTGTCACAGTCAACAGTCAAAACGATCGTCCTTTAAAGGAAAAGTAACGTTTTTTACAATCTGAGCCTTATTTTGGTAATAAAACAAGTTGTTTTACTCACCCATAGCACTTTGGTGTCATATGGAGCACTTCCAGAGATGTTTTAGATTTGCGATCTCCATCATGTGAGTTCTCGGGGCACATGTTTGCGGTCTCCAAATAACACAAACTTTAGCACTTTTCAAATCATAGAAGCCCGATGTCTTATCCTACGATTTCGTGTGGTCGAAAGTGGCCTGTAATCCGAGATTTAGCCATAGTTTCGAGTAGATGAGGACGCCAGTGCGCATGTGCGGAGTGTGCTCTCAGCTCCCGGGACCCAAACATGAAACGCAAAGCTGTAAACAATGGCTAAATCTCGGATTACAGGCCACTTTTGCTTCAAATGAAATCGTAGACTAAGACATCGGGCTTCTATGATTTGAAAAGTACTAAAGTTTGTGTTATTTGGAGCCCGCACGGGGCATATTACATGCTTGGGGAATATATTATATGCCCCGAGCTATGGCTAGAAGTCGCGCTAGGCTAACGCAAATCTAAAACATCTCTGGAAGTGCTCCATATGACACCAAAGTGCTATGGGTGAGTAAAACAACTTGTTTTATTACCGAAATAAGGCTCAAATTGTAAAAAAAATGTTACTTTTCCTTTAAGAGCGTTTAGAAAGAGGCGAGTCTTCATTTGTGTCCCACCACGGAAGCTGAGGGCGCATGTCGGCATTACAGATTCTCAGGAAATGTGTTTTTTGTGTTGTTGTTTTTTTGTTCAAAATGTGTGATTTTCGTTTTTTTTTTGCATAATGTGCTAGTTGAGATCATGATGAAGCCTCTCCATGTTTCAGATAACAGCATTAGTGACGTTAAAAACATACATTTTTTATTTCAAAAATGCTTGTTAGGCAAGGAGGGCTGAAGAGACCAAACTGAGAGGCTGTTTCTGGAATTTCTGGGATCTGCTGTGGCTGCCTTCAAATAGAGCTAACGTTTTAAAATATTGTCAGATTTTCACATGTAAAACATCATTGGAAAGCTTAGAACCTGTACTTTCAGAATCTGTGAATAACTCAAAACACCTCTGCGACGACTTGGTATTGGTTTTCCTGCGGTTGGACACATTTGTGCTGCTCTGGTGGGAGGGGCCACGCACAGAGGCGCTGGAGACGCTGCTATGCTAAACTGCGCAGAAAATTACCAATATTTTAATAGAAAATTTAAATAAAATCAAAATATTTTAATAGAAAATCAGCCGATGGCCAGATTAAAGGTCTTGGAGAGCCCGATATGGCCCCCGGGCCGCATGTTTGACACCTCTGTTATCGTTCATAGCTGTTTATTACTCCAGCCAAAACCACTTTGACAAAAATGTGTGAGTCTGGAACCATATCCTCTGTGATTTCAGAGAGCCGTTATTAACCGATTGAGAAACACACGATTCACTGCATGTGTCTAAACAAACACGGCAGTTTATGAGTATAAAGGGAAAAAATAACAACAACACAGACGACTGAGAAACAGAGTAAGTTTCTGCAGAATCAGAATGAATCATGGCTGTGATAACCCTAATTCATAAGGTGGTTTGTTACACTCTTTTGGTCCGATTATATATTTCAAAACATACATATTTATATATATAGATTCAATAAACACATAATTGTCCATCTGACATTATTCTAAACATGAAACTTAACTGGAATGTGATGTTCAGAGGATTAGATGTATGAGTACAACCATACAGTATGCCGTCAAGTATTTGTACTATGACAAGGAAACGACATAGAGTAATTCAAAAATCAAATGCAGAACTCATGCATAGAGCTCAGCGGTGACCTCCACGGTGTCACAGAGCGCCCCTGCACCAGAGCAGGGTTAAATAATGTCAAATTCATTACTTGTATTTGTGCCTGGAACACCTGCCACACAACATGAAGGCTGCGCAATTATCCAGCGTACACCTGCTTCACAGCCGAACCCGAGGAGGACGCCACACATGACAAAAAGAGGCTACAAAATTTATCCAGTAAATAAAAATTGCACAGATGGATAGTTCAGTCATTTTCTGTATCAGTTTATTGTATTATTATTATTATTATTATTATTATTATTATTATTATTACTGTAGTTGTTGTTGTTGTTTTAGCTGAACCATTTACTTTATTTATTGGTTAGCTGGACCCCTCTCTAGGTCTGAAGTTAATCAATACTCATTCTGGTCACAATATAATCATACGAATTAATAATTAATCATTTAAAAACTATAAGACGTTTCAGTTCAATCTATACTCCAAAAAGAAAACCTAAATGAGAAGTGCTTTGTTATCTGGCTGTTCACATCGCATCAATTTTACTTACTACTTTAGCTTGAGTGCATAAAGCTAGAGGGATGGAAGCTACAGCAGTAAAAGAAAAACTATTCTGTTCTCATATGGTCAGGGTGTCAAGAATTGTAAATAATTGTTAAAGTGCGATGTTTCTTGTTCTCTTGTTCTCACAAAAATTCAATACTGGGACAGTCAGGAGTAATTAAGCCAATATACTGCATGTTTTAAAGGTCTTATATTACACAAAATCCCCATGTTAGAACGTTCTTATCTCCTTCAAAACTTGGAGATTGTTTTGTTTTATTCACATGTTTGAGTAATCCTTTTTATTAGTCTGTCTAGATTTACAAAGCTCAAAATGCTCTGTTCCATCCTGTGATGTCATGAAGTGGTAGTTTCCAAGTTAATAGCCACTCAGTTCCTTTTGTTCCATAGAGAGTGAAGAGTGTTTTTTCTTTTTAAAGAAGAACTCAGCCTAAATATGCAGGGTTTGTGAGTTAAACATGTGTGAATGAAACAAAACACTCCAGGTCTGTTTTTGATGAAGAAACATTAGATCATAGATAAGAATTAGGGATGCACGATATATCGGCATTAACATCGGTATCAGCCGATATTGCAAAAAAATAATAATTTAACATCGGTATCGGCCCGATGTGTAAAAGTGGGCCGATATTAACGACCGATATTTGTCAGTACAGTAATCCCTCCAATTAACGTTTTCTCACATTTCTCTCTCGTTTAAACACTCAAACTTTCGTAGATTTTCAACAACATGTATTAATACTTAATGGCGGCACGGTGGCTGAGTGGGTAGCGCTCATGCTTCACAGCAAGAGGGCGACCCGGGGATCGAACCCGGGTCGCCCTCTTGCTGTGGGTCGCCCAGGCCTTTCCGTGTGTGTTCTGTGTGGAGTTTGCATGCATGGTCTGGGTTCGATCCCCGGGTCGCCTGGGCCTTTCTGTGTGGAGTTTGCATGTTCTCCCTGTGTCTGGGTGGGTTTCCTCTGGGCACTCCGGTTTCCCCCACCAACCCAAAACATGCTCCAGGTAAAATCCTCCAGCTGAGGTCCTGACCAAGCCGAAGCAAGAAGATCATGGAGATGGTCCCCGGGCGCAGTAATGTGCGGCCCACTGCTCCTGATAACAGGATGGGTCAAATGCAGAACTGTAATTTCCCCACTGTGGGACTAATAAAGGCATAGCTAATAGTGAAGCGAGGGGGTGCATGTGGACACATGTGCTCATCCCACCCGGGGCTGCGAGCACAAGACCCGTGCCCAAACCGTGCCTCCTCCTCGGGACAGTGGACGTGGTCCTGCGCAGTCTGAGCACATCAAACCTCGACATGAACGAACGCAAGAGCCGCACGAAACCAGGCAAAGAGCCGCACGCGCTGGTTTAATCCTGGTTTAGACCTGGACTAGTCCAGGTTTAGTCCTGGTCCAGTCCAGGTTTAGACCTGGTTTAGACCTGGTCTAGTCCACGTTTAGTCCTGGTCTGGTCCTAGTCTAGTTCTAGTCTGGTCCCGGTCCCCCCCGCGTCCCCCATCTATAACATCAATTGGCAAAGGTCCCTTAGCCAATCAGGACGCAGAACACAATGTTACACTATTAAAAAAAAATATATATATATATATATATATATTGAAGGAAAAAAAAAATCAGACATTCAAAAATTCATTTTGCATGATTTTCAGTCTGTATAAAATGTTATCTCAGAATTAAAAATAAATAAATATCGGTATCGGCCAATAACAGCAATATCGGTATCGGCTTTTCACATCGGTGCATCCCTAATAAGAATAGTGTAATATGAATCCTTTAAGCTGGAAAACCGTACCCACCCAGACACAAGGAGAACATGCAAAATCTACCAACGACCATCACGGGACATTTTAAAATCACCAAATAGATGATCAGCAAATGTGTTTTCTGCCCATAGTATTCATACATCAGAGCCGACTGTCATCTCTGCTAAAATCCAAAACACCATCTTATCGTTATTAAATCTAGGCACAAGCATCACCACACCACTGCATCCTCTCACATTTTACCATCTCCCCCTATACACACACACACACACACACACACCCCTCCCACATACACACCGTCTCTCATTACAGCTCCCTGCCAGCTCGCTAACAATGCTCTGCCTCTGCCTTCTATTAATGAGGGGACTGAGGATTCTTAATAAGCAGTTTTTCTTTTAATTAAAAAGTCTCCATAAATAATCACCTCATAATGCATCTGTCAGATTCCATCCTGCTCCCACTTTGTTAGATGAGAGACCAGGGTTACCACACGAGCCACGACTAAAGCATCTTTTCATCTACGGGCCCATTCGGCTGCAATAAGTGCTCAAACACACGCAAAAACTTTAGTGGAAATCAAATGTGCAGAGGCGATTCTGTAGCTCCAAGCAGGCGAGGCCCAACTAACCACTAGGGGGCCCGAATGTGGACGCTCTCGGTATAGTCGGTATACAGTATTGTGTTTACGAATATATGTTTGAGTTTTAGAAGCAGGATTCAATTCACAGTTGTCATTAGCACATCAAGGATCATTAGCATTTGAGAGGATAAAGAAATATTATTTGTAAAAGACACATCTCCTTAACTACAGGCTTAGCGGAGGAAGACCGGGGCAATTCTCCAGGTCTTTCATGACTTCAAACTCTAATATTATAAAACTGAAAAGGTCACAAGATTGCTTAAATATATGTTGCTTAAAATGATAATTTCCTCCTTTGACATAGAGCAGCAGGCAGTTATTTTTTCCCCAAAAGCCACATTTGAATCTAGGAATGTTTAACAAATGGTCATATTTCTACAAATGCTACTTTAATAACAATAACACTTTAATCTATTACACCAGTGTTTCCCAACCTTTTTTGTCTTGTGTCTTGGCCCCTGAGCCTTTTTGTCACACCTCGAGTACCCCCTCACTCATACGTGTTGATAATTCTCCAAAAGTAGAACGTGACACAACAGATTATTAAATGAAAATCATTTTATTTAATCTCCTTAATTTGAAAATTTAATTCTCAGGCATTTTCTCTATTTTATTTAACTTAAATTTACTCAAATTATAATTAAAAAATTCTAAAAAATCTCACCCTGCGCCTGGCAGCGACACTGCCGAGTACCCCCAGGGTTCTTGTACCCCTGGTTGGGAAACACTGTATTATTATTACACTATATAGTGTTTTGAGAAGTAACAGAATACATACAGTACAACTAGAATACATGTATGTGTCCAACCGCAGGAAAACCAATACCAAGTCGTCGCGGAGGCATTTTGAGTTATTCACAGATTCTGAAAGTCCAGGTTCTAAGCTTTCCAATGATGTCTTACATGTGAAAATCTGACAATATTTTTAAAAATTATCTCTATTTGAAAGCAGCCATAGCAGATCACAGAAATTCCAGAAACAGCCTCTCAAAGTTTGGTCTCTTCAGCCCTCCTTGCCTAACAAGCATTTTTGAAATTAAAAATGTATGTTTTTAAAGGTCCCATGACATGGTACTTCTTGATGCTTTTATATGGTGCCTTAATGGTTCCCTAATACTGTAAATGAATCCTTCAAAATCAACACTCAGTGCATGAGAAAGACACATGTACACAGTCAGAGTCAGAAAATCTCTCTCTGAACAACTCATTCTGGGCCTTGTTGCTTGAATGCAAATGAGAAGGACACAGATAGGTTAGAGGAGCGGGTGGGGGGGCCAAATGCGCCGCTGGTTCCTTGTTTTAGCGGTGCGCTGTGCACTGTCTCCCACTTCCGCGTTTTAAGCGTGGACGAAGAAAGGAGAGGCATTTCAATGAAAAAAAAAACACATTTTCACAGAAAATAAAATTAAACCACTGCTGTTTCAGAGGTCCAGAGGCTCAGATAAAGGACTTCCGAGCCTAAAAACACTCGGACGTGACTCCAGGCAAATAAAAAACGCATTTCGCATTGCGTAGCTCCTTCGCAGTCCAAACTCTCTGGGCGTGATTTACAGAGACGGTGGGTAGACATCCAGACGGTGGGTGGAGCTGCATTTTTCCATGTGACGTCAGAAAGTTTCCTTGTTCAGAATCGCCCGTTTGAGCTGTGTTTTATTCGCAGAAAAGGACCGCAAATGCTCAGTTTACACATTTCGCAACTTTTAGCCATGGGGGGGGGGCTAAACAGGGTAGGGGAGCTCACATTAACGTTCAAAAACCTCAGAAAGTGAAAATTTCATGCCATGGGACCTTTAACGTCACTTGTGCTGTTATGTGAAACATGGAGAGGCTTCTTCATGATCTCAACTAGCACATTATGCAAAAAAAATGAAAATCACAAATTTTGAAAAAACAAACACAAAAAACGCATTTCCTGAGAATCTGTAATGCCGGCATGCGCCCTCAGCTTCCGTGGTGGGACACATGTGTATTCTGAATACTAATTTTGAGTAACTGTGTTCTGGTACACTGCTCTTGCATAAAAGTGTGATTTTTCCTTCTCTGATCAGAGATAAATAAATACAACAAATGGTGAAACAAATATAAAGCTGTTTTTAATCCTATGTTGCGTATTACAGTGAACCCTCGCTCTATTGCAGTTCACTGTTCGTGGCCTCGCTGTTTCGCTGATTTTTTTTCCTTTTTTTTTTTCAATTTTTTTTATAGTGTAACATTTTTTTATAGTGTAACATTGTGTTCTGTATCCTGATTGGCTAAGAGACTAGACCAGGACTAAATGTGGACTAAACCAGGTCTAGACCAGAACTAAACCAGGTCTAGACCAGGTCTAAACCTGGACTGGCCCTGGACTAAACCGGGACTAGACCAGAACTAAACCGGGACTAGACCAGGTCTAAACCAGGATTAAACCGCTCTTTGCTGGTTTCGTGCGGCTGTTTTGTGGCTCGGGCTGAGAGGACGAGGTCCGGGTGCGGCGGTTCTATCTCGTGCTTGCAGCCCCGGTGTACGTGCGGCGTCGCGCCGGTCACGTTTCTATGTCACGGATTTGTCCACAATGAGGGGTGCACGTGTGGAGCTCCTCCAAGGGGTTGGTGCGCGTCGCTTCGCGTCCAGGGATGTGGCAGTGCTCCTCACGCGTCCGGCGGGGCTTCCGGAGCCGTGTCTCCCCCCACGCGTCACTATTAATACATTTTGTTGAAAATCTATGAAAGTTTGAGTGTTTAAACAAGAATAAATGTGAGAAAAGGTTCATTCCAGTCTGAGAAAAGCATATAATGTGTGTGGTGAGGCATTTACAGCCTTAAAACATGTAGAATAATTGTAAAATATAAAGTTGTCCTACTTCACGGATTTCTCTTATTGCGGGTTATTTCTGGAACCTAACCCCCGCAATAAACGAGGGATTACTGTATACTCTAATTTAAATTGACTCAATGTAAAAGTGTTCAGAATACAGGACTTTGATTGGTCCGTGTATTGTAAAATGTTACAAAATACATTATAACAGCGTTTCTATTGTTATTTGATATACAATAGGCTATGTAAAAACTGATATAAATGAAATGTAGAATGGTAGGTCAATATGAATTTTAAAAGATGAAGATTTTGTAAATACTTTTTTAATTATTATTTTATTATTATTTATTATTATTTTTGAAATGTGTGCCTTGTATGGTGTTTTGCATTGAACATGTGTGTGTGACTATGTGAGAGTGTGTTTATCTGTGTTCCTGTGTGAAAGTGTGAGAATGTGTCAGTGTGAATGTTTCTTATTGTTGACTGAGATTTTTCACTGTAATTTATTAATGTAACAGGGACTGCAGATGGAAACTAGCTCTGTAGCTATAATCTGGTGCAGATCATCTTTGTTTTATGAGCTTAATGTCTCTGTACATTGTCCCTTTTCAAATAAAGACTAAACTAAACGCCAGTGTTCAGTATTTTGTGAGTAAATACATTTTGAAAGTATTCTCCCATCACTGACTAGATGGGATTGGATGATGTGACCAGGTCTGACAAAGAGGATTCAAACCTTCCTCTGCTCACCGTGATGGACTCCTCCTCCTCCTCCATGTTGGTTGTGTATTCCTTTATAGCCAGGAGGAATATGCTAATAGCGTTAGCACCGGTTAATAATTGATGGTCATATAAGTCTTGGCGGTGCTTTGCTGATCCCGCAGTATTAGTGAAGGCGACTGGCCCAGCTAAATGATTTATCATGGCCAATATTCTTCCTGGAGGGACTTTGAATTCCTAATAAGGAAATATTCCTCCTGCGCCTCTGTGTATTTGTCAAACAGAGCTGTGAGTTCTGATTGGCTGAGCAGGTCTCTTGTTTTACGCTGCGGAGACTGTGCACAGTTTGAGCTGCTGTGTGCTCAATATTTCTGGGAGTCAATTTCCTTAAAACCAATTTCCTGTGATCCCCTTTGCATCTTTTTTGCACACAGACCACTTACCAGATGCTGAGCTGAGGTTTTAAGGGCAAATCTGAACCTTTCTTTTGGTGCTATGGACATTTTAACAGAGCAGTAACCTAATATTAAGCCTGAGACTTTATCATATTAGCCATTATTGAGATTTTCATAAAAGTCTATTAAAGAAAATTCAATAAATTGCCATGTTGCAGCCATACATATTACATTTTAGCATGCTGCTAAAGGGTTTCATTATCTTTGCTGAGCCCCATAATGAACTGATCCAAAAAAAAAAAATAATAATAATATATGTGCAGATAAACAAAAATAACAATGCATTTACAAATGTATGATTTTCTAACCTGTTAAAACCACTATCTTGTAAAGACCTAAGCGGTGACTGTTGTTGTGATTTTAGGCTTTACAAAAAACAAAAAAAACAATTAAAGACATACATTTTTAAAGGCCCTGTACCCCTGATACGGTGTGCAGTAGTTTCATTAGTGGGATGCAAACTGTGTTGAGGCAGCCCCTCTCTGGCAGCAGGTTCACAAAAACACCTTGCCACTTTTAATGCATCACATACACCAACAACACAACTTCACATTAAGTTTTAATACCATCAGCACCAATACTTCCAATAAACATAATTTTCATGAAGATATAATAAGTAACACTTTAAGAAATTACATAAATAGTGATAACCAGAGGTAAAACATAAGAGCAAAATGATGCCGATGATGATGATACTAATAAGATATCAATAAGATAAGATATATTTTTTTCTTTCTTATTTTTTTTCCTGTCTTATTGTAATTGCTTTACACTGTACAAGTATTCAAGTATTGGCAGCCAACCACTGTCACCGGTTAACTGTAAAAACACAAAAATATGGATCACTACTAACTTTGGGAGAAGGGGTGGGATTTAATAAGTTTTACTTCTACCCACTCCTTTTCGGGCATGTACATATATGCAAAAAAAAACAAAAAAAACAAACGTATTTGTGTCTATATATTCTTTCTTTTTTATGATCTTTTTTGTTGTTTATTTAAATTGTATGACACTGTACATTTTCTGTGCACTACAAGTATATGCTCGAAATAAATTACTACTACTACTACTACTACTAGATAGAACTCTGAAGGAAGAGCGGGGACATAAATACAAAACCGAAACTAATTACACATTTTAGTATGTTTTTTCAGTGAATATAGCATTATCAAAACAATAAAAGGTAACATGATGATCTAAGTTTATTTTATTTATTTATTTATTTTCCTAAAAAGGGACAATGCACATTAATCAACATCAAAACAATGTAAATGTGCCCGAGTTAGCTGATAAGAGCTCATTTGCATCGGTAGTCCCTTTGCCAGATGTCAAAAAGGCATCCTAAAAGAAAACACACTTAAAAAGTTACACATTAAAAATGACACAAATGTACAATAAGATTACAGAAACACAATAAAAGTTTTAGTGTTCACACATTTGTGTTTCTAAAAGCCGCTTTTTAGCATTCTTTTTAAAAACAGAGAACGAGGGAGATGGAGTTCCACTGATGGGACGCTCTGACGGAGAAAACAAACACATACAGTTTTTCTGTGAGGAATAATGCAGACTTCCCTCACTGCTCCTCTGGTCACTGCTCCTCTGGTCACTGCTCCTCTGGTCACTGCTGCTCTGGTCACTGCTCCTCTGGTCACTGCTCCTCTGGTCACTGCTCCTCTGGTCACTGCTCCTCTGGTCACTGCTCTTCTGGTCACTGCTGCTCTGGTCACTCTGCCCTCACTAGATCTAAAATGAACAAAGTCATTCAGCGAAGGGGGAGCCAAGCCATGTTTAATCTTGTACATTAGACAGATATTTTTAAATGTAATAAGATGCGTGAAAAGTCCCTCAGTCGTCCAGGTAGAATCCATGATAAAAGGAGAAGTTCAATTTGTCAACTGGACAAAGTTTGTTTGGTTGAAAACCTTTCGTTTCGCCGCTCATCCGAGAGGCTTTGTCAGCTCTGGTTCTAATGCTGGTTAGACCCTGTTTAAATAATAATAATAATACTAGACGCCAGAGGAATGCGTAGAACAAAAGAGACAGATTAGTGGGGATAGTTCTAGAGTTTTTTCAGGGTAGGTAGCTCCTCCCGGCAGCTAGATTTAAACAGGGTCTAACCAGCATGAGGGCCAGAGCTGACGAAGCCTCTCGGATGAGCGGCGAAACGTTTTCAACCAAACAAACTTTGTCCAGTTGACAAATTGAACTTCTCCTTTTATCTTAAATGTAATAAGATTGTCCCAGGTCATTAATTTGTATTTCTGCAGAATGTGACAGTGGTGGTATCTGTAGTGTTTTTAAAGCTTGTTTATAGAGTGGTTCAGTGGGTTTTATTGTTGTGGCTGATGTATTAGACCAGCTGATGATACAGTCTGTTATATGTGAAAGAAGGAAGATTCTGCTGCCTCAGTTGATAATGAGTCTCTGATGTAACGGAAATTAGATAAACTGAATTTTATCTTATTGCTAACTTTTTGTGTTTTGAAATTGAGATTTGAGTCTATGTATAATCCAAGATATTTGAATTCTGTTACAACCTGTTACTTGTTGTCCTGCAATTAAAATATCTGGCTTTACATGTGAATTATTTTTTGAAAACTACATACAAACTGTTAACAATTAATATTTCATGGAAGTGTAATACGCCTCATTTAAATATATATTTGCATTTGGTTTGTTCTACAGTTCTTAGCACAACTCAGTGAACGGCGGTTAGCATTTGTATATACTGTATATGAGTACACTTAAAACAGGTTGAGCTTTCATTTTACAGTCTGTGTGCAGGTGTGTGCAGGTATGTACAGGTTCTGTTTAGCTGTTTGCTCAAAAGGGAGGGATGGCGAGAGGGAGGAGAGGAGGAGGGACAGAGAGGTAGAGGAGGAAGAAGATATGTAAAGAAAGTGAGACTGTGAGAGCCATCATTATTTTCCCATTGCTGCCAGTGAGCTGCTTTCTGTGTGTTCACGATAAGCCTGTTTGCACTGAGAACAAAAGCAGTGGAGCGATTTTTAATGATCATGAATGAGGAAATGTTTGGTCTGCCACACTCTCCCAATACAGCCTTTGTGCGGGGCCATCACGTTAAAACAAAGGTGGTGGAAATACCCAAAAGCTATACAGTACTCCTTCTATTTATCTTTTTATTCAAGTTAAATGCATTAAATGGGACTGGATTTAACACCATTAGTCTCCTCACTTGCAAAGGCCCATGGGAGATATTTTCCCCCAAAAATCTTTCACTCTCAAAGCACCGACTTTAGCTGAAATGATTCTATAGACACTCCCATAACAGGCTTTATAATATAATATAAGAACAGCAACCCTAAACTGCTACTAGATTATACATGGATCGTAGTAAGAAAAACAATTATTTGAAAATACTTCATGCAGTCAGTACTATTACACAATCCACGTATTCAATTACGGCTCAGTAACACTTGTTGTAAACTATTTTAAGGCAAACACAAGCTCTGACGGGATTGTGTGTCTTTTGAAACCTCCACTGAATTGACTTTGGCAATGACAAAACCCCAGTACTGTATGTGCACTGATCAGAGCTGGACCAGTCTAACCTTTGGGTTTGGTTGATGGGTGTACGACAGAGCCTCCTCTATATTACTGCCATAGCGTTGTGCTCATGATATTGTTAATTACAACTGACTCTGTGAAACAATATATATGTTAATTAGCACATAATAATGATTTGTATACACTCCTCTATACAGTCGCACATGCATGAGAGAGGATGTTTGCCAAAGGTGAAGTCTACATGGTTGTGGTCTCAGGCTTTAGTCCCAAAACCTGCAGAGTAAATCTGCTGACACCTGCCTGTTGACTTAAGGATAAAGAAATACTAAGAACTATGGTTTGAATAGGGGTGACTGTGAACAGTGGTTGACTCAGAGTCATGATTAATGGGACTATTATTACAATGAGCAGTTTAATCACCAGGATGTGTCCCACCCACAGGCTCATTCACTATTGAACACGGTGAAGTCCTGGTGCAACATGACCTACTATAACAGAGCATTTATAAAACAATATGGCAAATAAGACAGGGGGCGTAACATACAGTAAGTGCACCATTATGTCTAGAGCATCTTTATTCCATTAGTATGTAAAACAAGTAGTAGTTTTGTTGCTGGTCCAAATGGTGCTGAGCTTAACTTTTGCTTTTAGTCAGTATTGTGGATCAAACTAAAAGAGCATTTAAAGCCCACACCTCAGTGTTGTGCACTGGTGTAAACAAGAGTCTCATGATGTGACTCTGGGGGTGTGTTCAGGTGCAGAACAGGGTTACACACAGACGAATTACTCCTCTGAAAAATGCTGACATATTAGGATATTTGTCTGTAAATGGGAATAAATGGATGCAATATAGAGAGCCTAAGTTTTATAAGAAGGTATAACATGCCTACGTGGAGTATCAACACCAACTTCAACACCATCAGGCTGGCGCTGCTGCGGGGGAAGCTGGAGGACGCGGGAGTGGGTGGACATCTCGCTGCCTGGACCATCGACTACCTCACTGACCGTCCACAGTACGTGTGGCTGCGCGGCTGTGAGTCAGAGGTGGTAGTCTGCAGCACCGGGGCCCCCCAGGGAACTGTCCTCTCACCCTTCCTCTTTATCATCTACAACTCGGACTTCACATACAACACGGACAGCTGCCATCTCCAGTTCTCTGACGACTTGGCCATTGTGGGCTGTGTGTCTGAGGGGAACGAGCTGGAGTACCGCTCGGTCATCAGAGACTTTGTGGACTGGTGTGGGCGCCACCACCTGAGCCTCAACACCAGTAAGACAAAGGAGCTGGTGATGGACTTCAGGAGGAGACCACTACCTCACTCACCGGTGAACATCCAGGGGCAGGACATAGAGACTGTGGACAGTTTCAAGTACCTGGTTTTTCACCTCAACAATAAACTGGACTGGTCCCACAACACCGACGCCCTGTACAGGAAGGGCCAGAGTCGCCTCCACCTCCTGAGGAGACTGAGGTCCTTTGGAGTGTGCAGGCCTCTGCTCAAGACCTTTTATGACTCTGTGGTGGCCTCTGCTCTCCTCCACGCTGTCGTCTGCTGGGCCCCGAGCAGCACAGAGCGGGACAGGAAGAGACTTAATAAGCTGGTCAGGAGGGACAGCTCTGTCCTGGGCTGTCCTCTGTAGAGGAGGTGGCTGAGAGGAGGGTACTGGCCAAATTCACGTCCATCATGGACGACACCTCTCACCCTCTGCACCGGACTGTAGAGGAGCTGAGCAGCTCCTTCAGCAGCCGACTGAGGCACCCCCAGTGCAAGAAGGAGCGCTACCGCAGATCCTTCATCCCCACCACCATCAGACTGTATAACTCTACTATATAGGCCAGACGTGCAATATTTTTTTCCATACTCTCCTAGTTACTGTTTTTATTATTATTACTTATTTTATAATTACTTATTTAATTCTATTCTTGCCTGCATGCACTTTCTTTCTTGTTCAAACTGTCTCTGCCTGGAGCTACTGGGGCAAGTAAATTTCTCCTATGTGAGATCAATAAAGGCTTATCTTATCTTATCTATCGGCCCATATCAGGAAGATTTAGGTCGACAGCCGATATATGGCCCTAGTAAAAACTTCTATAAAGTGTGCATTTTCTGAACATAAGTGAAGTGCATGAGTGCAGCAGTGCATAGTGACTGGACAGTCTGTGTATTTGTTTAAAATATCAGCCGTTCTTCCCATTCTTCCCATTGTATCCAGTTAATGTTCACTGCTCTATTGTTACAAAATAAAAAAATAAAATAAAACCAAAATTAAGTAAAAGACAATTTACCTAGGAAGTGGTGTTTGATGTGTCAGTAAATTGGGTTTTGGATGGACGCGTAGGCTTACTTATGTAAAAAAAAAACAAAAAAAAAAAAAAACAGTAGTATAGTATTGACTTAATTTTCACTTAATTTTACTATACTATAATTTTACCTGTTAAACTTTGCCCTTGCAAAGTTTGAGAAGTCATTCCCAGTCAGCTGCATTGCCATGGTGACAGTTTTACACTTAAAATGTGACCTCTCACCATTCACCTTCACTGAGACTGAGCTGCAGTTTGTAAAATGTGATGTACCAAAAGCCTTTTTGAAGCTGCCAATTAGGGGTTGAGCTTTTGAAATATTTGGAAGCTCCGTTTTCACATTGCGCTTTGGCAATTTGACTCTCTGAAGAATCTTTCATGCATTTATTTTTGACTGTTTAGTATTCCTGCCCGAGGCCTTCACCATCCACTATGAGCCTATGTTGTACCTCCTGGATAAGGCTAGTTGGTTACAAGAATGACACCTAAAATACACGAGGATCCTTACTGAGGATTAAGGATTCAAATGTAAACTGCACTGTCTTGATCCAAATGGGTTGTAATCTATGCCATCGTAGTCCTGTTAATGACCGAATAAAGTACTACTACAACTACTACTGTAATGATAACACGGCACAGATGCCCTGGAGCGAACTGGCCCTGCATCCTTTTAATCCACTACACAACAATTTACTACAGAAACATTGAATAAAGACACAACAAAACCAGGAGTACACCAGTTTCAGCGTGTCATTCATAACCAGGATATTCATTGTGAACAACAGACGTAATCACTCACAGATGCAGCCAAACCTTTGCTCAAATAACTATACATCACCAAAGCTCTTGTATCCTTTAATCCTGTTTTCAGAAGACTGTAACGGCCTACTTCTCTCCTTTTCCTGGGTGTGCAGCGGTCTGACCTGCTCCTCCAGCTCTTCTGGCTCGTCCTGCTCCTCCACTCTGCATTGCCTGGTCTTGGGCAAACATTTGAGGCTTACGCAGTGTTGATGAAGACACAGCTGTGGCTCAGAGAACATAGGAAACTGGAGCCTACATACACGTCTCCATCCACATTCTCAGCTCTCACATTGCAGCACACACAAACAGAGAGTCCAGCAGTTACACCCTGACCACACACGGGACAGGGTCAAACGCACTGGGCCTGCTGCGGCTCTTTGGCTGTTAAAGACGGTGCACTTATGTCAATTAATTAGCACATAGATGACTTTTCCTGAAGAAGGTCAAAGTTTCCTGGTTTTGCCAAGGAGACCTCAAATATTAGAATAAACATTATTAAGTGATGGTGGTTATAGTGTCTGGCTTAAGGACAGGTCAGTAGATACACTTGGGGGAAGCTGTTTGAATTAGGATTTAAAAAATAGGTGCTATAGTGCAGTGGTCCCCAACCACCGGGCCGCAGATCGGTATCAATTTGGTACCAGGCTGCGGTGGCTCATTCCCCCACCCCTTCATTTTGAGTGGTCCGTCCATGTTCCAAAAAGAGAGCGTAATGAAATTGGCTCGATGTATGACGTTCGCTTGATATTCGGGGTTTAACATTCCCGTATTAAGATTAGGGATGTCAACAAGTAATCTTCAAGACGTTGGTCGAACAAAATGCATTAATTGTAATTAATCGCTAATCGCGGACACGCGCGTGGTCACGAAACAAGGCAAACACGCACCACGCTGCGCCAAGCTCGACTCAGAGCCGGCCGCAGGCGCCAACGGCACTGCCCGCGCGTACACCAGGGCTGCTGAGCACGAGATCGAACCGGGGCGCCCGGAATGCGTAGTCTCAGCCCGAGCCACAGACCTGGTTTAGTTCTGGTCTAGACCTGGTCTAGTCTCTTAGCCAATCAGGATGGAGAACAGAATGTTACACTATAAAAAAATGTTACACTATTAAAAAAAAATTTGAAAAAAAAAAAAAATCCGTGAACCGCGATAGAGCGAGGGATTACTGTATTTTGTTATTCAGCATCAATACATTTGTCTGCTTTTTACTAAGGAATAATTAATTGTGGAATATACAATATAATAATACTATGATATATTTATGACTCAGTGTTATGTTACTATAGCTTATATTCTTAAAGACCCTATTGAAACACTAAAATTCAGGTGAAAAACGCCGCTTATCAGTTAATCGTTAATCGATCGATAAGGTCAATCAACTATCAATTAATGAATTAATCGATAATTTGCATCCCTAATTAAGATCCAAACAAGCATTTTGCCTAAATAGCACGACCAAGGTTAACGCGAGTTCTACTTGTTAATGTCTATCTAATAAAACGATAGCAAGTAATACTAACTATCGATTTATAGGCAAAAACTCTGCTCACGCAGCTCCTTCGTTCTACGGCTACCGTCTATGTTAGGGACCGTCAACAAATGATCTTCACATTACTGGAGGGAGTCACTGCAGGGGGGGAGCAAGGGGACGAAATAATTTCCCCATAAAATTCACGAAAAATTAACCAAAGCACTTTTTAAAAATCTGTTGGGCGTAGTAGTTGGAAAATAAATATGTTTACTTACTACAGGTCAAATTTTGCTCCTAGGTCATATTTCTGTGAAGCGGGACACAATAATTACATTTAAAAATTCACAAAAAAAATCAACCAAATCATTTTTTCTAAATCTGATGGGCGTATTTTATTTATGGGGAAATTATTTCGTCCCCCTGCTTCACCAACATAGCAGTGACTCCCTCCAGTACACAGTGGATTGACAGTTATTATTATATTTATAACATACCACAGTTCTTGTGTTGTTCGCATAATTTTATTTTGTGGTATTTATCCACCAATATGTGCGTGCATACCCCCACCCCCCACCCCCCACCGGTCCGTGAAAATTTTGGGTGACATTAACCGGTCCGTGGCGCAAAAAAGGTTGGGGACCACTGCTATAGTGTACATAGCATGAGACGGAGGAAATATAGATAGACTGCATGGAGAAGGAGGCGCCATTTCTTGACATAAGGAGTGTTTTGAGAAATGGAGGCCACAAATTGCATATAAGACTCAACAGTTTAGCTTAAGATGAGCCCTTTGCTGCAGAACGAAATGGAAAAATGAAAGTGTAGACCAACCTTACAACAGTTTTTAAATACTTTCCCAGAACTTTTAATAAAGTCCTAACAAATCTGCATTTTACCCAAATTTGTCCTCAAATGCTCAATTTGGATTTTTTTTTTTTTTTCGCGAAATCCGATTTTTTTGCGAGGTCGTTCACATTTCCAATTAAATGCGACGTGTATGTGATCTCTTTAAACGCCCCAAAAGTGTCCCACATGCGTCTTGGAGGACACTACGAGGTCACGTGCAGCGAGTGTGCTCAGTGTTTACGGAAGTCGCCTAAACATGGACGTTAGCATTGAGCACCTGGAGATTTGCTGTCGTACCGGAGCCAGAACATGTACATCTTATTTGTTTCAGGGAGGAGATTGAGAAGGTGAAGGACAAGGTTTTTGGCCATGGCGTTTTGTGGGTTCCTCTTCAATAACGCAGCTCTCCAGCAATTCGGCTCAACGGCTCAACGTTGGGCTTGTCTCCTAAAATACGGTCCCGGTTCTGTTCTGTTTCCGCTTACTTCAGTGCAAAATAGTGACATTTGTCGCTTGTTGATGACGTGCAGGTCAGATGAATGTGACCTGTCCGTTCAGACTGAAGTCGCCTGTCAAAAGATCTGATATATATTGGTTTTAGGACCACATATCTAAGACTACGTTCAAACTGCAGGGCTTAATGCTCAATTCCGATTTTTTTGTGAAATCCGATTTTTTTGCGAGGCCGTTCACATTTCCAATTAAATGCGACTTGTATGTGATCTCCAGTGGGAATGTTAAACACCCCAAAAGTGTCCCGCATGCGCCTCGGAGGACATGATGACGTCACGTGTTTACGGAAGTCGCCTAAAGTTACTTTCGTACCGGAGCCAAAACATGTGCAGCTTATTTGTTTTAAGGAGGAGACAGAGAAGGAGAAGGACGAGGTTTTTGGCCACGACGTTTTGTGGGGCAGTGGCAGGAACGTCCGTAGAAATGAACCTGTTGGTGCGGAGTCGCAGACAAGAGCGGTGGGATTGCTACGTGCTTCGACGCTTCAATGATACGGAGTTCATATACTATTTTCGCATGACGAGAAGAACATTTGTGTACATTTGTGAGCGCCTACTTGTACCACTCTCGTTGGAGGAAACACGCCCAGGTTGGATGAATGCGACATGGCCGTTCAGACTGAAGTCGCATGTCAAAAGATCGGATATGTATCGGATTTAGGACCACATATCCAAGTGGCCTGGATCTCATTTGAAAAAATCAGATCTGTGTCGTTCAGACTGTCATTAGAAGATCAGATACAGGTCGCATAGAGGTGAAAAAAATCGGATTTGGGTCACTTCAGGCTGCAGTGTGAACGAAGCCTAAGTGATGTCACAGTGTCCTTCCTATGTCAGCTACACACCCTTCATGTATAGTTAATTTAGTTGATCTACCATTGCTCTGGAAGAAGCTCTCCATACTGTATTCCTGTGTTCATTTGCCCTTTAACGAAGACACAGAAGAGTCAGTGACAAAAGTGAGTCATGCCGGGTCTTCTCTCCACACCCCTGTCTGCTCCTGACCACTCCCCTGCCCCTGCCCCCTCTGAACCACTGTCCCCACTCAGCAGCAGCCTCCAGAGACACACAGGAGCCCATCTGTGAGCAGCACACATTATTGTATTATTTAGTCTTTTTGCCAATTAAAAGTTTATTTGATTGTTTTGTGACCCGCAGATGGCAGATGTGAAACCTTTCCCTTCCCTCACCTGAGCTTTGTTCAGGCTCAACTGTGTTCTTAGGGCCGGCCAGTCTAATTGCAGATCACGTAGCCGTACCTTTAAAGTCCATAATAGAAAAATGAAAATAATGAAATAATTCTTGGTCAACTACAGTCTTGCCCTGTGCATGGATCATTCAACTAAAAAGGGCGTGTGATTAGCAAAAGGTTTCAAAACTACCTCTATGTTTCAACCCATAGACTGTATACTATAGAAATGGACATCGCTAGCCTGCGAGCCATTGCGTTTTAAGAAGGAAGTGATCATGGAGCACTTCTGGCTCTATCGACTCTGGCACCAATTGACTTTACACTGAAAAATCTTCACCGCTCTCTCAGTAACTGCTGCTGTGAGCTTTGTCATTTTGGTCATAAAATGTTCGTATTAACCCCCTCTACATGATCCTGTTGTAAATAAAAATAAATTAAATAATATTCCTAATATGTGGAGTGGTCCCAGACAAACCATCTGCTCCTGAACATTGACAAGACCAAGGAACTGGTGATTGACCTCAGGAGGATGAGGACACCAGTGGAGCCCATTAACATCCAGGGTCATGACGTGGAAATAGTGGACTGCTACAAGTACCTCAGCGTCCATGTGGACAACAGGCTGGACTGGAGGGACAACTGTAATGCTGTGCACAAGAAGAGCATGAGCAGACTCTACCTCCTGAGGAAGCTCAGGTCTTTCAATGTGTGCAGTAAGTTCCTGGAGATCTTCTCCCAGTCTGTGGAGGCCAGCGCCCTGGACTTCACTGTGGTCTGTTGGAGGAGCAGCACCAGTAAAAAAGGATAGTGGGCAGATTGACAAACTGATCCATAAAGCTGGTCACGTGATCGGCTGTGAGCTGGAGACATTATCACAGTGAGGGACAGGAGGACACTGGACACTGCTCATTCTGAGGAGCTCATTCTCCAACAGGCTCCTACAGCTCCGCTCAAACAGTGAGAGATACAGGACGACATTCATACCATACTCCATACAACTGTACAACAACTCACCTTATGTAACAGATAATACTCCCTACAACTGTACAACAACTCACCTTATGTAACAGATAATACTCCCTACAACTGTACAACAACTCACCTTATGTAACAGATAATACTCCCTACAACTGTATACAGCTGGGATTGGACATCTTATTTGATATTGTACTTTATACTTTATTAATACTTTTCTATCTAATTCTGCTTTGTACATATACATTTATTATCATTTTATTTTTATAATTATGTCTCATCTGACATTGGTTTATTGCTCTTTGGTGGCTATCCCATCTATTATTTTACCCTCTGTTTTATATTGTATATTATATTTGATGAGTGAGCTACCGTACCCAAAACAAAATCAATAAAGTTTGTCTAAGTCTAATATTGAGCTGGCTCCAAATTTGTTCCTATAACCGCTAGCCTCGTGAGCTTCATTTTACTGGAGTCAAACACTATGGGTAAAGTCACACTTGTATTAGTCCACTCTTTTATGCTGTTTATGGTTCAAACATATATTTGACCAGACATGTATGGCGCTTTCTGCCTTTGAATACCAGAAATAACTATAACTACTTATCTAACACATAATTTGAGACTGAATAACATTCTTTCCCGACCTATACACACGCATGCATCTGCCTAATGGACACTGGGATTTATTTTACCAGCATGTGCCCATAAGGAGAGCTCTGGCCCTCATTAAATATCACAAGTCCATATTAGGCTTTTAATGTGCGCGTGCTTGAACAGAAGGGTCCTCTTAATCCTATGGCGTTACGAATGCCATTATGGAAGTGCGCTCCTTTCCATCAATATTCATCTTTCTGTGGAGTGTAGGTTTCGGCGTTGCATAACAAAAGGTAACAATAGCTTTAGCCAAAATATGCAGAGACCTTCTGTTTCTCATTTGGATTATGTTCGTCTCCAGTATCTGCAGCCTGTTTTATGTGGCCTGATACGTCTTGTGAGTATGATATGGGAGGAGGTGCTACACGGGACTGTGAATGCAAATATGAAAGCAGCAGTAGAAACAAAGCGGGGATTACAGTAGGGGAGCTAACCTTTGCTCAATATCACAGTTCGTTTTACTGTCCAGAGGAGGAGGATAGTGCCGTCTGTGTCAGTTGTGAGAAAATATTGAGGAGTTGGATGTTTTGTGAAGTGTTGGATGGCTACAATAACATTTTGTAAAAGCTTTTGTAAAAACCTGTGTAAATCTCAACCGTGCTGGAGAGATACGTTTTGGCGCTTAAACCTCAGCGGGAACGGACGTGAAGAAGGAAAAATATGAAAAATGTTTTTAAATTAAATAAATTTCCTCAGGGCCTATCCATGGGTTTCCAAATGATGAAAAATTTGAATAAAGAATTCTATTACATCTTTTGAATGATGAAAAGTCCTCAAAATGTCTTTAACAGGAGGCTGGAACCTTTTAACAGAATTTTGGCGAAGAGGGGAAGATGGAGAGGGTGAGGCGGCTAAGGGTTCTGCTGCTGCCGTGAATGGCTTGATGTGGATAGCGAATTGCAGAATGCTGGGAGAGAGAGTGCATTTATATGGATGGCTATAGAAAGGTGAGGAGTGAAGCTTACATTTACCATTTAAAGGTCCTATATTACGCAAAACTGAATCTTGTGAGCCATGTTAGAATGTTGTTACCTCATCAAAAATATACCTGCGTTTTGTTTCATGTTTGAGTAATCCTTTATTATTAGGTCGTTTTCACACCAGGAAAGTCCACTTCACTTGTCAAGTTCACTTGCTTTGGTCCGGACCAATTTTTTTTTTTAAATTTGTTTTATTTTGGTGCGGTTCGCTTTCACACTGCAGTTTTTTTCTAAGTGGACCAACGTCTATAAACAAAACCACGTGTGCTGAGGTCGTTCAGCCATTGGACAGAAATGAGCCGTGTCAAAACGCTGTGTCCAAACACATGAAGGAGGAGAATGATGGCGTTACGTGCTGTTTTCAATGTCATCATAGCGATATGGTTTGCTCAGTTTTTACAGTTCGCACAAATGTTTGAGCAGCATCGTGAGGTTTACACTATTTTACAATCAATTTCCAAACGACGAAGACACAGGGCAAGACGACTACGGAGGACAGCGCTCATGTGCGCATCAAGTTCTGACTCTTGCTCTTCACGCAAAACATAAGTAAGCCTCGTAAGTTTTGTTTCGTCAGCCTCGGTTTCCCATAATGCTCGACATACGACAGGAGCTCGTTAAGTACAAAAAGCCAACTTGTGTCGGATCGAGTCCGGTCTGCATTCTCACCTCAAACGAACCGCACCAGAGTTCGAATGGAACCGTGCCGAGACCGAGCTTTTTAGGTGGTCTCGGTTCGCTTGTTTGCTCCAGATCGAGATTTTTGTTTTTTATTCACACCAGCCCAAAGGGTCCGAATCAAAGGAGCAAACGAACTCTGGTTCGTTTTAAACAAACCAAACAAGACAGGTGTGAAAACGACGATGAAAACTTAGTCTGTCTACATTTCCAAAGCCCAAAATGCTCTGTTCCACCTTGTGATGTCATGAAGCTGTACAGTTAACAAGTTACAGTTACAGTAATAAGTTAACAGCTAGGTTTTCCCTTCTGTTTAGTAGAGATTGAAAATTCCAGGGCTGAAATCATCCAAATGATTCTATTGAAAGTGTAGTTTAAATATCAGTGGGATGGGAACTAGGACCACGGCCCGAGGGAACCATGAGGTCCACACAGACGCACTACATTTGGACTCTCTCCCATCATCAGTAAGAGAAACTCCAACACTGACCACTTTCAGATCGCACTTGAAACAGCGGCTAAAGGAAAACCAGACTTGTGGACACTTTTAATGTTTAAATGCAGTTATTGTCACTTGTTTTTGTTTTTGTTGTTTTTTACTGTGGTGTCACCTGCCTATAGACTACAATTTTGTTATAATTTAAGATAAGATAAGCCTTTATTGATCTCACACAGGAGAAATTTACTCACCACAGTAGCTCCAGGACAATTGGACAAGAGGGAAAAAGTGCATGCAGGCAGGGAGGGGATAAAGTAAGTAATAAATAATACAAATAGTAATACGTAGTAGTAATAATAATAATAATGGAAAATAGTAATAATGATAATAGTAACAACAAGCATCAACATGAAAAAGGAGGATATTGCACGTCTGGCCTATATGTTAGAATTATACAGTCATAATCTAGTCGTAATTTGTCATATTTACACTGCAACGTTGTAGATGTTCATTAATATGCACTGTCCCTATTAAATAAAAGAATAAATAAACAAATAAAAACACAGTGGAGCACTTCCTATATTACCACATGACATCACAAGGTGGAACAGAGTGAAGAAGAACTCAGCCTAAATATGCAGGGTTTGTGTGTTAAATATGTGTGAATGAAACAAAGCACAACTATAGGTGTGTTTCTGATGAGGAAACATGATAACATTAATCAGAAAATAGCATAACATAATCCCTTTAAGTATATATTTTGTCATATCTATAATATTTTGTGCTGTGGATCTAGTGAAATGGCCTAAATGTTTGATTCTTGCAATGATCTTCCCACAGTTTTGTATCAGTCTTGTTCTAGACCCCAGCTGCAGTATAAACTCAACATGGGTCAGATGTGATTTTAAGATACATGTGTGGATCTGCGTCTGAGCTCCACACTAATAAACACCCAGCTGTTTTATTACACTCTCTTATTTATTTGATCAACAAAATGGCCCTCGCTGCTTTATGCTTCACTTATGACTTTTCTCGCAGATTTCCTGCCTAGTTCACATCATGATCTGATATAGATTTTTTGGTTTTTAATGTAGTTTACTTGCTGTTTTAAATACACTGATGAGAATAGAACATGTTAGTAACAGTAGGGGCATCCACAATAATTACCATATTGACACATCGTTCAATATATGAAAGCTGGAAGAATATATTTTTGCCTACAATATTTGTGTGTACATCTTCTTTGCAATAGTGGGGAGACTTTTGTTGAATTAAAAAGAGGTTTTGAGTGTGTGGAAAATATATAAGAAAATGCATTATTATTTTTAAAAGGCAACTTTTCTGGTGGAGGGTCCACTACCTGCTTGTCTCAGTGGAGATCTTCTTGCTTTGCCTGGAATGTTCCATGGTATGACATTAACCATTTCCATCTAGCATTTATTCGACCGATGTTCAAACCTCGGATTCAGGAGGAGCAGTGTGGTTTTCGTCCCGGCCGGGGAACATTGGACCAGCTCTATACTCTCCATCGGGTGCTTGAGGGTTCATGGGAGTTTGCCCAACCAGTCCACATGTGCTTTGTGGATCTGGAGAAGGCATTCGACCGTGTCCCTCGTGGGGTCCTGTGGGGAGTGCTCTGGGAGTACGGGGTCCGGGGCTCTTTGCTAAGGGCTGTTCGGTCCCTGTATGACCGGAGCAGGAGCTGTGTTCGCATTGCCAGTAGTAAGTCGGACCTGTTTGCGGTGCATGTTGGACTCCGCCAGGGCTGCCCTTTGTCACCGGTTCTGTTCATTATATTTATGGACAGAATTTCTAGGCGCAGTCAGGGGCTGGAGGGGATCCGCTTTGGGGACCACAGGATCTCATTTCTGCTCTTTGCAGATGATGATCATCGAAGCCTCCAGCGTGCACTGGGGCAGTTTCCAGCCGAGCGTGAGATTGACAGGCGGATCGGTGCAGCGTCAGCAGTGATGCAGCCGCTGTACCGGACCGTTGTGGTGAAGAGGGAGCTGAACCTAAAGGCAAAGCTCTCGATTTACCGGTCAATCTACGTTCCTACCCTCTCCTATGGTCATGAGCTTTGGGTAATGACCGAAAGGACGAGATCGCGGATACAAGCGGCCAAAATGAGTTTCCTCTGCAGAGTGGCTGGACGCTCCCTTAGAGATAGGGTGAGGAGCTCAGTCACACGGGAGGAGCTCGGAGTAGAGCCACTGCTTCTCCATGTTGAGAGGAGCAGCTGAGGTGGCTCGGGCGTCTGTTCCAGATGCCTCCTGGACGCCTCCCTCGGGAGGTGTTCCGGGCACGTTCCACCGGGACGAGGCCCTGGGGAAGACCCAGGACACACTGTAGGGACTATGTCTCCCGGCTGGCCTGGGAACGCCTTGGGGTCACCCCAGGGGAGCTGGAGGAAGTGTCAGGGGTGAAGGAAGTCTGGGAGTCCCTGCTTAGATTGTTGCCTCCGCGACCCGGCCCCGGATAAGTGGAAGAACATGGATGGATGGATCTAGCATTTATTCATTATGGGCGTTTCTATTGCTCCTTCTGTGAACAGGGGCGACTCTCCACAGATCTGAACTGTAATGTAGCATAGTGCTGTAACCTGCTTGTCTCCCTCATGATATATAGTTTTAATCTATACTGGTAATCTATTCCATGTAGCCAAGCAGCTGAAATGTCACACAGTGCACCTTTAAGTCATCTTCTTTTTAGTTTAAAAAACAAAAAACAAAAACAAAAAAACAACTGCAAAAACCTCTCAAAACACAAACCAAAGTGTTTTTGTTTTGCTTATTTAGCTCTACACTCACTCCCCTCCGCTCTGCCTCTAATCCAAAAAGATTGCTACAGGAGCCTAAAGAGCGTGTGTTGACGCGAACAGGCCCAGTGGAGCCGGTGATTACCCGGTTCTGAACAGAAACCAAAGCACTGGCGGTCCCTGCTCTGATCGGAGGCGCACACTCGGGACATGCGTTTGCTAATAGAGACATTTACACCTTAGTAAAAGTTGGCAGGTGTTACCCAGACGAACGCCGGGCATCATTAGGCGCCGTGCCAAGAGCTGCTTTGGCTGTGTGCCCCAGTCCTCCGTCTGCTTTTCGGCGTGTGATTCTCGCTCGGGGTGTGTGTGGCTGTGAGGAGGAGGGCCCCGGTGTACTGGAGTGTAGTGGCTCAATATGACGGGGTCCTGACTGTCGTGGTGAGTTATGGAGGTGCCAGCTCGCTGCGCAACACGTTTCTGTGGGCGCTGTTGCTCTGGAAAGGAAACAGGTTGAGAACAAGTGGGTAATAGAAATGAATACGTTTGATTTACGAAAAACACAAAATGAGGCAGTTAAAATCAAACACAGGTTATTGTTTGGACCGGATATAATTGTGATTGTGAATTGTGTTCATTTGATATTAGATATAGAACATTCTGGATGCCAATAACAAAAATTATTTTCATGAACTTCAGTGTTTGTGTAGACTCACGTGTGCCTCATGCCTGCATTTGTGTGTGTGTGTGTGTGTGTGTGTGTTAATGTGCATTTTTATTTATTTTTTTCCCCCAAAATTATTCTTATTTTATGTTAATGTCTTCCTTTTTGTCTGTTTAATAATAATAATAATAATAATAATAATAATAATAATAATAATAATAATAATAATAATAATAATAATAATAATAATAATGTTTGTTTGTTTTTTGTCCTGACTGGAAATGGCACATTTCTGCTGGAGTATATTTTGTATTTAGATTCTCTAAAAGTGTTTTAATCTTGACACCTGATTTTTATGCATCTACATAGTTTATATGTTAAGATATGATAAGATAAGATATGTCTTTATTAGTCCCACAATGGGGAAATTCCAGTGTTGCAACGCACAGATCAAGAACAGCAGGAAAATGTAGCATGCAATAAAACAAGATAATAAATAATGGCTTAAAATAATTTTAAAATAGACCTAAAAATAGACTCTTGAGTATAGCTGAATATTGTAGTGTAGATAAAGTTGAATAACATGTTAACATTGAATGACATGTTCATCGTATGTTACTAATACACTTGGATTTTTGTAATACAGTTATATCTCACCTTACGAAATTAATTCGTTCCAGAAGTGGTTTCGTAATGTGATTTTTTTCGTAAGTAGAGTCGCAATGGGGGATTCGGGCGGCTGCGAAGCCGAGCGCGCATTCGAGCGCGAATTATTTGAATTTTTGAGATTTCACGTTTTGTAACTTGAATTTTCTTTCGTATTCAGAGACGAAAATTTTACGTAAACGCGTTTCGTAAATTGGATTATTCGTTAGTTGGGTCTTTCGTAAGGTGAGGTATGACTGTACCATGTACATTATATGTCGTTATAGCAAATCTCTCTTGCGAATATTTTTTTCTAATTCTTAAAATATATATTAAAATAATACATAAATACTATGGGGCGGCAGTAGCTCAGTTGGTAGAGCATATGCCTTGTGATCCAGGGGTTGGCGGTTTGAATCCCGCTCTTGTGATCCCAGCTCCCACAGATGAGCGCTGCCGTTGTGTCCTTGGGCAAGACACTTAACCCCACCTCGCCCCCAGGCATTGGTAGCCCCCATGGCAGAAGATACATCAAGGCCTGTTGTGACGTGAGCCGTCCTCCTGTGGACCCACCACCCGCGGAAGGATTCATGGGGGCTGGTGCATTGTGTTCTGGGCAGCAGAACACTGCTTGGACTGTTGCCCCCGCGACCCAGAAAATGGAATGAATGAATGAATGAACATAAATACTAAAATACATGGAACCAAACAAATACACTGTGGCATTGAGACTCATTCGTCTCATTGGAGTAATTTAGAATGAAAGCCACAGCTGTCCTGAGGCATACTGATGGAGGTGTGGCTGCTATTCACTTTGGATTAGTGAGCCAACCTACACGACTTAAGTGACAAACTGTATATTTTTATAAAGATGTGTACTTGATATAATCCATCTAATTTTTGTTTTTATTTTGTGACCAAAATAACAATTGCATCTAATCAGAATTTTCATCTCTTTCATCAGAGTAGTGAGATTAGTGGCAGAGATTGCACGCTGTGTTTAACATGGTATCCATTTCCAAAATTTGATTTTCAAGGACATTATTTCAAGGGCATCTCCAACAGAGAGCTGAATCCATCCCTCCAACTCAGCAAATTAAAATTCAAGAGGAGACACTATTATCATGGTTTTCATCCAGCGACACAATTCACATGGGACCAGAAATACACAATCAGGCTTGGAGTCCCAACTTGAACGAAAACATGAAACCAGTCCAAATGTTTTAATAGCAGCGATGGGAATGTGTGAGTTTACGCTGTGCTGATTGCATTGGCCTTTGTTATGTTTACAATTACAACTTCTACAACTGTTAGCACCACTTTCTCTACAACAAACAAACTGTATTTACTACAACTACATATGGATCATTACTAGAACATAATTTAAAGGGCCTATGTTAAGCAAAATTGAGCTTTTACCTGTTATAATGTTGTTACCTCCTCAAAAACACACCTGGAGCTGTGTTTTCTTTCATTCACACATGAGTAAACGTTTATTTCCAAAGCTCAAAATGCTCTGTTCCACCTTGTAATGTCAAGTAGTGGGATTTTTCAAGTTAACAGCTACAGTACCTTTTACCTTTTGTTCAACAGAGATAATTATGGGACCATTAATGTAATCGCAAATTCACATCACACAACCACTCTATTCTACAAATGTGACTACAAAGGCAACTACTTAAATCTCAACTCAGTACTACTGTTATTATTACTACCATAACTGCTACCACTACTGCATAAATGCCCATTGTTAAAGGGATATGCCACCCCCAGGTCAAACTTGGGCATCTCCCCACAGTCCAGAGACTAAAATAAGTGGTGGAAAGTGTTTTCCTGGTCACCCAGCCATTGTCCGAGTCTGTCACCACTGACCGCCGCGGTATCTGCTGCTCCTCCGCGTTAGACTGGAGTCTAACGGCGCCAGAGAAAGATTTCGGGCAAAAGAAATTAATTTGCTCGATGCGTTTCCCAATTACTTTCTGTGTAGTGCGCATTCATATCGAGTGCAAATAAATGTACAAATCAACACGGAGAGCTTGACTTGGTCATTTTGGGTGGGAACAATTTTTCAGTGCGGAAAAAGAAAGCCGAATCACGCACCACGCTGCGCAACAGGGGAACTCCCTTCCTGGTGCGTAACAGGGATTGCCCTGGCAGCGTGCTGCGTGCTTCGGCTTTCTTTTTCCGCACTGAAAAATAGTTCCCACCCAAAATGACCAAAGCTGTCAGCTGCTGTGGTTTAAGGAATCGATGTGTTTTAGGTCATTTAAGATCAATTTTACAGCTGAATGGAAGGGACGTTGCGGGCAAAGGCGGGTGCACTGACGTCACCATCTTTGAACAAATCAGAATCGCGGAGTCCGTTGTTAACCAGGGGAGCGAGGGTGGAACGACGGTGTCCAAATGGTATCGCGCTGTATAGCAAATACAGAGAGATATCATTTGGCTGGCCAGGTAACCAAAATAGACTCTGAAGACTCAAAAACATATTTTGTGTTTTGTTTTATTTCATTCAGACATGCTTTATCTGGCTGTGTACATCCCCATAATCCTCTGCTCCACCTTGCAGCAGTAGTTTTCAAGTTAACAGCCAATTTTTATCTTTTGTTCTGTAGAGTGAAGGTGTATGGAGTTCACAGTGGAGCACTTCCTGTATCACATGACATCACAAAGTGGAACAGAGCGTTTTCTGTTGAGAGAAGAACTAAGCTTACAGGGTATGTGTATTAAACATGTGAGTGAAACAAAACACAAAAACACAACTCTGGTATGTTTGTGAACATTATACAGCATTATAACATAGATCAAAAAACAGTACAATATCCTCCCGGGACCTGAAGGAAAAAGTGTATCTAAATTATTATTATTATTATTTTAATTTTCTATTTGGAGGTAAATGAACACTTTAGCATTTACATTTTGGTCATTTTATTTTTATTCATAATGTTGTAACATGTCCTCTGTAATGGACTGAAATAGTGTTAGATCCAAGTGAAGTTAACAACCTAACAAAAACATTTTTTTTTGTTTTGTTTTGTTTTGTTTTGATGACCACCATCTCTGACAAGCTTCTACAGTCACCTCAAAAAGTTTTTAGATTCCCTTTTAATTTTTTATGTATTTATTTATTTATGTACTTATATACTTATTTATTTATGTATTTTTATTTATTTTTTTATTTTATTGATATTTTTATGAATTATTTATTAATTTATTAGTTTACTTATATATGCATGTTTATTTATTATTTTTATTTTTATTTATTATGTATTTATTTATTTACTTATTTATGTATTTGTATTCATTTTTGTATTTTACTATTTTTATTATTATTATTATTATTATTTATTTTTTATCATAGTAATTTCTTATTTATTTATTTATTTATTTATTTATTTATTTACTTATTTACTTATTTACTTATTTATGTATTTTTATTCATTTTTTATTTTATTGATATTTTTATGAATTATTTATTTGTTTGTTTACTTATTTATGCATGTTTATTTATTAATTTTATTTATATTTTTATTTATGTATTTATTTATTTACTTATTTATGTATTTGTATTCATTTTTTATTTTTATTATTATTGTTATTTTTTTTTATCATAGTAATTTCTTATGTATTTACTTATTTACTTATTTATGTATTTTTATTTATTTTTTATTTATTTATTTACTTATTTATGCATGTATATTTATTATTTTTTAATTTATATTTTATGAATTATTTATTTATTTATTTACTTATTTATGTATTTTTATTCATTTTTTATTTTATTTAATTATTTATTATTACTTTTTTTATTATTATTATTATTATTATTATTATTATTATTATTATTTTATTTTTTTATTTTTTTATCATCGGGCAGCCACAAACTAGAGCCTATCTCAAAACACTTAAAAGACAGACTGGTTAACTCAATGTCCACTATAAAGGACACAGATATGGGCGGGTCTCAGGAGAATATGCTCCCTTTAAGACAAGTACAATAACTACTACTATAATTGTTACTATTACTACACTAATTCTAATGCAGTTGTTTTAGCACTACTGCGGCTCATACTTCATCTTGTTGACAGCATATGTGTGTGATTTATCTTAGCTCTTTAAAGGGAACTTCCTAACCTGTTTATGCTGTTGATCCATCTCCTTTGTAACAAAAGCAGAAAGCGCAAATTTATTTTGGTCACGACTCACACTGGAGATAAATGATCATTTGCCGCACCAAGTTTCTCTTGACAACTTTCCTCATAACAAAGACATATGAAGGAGGGGAGACTACCTCTGTGAGTGTGCACAGCGGTAGGTGCAGAAATCTCATTTATTCAGCCACCACTAATAGTGATTTGACAACAGCTTATCAATATGCATGCGTTTTATGTATTTCAATTTCATTAACATTTTAAAGCAGCATTTTAACTTCTTTCTGCAAAACATCTGTGTAATTCATTGCTGCTGGTCGAGATTTTAATCAGGTCATCAAAGCAAAAACAAAGATAAAGGCTTCTGTTACTACTGTCACTTCAGTGCAATAGAATGGACAAAACCCCAAAGTAAACCAGGACTAGACCAGGGCTGAACCAGAACTTGAAAAGAACCAAACCAGATCTACATGTGAGTTTTCAGAAAAGGGATCGGAAGAAGGGCAAAAAAAGGATTATGGTTATTAGCATTTAATGTTGAATTAGGCAGAATACAAACGTAACGATGGCATCAGACATCTCTTCATGTGGTCACATCGTCCACACACAGACAACTGACCACTGTGGCCACCTATATAGTTGTAGCTATGCAATGTCTAAATTTACTGCCCATGGTTCCCAATCCTTGTAAGGAGACCTGTAGAGTCGTTCCCAAACATTAACCAATAATAGACGAGTTAGCCAATAGTTGAAGTTAGCCAATAATTGATGGATGGGAGCAGGTGATGTAGTCAACACAGCCTATGTAAACGTATTGAGTTACACTCAGTACTCGAGTTGAGGGGGGGATGGGGGGGGCATCCCCCCTGTGGGAAAAAATAGTCAAAATCATCCCTCTTCTAAAACAGTCATCCCTTCTTCCATCCCTTGTGGCATTTTATCAATCAGGCATGAAAATCACTCACCTTTTAGCGAAATTCGCTGTCTTTAAGTCAAAATAGCCAGTGCCAAGAGCCAATCATAGGCCGAACTGCGCTCCAGCTTCCAATCATGTTGCAGCATAATTACGCACCGATCGCGCTCCCGCCAATCATGACGATTAGTGCTGTTGCGTTTGCGCCTGTTCGCCGATCAGCTGTGAGCGAGCCGCGTGATATTTACGTGGCATTTCCAAGAGAATAAGAATCCTTAACTTGCTACGTTAATGCTACGTAAGAAGAAACTCTCGCCTCGGGACACGGGATAAGTTCGGGATATGTCCTTTTCTCCGGAGCTCCGGATTATTAAAGACCGTGACACGTGCAGACATGGATACGCAAACTATCGGGAGTGACCGCGTTCTTATGGGTGAGTCATATTATCAGATTATTTCTGCATCTATCTCGGCACTAAACCAGGACTAAACCAAGACTAAACCAGGTCTAAACCAGGTCTAAACCAGGTCTAAACCAGGACTAAGCCAAGACTAAACAAGATCTAAACCGGGTCTAAACCAGGACTAAACCGGGACTAAACCAGGACTAAACCAGGTCTAAACCAGGTCTAAACCAGGTCTGACCCAGGACTAAACCAGGACTAAACCAGGACTAAACCAGGACTAAACCAGGACTAAACCAAGACTGTGTGTGATAACATATTATCCTGTGCATTATTGAATTATTGAATGATAATATGGACTTTTTGTTATAAAAGCATTTCTATTTTAACAAAGTACCCCCCCGGAAAATATGTCACATAAATGAAAAATTTCACCATCCCCCCTGGTTTCATTTTACAACTCGACTACTGGTTACACTTACGCTACATACAGAACACTAGGTTGAAAAACATACAGGAAAGATAGACAAAAGTCATCTATATACTTGTACACAGAGAGATTACAGTTTACATATGTAAATACACATGTATTAAATAATGAAATTTCACATTTGCTCATTCACTATATCAAAATTGGGACTAAACCTGAAACTAAACTTAGAATAGACCAGGACTAAACAAGGACTAGAACAGGGCGTAGAACAGGTCGAAAATTTAGGAACGTATCGTATATGTTGTTGTCACTAACGTACGTAACAACAACATATACATAGACCTACATAGACATACATAGACATAGACCATATTCAAATTGGGACTAAATTGGGACTAATTTGGAACAAATCCTGGACTAGACCAGGACTTAAATAAGTCTAAAACAGGACCAAACCAACAGAGACCCTTAAATAAAGCTGTCATTACTAACTTACTAAACATCTGAATTACCAACATGTTTTCTATTTCTTACTTACAGCCATAAAGAAGTGGACTATATGACTGTGATGACACCCACAGCATTCGGTTTCAGTCAAATGAAGCTCACTAGGCTAGCAGTTATAGGGGCGAATTTGGAGCCGAAGTCCATATTGGGAATAGGACTTTATTTACAGACAAAATAAAGATCATGTAGAGAGCGGGATCATGTAGAGTGGGTTAGTACAAACATTTTAAAACCAAAATGATGAGCTCACTGCCGCAGTTACAGAGAGAGAGATGATCATTTTTCAATGTAAAGTCAACTGGAGCCAGAGTCAATGGAGCTGGTACTGAACATCATATTTGATACTGTATTTTGTATTTGACTACTACTTTCCTATTTAAATCTGATTTGTACATATATATTTATTACCATTATCTTATGTACTGTATTTTCCGCACTATAAGGCGCATCGGATTATAAGGCGCACCTTCAATGAATGGCCTATTTTAAAACTGTTTTCATATATAGGGCGCACCGCATTATAAGGCGCATAGAATAGAAGCTACAGTAGTGGCTGACTACGGTAGCCATGATTAACCAGTATTGATCCATGTATAAGGCGAATCAGATTATAAGGCGCACTGTCGGCTTTTGAGAAAACTGAAGGCTTTTAGGTGCGCTTTATAGTGCGGAAAATACGGTATATAATTGTGTCTCATCTGACACAGGTCTGTTGCTCTTTTGTTGCTTTTCCATCTATTTTTGTTTTTTTACCCTCTGTTTTATATCGTATATTATATTTGATGAGTGAGCTACCGTACCCAAAACACTTTCCCTTGTGGATCAATAAAGTTTGTCTAAGTGCTCACTTGTCTGCCTGTCCATTTATATGTAAAGTCTATGCTTACAGCAACGTAAATAAAAAATGTATGTATATTAAAAATTTGAAATAGTAGTTGTGGAATTAACCAAACTATATGACCTTGTTTACTGCTTACTGTGTGATCTTTTACCTAGTTTTCCTGTGTGTTGTGCAACCATGCAAAACTGTACACATAACTCTGCACCATTTGTTTCTATCCATCATCTATGGGGCTCCAAAAAGGCCCCAGTTCTATAGGCAGTTAAATTTGGTGACTGTTTACCTCAGTAACTGTGTATCCATGTATGGAGATAAATCTTGGTACCAGCTAACTGATCTACTCTGGCTCGGTGTGAGACGGTGCAGAGAGTGTTATGTGAATTAAAAATAGTCAAAATCATCCCTCTTCCAAATTGGGTATTCTTTCTTCCATCCCTTGTGGCATTTTATCAATCAGGCATGAAAATCCCTCACCATCGCCGTCAATTCGCCGTTTTGAAGTCAAAATAGGTGACCAACGTGAATCGTGGCCAGTGCCAAGAGCCAATCATAGGCCGAACTGCGCTCCGGCTTCCAAACATGTTGCAGCGTTGTTCCACCAATCGCGCTCTCGCCAATCATGACGATTAGCGTTGTTGTGTTTGCGCCTGTTCGCCGATCAGCTGTGAGCAAGCCCCGTTACTATGTACGCTACGTTAATGCTATGTAAGAAGGAACTCTCGCCTCGGGACTCGGGATATGTCTGTTTCACCGGAGCGCATACACGTGGACACGCGAATTATCGCACAACACCGCAAACTACGGAGCTGACCGTGTTCTTATGGGGTGAGTTATATTATCATATTATTTCTGCATCAAAGGGACATATGAGCTGACAGCAGGGGCCCGGGACTAAACCAGGACTAAACCAGGACTAAACCAGGACTAAAACAGGACTAAACCAGGACTAAACCAAGACTATACCGGGACTAAACCAGGACTAAACCAGGTCTAAACCAGGACTAAACCAGGACTAAACCAGGACTAAACCAAGACTATACCGGGACTAAACCAGGACTAAACCAGGTCTAAACCAGGACTAAACCAGGTCTAAACCAAGACTAAACCAGGTCTAAACCGGGACTAATCCGGGACTAAACCAGGACTAAACCAGGACTAAACCAAGACTATACCGGGACTAAACCAGGACTAAACCAGGTCTAAACAAGGACTAAACCAGGTCTAAACCAAGACTAAACCAGGTCTAAACCGGGACTAATCCGGGACTAAACCAGGACTAAACCAGGAATAAACCAGGACTAAGCCAGGACTAAACCAGGACTAAACCAGGAATAAACCAGGACTAATCCGGGACTAAACCAGGACTAAACCAGGAATAAACCAGGACTAAGCCAGGACTAAACCAGGACTAAACCAGGAATAAACCAGGACTAATCCGGGACTAAACCAGGACTAAACCAGGACTAAACCAGGAATAAACCAAGATTAAGCCAGGACTAAACCAGGACTAAACCAGGACTAATCCAGGTCTAAACCAGGTCTAAACCAAGACTAAACCGGGACTAAACCAGGTCTAAACCAGGAATAAACCAGGACTAAGCCAGAACTAAACCGGGACTAAACCAGGACTAATCCAGGTCTAAACCAGGTCTAAACCGGGACTAAACCGGGACTAAACCAGGACTAAACCAGGACTAAGCCAGGACTAAACCAGGACTAAACCAGGACTAATCCAGGTCTAAACCAGGTCTAAACCAAGACTAAACCGGGACTAAACCAGGAATAAACCAGGACTAAGCCAGAACTAAACCTGGACTAAACCAAGACTAAACCGGGACTAAACCAGGACTAAGGTGTGTGTGTGTGTGTGTGTGTGTGTGTGATAACATATCCTGTGTATTATTGAATTACTGAATGATTATATGGACTTTTTTTGTTTGTTTGTTTTCTTTTTCGCTGGAAAATATGTAACATTTCACCATCCCGCCGGTTTCATTTTACAACTCGACTACTCGACTACTAATCATATGTATTTGAGCTTAAAACAGATTAAAGTACCTTTATGTTAATCTTCAGCCAAAGTCTCCTTTTTTGAAAGCCAACATAGTACAGTGTTCAGTACAGTAATAAGAAAATTGTACAGGAACAGATAAACAAAAAGAGTGAAACGCACACTGTAGCTTCACATTAGTGCACATGCAGGAGGTGAGAGTGCGCTTGTATGGCACTGTTACATCTGTAGGTACAAAAACCTCACCTGTTCAACACACACACACACACACACACACTAATAACAAATGCCTTATCAATATGCATGTGCTGCGGCATCTAGGATTACATTTTTAAAACCAGCTTTTGCTTCATTTCACTTCCAAAAAAGTTTGCATAATTCATCACCATTGACTACGATTTTAATCAGGCCATTTTGAAAAAAGCGCGATGCGGAAAGGACGGGTAGGGGGTCGCAATAATAACACATATGAAGATGATAGATTTAGTTCACTCCTCTGGGATACACGTGAGGAAACAGTGACAAAGGCCATCTCTAAAGTGATAAATATTTAAGGTAGCATTTTAATAAGTAATTATCTTAACATAAAAGTGAGCATTTTATAGTCTCCCAGATGTCATTACAGATTCAGAGTTCGGTGCCGTCAGCTTCTCTTCAGTATTAACACCTCTGTTGTGTTTGTGTCTGTGTATATCCCTCTTACTTAATTATTATAGGCACTTTTAGAAGTAGCATGTAGTAAAGTAAAAATACAAATCTTATAGTATTTTACTATTTTTATTATTTTACTACTGTAACAAAACTGCAACTATTAAAAACCACTTCATTTTTACCATTTTTACTGGTACATCTTTTTACTATAAGCACTGTCAGGTTTGCCATTGCTGTATCTTACATTGGTAATTAGGTATACGTAGACATTTACTTAAAGGGACAGTGTGTAAGATTTGAAATTGAAGATAACCATTCAAAAATACATTGTTTTCCAAGCCCTTTTACTTCCATCATGAAATCAAAGTATTCTTTTGGACTTAGATATAGTCACATAAAAGGGGGATCTTCCCCATGCAGAGGCAGCCATTTTGAATACGAGAGCCGCAGAAGGACATTTGGGCTCCGCCTTCGCCTTCGGCAAGGCTCGTGGTTTTGGGTAAACAACACAAGCATGCTGCCGGATCAGACGTCGTAATGGATCTAACACGTGTTTTGGACTAAATTGTTTTACTGGATTTTATTCGCTGGATCCTTACGGACAAATTGAGAGCAAGTTTATGGTGAAATACAGAGTTTGACCTGTGCAAAGCATTCTAAGGTAAGCTAACCTCGTTTTGTGCTTTTCCGTATAAAAGCCCCATGTGCTCGGGGAGTGTTTGTTGTGCAGGGAAATGAATTGGATAGTCAAAAAGAGGAGACTGTAAGGTTTCATTTGATGTGTAGAGTGTCATGGTACATGATCGGGAATGTGTGTTTTAATGAGAAAAGAAAAAAAAAAAAAAAAAGGGACCGCATTTTATTTATACAGTAGCGGCGCGCCCGGGTGACCCTCGAGGTCTGCCGTAGCTAAAACAGAAAGTGCAATACCACTATCCACCTATGCGCCACGAATCCTACACACTGGGGCTTTAAACAAACTTTATTGATCGACGGGAAATGATTTGGACACAGTAGCTCACACAAATAATAACAAAGAACAAAAATATAAACGGTAAAATAATACAGTAATAATAAAAAAGCAAAAATAGCAAGAGACTTTGCCAAATAAGGCATAATAAAAATAAAATATAACAATATAGCAACACAAATATATCTCAGCTATAAGAGTTTGTGAGGAGATACTGGTAATTCCAAAACCTTTTATGATATAATTTATTTAGATTTGAAACAGTATTTTCCATGTATTTACAGTAGTTTCTTACTGCACAAACTACTATGTACTTGCAGATTATATAGTTCCAATTACACTAGTACTTCCAATTAACTTAGAGCAGTAAATCCTATGTATTTTCAATGGTAAATCACATATATTTACAGCATGGATTATGAAGTAGTTACTCAGTAATTCCTTTGTTGATGTTCCTGCAGTAATTACAATGTTAATCACCCTCTTTTCACCTCTGATCATATTATTACGTGTGTTAGTAAGTGTAATTATTAAGTGTGTGTGCGTTTACTCTAGATATATTCCCCGTCACATCCAGCTGTATACAAACCCTTCCTTATTCCTTAATATATTCTATGTAAATGCAGAGGACAGCGGCAGCAGCACACCTCATTACCGAGAGTGCAGATATGCAGATATTGGCCCGAGATCTGGCTGTGCGAAGAGAAGTGGGGCGACGGGAGAAATAAAAACATATGAGGTCATTTGAGTGCTTTCATAAGGAGCGTGATATTACACACTGTATTGCTTTTTTGAATAAGGTTTTCAGGCCTTTTGTTGTGAGAATAAAGGCAGGGACATTATCTTGCCACCTATATGACCCACCGTGTACAGCTATTGTAGTCTGTGTTAAATAAAGAAAGAGACTGTGTGAAGCACTGGTGCAAAGGTATAATAGTAAAGAGGGGGTTAGATAAAGAAAAAGACATTAATGTGAAGTTAATATGGCTGAGTTAATGCAAATGAATTTTAAGAAGCACCCTTTATTTCAGACGTGTGGATCAGATAATTTCCACTGAAGATTGTCACATGTTGCATATTTTGTGATGCCTATATATAAAAGTAATTACTATGATGGAAATATTCATTAGGAACATAGCTTGTATATATAAATGAACATAGCTAGCTCATTAGCTGCCACGTTTTAAGTAGGTAGTGACCACGGGGGTGCTTTTGGCTCTATCGACTCTGGCTACAAATGACTTTACTATGAAAAATGTCGCCCCTCTCTGTGTAACTGCTCCAGTGAGTCATTTTAGTTTTAAATTATTTGTATTAACCCAGCTCCAAATTAGCTCTTATAATTGCTGTATTGCTATATTTGACTGGAGCCGAATGCTATGAGTGACGTCACACTCACTTAGCCCACTTCTTTATACAGTCTCTGATTAAAAATAATGTAACTCAAAACAACCAATTATGATTGAAAATGTTCAAATTGAGACAGTAGCAGAAATAAAATTTCTTGGAGTCATCATAGACAGTAAACTGTCTTGGAAAACCCACGTCAGACATATAAAAACAAAAATCTCCAAAAGTCTCTCCATAATAAATAGAACAAAAACACTATACTGCTCAATGATTCTTCCTTACTTCACATACTGTATTGAAGTATGGGGGAATACTTATCAATTTATTCGGACATTACAACACAGGGCCCAAGTGGTTCCCACAAGCACAGAGGGTACGGAAAAAGAAGAACATCATGTGCAGGAAGCCCTCTCTGCTTGTGGATATCCTAAATGGGCTGTCAACAAAACCAAGAGAGACAAGGGCAAGAAACAAGACAACAGAGAATCCGAACCCAGGAGGAAAGGGGTAGTGATTCCGTACCTGGCCGGCGTTTCGGAAAAACTGCAGAGGATTTTCAGACAATATGAAATTCCAGTCTATTTCAAACCCACAAACACGTTAAGACAAAAACTCGTCCACCCAAAGGACAGAACACCGAGCCACAAACAAAGCAATGTGGTCTACTCCATTCAGTGTAGTGAAGACTGCAGTGAGCGCTACATTGGAGAAACAAAACAGCCACTTCACAAGAGGATGTACCAACACAGGCGGGCGTGCCAGAGTGGACCGTCATCTGCCGTACATCTTCACCTAGAAGCCACGGGCCATTCTTTTGAGGACAGTGAGGTTCAGATCTTAGCCAGGGAAAAGAACTGGTTTGAGAGGGGAGTGAAAGAGGCAATTTTTGTCAAAAAAGAGAATCCGTCGTTAAACAGAAATGGGGGAGTTAGACATAACTTGTCTCCCATTTATAATTCGATTCTTAAACCAAGTCAAAACCGACAAAGAAACATTAGGGCAGACGAGCCAGGGCAGAGGGGTGGAGAGGGTCGTTAGACGTTGAATAGGGGGTCGTAACTAGTCGCCAGAGTAATTTGAAAAACAAAGAGACAGATTAGGGGGGATCGTTTTCAGAGCTTTTTCAGTGTAGGGAGCGCCTCCCGGCAGCTAGATATAAGCAGTGTCTAACCAGCACGATAACCAGAGCTGACGAAGCCTTTTCAACCAGCGGCGAAACGTTTTCAACCAAACAAACTTTGTCCAAATTGAACTTCTCCTTTTATCAATACTTATCAAACTACACTAAAACCTCTAATTGTCTTACAGAAACAAGCCCTATGGATTATTCACAAAGTTGGGTTTTTAGAACACACTCATAATCTTTTTATACATTCCAAGCTTTTAAAATTTGAAGACCTTACTCAGTATTACACAGCAATTATTATGTTTAAAGCATACCATAAACTACCATCAAAAAATCTGCAAATACTATTTACTTTGAGTGAGAGAACCCACAACCTGAGAGTGACTGGAGACTTCAAATTGCCCAAAGTGAGAACCACTAAAAAAAGTTTTTGCATGTCTGTACGTGGTGTGAAACTCTGGAACAGTCTGGACAAACTCTACAAGCAAAACCAAAGTGTCAATACATTTAAATGACATTACAAAAATATGGTCTGGTCACAGTATATGGAGAGTGTCTAAGGTCATTTCATCACTGTCTTCTGCAAAACTAGTTCTGCTGGAACATCTCTTATCACTGTACGTGCTTTTCCTTACCTTATGGTATCTGTTTTTTCTACCATTGCTGGTACTAGTATTCAGGTCCTGTATCTGTAACTATATGGTTACTTGTCTTCAAGTAAAAAAGAAAGAAGTGTACATAACAGATAAGAATTACCATGGGAAAATGGAAGTGATTTTTCTTCTTTACTTATGTTATTATGTATAGATGTAATGGGGGTGGGGTTAAATAAGTTTTCTTCCCCCACTCCTTCTTGGACATTACAATTTTGATTGTTCTTTTGTATATTTACTACCTTTTTCATTTGACTTGATATTGTACAGATTGAGAATCCTGACAAATAAAAAATAAACCAAGAAAAAAAACAAAAAAACAAAACAAACTAGTAACAAGAAACAAGTACAGTGCATATACAGTACTTACAAACACCGAAATGGTCCCTACATGGTTATTTGTCTGGCTATAGGTTCCTAATATGGTACTGAATGATGGGTCAAGTGTTCGAGGAACTTATTTAGTGGAAACTTATTTATAAAAAAAAAACACATGGTACCCATTCACACTTTCAATGGCCTTAATAAAGCATGAACAAATACACTAATTAATACCGTAACCCTACTCCTTACCATAACCCCATCATTCTTAATAAACTATTTGATTATTATGAATTATGGAATCTTTATTCTTGCTTTACAAGACTTAAAATAGTGCACCAGGTTGTATGAGAAAGACGGTATGATTTGAGCCTTATGAGATGCAAAGCGATGGCCAGTAGAGCTGATTTGAAAGTGTGTCAACTGAGAGTCACGATTCGACAACACACTAATCAAGAGTGCAATCAAGAATAAACCTTTACCACAATCTATGCCGGGCCATTTACCATTATTTAACCAGAGGCATTTCTAGGAGCTATTAAAAAGTATAGTGACAATATTAAAAAAGAATCTGCGACCTGCTCGATTCTATGGAGATGAACTAACCTCTTTAACTAACCTATTGTGGGTTTATTAAATTCCAGGTGTTTTATTGCTGAAGAAGAAAGAAAACATTGGTTCTTACTGTAAGCAGGGTCACCTATCCACCAATCTGACCTGCATTTTGGTCTAGTGTTGTCCCCTGCTTGTACCCATAGAGATAAATAAGTTTGATGACATACTATATACATATCCATGGTGACAACCAGGTGCCGAACCCTCCACCAGAACGAAGGCACTCAAAGCGCTTTACATCAAGGAACCCATCCATCCAGACACACATTCATACAGTAGTATACTCGCAGTGGGGGCGAGGAAGGTTAAGGCTGCATCCCATTACTCTGTCTTTATCTACGTCTTTGTCTTGCCCCTCGATACCGAGCTGAGAGGGCTTGGGGTACGAATGTTCCCCTAAGAAATGGGACACCACTCGATTACCGTTTGCGTCATCGTCCCTCGCCTCTAGCTGAGCTGCTTCGTCTACAGAGGCGACAACGACTGACGCAAACAAACGTAAACAAATGTCAAGGATTATCGGGTACCTCAGCTCGACCAAAAAAATAGCTCGTTTATGCAGTTCAATGAAAACGATAACGTCGGCTAAAAACAGACATCACTACAATTAAAACCGCGACAACAGTTCACTAAAAGTAACGTAGAACATAAGCGTCATAATTGTAAACCTGCTAAACTGTTAATCGATAATTACAACTGCTGAAAATACATTTATGAGACTCGTTGGCTGGTCGATGTGACGCTGCCATCCTGATCCCAAAAGTCTTGGTTTAGTCCTGGTTTAGTCCTGGTTTTGTCTTGGTTTAGTCCTGGTTTAGTCAAAGTTTCTCCAGTTAAATCCTGGTTCAGTTATAGTTAATCCTGGTTTAGTCCTCGTTGTCCTGATCCCAAAACCTGCCTGAGCTTGTAGTCGTACCCCTTCGTTCCAAGTCTGGTCGAGAGCTTACTTCGTTTCAAGGGGTATGTAGCCCGAGGTCGTGGCCCGAGCCCTTGATCAAAATTAGAATCTGGACACCCCTTGCCCTCACATGAATACGCAAAACCAAGAGGTAGGGGTAAGACGAAGGGGTAAGACAGAGAAGTGGGACGCAGCCTAAGGGGCCGTTTAGACCAGGACGACTGCGATTGAAAACGACAAAATATTCTATCGGAAGTGTCTTTCGTTTACACGGCAACTGCGCCGTCGGGCTCTGAAACCGCAAATATCTGAAGACTCCTTCCAGAGTGTGGAGTTCTGAAGACGGCCCGGGTTGCGTCTCCGTCTAAACGGCAAGAAGCGCAAAACATGTTCACGCCGCATACAGCTGACCTGATGCGCCAAGCCGGTAAAAACAATAACAATACATCGCAGGCGACAGAGGCGAGTTTGGACAAGACCGGGCAGAACCAGTCAGTGGTGGGACAATTTTGAGAATGGATTATTTGATGACAGTGCTTGGGTGGAAAACTTCAGAATGACTAAACAAGCTCTTGTTGCATTAAGCGAAGACCTCCGACCCTACATCGAGGGCGAAACAACCGTAATGAGAGCCCCTGTCGGTGTCCTGAAAAAGGTAGCTCTGACATTATATTAGCGGCCTGGCATGTATATTCAATCGAATCCGCCCACTTTTGCGTCTTCATATAAACAAACATTTCCTGTTGAGAACGCTCGTCTAAACGCGGATAAAAAATTGAAGACGAGACGCCACTTTTGCGTCTTCTGTTTTGATCGTCGCCGTATAAACGTAGCCTCAGTGTCTTGCCCAAGGACACAATGACAGCATTCATCTGTGGGAGTTGGAATTACACCGCCAACCTGTGAGTTAATGCATCTGAACGCTCTCCAGTGATGTTTGTGTCGCGAGCAGGTTTTCGAACCAACAAACTTCCAACATACATAGAGAAGCTTTTAAATTGCGTCTTGTTTGCATCTGATGTTTGTTTCTCCACAGCGTTCAGGTTTTCAGTTTCCCATCACTTCTGTGAATCAGAGAAAGCTATTCCGTGCAGTGGTTACAATAATACCCCAAATTTGATTTTCAAGGACCGTGTTGAACCGACACAAACACACGGCCGCGCCTCGCCCACCAGCCAGTCTCATCTGCCTCCACAACCCTTCACAAATTGAAATCCAAGTCATATTGAGAGTTTCTTTATTTCAGAGCTACTTTCTCCCAACGCCGTATTTCTTTGCAGTGTTTTTGATCAGGCTATAATATATGACAAGGCTGAGTGCCCCTGCCTGCCTGTCTATCTGTGGGTCTATGCGCGCTTCGCCAAAATAAAAGACTTGGAGAGGTATTTTAATGAGATGAACACGAGCGCAGTAACATTGATAAGTAAATACTAGGGCTTTAAATGCTTCCTCGCACTCAATTGGCTCCCTGCTATTGTTGCCAGCACCACGCCTGACTGAACGCTAAATTTTCACTGTCACACTCCAATAACCTTAATTGTCCAAAATAAATGAGCTAATTTTTGAAGTTCTATTTTCATATGCGGCAGATAAGAAGGGCAACTTTGGCTTGATTGATTGGATTTTCTTTGTGCGTGTGTGGAGGAGCTGGTGAGGGATGCCAGTGTAATTTGAGTGAAGGCTGCTGTTTATTATTATGCTCGTGTTATTCACCGCGAGCTTTGGTCTGACCCCCGCTGATATGCATCCGGCCTCCTCCCCCCACCACTGCTGCACACACAGAGCTGACGGGAGAGGAAATCACGTCATGTACTTTTCATATTTGTGTTTATACTTGCAAATAATGTCACTCAGACTACTATATAACAAACTGTCTTCATCTAAAAACATTCATTTTGTCTTGTTTTACACATTAGCACCTTGGATTCTTTTTAAAGGCAATACAGTAGGAGACTTTTAGGAGAAAAAAACCTACAGTGCTCATACTTAATAAATTAATACATACTTAATATGCTAAATTATACTTGGAATTTTGTATATTTTATATATTTTTACAGCAATACTATTAAAGCTGCAGCCCCTGACTTTTTTCCTAGTAAATGAGTATTCATGGATTTCAGGTCAATGTTTTGTGCAAGATTTTGAAGACTTTTTTTTTCCATTCAAAAGATTAATCACCATGGCAACAGTCCTATTTATCCATCTATTTATCTATTTATCTATTTATCCATCTATCTATCTGTAATGTTATTGTACATTTGTGTAATTTTTAGGGCTGGGAATATTAACGCGTTAATCGCGATTAGATTAATGTAAGTTATGATCGCGAACAATTTTTTTAATCGCGATCAGAGTTTGCCAGCATTTTCCGCAATTCTACCATCCATATGCAGCTCATTTGGTTGTATTAATTAAACTCATTGTCGGTTAAACGCGCTATTTTGAGTTTGCTAGTATTTTGTTCCTTCTACGCATCCGTAGGCAGCTCGAGCGGGCTTCAATCATTTATTTACAATTTCTCAAAGTAAGCACTATTACTGGTTCATTGTTACTTTTTCCTTTCTCTGCACTTTTTTGAAATAAAAAAAATGGTGAGAAATACTTTGCATTGTGAGTTTAACTTTAGATTCGAACGGTCTTACTGCAAGATATCAATTTTAAACATGCAAAATAAATCACGATTAATCGCGATTAACTATGAAATTTCTGAGATTAGTTGCAATCAAGAAAATTAATCGTTTGACAGCCCTACTAATTTTTAATGTGTAACTTTTTAAGTGTACTGTGGTACCTCACCTTACGAACGACCCAACAAACGAAAATTCCAAGTTACGAAACGCCTTCACGGTAAATTTTGGTCTCTAGATACGAAAGAAAATTCAAGTTACGAAACGCGAAATCTCAAAAATTCAAATAATGCGCGCTCAGCCACACACATTATACGCTTTTCTCAGACTGGATTTAAACTTTTCTCACATTTGTCTCTGTTTAAACACTCAAACTTTCATAGATTTTCAACAAAATGTATTAATAGTGAAGTGTGGGGGGAAGGGGGAGGGCGGAGAAGTGTGCGCGGGGACACGTGTGTGATAGCGCAGCATGACCCGGCGCGGGGCTGAGAGGACAAGACCCGTGCTCAAACCGTGCCTCCTCTAAAACAGGATTAAACCAGGTCTGAACCAGGTCTAAACCAGGATTAAACCAGGTCTAAACCAGGATTAAACCACCGCGGCTCTTACCTGTGTTCGTTCATGCGCTCGGACTGTGTGCAGTCCCCTCCTCGCTGCTCGCCTCAGCTGTGACTCGTGAGAAACCAGGAAATAGACCCGCATGCGGCGCTTTAATCCACCTGGTCTAGTCCTGGTTTAGTCCTGGTCCAGTCCAGGTATAGACCTTGTTTAGACCTGGTTTAGTCCACGTTTAGTCCTGGTCTAGTCTCTTAGCCAATCAGGACCCAGAACACAGTGTTACACTATAAAAAAAAGTTACACTATAAAAGTTACACTATAAAAAAAAACGGGGCCTTGGAACGAATCAGGCTTTTTCCATTGAAATAGCTACTCAACTTATGAAAAATTCACGTTACGAAACCACTTCTGGAACGAATTAATTTCGTAAGGTGAAGTACCACTGTATTTTCTTTTAGGATGCTTTTTTTGACATCTGGCAAAGGGACTACCAATGCAAATTAGCTCTTATCAGCTAACATTTACATTGTTTTGATGTTGATTAATGTGCATTGTTCCTTTTCAAATAAATAAATCTATCACCCCAAAGCATTTTTTTCCTTACTATAATATTACGGCTAATACAGTCATACCTCACCTTACGAAATTAATTCGTTCCAGAAGTGGTTTCGTAACGTGATTTTTTTCGTAACTAGAGACGCAATGGGGGATTCGGGCTGCTGCGAAGCCGAGCGTGCATCCGAGCGCGAATTACGCGAATTTTTGAGATTTCGCGTTTCGTAACTTGAATTTTCTTTCGTATTCAGAGACGAACATTTTACATAACCGCGTTTCGTAACTTGGATTATTCGTTAGTTGGGTCTTTTGTAAGGTGAGGTATGCCTGTGCTACTACTTTAATGTTACAAAAGATTGGATTACACAGCAACACACAACACAAAAACATAACTTGTCGCTTATGTCCATTAATTTTACTGCCACTATTTGAACCAAAGCTTGGAGTTCTAGTATTACTTATTTTCATATTTGTAATAATGCCATATGAGCATTTTACTCTTTCAGTCTTATAAACTTTCATGGTAAAAATCACAGTACTCAAGTACAAGTATTGCATTTCTTCCCACCATTGGTTATTATGATTATTAATGGCATCTTCTCTTCTATCCGGTTTCCTCTCCCCGCAGCTAAGAGAGAGAAAGAGAGAGGGAGAGAGAGAAATAGATGGATTGTGGTGAGGAGGAAGTTTGTTTGTGCGTGCTCGGGCCAATGTGTGTGTCTCTAAGGGGTCCCTGCGGAGTTGGCTGCTGGATCTAGCCTGATCATTTGCATTTTTTCATTTGAGCTGTTATTTGCAGCAATGCGCGCTACACCAACCCCCCAGAGGATCTGCAGAGTAATTCAGTAAAAGCCAGGTAAGACATAAATTAATCATAAGGCGTGGGGAGAGAGAGAAACACTTGTATATCTCCGCAATGTAAATACACATATAGGCAAATGCAGAAGAATAAAACAAGAGGGGGAGCAGTATTGGCATATTGGCATGCACGTCCACCGCCCACGCGCACGTCATCGAGATTGAATCTGAAAGGAGCCCAAGGTCGAGCAGCAAACTTTTCAACTCCATCAAGCAGAATTACTGAGCTGAATAGGGACTGGCAACTTTTAATGGACCAATGTTTTTAATATGGAAACTTTCTCAAACTGCCACGCCGCCTGCATATCAATGAGATGGTCCACTTTGACTAATGTATATTGTAGTCAAGTCAGAACAAAAGAAAGGCTTGAAGGAACTTTTAATAGGAGTAACAGAAGTTTATGTAAATGGGGTTGAGCGCAGGCTTCATTACCTTTGCAGTATGTAAACAAACGTACAGTGAAGGCTTGTCTGACTCTATAAAGTCCAAGGGCCAGACTTATGTTTTTAAATATTTCTCTCTGCCAATCTTTTCGGCCGTGCAGCGCACACTTGGCGGCTGACAATGTATTCGACAATCGAGCCACTGCGTTACACAGAAACACAGATTACATATTTTGGGCCCTATATACAAATTATCTTAGGCTACGTTCACACTGCACCCTGAAGTGACCCAAATCTGATTTTTTTCACCTCTATGCGACCTGTATCTGATCTTCTAATGACAGTCTGAACGAAACAGATCCGATTTTTTCAAATGTGATCCAAGCCACTTGGATATGTGGTCTTAAATCCGATACATATCAGAACTTTTGACATGCGACTTCAGTCTGAACGGCCAGGTCATGTTCATCCGACCCGGGCGTGTTTCCTCGAGCGAGAGTGGTACAAGTAAATGCACACAAAACTTTCTTCTCTTCATGCGAAAATATTATATAAACTCCGTATCAGTGAAGCGGTGAAGCACATAGTAATCCCACCACTCTTGGCGGAGACTCCGCACCAACACGTTCATTTCTACGGACGTTGCTGCCACTGCCCCACAAAACGCCGTGGCCAAAAACCTCGTCCTTCTCTTTCTCCGTCTTCTTTTAAACAAATAAGCTGTACATGTTCTGGCTCCGGTACGACAGCACCTTTAGGCGACTTCCGTAAACACACGTTGGCTGCATGTGGCCTCGTCGTGTCCTCCGAGGCGCATGCGGGACACTTTTGGTGCGTTTAACGTTCACACTGGAGATCACATACAAGTCGTATTTAGTTGGAAATGTGAACGACCTCGCAAAAAAAATCAGATTTCACAAAAAAATCGAAATTGAGCATTAAGCCCTGCAGTGTGAACGTAGTCTTAGTGGGTTCACACTAAAGAAAAATGCTGATAACAGCCTTTGTGAGGGGCCCCTTCCTGCATCCAAACCTGTACAGAAAAAATGGTTAGTAAGCTTAAGTATTACATGGTTTATTTCAGAATCAGAATCAGAATCAGAAAGGTTTTAATGCCATATGTTTGAACAAGTTCACAACATTAGGAAATTGCTGCGGTGCTTGTAGCAGAATGTAAACCAACACTTAACATGCAATAAATAAAATAGAATAAAATAGAGTAGCAGAAAACTTAAATCTAACAAATTTACAAGAGTACAAGAATATAACAGTGCAGGTGCAGGTAATGGTCAGGTGCAAAAAGAAGAACCGGCGCAGGGTCATGTGCCTGACACAGAGCAGGGGGTGGGGTCTTGTGACTGACACAGAGCGGGGGGTGGGGTCATGTGCCTGTTAGTTTGCCAACTCTACTCAATGACACTGTATTGAATTTCCATGTTTTTGGGGACATATGTCATTGACTTTTATATTATATTAATATTTTCTAGAGACTGATCCTCACCTTAAGCATACTTGCCCTTAAGTAAATTTTACCTTTATTCTAAGTTCAAAAGAGGTCATTGATAATAAAGAATTTATATCATCTGGAGCTGTTTTTTGCCCCCAAATGGAGGCAAATCCCCATGAATTGAGTGTGAAAACAGATTTTTGTCCCCATAGTTTGATAAATACTCATCCAGTCACCCAGTTAAATCTTAGCTCCACATGATATCAGAAACCCAAATGGAAATATACCATGTGCAATGCCACAGTTTAGACCAAAGTGCCAAAGTAGGGTATAAAACCAGCAACCCAAAGGCGTGTGATGTAAGAGACACCTAGTTATTACTGCAGTCTAAGGTATGCAGTAGAGGAAACCTTTTTATTGAAGTCTATGGTAAAATGTCTGTGTATTTTAACAAAAAAAGTTATGAAAAATGCATGAAAAAGTATACATAGGCATTTCTTGCTACTTGTCTTGCTGCATATAAATGTGGTTTTATGTAGAAATTATTTGTGTCTGGATTAGAACATTTAATTCTTCCTGTCATTTGCCACATGAAAACTATATTATTTTTAAGCACGCATATCATTCACATGTTAATCCTAATCCTTTATTTCTACAATATACCTTGCATGACAGTTCATTTCACCTCTTACACTCGTTTTACCTGTCTCTGCCCTATATGTCCAAACTAATCCTATCTGAGTTGTTTATATTTCTTTTCAACAGCTTCAGACTCCCCAAGGTGAGCTTTCAGTCTTATTCCAAGACAGTTACTAACAATAATGTGTTTTTTTTTTTTTCTAGTATTAAATCCCCCGTAGTCCTGTGCACTCCTCGCACACTTATCTGACGTTTTGTTCCAGAATCCAGCAGTCTGCGGCTAGATTGGCCCATCAATACAATATCAGACGAGGTATAGGGTTAGATAAGGAAGGGGCCGCTATCTGTGCGCTGTGAATAAGCTGTCTAGAGGTTGGGTCAGCGCGCATACACTCACACGAATACAGGGAACAGACAATGGGCTAATCTGAAATACACAGACAGGCACAGTAATGTTATCAGGACGAGAGCAGCAGGGGAAGATACTGCAGAATCTAATGTATCTGCACTATAACATTGTGTTCAACTAAACTTTTGGAGGAAAAAAAAGTTGAATTCAGGAGAGGCAGGTTGTGGAAGTTGTGGCCACCTAGATAGGGTAGAAAAGGAAACGTTTTCTAAGGAGGCAGGTATGAGGTGTTCATTCTGTTAAAATGGTGAATATGAAATGTACAGATTTTCATAAATGTATCTTAATCTTTTAAAAAGTCAAAACTGATATGAGCACACATGAAGTCAGAGATGAAGCTGAGATCCTCTCATCAGAACCTTTATTTCCGGGCTCCAGAGGTCAGTCCGGGACTACCTCTGACATGGACATGTGGTCCCTGGGCGTCCTAGTCATATTTCTCTACCTGGGCAAACCCCCTACAACAACCTTAGAATCATCAGCAGTGTGCTGGGAGCTCCGTCAGACGAGCTGCTGGACAGAGGAATATACAACAGGAAGTACTATTCTAATTGTCAGTTAAATACTCACCCAGTCGTTAAATCTCAACCCCACATTATATCAGAAACCCAAATGTACCATGTGCAACGCCAAGGTTTAGGTCAAACTGCCAAAGTAGGGTATAAAACCAGCAACCCAAAGGTGTGTGATGTAAGAGACACCACCTTGGTTATTATTGCAGATTAAACCTATAGTTCGTTTTTGTTTTTGTTTTTTTGTTTTTTTATGTGAATCTGTACGGCGTCCCCTTCAGCAGGGTCGCGCATTAACACTGACTTACCCCTGACAGTGTCCTCTGAGCTGAGTTCTGCCCCGGTTCTGCCCCTGACAGTGTCCTCTGAGCCGAGTTCTGCCCCGGTTCTGGCGCTGACCAAAGTAGGTCCGGCAAGTTAGCGGGAACAGTTAATAAAGCTTGTTTTTCTTCTCAAAACAATATTTGTCCAAAAAGTGATATATTTGTGATATATATATTATACAGTTGCACACAAAAAAGTCAGCGCTCCTATTATTATTATTAGCTTGCTCACTTGTGTGAGGAAAGTAATCTTTGTTATGTAATACGTCAAAGGTCGCTGATGTTCTGTTCTTGTGTTATCACTCAATAGTTACCAATACATTGAGGTTTACGACAACTATGGCTGATTTATGCTGATTCAGTGCTAAACCTAGAAGACGTGGTCTTTTAAACTGGACTTTGCCTGTGTTTTACTATCATGTTATGCCACCATGACCCGTTGTCTGCATAAAGTTCCTTCTTGAGGGTCCTAGTTTGAGTTAATGGTTAACTACTCTGTAGGTTAAATTTAGCTCAGTTCTGTACCAAGACAGAAGACGACAGGACATCTGAAGAATCATGCCTGTGTATCCTCTGCTGTTCAACATTAAAGTGCCTGCATTTTTCTACGAGGTCTTGTGAATTTCTTTCCACAATTTGGTGACCCGCGACGTGAAAGAACTATGCAGAAAGGACCAGGCAGTCGTCTCCCCAAAGGCCCCTTGGAGAAACAACGCATCCAGAGCGCTCCACAAAACGGTATGGCAGTGCCTTTTTCAAAGAATATCTGTCACATTGGCCAAAACCAAGATTATATGTGATGTTTTGTGAGGGACCTTTGTAATAAATTAAGTGGTAATTTTAAAACAATATAAAATCAGTAATTAAAAAGTCCGTGTTTATACGCCAACACGTGAGAAAAGAAGGAGCGTAGAATCAAAATAATAGTGAGCGTTTAAGCTTTAAATTTGATAAAGCGTGATTAAAAAAACAAAGTTATTAATTAAGTTCCGTGTTTATTGCTTTGCACGAAGAGAGAAAAAAAGCGGATTTTGTAAGAAAAACACTTTTGTGGTTAAACTTTACACAAAAAAGAAAAAACAAAAACTCCTAATTTGAGTTTACAAAAAAAGGAATTCCAAAAGTAACATTATTGGTGTTTTTGATTGCCTTAAAGCTCTCAAGACACCCAGGATGCAGAAGTAAGAGTTCGAAGAACATGACGTCACTTGCTTCTGTAGAATTGGCCGAAGGTCAATTGTCCAACTAAACGCAACTGACACGAATTGACAGACACTCGTAGCATACTCAATCTTATATGGGATGCGCAATTTTGTTTGTGACGAAATTAATAATACTTTGGTACAGGAAACTGATGTGACCGAAATTAAATTGAGTTGTACCTGGAAAAACCGACCTAAATTACAAGCAGGTTGTCCTTGCATGGCTTCCCCGTCTGGTAGTACTGTTACGAGAGCGTCATCAAAAGTTTGTGAAAAAGAAATACACTTGAAACTAAAAGCTGAGCTTGTAAAGGAGATTACAGAAAAAGCTGAAAATATAACAAAAAGTCTGTGATTCGGCTAATTCCACCAAAATTACGCAGATACTGAAAAAATTAAAAGACGAGTAGGACACATTTAGAATTACCTGGGAGATTTGTTTCTTGGTGTCGATTTAAAGAGGAAGACAGTATAAATGAATTGTTCAAATTGATGGCACTTTGTAAATGGTTTAAATTATTAAGAAGCACTTGTTTGAGCAAACATGAGATGGAGAGATGTTTAGAGTCTTGATTTGAGTTAAAATATTGGCTATGGTGGTTCATGTCAAGTTTTGTTGAAAGCTTGGATTATAAATGAAATGTGATAGAAGAATGTTGAAAGATAAGAATTATGGCATTTATTGGAGAGATGTTTGTGGAAATTCTGGTAGTGTGAGTGTCATGATCTTACAAATGATACTTGGATCAAATAATTCTGTATTTATTGAGTAATTTAAAAATGCATGTTCTTAGAAATAAATTGCATGTTCTTAAAATTCGGAATAAGTCTCTGAAATTATTGCATGTCCTGGAATATTTGGAGAATAATCTGAAATGGTAGATTTTTCTATTTACTGAAAATTGTCTTGTTTTGGCAAATCTCAAGTAAAAGTCTTGTATTGTGTAATTTACTTAAACCAATAAATTCTAAATTTAATACAATTGTAAATATTTTAAATTCAGCTCACAAAGATTTGCTAGCTTAATCAATTTCATGGGAATAATAAATCTTGTTATGGGTGTTTGTATTTGCCTGCGGTCTCTCTGAGTATGTGTGTGTGTGTATGAGCGGCAGCGAGCAGAGAGGTCAAGAGGTCACAGGGAAAGATATGTCAGCCGTAATTTAGCTCTATTAATGTTGTTGTTCTTGTTAATGTTGTAAGAGTTGAGAAAAAGGAATTAGAAAAATTAGGGACAAGGATAGAATAGTGTCAATCTGTATTTTGAGTGTTATGTGGGAATTAAAGAAAGCGCTTTGTTGCTTCAGGCTCGGAGCGCCTCTGGTCTGTATGTTTGCTCAGTACGAGTTGGACTAGTTTGAGTTTAAAGGAGCAGTGTGAGAATTACTCTTTGCACGGTGCCATCAATGAACGAAATAATAAATAAATAAGAAACAGTTTAAGCTATTGAGACAGCATTGCAATTATTAAAGTAAATATCTTATCGGCAATCAGGCCCTAAAATAATTGAGGAGGTAGATACATTTCAAAATTTAATACAAATAATTGGAGTATAGAGGTTTAAATTGCTAAAAGTTATTTTTAATTTATTACAGTTCATTTTTTCGGGTACAATTAAAAAATATAAAAGGTTATATCACCTGTCACATTAAAGGAGATACTGGATAAACTAATTGCTTTTATAATTAACTTAAGATTGGGAGTTTTTTTTGTTTTATCTAAATTAAATATTAATAAAATAATTATTTTCAAAATTCTACGTTTACTCCTACGCTACTTTTCTCTCTCTTTGTTGCAGAAGCTTAAAACTTAATAGCTGCAATTCGGACCGTCCCGCAGACAACAAAATGTGACGGACACATATTCTAATTGAGGCAAAAAAACTGTGCGTCAATTAGGTGATTGAAATTTTAAATTAAATATTTTAAACTAATTATAACCTGAAGTTACAATTATCTAAATCAAATTTCTTCTCCCTTCTAGAGAACTGTCTATAGAACGGAGAAGCCCCCAAGAATTAAATTTTTTAGAGCCAAAAGGTAGAATCAAAAGTACACAGTACTCAAAATAGCGATACATTCACTAAAAAGCCATAAACTGGACGTTGTGCCCAAAATTTGTATAATAAATAAATAATTAAACTTAAAAGAACAAATTACCACAAAATGTCCTCACACTTTATCATGGTTGGCCAGTTGACAGAATATTGGTTGAATAAAGCACTCCAGGATGAAGCTACAAAAATGGGCAGGAGAGCTGAAAGTCCTACAAGATACCAAAGAACTGTCTTCTATCTTGGTCCTAAAGAAAACCGGAAAAGAAGTGAAAATAAAGGAAGATTCAGTGTTAACTCGCAAACAATTCAGAGACTCTTGTTGTGACACTGAAGATGAAAAAGGGTCTGCTGAGAGAAGAGGAAGGTCACACAGAAGGGCAAAAGACTGTGATGAGGACACTGACAGAGAGATTTCTCTATTTGATAACATGTACCGATCATTACCCGACCCACCTATTGAACGAAGAGATTATTACCACAAGTCACCAAGACCATACCATCCCTCACCCTACACCAGCGGCAAGCCAAGAAGCCCCGATACTAAAGCTGCTACATTCTCGAAGCCCTCCCAATTTGGAGAAGACTCATCCTCCAGGGCAGCACAAAGTATTGACAGGAGTTTATACTCCCAGCCAGCAGAAGGAACGAGGGCCAAAAGCAAGTGTGTATCCAGTGAGAACAGATGGTCAAACTGTGGTCTATCAGCCATTTTCAATCAAAGACTGGAGTGCTTTGATGTTGACACTTCCAAGACTTACCAAAGGTGGCTTACCATGGCTAAGAGCTCTTTTCAAACAAACCGCAGGAGACCAACTTTGCTGGGGTGATATTCAGGCTGCTCTGACCAAAGCTGCTGACGAAACTGTTGCCAGAAACATCAAAAAAGCTATCGAAAGGAGCTTGAGGTATACACTGTGTGATCAAGAAGGTGTATACAACTATTGTGATGTGCTGGAGAGAGAACTCAGTCAACGCTATCCTTCTGTCGTGACCGAAGAATTGTTGTCAATGCAAATGAAAGACAACGAAGACTACTACAGTTACAAACAACGTGCTACTAATCTATACCATGATGCCACAGGAGAGCGGATCGATGCCAGAGCAGGAATGTCAATCATCTATCGCTCAGCTCTGGTGAAAGCCATCAAATAAACAAGTACCATAGAGGTAAAAAAGAGGCCGAGGAGAAGAAGCAAGAGCTGGAACTGGCCACTGTGAAACTCCAACTGCAGAAATACCAAAATGAACTCAAAGAAGAACAAGCAGCAGGAATTTAAGAAACCATCAATGGACTACTGGAATCAGGATGAAGCTGCCTATGCAGAACCGGATGCTGAAACCAGTGAACAGCTGATGACCCCACCCTACCCTTCGCCGCTGAGGCTCCAGAAGGGGAGGAAAAAGGGAGGAGATCGAGGAGATAGAGAAGAAAAAGGACAGTATAGGCCATATTATGATAATTTGTTAAATTTACAATGTGTAATCTTGACTACGCTGATTATATTATTCTCTGTTATAGTATGGGGATATATTCTACTGACTGAGACTGATCTCGGACGGCTGGCAAACAACACGACAACCACAACGACCACTCACGGCACGACCAACTCAGCCAACCATATGGGTAAGACACAAGGAGCACTAAAAAGGGCAAAAAGGGAACTTTCTAAAATTTCCAGTATTGAAAAATATTGCTATGAAGGCCAAACATGTAATGTTTTATTCGACGTATGTGAAATATTGGACTATATGTTAAACATACCCGCTATAGATTATGTTTTTAATACCCAAATTGTTTGTAAAGACACTTGTCTGACCAGAGTTAATAATTAAGAGGACCACAGGGTCACAAACAATACCAGGGCAATTTCTAGTACGGATGATCATCATAATACAGACCAAGGTGATTTTAGAACTGATTAACAGCAGAGAATTACCCTGACAAAGATCAGGAAAGATGAGGCATCTTATCAAGCAGATCTAAAGCATTGCAGAGGGAGTAAATCCCCTACTCAGCGATGCAACTATCAATTCAAAATCCAGAAGTTAGTGACTTAGGAATATATGCTATAGGTTTCCAGTGCTCAAAAAATCACCACTGTTTCATGTAATCGGAGAATCAATTTAAATTTTGAAGGCTATATCCACATAACCATATTAGTAACTAATAAGATTGCTCCAGTGAATGAAATAAATTCTTTGACTGAAGCAATACGAATAGAGACAGGATTGGAAATGACAGAAAACATGAGTACAATATACGGCCCATACTCTGACCATAGAAGATTGTATTGTATGTTCGGCTGCCAGACCACAACTAACTACTGCATTCATACCATATTCCAATAACAAGGACTTGACGAGTATACTTAAGCTCTTCATTAGAAAATCATTTGAACGGACTGATGAGTGTTATTAACTCCATGATAAGTTACTGGTTGTAACTTCAAAGGACATACCCACCACTTGGAAAATGGGAATTGCAATGTATACATGTTTTCTCAGAGATATGATCACAAACGCAGACATAAGGACTGACAACAGAGTTGACATTGAGGGTTTCACTAATAATTTTTGAAATTAGACTTTTACTTCTGACAATTATGACAATTTTGCACTTTTGACTAATCAATCCATTTCATGAGCAGATATTTGGTGGTTATGTGCAGACTTCCGTCTATATGCAATACTATCTCCAACATGGTGAGGTGTGTGTGCCAATTATGCTAATTATCCCATTCACTATAGGGCCTATAGATTCATTGAATTTAAAACCGACTCAAGTTCTATATAAAACGAGACCGGACCATGTCCATAAGAGGTCCTTGTCCTCACAGCCTAAAGAAACTCTGGTGTACTTGAATATGCCTGGACAAGTTGGTTTCATAAAATGTTTGGCCCATGGGCTGCGACAATTGTCTCCATTATCACTATCATAGTGACTGCAATTGCTATTTTAATTGTAATTGGCTGTTGCGTTGTCCCTTGCCTCAGAGGTTTAATAGAGTAATTTTGACTTACTGATACATCAATCTAGTCTGATTAAAACTGAACGAATTAAGTTCTGGCTGAATAAATAAATGATCTAAATTCTAAGCCCTAAGGTGTTGCCCCTTGTGACTTATTCTGCCGTCCGAGTTTTGTACAATGATTTACATGATATATTGACATAAAGACATTGAGATGTGTTATGCTCTATGAATGCTAAGGTTAAATTGTTATATTGGGATGATTAATTTTATTTGTAGAGGGAGCATCTTGCCACTCTACTATGTAAGTGTGATCACATGTGTTTATGTGATCAAAGGAGGGAACTGTGAGGAAAGTAATCTTTGTTATGTAATACGTCAAAGGTCGCTGATGTTCTGTTCTTGTGTTATCACTCAATAGTTACCAATACATTGAGGTTTACGACAACTATGGCTGATTTATGCTGATTCAGTGCTAAACCTAGAAGACGTGGTCTTTTAAACTGGACTTTGCCTGTGTTTTACTATCATGTTATGCCACCATGACCCGTTGTCTGCATAAAGTTCCTTCTTGAGGGTCCTAGTTTGAGTTAATGGTTAACTACTCTGTAGGTTAAATTTAGCTCAGTTCTGTACCAAGACAGAAGACGACAGGACATCTGAAGAATCATGCCTGTGTATCCTCTGCTGTTCAACATTAAAGTGCCTGCATTTTTCTACGAGGTCTTGTGAATTTCTTTCCACACTTGTAAACATCGCCACTTACAAGTCAACATAATAATAATAATAACAGGCGCGCAGTGATACGACTCAAGAGAAAATAGCACCAAGCGATTTAGACTTCTGACTTTCGTGGGCAACTGTTTTCTGACACAAATATATCACTTTTTGGCCAAATATTGTTTTGAGAAGAAAACCAAGCTTTATTAACAAGTTAATTAACTATTAACTTGCCGGACCTACTTTGGTCAGCTCCAGAACCGGGGCAGAACTCGGCTCAGAGGACACTGTCAGGGGCAGAACCGGGGCAGAACTCGGCTCAGAGGACACTGTCAGGGGCAGAACTCGGCTCAGAGGACACTGTCAGGGGTAAGTCAGTGTTTATGCACGACACTGCTGAAGGGGACGGCCTACAGATTCACATAAAAAAAAAAAAAACCTATCCCTTTAAGGTATGCAGTAGAGGGAGCCTTTTTATCGAAGTCTATGGTAAACTGTCTGTATGTGTGTATTTTAATAAAAAAAAAGTACATTTCCTGCTACTTGTCTTGCTGCATATAAATGTGGTTTTATGTAGAAATTATTTTTGACAACATGTATGAGCACACAAATGTAATACGCTCCTAATAAAAGTAATACTAATGACATTTGTGGGAAATTATTGCATTGGTGGGTTTATTACATTGAGTTTTAGTACATTTGTGAGGATTTTGACTTTTGTGGGCCTTAAAGGTCCCATGGCATGAAATTTTCACTTTCTGAGGTTTTTGAACATTAATGTGAGCTCCCCTACCCTGTTTAGGGCCCCCCAATGGCTAAAAGTTGCGTAATGTCTAAACTGAGCATTTGCGATCCTTTTCTGCGTTTGAAAAAAACACAGCTCAAATGGGCGATTCTGGACAAGGCACCTTATTGACGTCAGATCGAAAAAAGAAATGCAAATGCAGTTCCACCATCGTCTGGAAATCACGCCCAGAGAGTTTGGACCGCGGAGGAGCTACGCAATGCGAAATGTGTTTTTTTATTTGCCTGGAGGCACGTGCGAGTGTTTCTAGGCTTGGAAGTCCTTTACCCGACCCTCTGGACCTCTGAAACAGCAGTGGTTTAATTTTATTTTCTGTACAAATGTGTTTTTTTTTCATTGAAAAGGCTCTCCTCTCCTCCTTCGCGCTTACACACGCGGAAGTGGGGCCAGGCACAGCGCACCGCTAAAACAAGGAACCAGCGGCGCATTTGCCCGCCCCCCCCCCCTTCCTCTTACCAATCTGTGTTCTTCTCATTTGCATTCAAGCAACAAGGCGCAGAATGAGGTGTTCAGAAAGTTATTTTTTGACTCTGACTCTGTACATGTGTCTTTCCCATGCACTAAGTGTTGATTTTGAAGAAGGATTCATTTACAGTATTAGGGAACCATTAAGGAGCCATATAAAAGCATCAAGAAGTACCATGTCATGGGATCTTTAAGGACGCTCTACCAGAATAGTAACAAAGCAAATGTATGTAACATAACTTATTCTACAAACTACGCACTACTTTAACCATGGTTTGATAGCAGGCCAGCCGCATGAGTTCGGCGCAGTATTTGAAACTTCTATATACAGTGTTAGGTCTAGTTGAAAGCATGAATTCAAGGTATTTTCTTGTATCAGTTTGGCACAGACAATAATTACTGCGTTGTTTATAATACATTGCTTACAAGGCACAGTGAAGTTAATGGATCAGGTCAGTCTGTGCTGGACCTCTTGTCCGTACACTTCCCTCTGAGCGGAGAGAAACCACCAGAGGCCCGAGACAAACGGCTGATTTAAAGGTCGTTTTGGAGGATTATTCTGGAAGCACGCCCAGATGTGGAGAACACCTTTTATTTTAGCCATGAATTTTGAGCTTAGTCATCAACACGTCCCATCTGCTGTGTTTGAAAGCCAGCATCCAGGGACTATGAAGGTTAAGAGAGGCACAATGAGCGATTTCCCATTAGACGAACAGATCACACTTACTCAGAGGTCTGCACCAGAAGAGATGGAGAGACATGGAGGGAGAGTGATTAGATACAGTTGGTGATAAAGAAGTGAAAGAAAGGAGATGACAGAAGAGGCCTGTGTTTGGAGATGACTTGGGACAGATGTTTCTCTGTGGTGTGATTGAGACTGACACTTTATGCACTAATAATTAATCAGCCAAAATATTATGGACATCTTCTATCCACATCTTGTTGGCGTGCACTTTTGATACAGCCCAAAGGTATATATAGGTTGCAACACAATTTTTCCAAACCTTTGGCCTGTATCAAAAGTGCACGCCAACAAGATGTGGATAGAAGATGTCCATAATGTTCTGGTTTAGTCCCAGTTTAGACCTGGTTTAGACCTGGTTTAGCCCTCGTTCAGTTCTGGTTTAGTCCCAGTTTAGACCCGGTTTAGACCTGGTTTAGACTTGGTTTAGTCCTCGTTCAGTTCTGGTTTAGTCCCAGTTTAGACCCAGTTTAGACCTGGTTTAGTCCTCGTTCAGTTCTGGTTTAGTCCCAGTTTAGACCCGGTTTAGACCTGGTTTAGACTTGGTTTAGTCCTCGTTCAGTTCTGGTTTAGTCCCAGTTTAGACCTGGTTTAGACCTGGTTTAGCCCTCGTTCAGTTCTGGTTTAGTTCCAGTTTAGACCCAGTTTAGACCTGGTTTAGTCCTCGTTCAGTTCTGGTTTAGTCCCAGTTTAGACCCGGTTTAGACCTGGTTTAGACTTGGTTTAGTCCTCGTTCAGTTCTGGTTTAGTCCCAGTTTAGACCTGGTTTAGACCTGGTTTAGTCCTTGTTCAGTTCTGGTTTAGTCCCAGTTTAGACCCGGTTTAGACCTGGTTTAGTCCTCGTTCAGTTCTGGTTTAGTCCCAGTTTAGACCTGGTTTAGACCTGGTTTAGACCTGGTTTAGTCCTCGTTCAGTTCTGGTTTAGTTCCAGTTTAGACCTGGTTTAGACCTGGTTTAGTCCTCGTTCAGTTCTGGTTTAGTTCCAGTTTAGACCCAGTTTAGACCTGGTTTAGTCCTCGTTCAGTTCTGGTTTAGTCCCAGTTTAGACCTGGTTTAGACCTGGTTTAGTCCTCGTTCAGTTCTGGTTTAGTTCCAGTTTAGACCTGGTTTAGACCTGGTTTAGTCCTCGTTCAGTTCTGGTTTAGTTCCAGTTTAGACCCAGTTTAGACCTGGTTTAGTCCTCGTTCAGTTTTGGTTTAGTCCCAGTTTAGACCCGGTTTAGACCCGGTTTAGACTTGGTTTAGTCCTCGTTCAGTTCTGGTTTAGTCCCAGTTTAGACCCGGTTTAGACCTGGTTTAGACCTGGTTTAGTCCCAGTTTAGATCTGGTTTAGTCCCGGTTTAGACCTGGTTTAGTCCCGGTTTCTAGCTCGGGTGTCTGTTCCGGACATCTCCTGGACGCCTCCCTCGGGAGGTGTTCCGGGCACGTCCCACCGGGAGGAGGCTCCGGGGAAGACCCAGGACACGCTGGGTCTCCCGGCTGGCCTGGGAGCAACTAGGGGTCCCCCCGGAGGAGCTGGAGGAAGTGTCCGGGGTGAAGGAAGTCTGGGAGTCCCTGATTAGACTGTTACCCCCACAACCCCGCCCCGCCCCAATCAGATGACCAAAAAATAATCATAGTCTGATGAAGTTGTTTGTTGTTTAAATTACATGGTGAATCCTAGATACATTTTTCAAAGGGATTAGATACAGTTGGTGATAAAGAAGTGAAAGAAAGGAGATGACAGAAGAGGGCTGTGTTTGGAGATGACTTGGGACAGATGTTTCTCTGTGGTATGATTGAGACTGACAATTTATACACTAATAATTAATCAGCCAAAACATTATGGACATCTTCTATCTACATCTTGCTAGCGTGCACTTTTGATACAGCCCAAAGGTTTGGAAAAATTGTGTTGCAACCTATATACCTTTGGGCTGTATCAAAAGTGCACGCCAACAAGATGTGGATAGAAGATGTCCATAATGTTTTAGCTGATTAATTATTAGTGTGTCAGTCTCAATCACACCACAGAGAAACATCTGTCCCAAGTCATCTCCAAACACAGCCCTCTTCTGTCATCTCCTTTCTTTCACTTCTTTATCACCAACTGTATCTAATCCCTTTGAAAAATGTATCTAGGATTCACCATGTAATTTAAACAACAAACAACTTCATCAGACTATGATTATCGGCAAGCATGGGGTTCAATACCACTGCTATGCCGATGACACACAACTGTACATCCAGGTCACTCCATCCTGCACCCTCTCCGCTTCTGTCACCCGCCTCAGTTCCTGCCTGGAGGAGATAAAGGCATGGATGAGCCAAAACTTCCTGCAGCTGAACAGTCTCAAAACTGAAGCCATTCAGATTGGCACCCCACATCAACTCTGTTCCTCCCCCATCACCTCTGTTTCATTTGCTGGCCACACCATTTCCCTCTCTCCCTCAGTAACCAACCTGGGGGTCAAAATTGATCCTCAGCTCACATTCAATAACCACATAAATCAGATTTCCAAAACCTCCTTTTTTCACCAATTTATTTCAATTTCACCAAATTACGCCCCTCCCTCTCTCTCCCAGCTGCAGAGAAGCTCGTCCATGCATTTGTCTCCTCCAGGTTGGACTACTGTAATGCACTCCTCATCGGGATCTCTGGCAGGAGCCTTCAAAAGCTCCAATACATCCAAAACAGCGCTGCCAGGGTCCTGATGAGGGTGCGGAAACATGAGCACATCACCCCCATCCTTCACACCCTGCACTGGCTTCCCGTTCACCTCCGTATCGAATACAAGATCCTCCTGCACACCCATCACTGTCTGCACGGTGCGGCCCCCACCTACCTCACTGAACTACTCACACCTCAGACCTCTACCAGGACCCGGTCAGGCCAGCAGCACTGTCTGATTCCACCCAGGACACGGCTAAAGACCATGGGTGACAGGGCCTTTCAAGCCGCAGCTCCCCGTCTGTGGAATACCCTTCCCGACCACCTTAGGGCCCCACAGTCGGTGGATGCTTTTAAAAGTGCACTAAAGACTCACTTGTTCACAAGAGCCTATGGCTAATTGGCCCATAATATGTTGTGTTTTTATCTTGCTATGTTTGTATTTATTCTGTCTGTGTTTTTACCCTGTTTTTAAATGCTCTGTCTGTGTTTTTACCCTGTTTTTAAATGCTCTGTAGCACTTTGAGATTGTTTTTCAATGTAAAGTGCTTTATAAATAAAATCTATTATTATTATTATTATTATTATTTTTTGGTCATCTGATTGGACCGTAGTGGCCCATCATCACCACTCCTCAATCTCTGAGACACTCTGACTAAGTGACGATTATACATGCACTTTTATTACCCTTCTATATGCACATACACATGATGAGTGCAAGACGATGAACTCTTAACTTTAAATATCTTCATTTTTTATGTTATTGCTGCCAAACTTTGAATTTACTTTACTGTGATCAGCATCTGTGGTGCAAAATGTTCACCGGTTACAGTGGTCCCTCGTTTATCGCGGGGGTTAGGTTCCAGAAATAACCCACAATAAGTGAAATCCGCGAAGTAGGACAACTTTATATTTTACAAGTATTATACTGTACATGTTTTAAGGCTGTAAACGCCTCACCACACACATTGTACACTTTTCTCAGACTGGTATTAACATTTTCTCACATTTCTCTCTCGTTTAAACACTCACACTTTTGTAGATTTTCAACAAAATGTATTGATAGTGAAGTGGGGGGGGGGCTCATTGTGGTCAAATCCGTGATAGAGCAACATGACCGGCGTCCCACCCGGGGCTGCGAGCACGAGACCGAGGCAGTGTCCGGACCGTGCCTCCCTCTCGGGACCGCGTCCACGTCCAACGCGGCAGTCCGAGCCACGAAGAGAACACGCACAAGAGCCGCACGAAACAAGACAAAGAGCCGCATGCGGTTGTTTAATCCTGGTTTAGACCTGTCTAGTCCTGGTTTAGTCCAGGTTTAAATCTGGTTTAGTCCTGGTTTAGACCTGGTTTAGTCCATGTTTAGTCCTGGTCTAGTCCTGGTCTAGTTCCGGTCTGGTCCTCATGGGTTAGTCCTGGTCTAATCCCGGTCTGGTCCCGGTCTGGTCCTCATGTCTTTGTCCTGGTCTACTCCCGGTCTAGTCCTGGTCTAGTCCTGGTCTAGTTCCGGTCTGGTCCTCATGGGTTAGTCCTGGTCTAATCCTGGTCTGGTCCCGGTCTGGTCCTCATGTCTTAGTCCCGGTCTGGACTTCCTACAGATCCAGTGACTCATGTCTCGGCTCCTCGTGCATCCAGCGGGACTCCCGGAGCCCCCCCGGGTCCCCCCTCTATAACATCTATATAAATGTGTCAAACTGAACACATTCTGTACTGTACAGGAGACACGGAGGAGAAGACAATCAGGACGCACAACACAATGTTCATACAGTATTTAAAAAAATAGAAATAAAAAATAATAATAATACAAACTTTTTTTTTTTTAAATCCACAAAACAGCGAGGCCGCGAAAAGTGAACCGCGATAGAGCGAGGGACCAGTGTATAGTCAAGACTGATTTGACTTCATTATCAATCATTGCAGTCAAGTCAAATAATGCCACTTTGTTCAACTTCACTCTACAGCAGGGGTATTCAGATTACCTGGGGGCTACTGGAGGTAGAGTCTGGGTGACGCTGGGCCGCAACAACAATTCGACAAAATAGGGTTTCAAGTATTTAAAAAAACAAAACACCCAACTGTTCAATCTTCTAAATCTTTAATAATAACAGTTCAGAACATGAACATTTCTTCAGAATAAAGCTACTACTACTTCTACTACTTCCTTTACCTCTTGCTCTGAGACATGGCTGTGCTCCCTCTTGCTGAGACATATGCTGTTTCTCAGTTTTTTATGGGTTTTTTTCTCTCTCTTTCATTACGTATAAGCAGCCATGTCTGTTTTTGATGCGAACAAAGCATGTGTCTCTCTGCCTGTCAGACCTAACCCTAACCCTCTGAAATCAAGGAGACAATATACAGCTCCAGAGCCTTGTCTTTGTAAAGTTTTGTCAGTGTGTGGCTCTGACTGGCCAGGTAATATATTTGTCACATAGAAGAGCTAACAGAGATGAGACAGAGTCAAGAGAGTTTTCAGACCCAGTGAGTTTGACATTGAGCTCAAAGTCTTCTCTGAGCTGGGTCTGGTGTGAGGTGGTGAGATGTGAGACTTTTGGCCTGTTGTCAGCTGCTCGAGACTCCCTCCCGCTCACCACAGCTGTCACACACACAGCAAAGGAAATGAGGAAGGAACGAGTGTGAAAGGCAATGAACATGTGCTTCACAGAGGTCAAGGAGAAAGCGTATAGTGTGCTTTCAGTGACAATATTCAGAGTTATCCAGGTATTCGACTAATGGGTAACCTGGAAAAGACCCATACAGCACGTGGTCCAGTTTAGTTATGATGTAGACTTTGTTTGGTCCTATTCTAGTCCTGGTTTAGCCCTGGTATAGCTCAGGTTTAATTATGGCTTTAGTCCCAGTTTGAACAGGGTGTTTGTGCAAGTGTAAACGCAACATTAGACAATTGTATGTTTGTTATGTTATGTATTGTTATGTACTAGACTGAAAATATAATTTATTTCCATCAAACACAAATGGCGTATGGGAAAAAAATTTCCAAATATGTTTTATAATTTGTCATATAAAATAATTAAAAACAGCTTTGAGTCAATACATGATCAATATTATAAGGTGCAGGCATGAAAATCCCTCACCTTTCGGCGAAAGGACTGAGCAAAATCCCCACATGGTCGACGGGCCGAACTGCACTCCAGCTTCCAATCAGGCTGCAGCATAATTACCCACCGATCATGATGATTAGCGCTGTTGTGTTTGCGCCTGTTCGCCGATCAGCTGTGAGCGAGCCTCATCAATATGTACACGGCATTTCATGAAACTGGAGAAAATCCTTAACTTGCTACCATAATGCTGCGTAAGAAGGAACTCTTGCCTCGGGACACGGGATACGTTCGGGATACGTCTGTTTTTTCCGGAGCTCCAGATAATTAAAGTCTGTGGATATACGTGACACGCGCATACACGTGGATACGCAAATTAACACGGTAAACTGTTACAACAAAGTGACCGCGTTCTTATGGGGTGAGTCATATTATCGTATTATTTCTGCATCAAAAGGACAGATTAGCTGACAGCAGGGGCCTAAACCAGCACTAAACCAAGACTAAACCAGGACTAAACCAGGTCTAAACCAGGTCTAAACTGGGACTAAACCGGGACTAAACCAGGTCTAAACTGGGACTAAACCAGGACTAAACCAGGTCTAAACTGGGACTAAACCGGGACTAAACCAGGTCTAAACTGGGACTAAACCGGGACTAAAACCGGGTCTAAGCCATGTTAGCGCACCCTTTTCACCCTTTTCACCCCTGACCCGTTTTCATGCCTGAAGGTGTTCTGGGCCAATATTGTTCAGTAAATTGTATTTTTACACCAAAGTACATTGGCATATTGACTGGACCAATATCTCAGGACCGATATCTGATACACCAACATTTTTAATATCTGCACTGATATCAGATACCAGTATCGTATCACTGCATCCCTAATGTCAACCACTTTGCCTTTAACCATGAAAGAAAATGGACCAGAAATACTTTGTTTCAGTAAACAAGGACCAATGAAGATGGTTTGTTGTTAGCTGTATAAAATAGATAAATGGTAATAAATGTAAAAATGGGCATATGGCAACAGGAAGACGGTGTTCATTTGGTGAGGTTTTAGACATCACACAATTCAATAAAGACACAGCAGTGCTTATTTACGCATGTGTCCACTATGTTGAAGCAGATCCAATTTCATGACATACACATGAATTTGATTACACCTGGAACATAATGACTTTATTTGTGTATCCTGATCACATAATCTCTTTAACAATCCATTATTTTCTAAAGCTGGATGTCAACACAGCTAAGACCGTCTAATGGGCTGCTCTTCAGGGAGTAGTCCAAAGAGGAGGTTACATCTGCACAACAATATGGACTGTTTGTTTATGGAAATATCATTAAATAGTTGCTGCTGGAGTGTTCATGTAAATGATAAATGATCTCATTTTTATATAGCGCTGTTCCACCTTCAAGACACTCAAGGAACTATTCACTCGTTCACACACATTCATACACCAGAGTACACAGACACTGGGGATGAGGAGGGTTCACTGTCTTGCCCAAGGACACGGCAACACCATTGATCTGTGGGAGCTGGAATCACACCGCCAACCTGTGGGTCAGTGGATTTGATGTTTAGCTCGGGGGCCAAGTGTCAGTCCAGGGCTTAATGCTCAATTCCAATTTTTTTTTGTGAAATCCGATTTTTTGCGCATGTGCCCCGGAGGACACGACGAGGTCACACACAGCGAGCGTGCTCAATGTTTACGGAAGTCACCGCAAGTCAAGTTGCTGTAGTACTTGCTTCGCCACTTCACTGCAGGCATGAAAATCCCTCACCTTAAGGCAGTGTTTCTCAAATAGTGGGGCGGGCCCCCCTGGGGGGGCGTGGCGTGATGCCAGGGGGGGCACGTATGACCCTGGGAAACATGTTTTTTTGCTGTACTGTACTAGAACTAAGTGTAATTGCACATCAACAACAGTAGTTGGCAGTGGCGTTCTCACATGCGATTTACGCACAGTCTCACCATTAACAGAACATCCTCTGTCACAGAAAAAACACGTATATTCCACTGAGTCGTGTCCTTTAGTCCGACAGAAGCTGACGCATCAGTGGCACAAGGAGAGAGCGTTTTTTTTTTCAGTGCTTTTAGCTTATGCAAATGAGGTGGTTTTAAGTTTCATTTCTGTAAAACATAAACAAATGTGCGCAAAGCTGCATTAAAAACACATTAATATTTGAGTCCTCAGTGCAGTCTTTGTTGTAAGTTTCTTTCTTTTTTTTGTTTATAATGTTAATAAAAGGATACAATGGTGTTCTAATAACAATTTTCTAGACAAATAATACTATTTATAGTTGCGCGCAGGAAGGGGGGCGTGAAATTTTTTCTTCTTCCTAGGGGGGGCGTCACAGAAAATAATTGAGAAGCACTGCCTTAAGGGGAAATTCGCCGATACGTTCGGGATACGTCCCTTTCTCCGGATAATTGGTCACATCTTTATATAGCGCTTTTCCACCTTGAAGGCACCCAAAGCTCTTTACAACAAGGAACCACTCACCCATTCACACACCAGTGTACGCAGACACTGGGGGCAAGGAGGGTTAAGTGTCTTGCCCAAGGACACAACGGCAGCATTCATCTGTGGGAGCTGGAATCGTACCAACCAACCTGTGGGTCAGTGGATCTGACCGCTCAACCACTGATGTTTCTTATGTAGAGCGGGATTTGAACCGCCAACTGTTGGATCAGTGGACAAACGCTCTACCAACTGAGCTACTGCCGCCCTAATTAAGGTCTGTGGATATACAGCGCGATACACGTGGATACACGAACTATCGACAACACGGTAAACTGTTACTACGGAGCTGACGCGTTCTTATGGAGTCATATTATCAGATTATTTCTGCATCAAAGGGACAGATTAGCTGACAGCAGGGGCCCGGGACTAAACCGGGACTAAACCAGGTCTAAACCAAGATTAAACCAGGTCTAAACCAGGTCTAAACTGGGACTAAATCGGGAATAAACCAGGTCTAAACCAGGACTAAATCAGGACTAACCGGGTCTAAACCAGGTCTAAACCAAGACTAAACCAGGTCTAAACCAGGTCTAAACCAAGTCTAAACCAGGACTAAACCAGGTCTGAACCAGGTCTAAACCAAGACTAAACCAGGTCTAAACCAGGACTAAACCAGGACTAAACCAGGTCTAAACCGGGACTAAACCAGTTCTAAACCAGGTCTAAACCGGGACTAAACTGGGAATAAACCAGGTCTAAACAAGACTAAACCGGGTCTAAACCAGGTCTAAACCAGGTCTAAACCAAGACTAAACCAGGTCTAAACCGGGACTAATCCGGGACTAAACCAGGACTAACCGGGTCTAAACCAGGTCTAAACCAAGACTAAACCAGGTCTAAACCGGGACTAATCCGGGACTAAACCAGGACTAAACCAGGTCTAAACCAGGTCTAAACCAAGACTAAACCAGGTCTAAACCAGGACTAAACCAGGTCTAAACCAGGTCTAAACCAAGACTAAACCAGGTCTGAACCGGGACTAAACCAGGTCTAGACCATGTGTGTGTGGGGTTAGAGTTCTCCCCCCCATCCCCCCTTCACACACACACACACACACACACACACCTTAGTCCTGGTTCACCCTCCGGTAGATCTCGGCACACCATCAACCTCAAAAGTAGATCCCGATCAAAAAAAGTCTGAGCACTCCTGATCTACGTAGAACCTTCGGGTCAGAGGACAAACATTACCAACTGAGCTACTGTTGCCATCTACTGATCCAATAGTTCGAATCTCACTCCCAACATAAGTATTGTTACAACGGTTATGTCCACTGGGCCATAGATCCATATTATCATTGTGTCCTTGAGCAAGACACTCAACTCTCCTCTCTCCCAGTATCTTGTTGTATGAATGTGTGTGTGTCAATGTGTGTGTGGCTCTGATGTGAACCCAATTAAAATATGACCATTTTCTATGTATAGAATTGTTGATTAATGTCCATGTGAATAAAATACTGGAACAAAATAAATAAAAATAGGTAGCCCTTGATGTGTGGAGGGAAACCCGGAGAGGAGAAGTAAAGGACAGGTCGGATGAGTGGACATGTGCGGAGGTTGATGACCGGCCACTGTCAGTCAAACTCACACAGAGAGACCAGGCTCACCATCTGCTGCAAAGTTCATGTGAAGGAGAACAGGAGAGCAGGCGAGGACAAGAGGAGGAGAGGAGGAGTGATGATGGAGAGGAGGTGTGGAGGAGAAAGAGGAGAGAGCAGGTGAAGGAGAGGAGAAGATAGGACTTGACCCACAGAGAGGCAAGTGGAGCAAGCACAGGGATCCACGTCTGGGCCTGGGAGGGTGTAGGAGGAACAAGGACGAGAGCGAGACAGACAGACTGATGTTCAGAGCAGATGATGGAGAGTGGATCCAAAAGTACTTTATAAAAACAACTTATAGGACAGCATTTACTAATATTCGTTCATGTGTATTAAAGGAATATTAACGTTTTTTACTATCTGAATCTGTTTTACTCCCCCATAGCACTTTGGTGTCATTTGGAGTAGTTTCGTAGATGTTGTAGTTTAGCGATATCCGTTAACATGAGTGCTTGGGGCAGGCGATTGCAGTCACCAAAATAACACAAACTTTATCACTTTTCAAATTACAGAAGCTCAATGTCTTAGTCTACACTTTCGTTTGAGTCAAAAGTGGCCTCTAATCCGAGATTTATCCATAGTTTGGAGTAGATGAGGAGGACAGTGCGCATGTGCGGAGTCACAGCTGATTTCGCTCTCAGCTCTCGGGACCCAAACATGAAAGGCAAAGCTGTAAGACGTTTGGACCATCGTGTTTGCAGTACCCACTTCAGTCAGGACGATTTTTTACCAGCAAAGGAAAAGAAAGAAGGCCAGCGGATTCAGCGCACGATTCTGAGAAGTAATGTGAAACCGATGGCTGTTCTCTGCTGCTCCTAAAACTGTCTCCGCTTCATTCTTTCCGTATCCATTCTGTCTCCTCATCCGTATACAGTAATCCCTCGTTTATCGCGGGGGTTAGGTTCCAGAAATAACTCGCAATAAGAGAAATCTGCGAAGTCGGACAACTTTATATTTTACAATTATTCTACATGTTTTAAGGCTGTAAATGCCTTACCACACACATTATACGCTTTTCTCAGACTGGAATTAACCTTTTCTCACATTTGTTTTCGTTTAAACTCTCAAACGTTCATAGATTTTCAACAAAATGTATTAATAGTGACGTGGGGGGAGACACGGCCCCGGAAGCCCCGCCGGACGCGCGTCCCTGGACGCGATGCGACGCGTATCAACTCCTTGGAGAAGCTCCACACATGCACCCCTCATCGTGGACAGAGAAACGTGACCGAGACAGAGAAAGTTATGAGCGTCTTCTTATCTGCAAATCAGCTGTGACTCCGCACATGTGCACTCTCCTCCTCATCTACTCGAAACTATGGCTAAATCTCGGATTAGAGGCCACTTTTGGCTCAAATGAGTGTAGACTAAGACATTGATGTTCTGTAATTTGAAAAGTGATAAAGTTTGTGTTATTTGGTGCCCCAAGCACTCACGTTAACAGATATCGCTAAACTACAACATCTACGAAATGCTCCAAATGACACCAAAGTGCTATGGGTGAGTAAAACAACTTGTTTTATTACAGAAATAAGCTTCAGATTGTAAAAAAAAAAAAGTTTATATTCCTTTAATTAAGCATGCCAGTGTGGATAATCAAGATGGTAAATAAAAAAGTGGATTGGAAAGGATTGCAAATCAACACTATGGATATTTCAAGGTGAACTGTATACTCAAATAGTGCCACCTGTATGTCTCCATGGAGATGTTATTGCTTTACCGGGGATATTTCATTGAATTAAATATCTTGCATGAATTACACTTATTTTCTATAACTTGACCTGGTGCATGTTGTGATCTACTTATCCTCTTCTGCTCCAGAGAACTTTTAATCCTCTTTAATCCTCACACTTTCTTCTGTGTACTCTTGTCTGCGTACTGTCAGGAATTCCAGTGGTCTTGCATTCCTCACAAGACACTCGACTCTCTTCCACTGTTTCCTCCTGAATGTGAGCTAATGCCTAATCAATGTCCTTTGTGATCTTGAGGCGTTCTAATAGTCCTTGTATGGTGCCAGTGCTCTGGGGTCGTGGCCCTTTGACAGATCAATTACGCACCCCTACATCACAACAGGACAGGCGGGGACACAGCGGGATCACCATAAATACATGGGACAGGCATCGTCGCCATCTGCCTGGGCGAGTTTCGATAAGAATATTTTTATGTAGAACAATGTCATCTTTTCTACCTTGGTGCAGCTCATGGAAGGGGGTGTTGTGTAATTGGAAGTATTTTTGGAAAACAAAACTTTTTTTACAAGGAACTTTTAGTTAACTTTTACTTTTTTAATTATCGAAAATGGTCCATTGACTTCCTATTCAAGATGCCAGTCTCAGTAACCAGCAGATAGAGGACACATACAAGTGTTCTCAGTATATGCACAGGCCACGGCTCATGTGAAACACAGAATCTCCAAAAATCACTTTTTTTTTTATTTTTTTTTTTTGCATCAATACTCAAATTTGTATCTAGTTTAAAGATCCCATGACATGGTACTTCTTGATGCTTTTATATGGCTCCTTAATGGTTCCCTAATACTGTAAATGAATCCTTCTTCAAAATCAACACTTAGTGCATGGGAAAGACACATGTACAGAGTCAGAGTCAAAAAATAACTCTCTGAACGACTCATTCTGGGCCTTGTTGCTTGAATGCAAATGAGAAGGAGACAGATTGGTAAGAGGAAGGGGGGGGGGGGGCAAATGCGCCGCTGGTTCCTTGTTTTAGCGGTGCGCTGTGCCTGGCCCCACTTCCGCGTGTGTAAGCGCGAAGGAGGAAAGGAGAGCCTTTTCAATGAAAAAAAACACATTTGTACAGAAAATAAAATTAAACCACTGCTGTTTCAGAGGTCCAAAGGGTCAGGTAAAGGACTTCCAAGCCTAGAAACACTCGCACGTGCCTCCAGGCAAATAAAAAAACGCATTTCGCATTGCGTAGATCCTTCGCGGTCCAAACTCTCTGGGTGTGATTTCCAGAGACAGGGGGTGGAGATCCAGACGATGGTGGAACTGCATTTGCATTTCTTTTTTCGATCTGACGCCAATAAGGTGCCTTGTCCAGAATCGCCCATTTGAGCTGTGTTTTTTTCAAACGCAGAAAAGGATCGCAAATGCTCAGTTTAGACATTACGCAACTTTTAGCCATTGGGGGGGGGGCTAAACAGGGTAGGGGAGCTCACATTAACGTTCAAAAACCTCAGAAAGTGAAAATTTCATGCCATGGGACCTTTAATACTACTTTTTGTATTGATTATTAGGGATGCACCGATGTGAAAATTTTAGCCAATACCAATATCCGATATTAATTATTAGTTATCGGCCAATACCGATATTTATTTATTTTAAATTCTGAGATAACATTTTATACAGACTGAAAATCATGCAAAATTAATTCTTTTATTTTCAAAATGTTTTTTTTTTTTTTTCAATTTCAATTTTTTTTTTACAGTGTAATATTGTGTTCTGCGTCCTGATTGGCTAAGGGACCTTTGCCGATTGATGTTATAGATGGGGGACGCGAATGGGGGGGGGGGGGAACTGACCAGACTGGAACTAGACCAGGACTAAACGCGGACTAAACCAGGTCTAGACCAGGTCTAAACAAGGTCTAAACCAGGACTAGACCAGGTCTAAACCAGGATTAAACCACGGCGTGCGGCTCTTTGCCTGGTTTCGTGCGGCTCTTGTGTTCATTCATGTCGAGGTTTGATGTGCTCCGACTGCGTGCCTCCTCCTCAGGACCGTGGACGTGGTTTGGGCACGGGTCTTGTGCTCGCAGCCCCGGGTGGGACGCACGGTCTCGTGCCGGTCATGCTGCTCTATCACGGATTTGAGCACAATGAGCGCACGTGCCCCCCCCCACGCTTCACTATTAATACAAAGTTTGAGTGTTTAAACGAGAGAGAAATGTGAGAAAACGTTAATTCGAGGGATTACTGTACTGACAAATATCGGTCGTTAATATCGGCCCACTTTTACACATCGGGCCGATATCGATATGTTAAAAAATTTGGCAATATCGACCAATACCGATGTTAATGCCGATATATCGTGCATCCCTATTGATTATCTTTTTTTTGATGCGTGAAGAGTCCCTCATTCGTCCAGGTAGAATCCATGATAAAAGAAGAAATTCAATTTGTCAACTGGACAAAGTTTGTTTTGTCGACCAAACAAACTTTGTCCAGTTGGCAAATTGAATTTCTTCTTTTATCATAATTTTTTTTTTAAATACTTTTAACAATCCTAGTGTACTTGAATTTTAAGAGTTAATCTAACCAAGTAAACATTGCTTGTAGACACTTTTGTAATGAAAACACACTCAAAGTCAAAGGTTCACCCAGCTGGTCATCTCACTTTTTACTCCCAAAGGTGACCATGAGCTGTGCATGCGGCCGCATTGTTGTCCATAATTTCACAAAAGATAGAGGAAAAAATGAAAGGGTCAAGTCAAAAACAAGATCAAACCAATAAAGCCACACACCACCTGTTCAGAGAGGAACTGGGTCAACAATAGCCAAAGTCACAACAGCAAGTTAGCAGGTTAGCGTTCACGTCAGATATAACCAGCTATCACACTCACGCTGCCCCCCGCTGGTGGACATGAGCGATGCGGGGATGTTTTCCAGTGAGGTGAACCCCCCCAAGCATCACCTCCTGACTGGACAACAGATGGAGTGTAGCCATGCCCAGACAACAAAGCCCCCGCCCTGGAGAGGAGAGGCAGTGTGTGCGCTGTTAGGTCAACATGGGCACACTCGCAGCGCTGATCCTCCATGTCTCCTGTTGACACCATTATCAGTCATTGGCCAAACATGGACTGTCCAGTTTGCCTTTGTCAGTGCAAGGACAGGGTCAGGGGCAAGCCAGTCAATCAAGTGAACCACAGAGGTTTTTATACTGGGAATAAAATAAGTTATGTTTTTGGTATTATTGTGGTACATGTATATGAATTTAGTAAACATGGAATATCTGAAGAGAAAGAACAAGGTACTGGAAGGACTATCGCCTTGATGGAACTAAGTGGCACACTGTAAATGGTTATATTTTTATACAGCAATTTTCCACCCCACTCAAACCACTCAACCATTCACACACACATTCACACACCAGTGTACGAACACTGGGGGCAAAAACACAATGACACACATGCATGTGTACAGCATTTATCTGATGGAGCTGGAATCACATCGCCAAGCTGTGGGACAGTGGACCTGACAATTCTATCAAAGATGTTTATGTCGAGAGTGGGATTCGAACCGCCAACCTTTGGATCAGTGGACAAACACTTCACCAGTTGAAACATTGTACACATGTGGAAATGTATAATTAATAATAATAATTCATAGCATCTATACAGCGCCTTTCATGACACCCACAGCGCTTTACAGATCATTGTTCATTCACTCCACACTTGGTGGTGGTAAGATACTATTGTAGCCACAGCTGCCCTGGGGCAGACTGACAGAAGCGAGGCTGCCAATCTGCGCCATCAGCCCCTCTGACCACCTCCAACACTCACACACACTCCACTTTAATACTAGGCAATGTGGGTGAAGTGTCTTGCCTAAAGACACAACGACCGTTTTTGCGACTAGCGCCCCCCTGTGGCACCTGGAATTCCCAACGGTACGAACCAGGCCCTGCTGAGCTTCAGAGATCTGATGAGATCAGGCTTTGGCAAGCAGGTATGGCCACAAATACAGTATATGTGTGTGTGTGTGTGTGTGTGTGTGTGTGTGTGTGTGTGTGTGTGTGTGTGTGTGTGTGTATGTTTAGTATGAGAGTTTGGAAAGACAACATGCAAATGTAAAGTAGATTACTATTGCGCCTGTAGATTTCTTGTTTCTGACTGTTTTGATTTGTAACCAGTGGTGAAAGTAGTTTTCATTTCTTACAGGTGCTATAATGTCCAGTGCATCACTTTACCGTAAAAAACACTCGTTTTACTGTTTGTTTGTTTTTTTACGTTTTACACCTTTTTCATAGATAAATAACTTTTTTAATATACTTAATTCTTTCATATTTTTGTGGGCCTACGTAAATGGTGCTGCCTACCTAGGCCTACTGTATGTGTAAAAAAGCAGCATAAACCTTCTCTTACAGGTGCAGGCAGCGCGCCGGCCTTAAATCTTCTACCAGTGCGCAGCACCGCCTCGCAATGGTTTAGGCTACTTTCACGGCTACAGTCAGAGAAGTTTTGACAATCCTTGCTTAACAGACTGCAGATATCTCTGCACGAGAGTTTCGGGTAGCTTTCAGTTATTCTCCAATGGCATAGTGTGGTTGTTTGTGTTTTCTACTTAAATAGCGCACCTTACTTTTTTTTCCAAATGTGGGTTTTGGCCACCATTAACCATATTCTCTAAGGGGTGCTGCGTACCGGCTGTGAATTTTATACCGGTGCTGCGTTCCGGTGCGCACCGCTTTACTTTCACCACTGTTTGTAACTCAATGGTCATTATGTGGTCACCTGAATAATTTAGTAAATGATGAATAACAATACACGTTCACAATGATAGATGGATAGATAGATAGATAGATAGATAGATAGATAGATAGATGGATAGATACTTTGCAATGTGTGCATCTTTCAACTTTTCAACTTAGTTAGTTAGTATGAAGACAGGCCAAGTTAAAGTATCCCAAATTGTACCTACATCTTTCAGTAGGTGCCATTTCTGTTCTGGCAACCCATATCCAACTGGCCACTCTGCAAATACGCACTGAGTCGATGGATAAATTGCAGTGCCAAGTCTGATTTACAACAGTTAGTAAATCACAAAGTTGCCTGGCTCCATCTCTCACCTCTTCTGCTGACTGCGCCGCCCCCAAAGGCACGGTGAAACTTCAGAACAGAATCAACATCACACCCATAAACACATCACGTCTTCTCTAAACGGCACAGTATGATATCTCACACTTTCATCTTCACTTTGAGATTATTTTCATTTTCAAAACTCTGAAGTGGCCCCTCAATCAGTCATCGTCAATAAGTTCACAGTTTCCCGCTGCGTGGGGAGAGAAGTTGAGAATATTTGTGGTTTAAAGCGTTGGTAATGACACTAGACTTTCATAATCATCACTCTGGCAGCTGAAGACGTGCATATGTTATGGCAACAAATTAGGCATTGAAAAGAACAACAAACATTTAGCACCTCGTCAAACACAAGAGGCCTGCCTGGGTAGACTGCCTGCTGCGTGGAGCTACTGTTAGCAAGCTGCTCCCGGGCTGTGCTTTAGATATACTCGGCACACATAGGAAATTGCAGTGGAAGCTAGCAGCTCCACTCGAAACCACAGTGGGTCTCCAGCAGTGAGCAGAGTCGAGCAGCTCTCAGTGACATCTGGAGGAAAAGCTGCCACGGAACTAAAGGCCTACAGTATATAAGACTCGGTGTAGGCTATAGTGAATGTTTTAGCTTCTTTCTTCAAATAAGGACTTTCTATTAAATATTCATCAAAAATGGATTTAAAAAATAACTACATATTTTGTGTACAAGTCGGTTCGCAAGTGCAGAATCTTAAAGGAAAAGTAACGTTTTTTACAATCTGAGCCTTATTTCGGTAATAAAACAAGTTGTTTTACTCACCCATAGCACTTTGGTGTCATATGGAGCACTTCCAGAGGTGTTTTAGATTATTGTTAGCCTAGCGCGACTTCTAGCCATAGCTCGGCATGTAATATGCCCTGTGCGGTCTCCAAATAACACAAACTTTAGCACTTTTCAAATCATAGAAGCTCGATGTCTTAGTCTATGATTTCGTTTGAGTCAAAAGTGGCCTGTAATCCGAGATTTAGCCATAGTTTACAGCTTTGCGTTTCATGTTTGGGTCCCGGGAGCTGAGAGCACAGTCCGCACATGCGCACTGGCGTCCTCATCTACTCGAAACTATGGCTAAATCTCGGATTACAGGCCACTTTTGACCAAACGAAATCGTAGACCAAGACATCGAGCTTCTATGATTTGAAAAGTGCTAAAGTTTGTGTTATTTGGAGACCGCAAACATGTGCCCCGAGAACTCACATTATGCAGGGCTCTCAAGTCTCACGCATTGAGAGTGTGACACACACAATTCGACGTGTTCACATGCAACACATGGTATTTCTCACGCTGAAATTTAGTTATGCAAGTCAAGCGCAGCGCTTCTGTGCCCAGAAAATCAGTGCAGGCACCGCGCGGTTTCAGCGCCATTCGCTTCCCACCCTCCCACCCCCCGCTCCTCGCGGAAAAAAAATAGTCACTCGCAACCCCTCCCCCCGGAAATTACACAGTCTCACGCACGACCCCGCTCAAAACTTGCTCAAAGCCCTGCATTATGGAGATCGCAAATCTAAAACATCTCTGGAAGTGCTCCATATGACACCAAAGTGCTATGAGTGAGTAAAACAACTTGTTTTATTACTGAAATAAGGCTCAGATTGTAAAAAAAAAACGTTACTTTTCCTTTAAATGATGCAGGAAAGGTTCATTTCTGTCCTGTGAATGTAACTTTTTTTAGTATTCATACTTGCTGAAATGAGTTTAGTTTCAATTATTATTTGATTTTTGATGCTTTTGACAACCCTAGCAGTCATTGGCCTTCTGTTGCATCTCGAAAATGTACTTTTACTATTCCAGAAATTGAAAATGCAAATTAATTGTTAAAGTAAACTAAAAACTGTATTAAATGAATCCAAAATATTTATTTTATTGTAAACGTACATGTGCACTGTGTAATTTTTCTGGTAGACGGTTCGTCACAAGCTTGTTTCCATGGAGATATTATTGCTTTGCCTGAAAGGTTTCACAGTTTGGCATTAAACTCCATCTATGTTGCTTTTCAGTGTCTGTGGACACTGGTAGCCCCCATGGCAGAAGATACATCAAGGCTGTTGTGACGTGAGCCGTCCTCCTGTGGACCCACCACCTGCGGGAGGATTCATGGGGGCTGGTGCATTGTGTTCTGGGCAGCAGATCTGCTTGGACTGCTGCCCCCGCAACCCAGAAAATGGAAAAGCGGAAGAAAATGAATGAATGATGAATGAATGAGTGCAGAATCTTAAGTAGGTGTATCACTGAAAACGTTCTTCAGACAACATTCAGATAACTTACATAATACAAAGATGATTTTCTGCAACCAGGAGTGTGAAATGTTGTAGTTTGGAACACTCTCTCTCCAAGACCCAAGAACTTTCAATGGTTCAAGGATATTTTTTGGGCCACTGGAACAAACCTTTTGGCGGTGCACTGGGACAAATGAGACACATGTAATCTTTCACATATTATAATTATACTCAGTGTATTTATAGCCAACTCCAGTTGTTTCTCTCATGGTGAAAAGTAATGATTATACGGTAAATGGTCACATTTTTATATAGCACGTCTCCATCTTCAAGGCACACAAAGACTACGTTCGGACTGCAGGGCTTAACGCTCAATTCCTTTTTTTTTGTGAAATCCGATTTTTTGGCGAGGCCGTTCACATTTCCAGTTAAATACGATTTTTATGTGATCTCCAGTGTGAACGTTAAACGCCCCAAAAGTGTCCCGCATGCGCCTCGGAGGACACGGTGACGTCACATGCAGCAAGCGTGCTCAGTGTTTACGGAAGTAGCCTAAAGTTGCTGTCGTACCGGAGCCAGAACAAGTACAGCAAAGAGGAGATTGAGAAAGAGGACGAGGTTTTTGGCTAAGGCGTTTTGTGGGGCAGTGGCAGCAACGTCCGTAGAAATGAACGTGTTGGTGCGGAGTCGCAGCCAAGAGTGGTGGGATTACTATGTGCTTCGCCGCTTCACTGACACGGAGTTTATATACTATTTTCCATGACAAGAAGAACGTTTGTGTACATTTACTTGTACCACTCTCGCTGGAGGAAACACGCCCAGGTCGGATGAACGCGACATGGCCGTTCAGACTGAAGTCACATGCCAAAAGATCGGATATGTATCGGATTTAGGACCACATATCCAAGTGGCCTGGGTCACATTTGAAAAAATCAGATCTGTGTCGTTCAGACTGTCATTAGAAGATCAGATACAGGTCACATAGAGGCGAAAAAATCGGATTTGGGTCATTTCAGGCTGCAGTGTGAACGTACATCAAGAAACCATTCAGGCACTGGGGGCAAGGTGGGTTAAATGTCTTGCCCAAGGACACAATGGCAGTATGTATCTGCTGGAGCTGAAATCGCACTACCAAACTGTGGGTCTGTGAATCTGACCACTCAACCAATGATGAACCTTCAGATCAGTGGACAAACACTCTACTAACTGAGCTGCTGCCTGAATTGCATGCTTTTATCTACGTTTTCCTGCGATGTGTCTTGCATAAAGACACAAGATCAGTGCTGTTGCCCTATTACAGCACATGGTATTCCCAGTGGTATCTTATCCCAGTTTCAAAGATGAGATAAAGGGAATTCCCAAAGTGGTGGTTTATTACTGTGAGCAAAAGATTGAAATTCTAAGGAGTGTGACTTTACAGCATTCTCATATTTACCAACAGTGCCAATATTAGTGGATGGCACTGTTGGAAATCACATGGAGTGAGCCAACAGACTCATGCACAGTCCGGACTCCCGCGGTGATGAGAGTCTAGCAGCTCTCAGTGACATCTGGTGGGGAAGCTGCCACTAAAGACAGGCCCAGATAAGGCTCCGCACAGGCTTTAGTCAATAACTGTGTGGAGGTGGGCCGTGGGTGGTGGTGTGACAGTGCGCTGGAGCAAAACATCTGGAGTCTAGACGGAGTGAACGCCAACTATGTGGCGGCCAATGGACTGCTCCCTGTCACTGGTGCTGACTTATAAGGGCAGAGTGCGTTTCTATATCTGTGACTATACAAAGAGTGTGTGTGTGTGTGTGTGTGTGTGTGTGTGTGCGTGCGTGCGTGCGTGCGTGTGTGCGTGCGTGCGTGCGTGTGTGCGTGTGTGTGTGTGTGTGTGTGTGTTGCAGGGATATGCTCAGGGACAAGGGCCAGATGCTCCAGTTGCATGGTGGGTAAAAAGATGGTTGTCATTTTTAAGGGAATAAAATGTTTTGATGGCCTGTTTAAAAAGCGTATTTATTCAGGTATTACCATGAAATGTGAGTGCCGTAGAAACGAGTGAATGGCACTCTTGTGTAACTGGCACATCCTTGGTGACATTCATGTACCCATGACATTGTGAATTGAAATTGCCTGGAAGCGCATGGCTGCAAACTGGACTTTTAACCTTGTCTGAGTTTACCTGATGAAATAAACATCAGCACATCCTGTCTGAGCCGTAATATTCAAAAGTTGTTCCACCCCCTTGTGCATGCAGCGGTGGAAGAAGTACTCAAAAAGTAAAAATACAGATAACGAGGCAAAAGTACCACATGAAAAATTATACTCAAGTCAAAGTATTAAAGTACCTGTTTAAAAATGTTAAAGGGTAAAAAATAAAAGTATTTCCTGCAGATTTTGAGATGTAATAAAGTGATTTTGATACAGATTTGTGCTGTTCAACGGAAACAACTGAATTTTTCTTTTCCCTAGCGTTTTTTGTATACAGTGGTCCCTCGTTTATCGCGGGGGTTAGGTTCCAGAAATAACCCGTAATAAGTGAAATCTGCGAAGTAGGACAACTTTATATTTTACAATTATTCTACATGTTTTAAGGCTGTAAACGCCTCACCACACACATTATACACTTTTCTCAGGCTGGTATTAACATTTTCTCACATTTCTCTCTTGTTTAAACATTCAACAAACTTTTGGGGACACGTGCCGTGGTCACAAAACAAGGTGGTGGTTGGTTTAATCCTGGTTTAGACCTGGTCCAGTCCTGGTTTAGTCCAGGTTTAGACCTGGTTTAGACCTGGTTTAGACCTGATTTAGACCTAGTTTAGACCTGGTTTAGACCTGGTTTAGTCCACGTTTAGTCCTGGTCTAGTTCCAGTCCCATTCTGGTACCGGTCTGGTCCCAGTCTGGTCCTCATTTCTTAGTCCTGGTCTGGACTTCCTACAGATTCAGTGACTCATGTCTCCGCTCCTCGTAGTCCCGCTGGATGCACTTTTTACTCCATCATTTCAGTTAGTATAAAGGGGCTGGTGTCAAATCATGTGTTTTTGTGTCATGTTGTATTCATTTTGAGGACTTTCAAAAAGTATATTTTGTTTTAAATTTCTCATAATTTTTCTCATAACAGTTTCTTTTTAGGCAAGATGTTAACAGCCAATCCTCTGCCAGCGTGATCTGGAGCAGAGTTTAGCCTTTACAAGAAAATAATTTGACATGTTTGTGTTAAATAGCAATAAAAGTTCAGAAAAATAATACTGAAAGACGTTTTTATTCATTTTAATAAGGAAAAAAAGCCCCTATATTACGCAAAATTGTCTCTTATGTGGCTCACCACCCGCGGGAGGATTCATGGTGGCTGGTGCATTGTGTTCTGGGTGGCAGATCTGCTTGGACTGCTGCCCCCGCGACCCAGAAATGGAAAAGCAGAAGAAGATGGATGGAAGGATGGATGTCCCAATCAAATAAACAAATAAATACACAAATAAATAAATAAACAAACAAAACAAAACACATTTGACTTTGCTTGTGGTTAAAATTTTCTTTGGTTACTTGTGAATGGGAAGCTCTTAATCATCTTACAGTATTGGTCTCCTGGTCATTTAATCGTTCTTCCTCAATTAGAGTTGTGAAGTGATCAGGTCTTAATGGACACTGGTGAGGGGATCAGAGCAGGAAGACCCCTCTTTCTATCTCCCTCTCTCTGTCCCTGTCTCCTCGTTAAGCACTTGTGTTAATGAAGTCACTAATTACACAGCGTGGTGTTTGTTTACTCCTCCAAATGCCAGAATTAGACCAGTCAGTCAGGAGCGCTCTTTAAAATGCCACCTAATGAGTAAAGCCAGATGACATTTTGGGCGCAATAAACGCTTGGCTTGACTTCAACTTCAGTTTGTCTCGAATTAATTCAAACTACAGACCAAAGTTGGCTGAAGAAGAAGTAGTTCAGGTTTAGAACCAGCTCCCATCTAGTTTAATCCCACTTTTGATACGGTGTGTGCGCAAGTGTGAATGTATCCAAAAGAGAATATTCAAAAATGTACTTTTTCATTAATGAATTTCAAATCAACTGCTCCAGCTGCTATACCTTTATTACTACAAAACACTCCTTGTTATGTGGTAAAGCACCTTCAATAGAATCATTTGAATAATTTCAGTCTCAAGCATTTCCAATCTCTACAGAACAAAAGGTAAAATGTAGCTGTTATCATTTCAGATAAACAGTGGGTAGATTCATGCAGACGTGGACATAAACTAACTGGAAAGAGTTTGGATGGACGATTAGAACGAGGTACTTCAGGACCCCACAGATTACATCAAAATGGAGTAATACCTCAGTACAGTGCTGGAGAGGATATGGTATGGTCGGGGATCATACGCATATTTTTGGGGGCTGTCCAATACTTTCAGAATACTTACAAAATATACAAAAAGAAATTAAAGATCCCATGACATGGTACTTCTTGATGCTTTTATATGGCTCCTTAATGGTTCCCTAATACTGTAAATGAATCCTTCTTCAAAATCAACACTCACTGCATGAGATATGACTCTGACAGTCTTCATGAGGCTAGATATGTGTCTAAAATGCTTTATTCTGAGTGTTGCTGCTTCAGTGCAAATGAGAAGGACAGAGAGATTGGCTAAGGAGCGAGGGGGGCGGGTTTCCCCCGCAGGAAGCGCAGCTCTGCACCGCTGTCTGCTCGCTTCCGTGTTTAACACAGGAAGACAGATGGGAGACTTTGCAATGAAAAAAGCATATTTACAAAGAAAATAAAATTAAACCACTGGTATTTCAGAGGTCCAGAGGGTCGGGTAAGGGACTTGCGAGCCTAGAAACACTCGGACGTGCCTCCAGGCAAATAAAAAAACGCATTTCGCATTGTAGCGCATTCACAGTCCAAACTCTATGGGCGGGATATACAGGGACGCTGAGCGGAGACAGAGGGAGGGGCTGGAGCTGCATTTGCCGATCTGACGTCAAAAAGGTGCCTTGTCCGAACTCGCCCGTTTCAACACTGGTTTTGTGTAACGCAGAAAAGGACCACAAATGCTCAGTTTAGACATTTCGCAACTTTTAGCCATGGGGGGGGGCTAAACAGGGTAGGGGAGCTCACATTAACGTTCAAAAACCTCAGAAAGTGAAAATTTCATGCCATGGGACCTTTAAGAAATGTTTATCAATAGACATACACTAGAACCACCATATTTCATACTAGGGGTACTTCTAGATTATCTTGAAGAAAATACTTATACAGACATGTTGCAAATACTTCTTTTGATTGCTAATAAAGTTGATAAAAGGAGAAATTCAATTTGTCAACTGGACAAAGTTTGTTTGGTCGAAAACGTTTCGCCGCTCATCCGAGAGGCTTCGTCAGTTCTGGTTCGAGTGCTGGTAAGACACTGCTTATATCTAGCTGCAGGGAGGAGCTCACTACACTAAATTATTCTGAAACTATCTCAACTAATTTGTATTGCAATTCTCTCTTTTGTATTTCAAATTTCTCTGGCGTCTAGTTTAGCATATCTATTCACCCTAACGACCGTCCTCACCCTCTGGCCCTGACCTGCCTGCCCTTTTTGGTTTAAGAATGGAATTGTAAATGGGAGACAAGTTATGTCTGACTCCCCCACTTCTGTTCAAAGAAGGATTCTCCCTTTTGACAAAACTGACGAAGCCTCTCAGATCAGCGGCGAAACGTTTTCGACCAAACAAACTTTGTCCAGTTGACAAATTGAATTTCTTCCTTTTATCATGGATTCTACCTGGACGACTGAGGGACTCTTCACGCATCTGCTAATAAAGTTATTACGGCATCATGGTTACAACCACACCTCCCACGATGACACACTGGCAAGAAAGAATCCAAGAGGTTTATAAAAACTGATATTTTTATAAGTAAATGGATTAGAGTTGCCCTACATTTCAATTTAATACAGTTATTATGATCTGTGATCTTCTCTCCATTTTATTTTTATATTACATATTGTTATTTTATTTCCATTTTATTATTTTTATTTATTTATTTTTTTCATATATAACAAGACTTTGAAATACTGGTGTGAATTGGTGGAGTATTATCTGAAGAATTTTCATGTTGTGGATTGATCCAATGTATAGTTAAAAAAAAAAAAAAAAAGTAAACTGTGAATTATGGTAGATCTTTTTTTTGCTCCCACTAAAGTCCGTGACGTACAGGACCAGCAACCAAGAGACTGAGAACTCTCCAAGGACTTTATACCTGTGGATATACTTTCTGTTCTATTTTGAGCTGTAAATGTGATGCAGTGTACGACTGTGCATGATAACTGAAAATAAAAACGTAGCTGTTAACCTGAAAACTACCACTTCAGACATCACAAGGTAGAAAAGAGCATTTTGAGCTTATATAATAATATATACTAAGTAAGTAAGTAAATTTTATTTATATAGCACATTTAAAAACAGTGAGAACTGGCCAAAGTGCCGTACAATGTCAAAAAGCTCAAATTAAATAATAAATAATTCGGCAGCATAAAATACATAAGAACATTTGACATGGTGTAATGTAGCTAGTCCATTACAAGGGCCTGGAAAATGAGGAGGAAATGAGAGGCAAGGAGGTTTTGAAGTGTTTATTGGTTGTGAATGAAGATTCCTTTGATGGGTGCCTGTAAAATAAAATAAAATAAGTGCACTGAGGTAACAGGTAATGAGTGAGTCAAAATGGGTACTTGCCTCATGCTAGGGTGCGCGGGCTAAAATAGTCCCCAGGAAGCGGGAGCCCTTTAAGAAGGTTCCGGGGCAGGTGGCCATTTTGTGTGAAGAGGGGTGCACCAAGATTTTAGAATTCTTCTATTTTTGTATTTTTAAAAGAAAAGTAAACACTGCTAAATTAATAAAGAATATATTTGTTTACTAATGTATTGAATGACTATTTGAGCACTGTGGGACAGAGTTATCTTTTTAAATATTGTGGGTAAATTGCACCCAGGTGGCCTAATTAGAGGGTGGGCTCACCCAATTAAGGGAGGGACCTTTAAAAAGGGCCAGCCTCACCTTTGTGGGGGGAGGTGCTGCATGTGGAGATTGCTCTGTGCTGGTTTTTAACTTTTGTATCTGTACCTTTGTAAATATTTTTCATTTTTCTTGGTGGACTGTTAAATAAATGCACTTTTGGATTCTTCATTGACCCCTGGCTCAGCTCTACTCTGTTCCTCCGACTGCAAAGTTGCTATCAGGACGTTACACATGGAAACAACAAGTATACATAAGATGAAATAAAAGACAGGATAAAAGAGATAAAAGGAGCTAAGAGGCAAAGGCCACAGTGTACAAATGAGTTTTAATTTGGATTTAAAAGTGGTGATTGTTGGAGCAGATCTGATATACAGCTCAAAATGGAACATATACAGTGAACCCTCGTTTATCGCGGGGGTTAGGTTCCAGAAATAGCCCGCAATCAGTGAAATCCGCGAAGTAGGACAATTTTATATTTTACAATTATTCTACATGTTTTAAGGCTGAAAACGCTTCACCAGACACATTATACACCTTTCTGAGACTGGTATTAACATTTTCTCACATTTTTCTCTTGTTTAAACACTCAAACTTCTGTAGATTTTCATTAAAATATATTAATAGTGGGGGGGGGGGCACGTGACACGCGGACACGTGCGCGCGGACACGTGTGTTTGTTTTGGTACCACATATCCATGCCATGTGCGAAAGTCGAGTGGAAAGCGACCTGGATATCATTTTAGGCAAGACTCAAGCCACTGCTAACAGTGCCAAACCGCTAACAGACGCCTCTGAGCACCAGTCCTCACCACAAGACCAGGTAAGACTAACCTGCGCTCACAAGAGTTGGTTGCATTTCACCCCGGCTCCAAAATCAGACCGCTATCAATGCGTCGCCAATACTCCACAGCTCTCTAGGACGGGGTCGGGTTCGTCCTCTCGGCGTGACGGGGAAGAGCCACTGTCTCTTCTGTGCGCGCGAGTGTCCTCCCCCCGCTGCGGGCTCCCTCGAATGCGGCTCTCCCCGCTGCGGCTCCCCCGGCCCGTCCATGTTGATTCTTGGCTCTTCCATGGTCCGACTCGCACTCTCTTCCATGGCTCGTGCAAGTAAACAAAGGCCACACCTCCTGTCACCCAGGCGCTCTCGTGAAGGAAATCAGAGACTCTGTCCTTACCATCCCTGGTCTAGACCTGGTTTAGTCCTGGTTTAGACCTGGTTTAGTCCTGGTTTAGACCTGGTTTAGTCCTGGTTTAGACCTGCTTTAGACCTGGTTTAGTCCTGGTCTAGTCTCTTAGCTAATCAGGGCGCAGGACAGAATGTTACACTGTAAAAAAAAAAGTTACACTATAAAAAAAATTGAAAAAAAAAAAAAAAAAATTGGAAAAATAAATCCGCGAAACAGCGAGGCCGCGAACAGTGAACCGTGATACAGCGAGGGTTCACTGTAATATAATAAAGAATTACTCAAACATGTGAATGAAACAAAACTTTTGATGAGGTAACAAGATTATAACATGACTTAAAGCTCACAAGTGTCAGTTTTGTGTCGAGAGAGAAGAGATTTTACCCACTCTGAAGCAACTTTTTATATTAAATTATTAGGCGTTCACATTTTGTCTGAATTGATTTATTATCCAATGTGATCATTAAAGTTTTCTCAAATTGATATGTGTCATGCAGAGTTGTAAAGTGCTCTAAACTCACTGGTGAAGTACAATGGTGAGCTGCGTCGTTATCTGCAGTTCAATCAAAACCACATCAGTTGTTGTTACATTTATAAGTGACACTTTGATGGATCGACCCGGAGCTGTGGGGGGGCATTCATTTGTTTTTATTTCAATATTTTCAGGAGGGATTTTCCTATGGCTCTGACGCCTCTCATTCATTAGCTTGTGCCTGTCACTCACGGCGGGGGATTTTATGATGATTTTTTATATAGATAAATGAACCTAAACACAGAGATGGAAGGTGATTACTTGTCTTGATGAAAGAAAGCGTGTAGTAATACTTTGATCGACTGCATGTATTCAAGTATTTTTAGCCACATAAAGTAGATAAGCAGAAGTAATTAAAAGTAGATAAAAGTAGATAATTAAAGCATCAGTTGCATTAGCGGCTGTAATGAGTTTTCAGTCAGGACTAGAGGCAATAGTCATATCAGTAACAACAGTAGTGTATCAGATGGCCTATAGTTTTATAAATATGGCAGGATAGTGGTCTTTTCCACAAATATGCAGTAAATGATCATAGAGACAAGCATGTGGAGGTTTGAGTCAGGTTTGTGGAGATGCAAGCCCACTCACAGTATAGGCCAATGCGCACTAGGATGCTGAGATGTGCAACAAAAGGAGGCACCTCCATTCATTTCTTTTTCTATTACACAACTGGAGCTTGTTGAATTTGGCAGTGTGACTGAAAATATGCTTTTGTCACTGCTTCCGTCATTGAGTATTGTATCAGACGGACGCTCTAAACTTTGATGAGAAACACAAGAGCAGTAGCAGAAGCATTGCCTCCTCTCCTGCTTCTGTCTGTGCAAGTAAACTCTCATCTCTCACTAATGTCACTATGACCTGCTCTATCCCCCATCCCCCATCCACCCATTGTGTAATTACTTAACATATATCTTGTTGGGCAATATTTATTACCGTATAATATCTTGAGCTGAGTTTTTGTAGCATATCCACCTGTCATTGTGCAATACCTAATTACAGTGAAATATCCTGTTGTGCAATACTTAACACTGTGCTATAGCTGGAGGGTAACATCTAATACAGCACAATGTGCTAAACTGAGTTTTAATGTGTAGTACCAGCTGTAGAGGACTTTTTTTGCACAAATTTTATTTTTTTCTATACTGTGTTGTAAATATCGTACTTAAATGTCTGCACTGAAGTCAGATGCTTTCAATCTCATTGTGAGTATGTATAATGTAAATTGTACATGTGAACAGTGACAATAAAAGACATTCTATACTCACCGGCTGTCCTCTCTCATTTTATCATAATATACAGGGAATACTCCTATTTTAACACAATACTTGTGTTAAAGTTTCTTTTTTTCCCCCATATGTATTCCTCACTTTATTGTTAAACCATTTCAAGTAAGTTTTGCTGCCCCACAACTGCTAACAATAATTAGCATGCCAACAGCATTTCTTAATGGCTTGTGAATGATAAAAATGGTTTCCATTTTGGCCTCAAGAGCTGCTTCACAATCCATCTATACTGAGGGAAGACAAATTTACTTTACATGGAAAAAAAACAAGGTACAGCCCCTTTAAAGCCAATAAAATGTCACCACTGCTCCAGCACAATGAGGACTCGGGTAAAGTAGTGTTCAGAAGAGGCAACATTAATTCAAGTATTAACTCCTTTAAGAGCAGTGATGCACGGCACATTGTCTAGTGTTGGTTCATTACAAGTTTTTTGTGTAATATAAACTTTTTTTATTTCATTTTCTTCCGCTTTTTCTCCGTATTTTTCGAGACGTGGGGCAACGGTCCAGGTCCGCTGTCCAGATCACAGTGCTCCGGACCACATGGATCCCCCCCGTGGGCGGGTGGTGGGTCCACGGGAGGATAGGATATAAACATCCATAATGAAAATATATGCTTGTATTCTAGTCTGTCTTTCAGATTAAAAAAAAAAAAAGTTATGCTGTAGGAATTCAACATACTTCACAGTAAGTCCAACCTGAGTACAAATTTGTGCTCCTCCGTAAAACTCCCTCTCTGCCCCAGAGCCCAGTTGCTTGTGGTCTAATAAAAGCCGTTTTGTGCTGTATTTCCATGGGAACACTTTGCCTTTGACAGGAGCAGAGCGGAGGGCAGGAGCAGCAGGTGAGGGCCTCCACATGCTCTGTGTCCGTGGATTTATGACCGTGCCATCGCCGCCCAGATCTCCCACCGCCTGGGGTCAAAGGTCACTGTAGTGCCTTGTGCAGTCCACCAGCTGGCCCAACCCCTTCCCCCGCAACAGACACACGTACAGGATCCTACCACATACAAGTACATAGACACACACTCCTGGCTCTGAACACGGCGCAGGTGCAGCCGTAGCATTGATGCATCCTTGAGCTGGTCGGGAACAGTGGGAGGCTGGTACCACCTCACAAAGTTATGAGGACTCCATGTTCTACTTCATACAGGGTAATTAGCAGCTCATAGGAGGTGGTAACGGGCAAAACACACACATCTGCGGAGGGGCTCTGGCACAGGGACCAGGGTCAAGGGCTGGAGAGGGTTAGAACAGGTCCAGTCCAAGGGCTGATTCAAGAACTTTGTTTGTGCCTCTCGGACTGTATATAATGTGTTTACTGTACAGTCTGTGTGTAATTAACTCAATGATATCCACTGAACATGTTAATAGATGCAATAGTTTGAATAATAAATGTTTTTGTAGAGTATAAAAACAGTCTTCCCACTTATTGTTTCCACTTTTTCCAGTCCTTTTCAACAGGAAACCCAAATATCACACACATTCACAAGAAACAAATTCTCAAAGTACTAGAATAATTACAAAGTAGTCTATTCAAACCGTAAGGGAAATTTCAGTATAGCAGTATTCTTAAGGTGTAGCCTACTATCTAACTTTTCCAGTAGGTGCTGTTAATGTTCCACAGTACGGCAAAAGGAGAAATTTAATTTGTCAGTCCAGTCCAGGTGACAAATTGAATTTCTCCTTTTGCGGTGGATTCCACCTGGACGACCGAGGGATTCTACACATTTATATTGATCAAAAAGACCCTGAGTTCTCTCATTCCACCTTGTGACATCATGTGGTAATAAAGGAAGTGCATACACATTTGCTAGAATCATTTGTATAATTTCAGCTCTGGAATTGCCCATCTTTATTGAACTTAAAGGAGAATTAACCCTTTTTTTTTTACAATCTGAGCCTTATTTCGGTAATAAAACAAGTTGTTTTACTCACCCATAGCACTTTGGTGTCATTTGGAGCAGTTTCGTAGATGTTGTAGTTTAGCGATATCCGTTAACGTGAGTGCTTGGGGCAGGCGATTGCAGTCACCAAATAACACAAACTTTATCACTTTTCAAATTACAGAAGCTCAATGTCTTAGTCTACACTTTCGTTTGAGTCAAAAGTGCCTCTAATCCGAGATTTATCCATAGTTTCGAGTAGATGAGGAGGACAGTGCACATGTGCTCAGTCACAGCTGATTTCGCTCTCAGCTCTCGGGACCCAAACATGAAAGGCAAAGCTGTAAGACGTTTGGACCATCGTGTTTGCAGTACCCACTTCAGTCAGGACGATTTTTTACCAGCAAAGGAAAAGAAAGAAGGCCAGCGGATTCAGCGCACGATTCTGAGAAGTAATGTGAAACCGATGGCTGTTCTCTGCTGCTCCTAAAACTGTCTCCGCTTCATTCTTTCCATATCCATTCTGTCTCCTCATCCGTATACTCCTCTTCAGTCCTCAGTCCTCCATAAGTCCTCTTGAGCCTCAAAGTCCTAATCTTCTGCCATGTGTCGCTCGCAACAGAAAAGTTATGAGCGTCTTCTTATCTGCAAATCAGCTGTGAGTCCGCACATGCGCACTGTCCTCCTCATCTACTCGAAACTATGGATAAATCTCGGATTAGAGGCACTTTTGACTCAAACGAAAGTGTAGACTAAGACATTGAGCTTCTGTAATTTGAAAAGTGATAAAGTTCGTGTTATTTGGTGACTGTAATCGCCTGCCCCAAGCACTCACGTTAACGGATATCACACACAACACCACAACATCTACGAAACTGCTCCAAATTACACCAAAGTGCTATGGGTGATTAAAACAACTTGTTTTATTATCGAAATAAGGCTCAGATTGTAAAAAAACGTTAATATTCCTTTAAGGTAAAAGGTAGTCGTTAACTTGAAAAGTACCACTTCATGACAATACAAGGTGGAAAAGAGCATTTTGAGCTTTGGAGATGTAGGCAGAATAATAAAAAAGGATTACTCAACCATGTGAAAGTGCGAATGAAACAAAACACAACTCCAGGTATGTTTTGAGGAGATAACAACATTATAACGTGGCTTAAAGCTCACACAAGTCAATTTCACGTAGAGGTAAGATCTTAAGCCCAAGCCCGAGCCCAACCCGACCCGACCCGAAATTCGGGTCTTTTTTTTAATAAATATATGTTTATAAAAATGTATACTAAAACGATGTGTGGATACTAAACTAAGGAATACTTGTTTTAAAATAAATAATTTGGATAAAACAGAGAAGGCGCTGTAATGTAATTGCTATTTAACTACTAAACAGGAGCCGCAGAGCCAGAGCTCTGCGCACATGAACGCTGCCCTCTTAATAATCTTCCCCTCCACAAGTCCGCATCTATTTTGACCCTGTCAGTGTCAGAGCTAGTAGCGTGGGCCATGATGTGCAAGAAACACCGTGATTAAATCAGTATCTTGTCACAACTCACTGTGATGTTGATACCCAAACATCACAGTGCGCTGAGGTGTTTCGAGGCCGTGAATAGTTTTGGCCACGAGAGACCGTGGTTCGCAAAAAAACAGAAGTCGCCTCATCACAACACGTACTGTACTAAACTCTTGCAATGACAATTCAAAGAACTCCTTCCTGTCTCTGTCTATTATCCACCCGTCATTGTTCTTCTTTGTCTCTCTGCTTCTCTCTCTTAAAGTGCCGCGCTAGATTCTTAAGGACGTACTGCTGCTGTGGTTTATGGCCCAATTTTCAACCCGTCAAAATGACGGACGGCCTTAAATTTTTCCCGTCAACTCTTTAAAAAATCCTTCAATGATGGAAAATTGTCAGTTAATGTACCCTCTGCAGAAACAAATATAAAAGATGTAAATGTTTATACAGTCTTGTTTAACTCGTTACAAAAGACAGGCTTTAATTTGTTATCATAAATCACCCCTCCTCCTCCCGAGTCCTCACAAATAAAATATGAAATTTCGGGTTTGCTTCGGGCTCGGGCCTGCAAATCAAGTTAATTGGTCGGGCTCGGGCCGGGTCGGGCTTTAATACCCGCGGGCCGGGTCGGGTCGGGCTGGATTTTTTAGGCCCGATCTTACCTCTAATTTCACGTAATATAAGACCTTTAATATAACAGCAGAGGTAGCCCTAGTTCAAATATACTACAAAATAAACCTGATGCTGTATCTCTCTGTACTTTTAAGTTTTAAATAAGCTCAAAAAGTCTGAGAATTTCAGAACCCCCTTGCGATCTATCCACCGTGCCCTTTGCGTGTGTTTTTATACTCCAGCCTCTTAACCATAGCATAATAAACACTGTCTGTATGTGTGGACTTAATAACATGACATGGCCCATTCACCGTGCTGTCTTCATGCAGCTAGTTACTGCGTCCCATAGCGTTTTGCTGACAGACATGTTAAATTAGACTAATAAATTGCCTCGCGCTCTGCCTCGCACCTCCTAAAAGCCCCGTTACCCAGAGACAAATTAATGTGCGGCAGGTAGAGAAAGACATTCGACTCAAAAGGCCAAGCTGATTTTATGAGGAGAAGGCTAAATATCACAAAGGAGCTATGGGGGTCAGGCTAAGAGGTCACGAGGGGCTAGCAGGCACGGTATTGCACATTAAGAAGTCACTGTGGTTGGTCATATAATGTAAACATGCAGAGATAGTGAGGATCAACTCATTTTCAAGCCCTAATACTTGAAATGCATATTGGAATAGGTTTTGAATCTGCAATCTTATTCTCATGGACTTTTGCCCTTTTATTAATAAACAAGTCAGCATTTAGTTAGAATTGTTACCATTATTTTATTTGGGGTAGGTGGATAGACTGAGATGGTTCCAGTTACCCCAATCGGAATACAGCTCTGGAAAAAAATAAGAGACCACTGCAAAATGATCAGTTTTTCTGATTTTACTACTTATAGGTGTGTGTTTGGAACATTTTAGTTTGAGTCTATAAACTACTGACAACATTTCCCCCAAATTCCAAATAAAAGTATTATCACATAGAGCATTTATTTGCAGAAAATGACAAATGGTCAAAATAACAAAAAAAGATACATGTTTTCAGAGCTCAAACGATGCAAAGAAACAAGATCAAATTCATTTTAAAACAACATAATACTAATGTTTACGCTTAAAGGAAAAGTAACGTTTTTTTACAATCTGAGCCTTCTTTCGGCAATAAAACAAGTAGTTTTACTCACCCATAGCAGTTTGGTGTCAATTGGAGCAGTATCACAGAAGTTATGTTGAGCCGTTCTGTTCTACTAATGATCCCGTATCCGTTAGCGTGAGTGCTCGTATCATATGCTCGGGGCATTACTTTGCGCTCTCCAAATAACACAAACTTTAGCACTTTTCAAATCACAGAAGATCGCTGTGTCAGGGTAGACTTTTAGTGGATTCCAAAACGGCCTGAAACCCGATATCCAGCTATAGTTTCATTTGATGACGTCATCAGAGAGGACAGTGCGCATGCGTGAACTCAGCTGTTTTGTAAACACAGCTAGTCCGAAAGAAGCTAACACCGCTCTGAACTTTACTTTTCTGTTGCGATATCGGGTTTCAGGCCGTTTTGGAATCTACTAAAAGTCTACCCTGACACAGCGATCTTCTGTCATTTGAAAAGTGCTAAAGTTTGTGTTATTTGGACACCGCAAATCAGTGCCCCGAGCACTCACGCTAACGGATACGGGATCATTAGTAGAACGGCTCAACATAAGTTCTGCGATACTGCTCCAATTGACACCAAACTGCTATGGGTGAGTAAAACTACTTGTTTTATTGCCGAAAGAAGGCTCAGATTGTAAAAAAAAAAAAAAAAAAACGTTAATTTTCCTTTTAAGAAGAGTTCACAAATCAATATTTGGTTCAATAACCCTTATTTTTAATCACAGCTTTCATGCGTCTTGACATGCTCTCCACAAGTCTTTCACATTGTTCTTGGGTCCTAGTTTAGACCTGCTTTAGTCTTGGTTCAGACCGGGTTTAGTCCTGGTTCAGATCTGGTTTAATTCTGGTTTAGCCCTGTTTCAGTCCAAGTTTAGGCCTGATTTAATTCTAGTTTAACACTGGTTTAGTCCCCTTTTTAACCTGATTTAGTCTTGGTTCAGACCTGGTTTAGTCCCAGTCTTTCACATTGTTCTTGGGTGACTTTATTCCACTCCTGGTGCAAGAACTGAAGTAGCTCAGCTTTGTGTTTGTGTTGGAATTCAACAGACGCTGGAATGGAATGGCTGTAATACATGTAGAGATGCTGATTTGTTTGTTTTTTTAAATGCAGTGGTCTCTTATATTTTTCCAGAGCTGTATATGTCATGTGTGGATATCAGCTTTCAAATATCGGTTCAGCTGGTATTCTATTTTGGTCTATAAATCGGTGTAATAATAAAACTATACAGTAGCCAATATTGGCCCAGAACACCTCATAATACTGAACTTGAGTTTTTACAAAGCTATTCTGTAGTTATTTTACATTATAATTAACAGTTACAAAACACATTTGGATAATTTTTACCGTATGCTGTTTGTGTTTAAAAGAATGAACAGATATTTTCAGTCTCTGCCCTAGTATGTTGATCCTTAAAAGTCCTTAAAAGTATCAACATCGGTATCAGAACAAAAAAAAGACCGTTCATCCCTGTTCATAATAATATCCTCCTGGGACCTGAAGAAAAAAAGTGTATCTAAATTATTATTATTATTATTATTATTATTATTATTATTATTATTATTATTATTATTATTATTATTGTTATTGTTATTATTTTAATTTTCTATTTGGAGGTAAATGAACACTTTAGCATTTACATTTTGGTAATTTTATTTTTATTCATAATGTTGGAACATGTCCTCTGTAACGGACTGTAATAGTGTTAAATCCAAGTGAAGTTAACAACCTAACAAAAACATTTTTTGTTTGTTTTTGTTTTGATGACCAACATCTCTGAGAAGCTTCTACAGTCACCTCAAAAAGTTTTAAGATTCCCTTTTAATTTTTTTTATGTATGTATTTATTTATTTACTTATATACTTATTTATTTATGTATTTTTATATATTTATTATTTTATTTATATGTTTATGTATTATTTATGTATTTGTTTACTTATTTATGCATGTTTATTTATTATTTTTTATTTATATTTCCATCCATCCATCTTCTTCCGCTTTTCCATTTTCTGGGTCGTGGGGGCAGCAGTCCAAGCAGATCTGCTGCCCAGAACACAATGCACCAGCCCCCATGAATCCTCCCGCAGGTGGTGGGTCCACAGGAAGGTGGCTCACGTCACAACAGACCTTGATGTATCTTCTGCCATGGGGGCTACCACTGTCCGCAGACACTGGGGGGCTGGGTAAGGTTAAGTTAAGCCCAAGGACACAACGGCAAGAGCTGGGATCACACACCAACCGCCAACCCCTGGATCACTAGACAAACGCTCTACCTACTGATTAAAAAGAGTGAATTTTCAAATTTCACCACATTCCTGTCACAAACCAACAAATTCAACTTCAAATGACACCACTCAGGCCCAGCTCTTCAACGCAACGACCTATTACGTATTTATTTATTTACTTATTTATGTATTTTTATTCATTATTTTTTATTATTTTATTATTTTATTGAATTATTATTATTATTATTATTATTATTATTATTATTATTATAGTAATTTCTTGTGTTTATTTATTTTACTTATTCACTTATTTATGTATTTTTTATTTTATTAATATTTTTATTTATTATGTAGTATTTGTTTACTTATTTATGCATGTTTATTTATTATTTTTTATTTATATTTATATTTTTTATTTATTTGTTTGTTTACTTATTTATGCATGTTTATTTATTATTTTTATTTTTTTATTTTTATTTTTTTTATCATAGTGCAGCCACAAACTAGAGTCTATCTCAAAACACTTAAAAGATCGACTGGTTAACTCAATGTGCACTATAAAGGACACAAATGAATGTGCGCGTCTCCGGAGGATAAAGACTGTTCTGCATAATATACTGTGGACTCCATAGGTGAACCTCTATAGGTCAAGGCCATATCAAATGTTGAAAGGAAGAATCACGTTGCCAGCAGCCTCCAGATGAGATCAGTAACACAACATTACACTTTAATGCCTGATTGACATTACAAAGGCGCGCAGAGTATGAGGAATCGCTTACTTTGATGTGTGATCTGAACTTAGAAACAATAACATAACGCAGTAAGTGCAGTTAGCCAAAGCATTTAAATAGTTCTGTCCACGGAGCGGGGTCTCTATTGTCTCTTTCATTTAGCTGTGTTCTCGTAGCTCTCAGAACAGTCTTCACATCCTCTCCAGATGAATCGTGCCTCACTTGAGAAGAGATTGAGAGCAAATTAAGCTCCGACACAAAGCGTGGGCTGCAGCTCCGAGCTCGTGACAAAGTGGAAAGAGTCGCGTTTCAAAACTATACAATGTTTCGGAGACGGGATGAGGCGCTGTCAAAGCAACGGGAGGAGAAGAAAGAGGGAGAGGGAATCAGAGCCACATGGAGGAGCAGCAGACTATATGTGTATTTTATTTTTACATGTATGATTGTGGGATTACATTACAAAGAGCAGCACAAACTAGCGAATACGATACAGTCGAAATCAGAAATAGAATTTAGATTATCATGATCAAAATAACCACCACGTTATTTATTTACACGTTTTTCATTTAGTAAATTTTAAAACATACAGCTCTGGAAAAAAGAGACCACTGCAAAATTATCTGATTTTACTACTTATAAGTTTGTGTTTGGGCAAAAGGAACACATTTTTTGTTTGAGTCTATAAACTACTGACAACATTTCCCTCAAATTCCAAATAAAAATATTATCGTTTAGAGCATTTATTTGCAGAAAATGACAAATGGACAAAATAACAAAAAAGATCCATGTTTTCAGAGCTCAAACAATGCAAAGAAACAAGATCAAATTCATTTTAAAACAACATAATACTAATGTTTACACTTAAGAAGAGTTCAGAAATCAATATTTGGTGCAATAACCCTTATTTTTAATCACAGCTTTCATGTGTCTTGGCCTCCACAAGTCTTTCACATTGTTCTTGGGTCCTAGTTTAGTCCTGGTTTAGTCCTAGTTTAGACCTGGTTTAGTCCTAATTTAGACCTGGTTTAGTCCTCGTTTAGACCTGGTTTAGTCTTAGTTCAGACCTGGTTTAGTCCCAGTCTTTCACATTGTTCTTGGGTGACTTTATTCCACTCCTGGTGCAAGAACTGAAGTAGCTCAGCTTTGTGTTTGTGTTGGAATTCAACAGACGCTGGAATGGAATGGGTGTGATACATGTAGAGATGCTGATTTCACAAAAAAATGCAGTGGTCTCTTTTTTTTTTTTTTCCAGAGCTGTAGTCATAGTTTGCTTTATTGTCGAAAACAATCATGTACATGTACACAGAGTGAATTCGAAATATTCGTTTCCTCACTAACCAGGCAGGACAGTGATAGAGTGGGTAGGGGAGGGGCCACTGCACATGCGCGCACCGGCGACTGGGAGATGCAGAGTAGAATAGATGCAATACAATCAGTGACAATTTAACAACATGTAATGACAGAAAAACAATTGGAGATATAACATACGGTGATCTTTTTCGTTGGTAACAGAAGGAAGGGTGTGGGGGATCAGATTGGAAATCAATGAAATTGATTGAACCGAGAGCAGAGATCAGACCTTAACTAAAGACATTTTATTGTAAATTAATTTCTGTGGATTCTGTTTCATTTCCTGAAGCATTTATAATTTCTGTAATAAAAAAAATTCTAAAATCAGACTTCATTGCCTGTAAAACTCTATAGTGCCCCCTTGTAGTGCAAAAACTCTTTAGAGAAAGCAAAATTCCACAGTGCACAAGGCTGTAAATCTACCTCTAAATCTGTAAATCTACCTTTAAGGCACTCAGCTTTACATCAAGGAACCAGAAACTCATTCACACACAGGTACTGGGGGTGAGGGTAGGATAGGTGACTTGCCCAAGGACACAATGGCAGCATTCATCTGTGGCAGCTGAGACCAATCCGTGGATGTGGCCGTTCTACCAACAGTGTTTATAATCTCAGAGCAGGATTCGAACCGCCGACCTTCAGATCACAGAACGAACACTCCCACCTGAGCTACTGCTGTAAATACAAAAACACACTACGTACACATTTAAAATCTCAATATTAAGCACACAAATTACACCCAAATAGCGAGCCCTGTAAAGCTATGCCTCCTCTAGTCCTCCTCTACTGCTCTAGATGCAGTTAATCTCATTTAGTTCACTGTAACACAGAGCTGGAGGAATGGTGAAGAAGTTGGCATCACCAAATAGGACTCTTTATACATCTTATACGGACCACAAACGGGAGATTTTGTCTATGTCGGCTATAATCTGATGCAACAAAGCGACAAACTAGACAGACAGAAAGAAAGAAAATAAAGATCAATACAGTTTAAAGATTAGCATATGCATAGATTCTGATTTTCAACACTGAATACATATTAAAAACGTATTAATCAATCTGTAATGTATGAGGGTTTGAATCGATTACTTTATTTTATGCAACTTTTTCTTAAAGGGACAGTGTGTAAGATTTTTACCTGTTAATTACTGAAATTGAAGATACCCATTCAAAAATACATTGTTTTCCAAGCCTTTTCACTTCCATCATGAAATCAAAGTATTCTTTTGGACTTAGATATAGTCACATAAAAGGGGGATCTTCCCCATATAGAGGCAGCCATTTTGAATACGAGAGCCGCAGAAGGACATTTGGGCTCATCCTTTGCCTCGGCTCCGGCTAACAGCTGCTTAGCCGCGCTGCAGATGGCTCCCCCCTTCCCCCCTCCCCTTCCCCTTCTCTCCTTCGTTCCTCTGCTCCCATATGCAGCCAGGAGCGAAGGAGAGAAGGGGAAGGGGAGGGGGGGAGGGGGAGCATGCTGCCGGATCACACATCGTAATGGATATAACACGTATTTTGGACTAAATTGTTTTACTGGATTTTATTCGCTGGATCCTTATGGACAGATTGAGACCAAGTTTATGATGAAATACAGAGTTTGACCTGTGCAAAGCCTTCAAAGGTAAGCTAAGTAAGCTAAGTTTTGTGCTTTTCTGTATAAAAGCCCCATGTGCTCGGGGAGTGATTGTTTTGCAGGGAAATGAATTGCATAGTCAAAAAGAGGAGACTGTAAGGTTTCATTTGATGTGTAGATTGTCATGAATCATGATCGGGATTGTGTGTTTTCATGCGAAAAGAAAAAAAAAAAGTGAACGGGGGACCGTTTTATGTATACAGCGGTGCGCGGTTCGTGCGCGGGCACGCGCGATGTCGGCGGTACGTCGCGTCCGGGTGACCCTCGAGGTCTGCCGTAGCCAAAAGAGGAAGTGGAATAGCTAGTAACCACCTATGCGCCACGAATCCTACACACTGTCCCTTTAATATATTTTTATTGCATACTATGAATTATAAAGTAGGGATGCACGATATATCGGCATTAACATCGGTATCGGCCGATATTGCCAAAGTTTTAACATATCGGTATCGGCCCGATGTGTAAAAGTGGGCCGATGTTGAAAAAGAAAAAGAAAAATCAGGAGTCAAAACACGTTTTGAAAATAAAAGACGGCATTCAAAAATTCATTTTGCATGATTTTCAGTCTGTATAAAATATTATCTCAGAATTATTGGCTAATATCGGTATCGGCCGATAACAGCAACACTAACATCGTATATCGTATCGGCTCAAATTTTCACATCGGTGCATCCCTACTATAAAGCATGTACAGTGGTACCTCACCTTACGAAAGAGCCAACAAACGAAAATTCCAAGTTACGAAACGCCTTCACATTAAATTTTGGTCTCTAGATACGAAAGAAAATTCAAGTTACGAAACGCGAAATCTCAAAAATTCAAATAATGCGCGCTCAGCCACACACATTATACGCTTTTCTCAGACTGGATTTAAACTTTTCTCACATTTGTCTCTGTTTAAACACTCAAACTTTCATAGATTTTCAACAAAATGTATTAATAGTGAAGCGTGGGGGGAAGGGGGAGGGCGGTGCTTGTGCGGGCGGACACGTGTGATAGCGCAGCATGACCCGGCGCAGGGCTGCCAGCACGAGACCCGTGCTCAAACCGTGCCTCCTCTAAAACAGGATTAAACCAGGATTAAACCAGGTCTGAACCAGGTCTAAACCAGGATTAAACCACCTCTTACCTGCGTTCGTTCATGCGATCGGACTGCGTGCGGTCCCCTCCTCGCTGTGGTCCCCTCCTCGCTGTGGTCCCCTCCTCGCTGCTCGCCTCAGCTGTGACTCGTGAGAAACCAGGAAATAGACCCGCACGCAGCGCTTTAATCCACCTGGTCTAGTCCAGGTTTAGTCCTGGTCCAGTACAGGTATAGACCTTGTTTAGACCTGGTTTAGTCCACGTTTAGTCCTGGTCTAGTCTCTTAGCCAATCAGGACGCAGAACACAGTGTTACACTATAAAAAAAAGTTACACTATAAAAAAAAAAAACTTGGAACAGGGCCTTGGAACGAATTAGGCTTTTTCCATTGAAATAGCTACTCAACTTACAAAAAATTCACATTAAGAAACCACTTCTGGAACGAATTAATTTCGTAAGGTGAGGTACCACTGTATCTGAAAATAGAAACAAAAATATGACAAAAACAGTGTTTCAGTCAGACCTTCAGTTTAGTCTAACAGGATATTCAAACGGTTACAACAACTTTAGATTCTTTGATGCACAAACTAGAACAGAAGAACAAAAAAAGGAATGATCGGCAGCAGCTCAAATATTGTTTATTTCGGTGGAATCTTTCCCGTGAATATTCCTCTGTGTGTTTTGGCACAAATAGTGTAAAAATGCACAATAGTGTCTCTGTGAGGAACCTTCCTAAAGAAATGCCTCTCTCCTCCCTCTCACCATGGAGACCGGGAATCTTTCACTCCAAGGTCACGCTCTTTCAGCTAAATATTTATTTACATCGCTCTCACTCCAATGCCACAAATACTTTTTATACTATGTGGAATACAATGGTAAAGGACTTAATATAAAAGCGTGTACATACATCTCCCATAACCTTCAAACTGAACATGTTTGTGTATCTGTCCATGTTGAGTAGGCGTATTTATCTCTTTTTCTCTATAGGTTACACATGAAAACTTGCCACAAATGCTTACAAATTCTGTTAAAACTGCTTTATGTCAGTCTTTCCCCTCAATATTATTTTTTTATTTGTTTGTTTGAATAAGGAGAGACACAACAAAGACAGATTAACGATTCAGGTATTACAGTGTTTATATACTAGGCTAATTCCCAACTCATCAGATTTCACTGAAAAGCAGTAGGATTATTTCAATAAAAGCAATAAATATAGTGAATTTGTGAAGAGACTCAAATATTACAATATCACATACAAACTCACACACTCACATTCAGTTTTTTCTCAGCCGCGTGGATGAGGGGTCAAACATCTTCACGCTAAAGGTTTGAAGAATTGAATTTTCTGTGCATCTGATGGATTACGCAGATATTCCAGACAGTTATTTCTCTGTCATAGTTTAACATCAGCGTCAGAGAAGCACTAAGTGGGTGCGGTTAACTGTTCATTCCAAAACATGTTCCTCGTTCATGCTTCAAATCAAAACGGAGCATAGTCCCTTAAAGGAGAATTAACGTTTTTTACAATCTGAGCCTTATTTTGGTAATAAAACAAGTTGTTTTACTGACCCATAGCACTTTGGTGTCATTTGGAGCAGTTTCGTAGATGTTTTAGTTTAGCGATATCCGTTAACGTGAGTGCTTGGGACACGACGCTGCAGTCACCAAAATAACACAAACTTTATCACTTTTCAAAATTACAGAAGCTCAATGTCTTAGTCTAAACTTTCGTTTGAGTCAAAAGTGCCTCTAATCCGAGATTTATCCATAGTTTCGAGTAGATGAGGAGGACAGTGCGCATGTGCTCAGTCACAGCTGATTTGCAGATAAGAAGACACTCATAACTTTTCTGTTGCGAGCGACACATGGCAGAAGATTGGGACTTTGAGGCTGAAGAGGACTTATGGAGGACTGAGGACTGAAGAGGAGTACAATGAACCCTCGCTCTATCGCGGTTCACTGTTCGCGCCCACCCTCGCTGTTTCACGGATTTTTTTTTTTTTTTTTTCGATTTTTTTTTTTTTTCCAATTTTTTTTTATAGTGTAATTTTTTTTAAAATAGTGTAACATTGTGTTCTGCGTCCTGATTGGCTAAGAGACTAGACCAGGACTAAACGTGGACTAAACCAGGTCTAGACCAGAACTAAACCAGGTCTAGACCAGGTCTAAACCAAGTCTAGACCTGGACTGGCCCTGGACTAAACTAGGAGTGGACCAGGTCTAGACCTGGACTAAACCAGGATTAAATCACTCCATGCGGCTCTTGCGTTCGTTTGTGTGTGTGCGGTTTGTGGCTCGGACTGAGAGGACGCGGTCCAGGCGCCGCAGTTCTATCTCGTGCTTGCAGCCCCGGTGTATGCGCGACACATGCTGCTCTGTCACGGATTTGTCCACGATGAACCCCTCATCTTGGACAAATCCGTGACAGAGCAGCACGTGTCGCGCACTTCTCCAAGGGTTTGGTGCGCGTCGCGTCCCGGGACGTGGCGGTGCTCCTCGCGCGTCCGGCGGGGCTTCCGGGGCCGTGTCTCCCCCCACGCGTCACTATTAATACATTTTGTTTAAAATCTATGAAAGTTTGAGTGTTTAAACTAGAGACAAATGTGAGAAAATGTTAATTCCAGTCTGAGAAAAGTGTATAATGTGTGTGATGAGGCATTTACAGCCTTAAAACATGTAGAATAATTGTAAAATATAAAATTGTCCTCTTATTGCGGGCTATTTCTGGAACCTAACCCCCACGATAAATGAGGGATTACTGTATACGGATGAGGAGACAGAATGGATACGGAAAGAATGAAGCGGAGACAGTTTTAGGAGCACCAGAGAACAGCCATCGGTTTCGCATTACTTCTCAGAATCGTGCGCTGAATCCGCTGGCCTTTCTTTTCCTTTGCTGGTAAAAAATCATCCTGACTGAAGTGGGTACTGCAAACATGATGGTCCAAACGTCTTACAGCTTTGCCTTTCATGTTTGCGTCCCGAGAGCTGAGAGCGAAATCAGCTGTGACTGAGCACATGCGCACTGTCCTCCTCATCTACTCGAAACTATGGCTAAATCTCGGATTAGAGGCCACTTTTGACTCAAACGAAAGTGTAGACTAAGACATTGAGCTTCTGTAATTTGAAAAGTGATCAAGTTTGTGTTATTTGGTGACTGCAATCGCCTGCCCCAAGCACTCACGTTAACGGAGATCGCTAAACTACAACATCTACGAAACTGCTCCATATGACACCAAAGTGCTAGGGGTGAGTAAAACAACTTGTTTTATTACCGAAATAAGGCTCAGATTGTAAAAAAAAAAACGTTAATTCTCCTTTAAAGATGAGTCCCAAGACCAAACCGACACAGCAGGAGATATGACTGAAACACCAGATTCAAACCAAGTCAAAATCAGAAGGACAAATAGATCACTACACACACGTCTCTGTAGGGTCCCATAATCCTACACGTTTCACTGGCACTATTGTATGTAGAGGACAACCATGTGACCTTATTGTCTTCTCTTGATAATTCCCAAACCATTACATACATCTGCAGTGATCTTATTGTCTCTCCAGAACACAATAATATGAACAGCAGAGGCCTTGGACAATGACATCTGCACCCGGGAGCATCACAGGAGCCCTCATTGATATTAGACAAAAGCCCCCCTGACGTGCACCTGCCCCGCGCTCCTCAAACTAAAGCCACATTTTCAGCTCTAATGGCTTCACAAGGTCGTCCTCCCACAAGGCCTCCACCCACTGACAATCAGCCGCACGAATGCAAATGAAGACCGGAGCGAGCGTGCTGCACGGGTGGATAATGTGGAAAAGAATGGCGTATGAAGGGCTGCTATGGCAACACTGTGGATCATATAGTTCTTGCATGCACAAACAAGATCAATGTCATGTGTACTTTTTATTTCTGAATGTATTTTTATACTTGAGGGATGACAGTGGCTCTGGGTTCAAGTAGGTAGCCGGTTTGATCAAGTCCAGTCATTATAATGGGTGGAAGGTTTTGATAGGAAGGAAAGGATTTTTATTTCAGATTTCATAAACACGACCACTCTGTGCTCCCAGTGTTTCTGAATGAAATACAGGTTGTCAGTTCAACGCAGAAATAGATTTAAGTCCGTTTTAAAGCCTATTAAGGCATTTTTCTTATTATTCTGTGTTATAAAGTTGTTTCCACATCAGAAACATACCTGGAGTTGTGTTTTGTTTCATTCACACTTTTTTTTTTTTCTTCTCTCAAACAGAAAGCAGTTGAGATGTCATGTGGTAATACAGGAAGTGCTCCACTGTGCTTTTATATCCATACACCTTCCTTAGGGTCATATTGATCATTCCAGCTCTGGAATTATCAATCTCTATCAAATAAAAGGTAAAAGGAAGCTGTTAACTTGAAAACTACAACTACATGATATCATGGGATGGAACAAGCATTTCAGGCTTTGGAGATGTAGACAGAATAATACTAAATATGTGCCTGATTCAGCAACTACAGTCAAATTTGGTCGTGAAATTTTTCAGAAAATCCAACACATATTTTTTAGAAATATTTTGATGTGTTCTACTTCATCAAAAGGTGTAGAAACATTAACTGATAGTGTTTGGAATGAAATTACATAAATATTAAATAAGTAATAATAAACAATAACAATAAATAAAGTGATGGAAATTACTGATGTGGAAATGACAATGTTTAGCATTTCCTTTAAAATCTCATGACATATTAGCATGCTAATCTCTGTTTTAGAGTTAGCATAAAATGTACTCAAAATACACAATATAAAATGGTATTTTTCTCATTATTTGTACATTCAAAGGAAATATGAGGTGTTTGGAAATGACGACCAATAAACCTACTCTTGGTTTATCTTGATTTTGTTCTTGTTTCCCTTCCTTCCATGGAGCTAACGCTGCTATGCTAACATGAGCTCCTGTCGCATCACAACTGATGTGGTTCAAGTAGACAAAGGTTTAAAAAAAAGTTTAAAGTTACATTTTGTGGTGGAAATGACAGTGATCCCTAGGGACAGGTGTTCTTTTTATGAAAAATAAATAAAATACTAATACATCTTTCAAGCACATGATATTTTTCATTAAAATAAGGAATTTCTGTGCCATTTGTCAATGAAGTTACTGTTGAATCAAATTTAATTTCAGACCGAGTCCAAAACCTGGACAAGGGACAAAGGACATACAGCAAAAACACTCAATATCATAAATTTTTATAAGTCCATATTTGTTTCTAGTAAGTGCAGCATGAATAAAAAATGACAAACATGGTTTTGTTTTTCTTATTTCTGCCTGTGACAGAAATTCTTTGATAGTTGGAAAATCACCCATTTACTTAAACATCTGCAGGTGTTTTTGAGGAGGACAGCATTCTAACATGGCGTAAATTACACAAGAGTCAGTTTTGCGTAAATATAGGACCTTTGAAACTAAAAGGACCCTCTCTGATCTGAATCCTCACTACCCCACACACAGTGCTAGTGCAGCCTCTGCAGCTCAGTAAGGGAATTATTGAGGCTCTGAGCTTCCACATGAGGCCTGTCTATATACCGAGAATGAGATAAAGATTTACTGGCAGCCCAGGTACAGTCAGGTCTTAAAACAGTAATTACACAGGCTACATACCCAAATAATTATATGTTGCTGAATTTAAATTACAAATGTTCATCCTTTTCTACAACCAGTAAAACTTCTTTGTGTTTAAACATGGACTAATTCATAAAAACAAATTGAATAGGGCCGTTTGCACTCTCCTCGCCCCCATTATCATGCACTGTAAGTATTATAAACAGAGAACTATTGGCTGTAATTGTTCTCTGTGATTGCTCCACTCACTCACTAAACATACCAGAGAAGAGTGGATGACATTAAATAATAATAGTTGGTTTAATAAATGAATAAACATGAGGTGCTAGCATGCATGTGCCTAATGGAGAGAAAGAATAAAAGTAACATATTTGTACTTTATCAGTGTTGCAAGCTTTTTATTTCACTTTTTTTCTACATTATTTAGACAACTCCTGACATCCATGGTCAAATGTTTGAAAAAGGCGGTTGCTACATTTTTATTCCATCTTTTTCAATAATATTTTCTGTAAAGCTGTACGTAACTGAAGACGGATCCTGTGGTATCTCCATTACAAAAATCAATATAAACAAGTGAAAATATCAAGTTTCATATCGGGCAAACGGCATCTCTATTGTATTTCAATAAATCGAATAACTGCCGAGGATGCACCTGATGTACTGACAGCCAATAATCCTGAATATAAACTAACGTAATTACCCATATACGTTTTTCAATTTCATCGGCACTGAAATACAAACCCTCGATGGACTCCCTCCCTCTCTTAAATTAAAAATCCCTTCTGTGCACAAACATATTCCGCAGACAAAAATGGTAATCTAATTTTGTGCACTTTCATTCGTGCCCCCCTATCCTCTCCTACTCTCCGCCACCTCCTTACATTTCCAGCTCGGGCTTTGCCATTAGAGCTATTTGCATCTGACTGAGAGCCCATTAGAATAATAATTAGCCTGACCCACCAGAGAGAGAGAGAAGGATGGAGAGAAATATCGAGAGAAATAGAGAGAAAGAGAGAGAGGCCACCCCAACCCTCAAGGCTCACGGCGAGACACAAGCGAGCCGCCATTACACTGAAATGTCCGCACGCACGATAAATCTGCCCTAACAAGGGTTTTTCATTTTTGTGGAGGACTAAAACTGGACCAACCAAAGACGCATGAATGTCCGAATAAGTGGAATCTCACTACATCACGCTCTTCTTAATCAAGCTAATGTCTGTGGAGTGTATTCGACTGTGAGGTTTACAGCGGCGTCGTCTCATCACATAAAGTCCGTTCAACCACAAAGCTCATGTCATCAACACTGCCTGGGGGTGTGATGCTAACTGTAGGCCCTGCTCTGTCTGAGGGTTTATTAGACTAATCGGTGTTATGGTTTTCAACAAAAGGAGGGACCCAAATAATAGACTCACAGCTATGATGCAAAAAATAACCAAGATTTAGGCTACGTTTATATGACGACGGTCTGAACAGAAAACGCAAAAGTGGCATCGCGTCTTCACTTTTTAGACGAGCGTTTTCAGGAGGAAATCTGCGTGCATACGGTGACGTAAAAATGTGTGGAATTCGATTGGGTATGCATGCCAGGCGGCTAGGTGGCGCTGTGATACATTATCACTATGTCCGCGCACATGCTTAGAATCTTCCTTCTTCTCATCTGCGCCGTGAAAAGCAAAACAAAACATGGCTACCGGTAGCACAAAAATTACGTGTGGTCAGTTCAACTGTTGCTTCAGACCACGTTAGACTATAAACCAACGAAGGCGCAACAAGGTGTGGACATAAACAAGGTATGTGACGTAAACACATACGAGACGTCAGCAGATTTGACCAGAGTTTTGCGTCTTGGGCAGTGTAGACGAAAACGCTATGGTGGAGCGTATTCAAGTTTTCCATTTTGGAGGGCGGTTTCAGTTTTTTGCGTTTTTAAGGCCTCAAAACACCGTCACCGTCTAAACGTAAGGCACTTCCAATAAAATATTTTGTCGTTTTTACCTGTAAGCGTTCTCGTGTAAACAGGCCCTTATTGTCCAAAGATAAGTAGGAGGTTTGTAGGTGAAGAGCTGGCAACCGGAATGCTGGAGTCAGAGTCAGGGGTTCTGGGAACAAAAAAGAGGAAGTAAATAAAAGGATCGCTAGGAAAGAATCAAAGAGAAAAATCACCGTCTCGGAGACTGAACGATGTGGCAGAGTCTGGCTGGGGAGCTGGTCCTTTGAAGCAATGGCTTGATTGTAGATTGCACACAGGTGCTCCCAACAGACTCCGCCCAAACTTCCCCCATCACCTTCAGCGGATGTCTACGCCGAAGTTTACAAGTGAACAGGCTGATAGAGTTAACATGGGCGTAGTGATACGAGCGGAGAGAGACAATACGCGAATGTGAAATACGCTGCTGGATGTTTCGTGGACAACTGTTTAAATATATCACCTTTCGGACAAATGTTTTGTTTTGAGAAGAAAAACAAGCTTTATTTCATGTTCCTGGGAAGTTACGGGACCTACTTATGTGGGCTCCAGAAAGCGAGCCGAACCGGGCTCAGCTGAGACTGTCAGAGGTAAGCCGGTGTCAACACACGTAACTTTTAGAAGGAAACCCATACAGATTAACATTTAATTTTTTTTTTTTTTTTTAAACGCACTATCCCTTTAAACAAATCTCACACCTAAAATTACAGACACAGACTAGCTAGTATTATCCATTAGCAATTTTTGGAATTTTTGGAATCTTAAAGGAAAAGTAACGTTTTTTTACAATCTGAGCCTTCTTTCGGCAATAAAACAAGTAGTTTTACTCACCCATAGCAGTTTGATGTCAATTGGAGTGGTATCGCAGAAGTTATGTTGGAGCCGTTCTGTTCTACTAATGATCCCGTATCCATTAACATGGTGCTCGTATCATATGCTCGGGGCATTACTTTGCGGTGTCCAAATAACACAAACTTGAGCACTTTTCAAATCACAGAAGATCGCTGTGCCAGGGTAGACTTTTAGTTGATTCCAAAACGGCCTGAAACCCGATATCCACCTATAGTTTCATTTGATGACGTCATCAGAGAGGACACTGCGCATGCGTGAACTCAGCTGTTTTGTAAACACCGCTAGTCCGAAAGAAGCTAACACCGCTCTGAACTTTACTTTTCTGTTGCGATATCGGGTTTCAGGCTGTTTTGGAATCTACTAAAAGTCTACCCTGACACAGCGATCTTCTGTGATTTGAAAAGTGCTAAAGTTTGTGTTATTTGGACACCGCAAATCAGTGCCCCGAGCACTCACGCTAACGGATACGGGATCATTAGTAGAACAGAACGGCTCAACATAAGTTCTGCGATACTGCTCCAATTGACACCAAACTGCTATGGGTGAGTAAAACTACTTGTTTTATTGCCGAAAGAAGGCTCAGATTGTAAAAAAAAAAAACGTTAATTTTCCTTTAAACCCTTTTTGGCTGTGTTTGCTATATTTGTATATTGTGTGCATTGTATCATCATGCTAACTCCTAAACATTACACCATTAGAGATGCAGGTAGAACACCTGCAGCGTGATATCACTGCAAGTATCAATAAGGTAAATAATGCCATTGTTGCACGTTTAATGGACAAAAATACAAAAAATATGAACAAAAAATAAGCATCTAACCAAGAACAAGCAAGAGCATTCATTAAAAGTGTTGCTCCTCTTGCTGTATTGACATCATGAGGCTGTGATGTGGTGGGAGAAGTCTGAAAATCCAGAATCCTTTTAATCACCTCACTTTCCCTGAAAAGGCAAGCCCCTTTACAGCTGGTTTGAAACAGGTCACGTGACCAAGGACCGTCTCAAAACCGACATGAATGAGTGCAGGAGCGGTGCAAAAACAGGACTCGTGTGCTGGGGAAAATTGCTGCTTGGCTCCTTTAAAATCTCCCTAAAATCACTCTGAAATTACCATGCATGCACCTCATCCTTTGTGAAAGTGCAGAGCTAACAGTCCTCCATATACCGCCAGTGTGTGGCTCTTGTGGCAAATGGGATGAAAAATGGCTATCACATGCTTTTAGCAGATATGTGCTAATGTACCCAATTTCCAGCCTCATTATGGCATTAATGTACAAATGCCTGGCCAGCCTGCTCATTACTCAAACTGAAGGCAAAATAATCATCAATAATTAGCTTGTGTTTGAGGTTTACATGGCTTGTGTGTGTGTTATGCAGATCTCACTTGGAAATACACCTTAGCCAAGGTGGAATAACTCACAAACACATAGTTCGTGAGTTGTAGACTTTAAATGGCAGTGAGGGGTGGTGGAATTAGTTCCCTACCGATGAGATAGAATCAAGAGTGTGTTCAAACATTTCTGTTCCAAGAGATTATATCTGATGTCAAAAGTGCAGTATCTGTGTAAATATCATAAAGGGAATGCCACTAATTTCATAACTCCAGTAGTGGAAGAAGTACTCAGCTTTATTTCTTAAGTAAAAGCACAAATCTCAAGTAAAAGTTAAAGTATCAGTAAAAAAAAATCAACTTTAAGTAATAATATTGAAGTATCAGAGTAAAATGTTAAAGTATAAAAATACTTTACTATAAAAATACAACCCAAATACAACCCAAAACATGCACCAGGTAAAATCCTCCAGCTTAGGTCCTGACCAAGCCGAGCAATAAGATCATGGAGATGGTCCCCGGGCGCCTGAAAGACGAGCTGCCCACTGCTCCTGAAGGATGGGTCAAATGCAGAGAAATAATTTCCCTACGAGGATGAATAAGGTCTGTCGTCGTCGCCGTCGTCGTCGTCTTCGTCTTCTTCTTCTTCTTCTACTTTTCCGTCCAGTTCAAAAATGGAGTGGAGTACAAAGTCCAGCTTCATGCTCTCAAATGTGGTGAAAAGAAAAAAACGTCGACTTAAAGGAAAAGTAAAGTTTTTTTTTACAATTTGAGCCTTATTTCGGTAATAAAACAAGTTGTTTTACTCACCCATAGCACTTTGGTGTCATATGGAGCACTTCCAGAGATGTTTTAGATTTGCGTGAGCCTAGCGCGACTTCTAGCCATAGCTCGGGGCATAATATATTACCCGAGCATGTAATATGCCCCGTGCGGGCTCCAAATAACACAAACTTTAGCACTTTTCAAATCATAGACGCTCGATGTCTTAGTCTACGATGTTGTTTGAGTCAAAAGTGGCCTGTAATCCGAGATTTAGCCATAGTTTACAGCTTTGCGTTTCATGTTTGGGTCCCGGAGCTGAGAGCACACTCCGCACATGCGCACTGGTGTCCTCATCTACTCGAAACTATGGCTAAATCTCGGATTACAGGCCACTTTTGACCAAACGAAATTGTAGACTAAGACATCGAGCTTCTATGATTTGAAAAGTGCTAAAGTTTGTGTTATTTGGAGACCGCAAACATGTGCCCCGAGAACTCACATTATGGAGATCACAAATCTAAAACATCTCCGGAAATGCTCCAAATGACACCAAAGTGCTATGGGTGAGTAAAACAACTTGTTTTATTACCGAAATAAGGCTCAGATTGTAAAAAAACGTTACTTTTCCTTTAAGTAAAGTACAGATGCTAAAATGTGTACTTAAGTAAATGGTCATGGTAAACGGTCATTTTAATGTAGCGCTTTTCCACCTTCAAGGCTTTCCACGCACATTACATCAGCTCATCCGTTCACACGTGCACTCACTCATACACCAGTGTATGCAGACACTAGGGCCGAGGTACTGTAGGTTAAGTGTCTTGCTCAAGGCCACAACAACAGCTTTCATCTGTGGGAGCTGGAATCGCTCTGCCAACCTGTGGATGACTGGATCTGACCACTAAACAATTTATTTTTATTTTGAGACTGTCGCCCAGTACAGTACTTGACTACTTTTATTTTGAGGTCTGAGGTCAGAGGGCCAGCTCCAGCTCGTGGGCCTTAAGACTAGACTTAAAACTCGAGGGCCCAGGGCTTTCTCTGTTATGGAACGCTCTGCCCCCTCATGTCCAAACAGCCCCCACACTGGAGAGTTTTAAGTCTCGTCTTAAGACCCACTTTTATTCTCTGGCTTTTAATACCGCGCGAGTTGTGTGGTCCTCTGTGTTTTTTATAATTGCTTTTGTTTTTAGTTATTTTATTATCATCACTTTATTTATTGCTATTTTAGTCACGTTTTTATTTTATTGATTTTATGTGCAGCACTTTGGAAACTGTTTCTGTTTATAAAATGTGCTGTAGAAATAAAGTTGGATTGGATTGTTAAATTCCACCGCTGCATACATCTTGGTTTATGGTTCTCCAGGGTCAGCTTCACTGGGGCCTGTTCGGGTCCCTTTGGTGAAACCCAAACCAGCCCTCCCATAACGTGCTGCTCTGGAAATCTGTTTCATCTCTGAGCCAGACCGCTGCACTATCGCACCTCACGGATGCTGTAAGAGCCTTCACCTTTAACTTTAAACTGAAGGACATGTATGAATGGCCCATACAGCTGGCCTTCTATATCTTTAACCTTAATAGTGCTCCGACAGTAGCTGTACTTTATGCTGTATGGTTCCAATGTAAGGGGTAGATACAATTCATGCGTGTCCTTCTAGGCCTTGGACACATCTGGTCAGAAATACGTTGAAGAATAGGTGGTTTCCTATACAATTACACTCTATGCATAGACGTCCATTGTTGAGAGTATCCATGGTGACCTTTTTTTTTCTTTTTTTGAAATCTTGAGGCTGCAGCGATTAATATCTTTTTCCTTATTAACCCATGGATCAAGTGACCATCTGCGAAGTTAAAGGGAGCCTGTAATGAAGAAGGATTCTCAACTTTAGAGAAAATGTCTACAGCAAATTATCATCATACATCACCGGCAGCTTTTAATTTGGGTGGTCACATGGGGTTGTTCTTCTCTTCATAAGAATAGAATGCTGTCCAACTGTCCATGGGTACAGAATGATGAACAATTTGGTTCGTGAAGCAAAATCTGATATCTTTAGAATGGTCCTTATAACGGTACGCTGGAATCCATGAATACATTTTTTATCTGCTACATAATGGAAAAATACACTGATGAAATACATGTAAGGTTTTAAAATAGAGTACAAAATTGCTGGCTTTGTAAGGTTGGTGGTTGGCCTGCCCTCAAATCATTTTTTTTTTTTTTTTATTTCATTCTTCAGTCATTGTTCTGCCTGGAATGTTCCACAGTGTGACATTAAAGGTCCCATGGCATGAAATTTTCACTTTCTGAGGTTTTTGAACGTCAATGTGAGCTCCCCTACCCTGTTTAGCCCCCCCATGGTTAAAAGTTGCGAAATGTCTAAACTGAGCATTTGCGATCCTTTTTCTGCGTTACAAAAAATCGAAGCTCAAACGGGCGATTTTGAACAAGGAACCTTATTGACGTCAGATCGAAAAAAGAAATGCAAATGCAGTTCCACCCCCGTCTGTCTGTACTCAGCGTCTCTGTAAATCACGCCCAGAGAGTTTGGACTGCGAATGCGCTAGGCAATGCGAAATGCGTTTTTTTATTTGCCTGGAGGCACGTCCGAGTGTTTCTAGGCTCGGAAGTCCTTTATCTGAGCCTCTGGACCTTTGAACAGCAGTGGTTTAATTTTATTTTATGTGGAAATGTGTTTATTTTTCAATGGAACGCTTCAAATCTCTCCCCCGTGCAAAAACTAGGAAATGGATCAGCTGTGGGCTCTGAGCTCTGAGCGGAGAGTTTGGCCACGCCCCCACCCTCTACTATTGGCCATCTCTTTTCTCCTCATTTGCATTCAAGCAACAACGCCCAGAATAAAGAGTTTGAGAGAGATATTTATGACTCTTTCTCATCTTATCTCTGTTTCTCATGCACTGAGTGTTGATTTTGAAGAAGGATTCATTTACAGTATTAGGGAACCATTAAGGAGCCATATAAAAGCATCAAGAAGTACCATGTCATGGGATCTTTAAACATCCCTGCCTTAAAATTATTTAATTAGAGATGGTTTTATAGCTCGTACATACACATAAACATAACATAAACATAACTTTTGACTACTACGTTTCTATTTAAATCTGATTTGTACATATATATTTATTACCATTATCTTGCTCTTTGGTTGCTTTTCCATCTACTTTTCTTTTTGTTCTTTTACCCTCTGTTTTATATTGTATATTATATTTGATGAGTGAGCTACCGTACCCAAAACAATTTCCCTTGTGGATCAGTAAAGTTTGTTTAAGTCTAAGTCTAAAAACAGGAAATGTGACTGAGCGGATTTGCCTGTAGAAAAGATCTGACCTGTAACTTGGCCTGGTTTGGTTTCCATAATGATAAAAAAAGGTTTAACGTCATACTGTCAAAGCAGTAACATCTCCAGCGTTTGACACACCCTTCACCGTAAAAGTTACTCAATGCACCTTAATGAACTGCTTTTCTTATTTTCCTGTTGGGACTCTAAGATGAATTATTTCACAGTATTGAAATTACCACTGAAACTATCAGAGCGTTTGTAGTCCCATTTGGACATGAGTGACAGACTGGCACTCACCTTTGACTTCACACTTGGCAAATATGTAATTTATGTGTAGCCATTCATTTTTTATGTGCATGTATTATTCATCATTAAAACCCATAATATGCTTCTTTTTTATGCCTGGGTTGTTGCTAATTTGAACGATGCTTTGACCTCCCCGTCTCGGTAATAACCTCTGCAGACAAAGACCTCATATGAACACTCCCCTGCCTTCAGACCCACAGTGGCTGCATCGGTCTGGTATAAATATAAAAGTTATAATGCAAAAAATACTAGTTCCTGAAATAAAAAATAAATCAGAATTTTCATAACCATGCTAATGTAATGTTCCACAGTATTACTGTAAACTTGTATTTATTTCATTGAGTGTTTTATTGCTCTCCAGCTCTGGAAAAAAATAAGAGACCACTGCAAAATGATCAGTTTTTCTGATTTTACTACTTATAGGTCTGTGTTTGGACAAAAGAAACATTTTTGAGATTAAGTTTCCTTTATTACATGGGAAAAAAAACAACTTTAATAATATAATAATATCACTTTTGTACCACAACTACCATAAACAACAACAACTTAACTGACTCCTCTTTAGTCTGTAGTCCACAATTACAGAGTTTACAGTTCTATGCACCGTTTTTATGTTAATTACAGTGTTTCTATCAATAAATAATAATACACAAATGTGACATGCTTTGGGAAGTGTGAATTTAGTATCCTACAGCTTTGGAAGTTTTTCTGATTTTACTACTTATAGGTTTGTGTTTGGGCAAAAGGAACATGTTTGTTTGAGTCTATAAACTACTGACAACATTTCCCCCAAATTCCAAATAAAAATATTATCGTTTCGAGCATTTATTTGCAGAAAATGACAAATGGTGAAAATAACAAAAAAAGATCCATGTTTTCAGAGCTCAAACAATGCAAAGAAACAAGATCAAATTCATTTTAAAACAACATAATACTAATGTTTACACTTAAGAAGAGTTCACAAATCAATATTTGGTGCAATAACCCTTATTTTTAATCACAGCTTTCATGCGTCTTGGCATGCTCTCCACAAGTCTTTCACATTGTTCTTGGGTCCTAGTTCAGACCTGGTTTAGTCCTAGTTCAGACCTGGTTTAGTCCTAGTTTAGACCTGGTTTAGTCCCCTTTTTAACCTGGTTTAGTCCTGGTTCATCCCTGATTTAGTCCTAGTTTAGACCTGCTTTAGTCTTGGTTCAGACCTGGTTTAGTCCTAGTTTAGACCTGCTTTAGTCTTGGTTCAGACCTGGTTTAGTCCCAGTCTTTCACATTGTTCTTGGGTGACTTTATTCCACTCCTGGTGCAAGAACTGAAGTAGCTCAGCTTTGTGTTTGTGTTGGAATTCAACAGACGCTGGAATGGAATGGCTGTAACACATGTAGAGATGCTGATTTCAGAAAAAAAAATCCAGTGGTCTCTTTTTTTATTTCCAGAGCTGTATTTCATTGAGTGTTTTTATTGCTCTATATACTTTGAAAAACATACTATGTTTGGCTTTACTTCTCCACAGATCTGACCTGTAAGTGTCACCTCCTCGCCTAAGGTAAGAGCGTAGCATAGCAGACTGTCGAACGTCCCAGGCAAAACAATAACATCTCCTTGGAGACAATAATGTGGCAGACCTTTTAGCAGAAAAGTTACGTAGTGAACATTTAAGTGAAGCTAACTGGTTTATGTCTGGTTTAAAACTAATTCATTTCAATCTTGGTTTAGTTTTTTTTATGTTTATGTTGTTTATTTGAGCAACTTGCAGGTTCCATTTAAGCATAATTTCACAAATACAAACTCAAAATACAAACAAATACAAACTTATGTCACATGTCTCTGCAGTTCCTTTTGCTCAAAATGGAGCAGGTGGAAGTATAAACTTATTTACTCCTGCTCCATATTTCAGCTGTAACTTGATACGTGATTTGTTGTACATATATTGTCTCCTGAGCAGGTTATTGTTGTGTCATCAGCAAATAATACTAATTTTAATTTATCAGATATTAAACACAAACCATTTATGTAAAGCAAAAATAATTTTGGACCCAGTACGGAACCCTGAGGAACTCCGCTTGATACTGTTTTGTGTATTGATTTATGATTCCCAAGCTGAACATACTGGCACCGATCAGATAAATAAGAAGTTAACCATTTTAATGCAAGACCCCTGAAACCGTATTTACCCATTTTTCCAATTAGTATATTAGTCGATGGTATCAAAGACTTTTTTTAAATCAATAAAAATGTCTCTTGTGTATTTTTTCCTGTCAGTGTTGTCTGTTATATTTTCAATGTGATCTATAAGAGCATGTTCAGTTGATCTATTCTTTCTAAAACCATACTGGTTTTAACTTAAGATTTTAAGTAGCTCAGTTGGTAGAGTGTTTGTCCACTGATCCAAAGGTTGGCGGTTCAAATCCCGCTCTTGACATAAGAAACATCAGTGGTTGAGCCGTCAGATCCACTGACCCACAGGTTGGTTGGTACGATTCCAGCTCCCACAGATGAATGCTGCCGTTGTGTCCTTGGGCAAGACACTTAACCCTCCTTGCCCCCAGTGTCTGCGTACACTGGTGTGTGAATGTGTGTGTGAATGGGTGATTGGTTCCTTGTTGTAAAGCGCTTTGGGTGCCTTCAAGGTGGAAAAGCGCTATATAAAGATGTGACCATTTACCATTTAAAAAGGAATCCATTTGTTTGAATTGGACCTAAGTTCAGACTAGATCAGAGTCTCAAAGCGTGAGTACTGATGTGATCAAGATATTAACACATAGGCCTATATCATTTTAAAAAAAAAACTGCAATTCAAATCAGAAAAAAGCCAAAAACATGCCAAATCTCCTTCCATTTGCTGCAGTCAGGTAGAATACTTGCCGATATGAATTATGTACATTGTACCCAGCCAACACAAGCTAGCATATGTGTGTATTTAGCATGTACAAGTGCAAACATCTAGTTAGCATGGTTCCTAGTGTGCACTGGTATTTGTTTATGAGCTCGCTGCTTGCTTGCTGGAGGCAGGCTCAGCTCAGGACTGTCTTCCCCCCCAGGGCCTCTCTCTCCCTGCAGCATGTGGGAGCCGTGGCGCGTTGCCAGGATACAAGCCCCTCGTCTGTTCTGACAAGAAGACATGAAGAGCAAAGATTAATTATTTACAAGCAGACCCCTGTACGCTGTGTCTGGCTTGGCACTTCTCCCGCATTAAATGTCACTATCTATGAAGCCATCCGTTTTATTGCTTATTCTGGTTTAAGGAGAACGTATAGGCATTTTGGGGAGGTTTGATTACACAAAAATAAGGTTCAATTCGTTTATCGAAATAAGGGGAAAAGACATAATGAAGTCATGAATGGTTGGAACTGTATCTGATTTTTACTGTCTGAAAAATGTGGAAACCAGATCTAGTTTGCAGCAGTCCAAAGTTGTTCCTTTTTCATAACACACTTCTAGCTATCTAATTATTCACTGCAATATTATTAAGAACAACTAGCATGCTAACATATCTATATGTGTATGTATATATATATATATATAGATAGATAGATAGATAGATAGATAGATATAGTGTTCTCTGTTCAATTTATTGGTAAAAGCAAAGTAGTATTGTATAGATATATATGGATATGTATATAGTATGTACAGGACAATGATGAGAAATGTATATTATATTGTATTATATTATATAATTATATTATATACATTATAATAGCTGTCAATATGGAATGTGTGAGAATATAGAGCAGGAGTAAATAAGTTTATACTTCCACCTGCTCCATTTTGAGCAAAAGGAACTGCAGAGACGTGCGACATAAGTCTGTATTTGTTTGTATTTTGAGTTTGTATTTGTGAAATTATGCTTAAATGGAACCTGCAAGTTGCTCAAATAAACATAAACATTTAAAAAAACAAAAACATAGCATTACAACCAGCATTACTTACAAAAAAAACAACAACAACAAAAAACGCTTTATAAATAGACACAAACAGCACACAGCGGTCTCATTAATATATCTGTACACTGGGGCAAAACTTATACAGCCTCTATATATCAGTAATATAATATAATAATAATAATAATAATATCGGTCAGTTGGATGGCTAACTGGCAACTATTTCATCTTTCATTCACAAATTACACTTTCATAAGTTCTGGATCATTCATAAAAAGGTAAGATTGTGGGAATTTTCTGTGAGTGTTTGTCGTAACATTTTTGGATACCTGCTTCATTATATTGAGCTAATGTTTTTTGTATTTTTAAATATGTATTGTGCTTTATTATTATATTGTGCACTGAAAAGGATGGATAGCACGCGGCCATAGTTCTGTCACACACATCCCCGGTGAGTTTGCAGGTTCATGTTGGGATCACTGAGCAGCTCTCCTTCAGCTCATACAATATTTATACATGGAGGAGGTGGAAATGGGTGAAAAGACTGAAGATTGACAGTGAAGTACCATATAGTAGATGCTGAAATTTGATATTAGTTTAGTTCAATTTCATGCCTCATACGTTTGGTGAGAAACTACGGCCTGTTTTGGATAACTCAACCTCAGCAGGTTAAAATCAACGTTCTTGTCATTGGTAAAGAGTGACAAGCAGATATTTGTTGTTCTGACTAGAAAGAGCCCATTTTGATCAGATGAGCTGCTCAAATCTGCAAACTTACACTACATAGCATAAATATATGGTCTGATGGCATTCAAGCAACACAACACTTCAGTCTTAAATAAGTTAAATGGACTCTATCGCCTTTCTTATAGAACGGCCTAGAGGAACAAATTAGAAAATAATATTGAGAGTAACAAAATGTCAGAATAACGATAAATACTGAGCGAATGGAGCCAATATCAGTTCTTCTCTTAAACAGAAAACACTCTGTTCCACGTTGTGATGTTACAAGGTGCTCCACAGCGTTTTAAACTCCAAATACCTCCAAAAATTTCAGCCCTGGATTTACCACCCTTTACTATACAAAAGGTAAAAGGTAACTGTCAACATAAAAACTACCGCTTCATAACATCTCAAGGAACGGAGCACTGGAGATGTAGACAGACTAATAATAAAGGATGAGGATACTCAAACATGTGTCTGCAACTGCTATGTCCATATAGCAAATAAAAAATAATGCTAATGTAAAAAAATATACAGCTCTGGAAAAAAATAAGAGACCTGCACTGCATTTTTTTCTGAAATCAGCATCTCTACATGTGTTACAGCCATTCCATTCCAGCGTCTGTGAAATTCCAACACAAACACAAAGCTGAGCTACTTCAGTTCTTGCACCAGGAGTGGAAGAAAGACACCCAAGAACAATGTGAAAGACTGAGACTAAACCAGGTCTGAACCAAGACTAAAGCAGGTCTGAACCAAGACTAAACCAGGTTAAAAATGGGACTAAACCAGGACTAAACTAGGACTAAACCAGGTCTGAACCAAGAATAAACCAGGTTAAAAATGGGACTAAACCAGGACTAAACTAGGACTAAACCAGGTCTGAACCAAGACTAAACCAGGTCTAAACTAGGACTAAACCAGGTCTGAACCAAGACTAAACCAGGTCTGAACCAAGAATAAACCAGGTTAAAAATGGGACTAAACCAGAACTAAACTAGGACTAAACCCGGTCTGAACCAAGACTAAACCAGGTTAAAAATGGGGCTAAACCAGGACTAAACTAGGACTAAACCCGGTCTGAACCAAGAATAAACCAGGTTAAAAATGGGACTAAACCAGGACTAAACTAGGACTAAACCCGGTCTGAACCAAGTCTAAACCAGGACTAAACTAGGACCCAAGAACAATGTGAAAGACTTGTGGAGAGCATGCCAAGACGCATGAAAGCTGTGATTAAAAATAAGGGTTATTGCACCAAATATTGATTTGTGAACTCTTCTTAAGTGTAAACATTAGTATTATGTTGTTTTAAAATGAATTTGATCTTGTTTCTTTGCATTGTTTGAGCTCTGAAAACATGGATCTTTTTTGTTATTTTGACCATGTGTCATTTTCTGCAAATAAATGCTCTAAACGATAACATTTTTATTTGGAATTTGGGGGAAATGTTGTCAGTAGTTTATTATTTTATTTATTCACCTATGTCACTTCCAGGGCTCCGTACAAACACGTATCTATAAGTAGTAAAATCAGAAAAACTGATAATTTCGCAGTGGTCTCTTATTTTTTCCAGAGCTGTAGATATATCAAAATGATCTTATATGGAAAACACATTTTAGGAGAATCTAGTTACACAACTCTACTGAAAATACACCTGCATTCTATTCTTATACCCAGCAGCCTATAATAAATAAATATGTGTTTGTTTGTGACATTGACCGTGACTCATGTATCAGTGAAGGCATCCGCTGCAGCCTTTTGTTCTCCTGTGCTTCTTTGTGGAGCTCCCTCTCTCTCTCTTTCTCTTTCTCTCTCTCCCCTCTCCCGCTATACTCAGTTTATTTCTATTCTTCCAGCACATCCATATTCATGAGGCAAGCAGGTCACTCAGCGAGGCAATAGATTTGGATGTGCGTCTTTCTGTGCGCACACGCCGGATTTAATTGGCGCCCGGTCAGAGGGGACGCCGCTTACTGTGTCTCAGGTGGAGCGGGAGCAAGAATCCCACTGTTTTCAAAGCGTTATGCATTTTCCTATTGTCTTTCCCTCTGTCCCCTCCCCCCACGCTGGTCTTAATGTAGCTGTACAGAGAGGCGCGGCGCTCCTGTGGCGACTGCACGCCGAGTCTTTTCATCAGGATAAATTCAGTTTGATCCGGCGCTGATTCGAGCTGGTATCGGACCAATGGATTTCAAGGACCACAGGCTGCGAGCGACACAACGGGCTGGAATCAAAAGAAACAAACGCTTTTATATACGCTTTTGTATTTAGTAAACAGTGGTAATAGTCTTAAAAGGGCGCTATTCAAATGTCATTATAATTTATGAAGATGTATGCGTATGATATGGATGCAAGAAAAGGGGCGTTCGGAACTGAATGTGGACAGCAAAAAATAAGAGCAAATGAATAATAATGAAGTGAATTTGTGGAATTAAAGCTGTACAAATGATTAAAAACAAATAAACGTACAATATACATTTTGGGAGCTTTGAGGTGTTTTAGATTTCTCACTAATTCTTGTCTCCATAGACTATTAAAAGTAAACACACGGTTGGTGATACTGTGGTAAACTGCTCTCACCTGCACCGCTGTGCTAATGTCAGAAGTCTTATTCTGTCGTTTTAACCAAGAGAAGTGTATATATCCTCCTGAGAGCCGCCCATTCATTCGTGTCCTTTAGAGTGGACGTTGAGTTAACCCCAGTCTGTCTAAATAAATAACACATAAAAATAAAAATAAATAACAAAAATACTAAAATAAATAAATCAATCAATAAAAATAAATAAAAATAAATAAATAAATACAAAATAAATAATACATAAAAATAAAAATAAGTAAATACAAATAAATATAAATACAAAATAAATACAAAATAAATAATACATAAAAATATACTAAAATAAATAAATAAATAAATACAAAATAAATAATACATATAAAATAAATTAATAAATAATAAAATAAAAATAAATAAAAATAAATACAAAATAAATAATACATAAAAAATATACTAAAATAAATAAATAAATACAAAATAAATAATACATAAAAATAAAAATAAATAAAAATACTAAAATAAATACATAAATAAATAAAAATAAATAAATAAATACAAAATAAATAATACATAAAAAATAAATAAATTAATAAATAATAAGAATACAAAGTAAATATAAATAAATAATAAATACAAAATAAAATAAATTACATAAAAATAAAATAAAATAAATTAATAAATAAATATAAATAAAAATAAATACAAAATAAATAACACATAACACATAAAAATAAAAATAAAAACTAAAATAAATAAATAAATAAGAAATTAAAAGGGAGACTAAAAAGTATATGATGTGGCTGTAAAAGCTTGCAAAAAAAATTAAATTATAGTTTTTGTGAGGTCGGTAACTTCACGTGGATTTAACACCAAAATGTCCCCGACGTCCGTTACAGAGGACATGTTACAACATTCTGAATACAAATAAAATAAACAAAATGTAAATGCCGAGGTGTTCATTTACCTCTAAATAGAAAATTAAAATAATAATAATAATAACTCAGATACACTTTTTTTTCTTCAGGTCCCAGGAGGATATAGCTGATTGGACATCTTATTTGATATTGTATTTTATATTGTATTACTTATTTTTCTATTTTATTCTGATTTGTACGTATACATTTATTATTATTATTTATTTTTATAATTATGTCTCATCTGACACTGGTCTATTGCTCTTTGGTTGCTATTCCATCTATTTTTGTTCCCTCTGTTATATATTATATTTGATGACTGAGCTACTGTACCCAAATAATTTCCCTTCAATAAAATGTGTTTAAATCTAAGTCTAAGAACAAAATGTGTGTAGACTGTACTGCACGGCTTTACGCACAAAAAATAAGAGTGGCAATAATTCAGCTGTATATCTCAGTTTCAATGTAGTGAGTGAATATTTTGTGATATCAGGAGCTTTCAAATATAATCCTGAAGTCAAACAGTTTAATTTGAAATAATACAGACTCTATGTAGGACTGAAGGTTAACTTTTTTGAGGGTCTGCCACCTGCTTGAGGAAACGTTTCAGGCAAAACAAGAAATGTCGATGGAAAAAAGCAGGTGCAGACACTCAATCAGAAAGTGTGTACTAAGGTACTATAGAACTGAACCTGGGTAGCCACTGCCTAAACCTGGAGGATGTACAGTACATTTTTCTCAGTATGGGCAGGGCATGGCTCATGTGAAAGCTCAGAACCTCCAGAATTCACTCACTGAGTTGCAGAGGCTTCACTAGCACTGGCAGTAGCAGTAGCATGCCTGAACTATCACAGAGGTTAGTGCTTCCAAAGCTTTTATGGTAAATCTGCCACTCTCATCTCTGTCCCAATTCTCATATTAATCGTTCTGTCTTCCTTTTAAAATACGTAGCATTTGTGTCTCGGCACGTGAGCACCCACATAAATGATTCTCAGACATTAGAATCATTAGATTGTGCACGCTCCGGTGGGTTTGGCTGCTCTCTGGCAGAGCTGGGGGCACTATCATGTTGTAGAGTACTTGTTTGGAGCATTTCTACTAGAGCTGGTGAGAGATGTTTTTGCCAGTTGCTCTTGTGTGGGCAAAGATTTACTATACTTATTTTATTTTATTTTATTTTATTCATTAAATCAAATTGCTTTCCAAACTTCTGACTTTGATTTTACTGTATAAATATGATTTCCATTGGGTTAAAGGAACTACATGTAAGATTTAGATTTTAAATTCCATAAACATGTTTAAATCACATATAGATTTTAATTGTAACAATTCTAATAGGCTACTGGTTTATTCTTTATTTATTTATGTTATAATTCGGTGTTTTGACTCTCAAGATGATCATCTAATCAAAAACAGAATGTCATATGAGCCTCTCATTTGGTTTGCCATTTTCATTGCTGAAATACAGTTGGTTTAAACCTAAAAATACTTAAATCTGAATCCTCACCCCCTAACACCCCTGGGAAGTGTTGTGTTTTAGTTTTTGTTTTTCCTCGAGTGATGCAGAAAAGAGGGAGCCACTGTCTGTGTTCATGTATGTTAGCATGTACGGTGGCTGAGTGGTTAGCACTCATGCTTCACAGCAAGAAGGTTCGGGTCACCCGGGCCTTTCTGTGTGGAGTTTGCATGTTCTCCCCGTGTCTGGGTGGGTTTCCTCCGGGCACTCCGGCTTCCCCCATCAACCTAAACATGCTCCATAGGTAAAATCCTCCAGCTTAGGGCCTGACCAAACCTAAATAACAAAACAAAATTATGGGGATGGTCCCCGGGTCAAATATAGAAACAACTTCTCCTGTGTGAGATCAATAAAGGTCAATCTTCTAATCCTTGACCCCTGTAAGGCACTTTGTGTTACATTTTTGTATGAAAAGCGCTTTATAAATATTGTTTGATTTGATTTGATTTGATAAAGCATTTGCAGCCAATCATGAATCAGTGCCAGTGCAGACTCTGCAGCTCAGTGAGGGAATTTAATTCTGAGCTTTCATGAGACATGTTTATGAACTGAAAATAAAAAAACTTGTATGTTTCCCATATGCAGGTTAAAGCCCAGGAAACCCAGTTCCAGTTGTGATTGTGAAACCCTTTTAAACAATGAGAACACAGGCTGCATATTGTTCTTTCTTTAATATGAACAAAAACAGATGTTTGGCTTTTTCATTTTCATTTGAAGTTATAAGCCAAGTTTTACTTTGTTTTAACTTTTCAAATTACTATGATTTCCCCAAATTCCAAATAGGTTTAATCTGCATTTTTCTGGTCTAAATTTCCAACTTCTTTTGTCTCAGTAGGAACAAAAAAGTCTAAAATGGTGGCTCTTTGCAGAGTGGAGGTAATTGTAGCAGAAACGCCACAGTCAGTTTGAAGACAATTAGAGCTTTGTTCGACAGGCGAGAGAAAAGAAACTGATTATTGTGACAGAGATTTGATATTGCTTTTTAGAAAACAATTAACTCGAGAGAGCTCACTGGGTTTTTCATACAATGTAGCAGAAGCATAGTTGTACACATTAATATTGTTATTTCCTGAATCTGGCTAATGGACTTGGATTTAATTTATTTTCATATAAATGATTAAATTGTTTTAGTTTTCAGTTTTCGTTTTAAGGTTGTTTGCGACATAAAAAATAAAAATAAAAAATATCTTGTGAGATGGTTTATTTGTCTTTGCGAAAAAGGATTAACTTTGCTCAGTTACAGCTCTTGAAAATCTGCTGCAAAAAGCACTACAATGAAAAATATGAATACAAAACTATGAGCTGAACTGCTCAATGTATTTATTATTATCATTATCATATTTTGTGGATCCAATCTTGTGTTCTGTCTTGTTTAATTTAATGGAAATGGTGTCTCGTCCCATCTCAAACGCACAGGCACATCCACAGTGTAAAAAGTCTAAAAGTTGCCATGGTTCCTGGACATCACTGATCCAAACATCACAAATGTTTCTGATCAGACGGCGGCACCCAGCTGATCACAAAGTTCGTCTCAAAAAAGTGAAAGATGAAGGACAAAGGTAGAGGGAGAGGGAGATGGAGAGACCATGGGGGAAAACAGTTCAAAAGTGAGATTTTTAGCTCAGTTTGCCCTTGATCTGGTGTGTTCTGGTGTGTTCTGGTGTCTTCTGGTCGATCAGTCCTCCTCTGAAGGTTCCTGGGACTTTAAGGTCAGAGTCACTTTGAAAACCTTGAAATTACTCACCAAAAAACTTTATGATTTGATTATAACGTTATTTTTATAAATACATTTCAAGAGACATTATGTTATGATATTGATTTGTGCTCTACAATATCCTCCTGAGACCCGCCCATTTATTTGTGTCCTTTATAGTGGACAATGAGTTAACCAGTCTGTCTGTATAATAATAATAATAATAATAATAATAATAATAATAATAATAATAATAATAATAATAATAATAATAACAATAATAACAATAATAATAATAACAACAACAACAATTAAATACATATACATACAAATGCATAAATAAATAAATAAATAAATAAATAAATAAATAAATAAATAAATACATAAATACATAAATAAATACTTAAATAAATAAATAAATAAATAAATAAATAAATACTCAAATAAATAAATAAATTAATTAATTAAAAAAAAATTTGAGGCAACTGTAGAAGTTTGTCAAAAATGTTGGTTATCCAAAAATTTAAAAAAAAAAAAAATTTGAAAAAAATGTTTTAGTGAGGTCGTTAACTTCACATGGATTTAACACCAAAATGTCCCCGACGTCCATTACAGAGGACATGTTACAACATTACGAATAAAATTAACAAAATGGAAACGCTAAGGTGTTCATTTACCTCCAAATAGAAAATTAAAATAATAATAATAATAATAATTTAGACACATTTTTTTTCTTCGGGTCCCAGGAGGATATAAGCCCCAAAATATATGAAAACAATTATGTAATGTCTGGGGGCAGTTTAATTGTATCGCATTTAGATCCTTTTTGCATTATTTGTTACTACAGCAGAAAGCGACTTTTTTTTATCTGGAAAAAGTTTGAAAAAGTGCTTTTGTACATATTGTTATTATCAAACACTGAAAAATAAATAATTACGTTAAACAAAGTGAAATAGCACTAAAACAATAAAAATATTTGTAGAAAAGTTTTCATATCCTATACAATAAAAGTGTATTTCAGTCTTTGACAAACACCACACTGTAAAAGCCTATTGTCTGGAGGTTTGGTGACACATTCATAATTCAGAAGTTACTCTTTACACTTCCTGTTTTTACAACATCCAATAAAAATTATAACTTCTTCCACAAAACTCATTTGATTGCACATTCACCTATACTGTCTGCAACAATTTTCAAAAACCCACTATTTCATATGCCCTCTCGTTCTTGGTCTGAAAACTCATAAAAACCATAAAACACATAAATCTGCATGTTTTCCTTCATATTAAGCAGAATCCCATATTGTTGCGCTTTGCTCTGCTCTGCACCTCTGTCTCTGCGCCGCTGACATTTGCTGAGCCCTCATTACAGTCACTGCTTCTCTTTGTTGGCACAGAAGTCATATTTCTTGTCAGCAAATTACAACTAAACATGCTAATAGTGCTGGGTTTGCAGTCAGTGTCTTTCTGCAGAGGGGCACTTCAGATGGACGGATGGCCCTCATAAGAAAGTAATGAGATTTAGCACACACAAAAAGTGTTATTGTCTCAGCCATAATTTGATTTAAACAAAAAAACAAACTTGGAAACTTTTCTTTCTTTTTTTCAAGAAACTTTCAAGAAAAAAAGTCATAATAAATAAATGATAAAAGAACAAAGACTGAAGCTTGAGTCTGTAATCGTACTAGATCAGGGGTCGGCAACCCGCGGCTCCGGAGCCACATGCGGCTCTTTGATCCCTCTGATGCGGCTCAGTACAGCGGTCCCTCGTTTATCACGGGGGTTACGTTCTAAAAATAACCCACGATAAGCGAAATCCACGAAGTCGTCAGCTTTATATTTTACCATTCTTCTCCATGTTTTAAGGCTGTAAACGCCTCACCACACACATTCTACACTTTTCTCACACTGGAATTAACGTTTTCTCACATTTCTCTCTTGTTTAAACACTCAAAGTTTCATAGATTTTCAACAAAAAAGCACAGTATTAGTATTATAGAACGAAACCAAAGTGTATTTCGTGTGTATTTCACAGTTCTTATGACTGAGCCTATTCGTCCTGGCGCCGCTTCGCTGTGGCGGGTTTTGTCGGGGAGAAAACTTGCAAACATACAGCACTTCAGAGTCACACTGCGATCCAACATTTATATACTCAACAAAAATATAAACGCAACACTTTTGTTTTTGCTCCCATTTTTCCTGAGATGGACCCAAAGATCCAAAATTCACTCCAGATACACAACACTACCATTTTTCTCAAACATTGTTCACAAATCTGTCCAAATGTGTGACAGCGAGCACCTCTGCCCCGCCGAGACAATCCACCCCACCTCACAGGTGCGCCACATCAAGATGCTGATCCGACATCATGACCAGTGCACAGGTGCGCCCCAGACTGCCCACAATAAAAGGCCACCCCGAAATGTGCATTTTTTTTTTTTGCTTTATTGGGGGTCTGGGGACTCAGAACCAGTCAGTATCTGGTGTGACCACCATTTGCCTCATGCAGTGCAACACATCTTCTTCGCATAGAGTTTATCAGATTGTCAATTGTGGCCTGTGGAATGTTGGTCCACTCCTCTTCAATGGCTGTGCGAAGTTGCTGGATATTAGTGGGAGCTGGTACACGCTGTCGTATACGCTGGTCAAGCACATCCCAAACATGCTCAATGGGTGACATGTCCGGTGAGTATGCTGGCCATGCAAGAACTGGGACATTTTCAGCTTCCAAGAATTGTGTACAGATCCTTGCAACATGGAGCCGTGCATTATCTTGCTGAAACATGAGGTGATGTTCATGGATGTATGGCACAACAATGGGCCTCAGGATCTCATCACGGTATCTCTGTGCATTCAAAATGCCATCAATAAAATGCACCTGTGTTCTTCGTTCATAACGGCCTTTGAAGAGGAGTGGACCAACATTCCACAGGCCACAATTGACAATCTGATAAACTCTATGCGAAGATGTGTTGCACTGCATGAGGCAAATGGTGGTCACACCAGATACTGACTGGTTCTGAGTCCCCAGACCCCCAATAAAGCAAAAAAAATGCACATTTCGGGGTGGCCTTTTATTGTGGGCAGTCTGGGGCGCACCTGTGCACTGGTCATGATGTCGGATCGGCATCTTGATGTGGCGCACCTGTGAGGTGGGGTGGATTGTCTCAGCGGGTCAGAGGTGCTCGCTGTCACACATTTGGACAGATTTGTGAACAATATTTGAGAGAAATGGTAGTGTTGTGTATCTGGAGTGAATTTTGGATCTTTGGGTCCATCTCAGGAAAAATGGGAGCAAAAACAAAAGTGTTGCATTTATATTTTTGTTGAGTATATAAATCTGGCAAACGTTGATACACTATTAAAAAAATTTGAATAAAAAATCCATGAAACAGCGAGGCCATGAAAAGTGAACCACAATATAGCGAGGGACCACTGTATTTAATTAAAATGTATTTTATTTTAGTTCATTCATTTTCAAAATGTAATTCTACGGCACAAAGGTAAAAAAAAAAAAAACAACAACAACATTATATGCAGTGTTATTTCATTTTAAATTTCAAAAGGGTTTTGTGGCTCCCAGTGTTTTCTTTACTGTGTGAAACGGCTCCAAACGGCTCTTTGAGTGGTAAAGGTTGCCGACCCCTGTACTAGATGATGATAGGATGACAGTAGTAACATAGTGGCAAAAGTATTAGCGATTAAAATTGCTACAGGAAATTACTATTAATAAATAGTAATAAAATTTGCCAGAGTTACAAATGATTTGCAAAACGGTTAACACAGATCTTTTATTTAAAATTGAATTTTTTCAGAGCTTTTAACTATGCTATAGTTCTTTCCCCTCACCTGGATTTGCATTTGGAGCGATTTGAGCATGTTTTAATGGCTAATTTTCAAGACACCATATTGCTGATTGATCCCTGCTCTCTACTTTCTTCGGTCTCCAATTTAATTTTCTTAATTGGCGAAAGGTGCACAATTTCGCAGCACTGCATTCTCATTTAGGTACACATGAAAAAAAAAAAAGACTAGCCTGATCAGCAGCTATTCAACGGAGGTGGCGACTCTTTACGGCAATGTCTGTTCCCGTTGGGCTGTGCAGTTTTCTAACGCAAAAGTCAGCGAGCTTGTTTCTTTTATTAAGTTATTTTAAATGAATATTGAGATTGAATATGTGCAAACTGCAACATAATGATTCACGGTTGTCATAGATTATAACTATAGCAGACGTAAGCACAATATGTCTTCTTTAATGAATAACAAATGAATAAGTTCTTAAAAATCGTGACTCAGAGAAAGACAATGGCAAAGAATACAGGATCACTCAATCAGGAATGACACTGATTAACAGAAAGTACATTTTGCATATAGCAGCTCCATTAAAAGAGGCTTTGTGACTTTTTTGATCAAGGGTCTGCCACCAGCTCGTCTCCAGGGTGGTCTGTTCCACATAAGCGACCGGCCACGGGAAAAAAAAGTCACAAATCGTCCTGGAGGCATTTTGAGTTATTCACAGATTCTGAAAGTGTAGATTCTAAGCTTTCCAACGATGCCTTACACATGGAAATCTGAGAACATTTGAATCATTTGTGGCCATTTGAATGCATGCCCATCTCGAAAGATAAAGCTGTGAAAAGCCACGTTGAAGATCTGCTTGTGGAGCAGCAAGGAGCTCATTTGCATGACATTAAGATAAGCCCTGCCCCATCACTGACATCACTGCAGCGGAAGGTCAGAATTAGAAGGTACTTCATTAAAATGGAAATGCTTTTATAACAACAAGTCCATATAATCATTCAATAATTCAGTAATACACAGGATAATATGTCAAATCAAAGTCTCCTGTGTTGTCAATTTAATACAATACAATATGAAATGTATTATACTGGTTTAGTTCTGGTTTAGTCCTGTTTTAGTCCTGGTTTAGTCTTGGTTTAGTCCTGGTTTAGTCCTGGTTTAGTCCTGGTTTAGTCCTGGTTTAGTCCTGTACGCACACGGACGCCATTAAACTTAATCTTAAGGGTCATGCCAGAATTGGATGACATTTTACGTCCCACCCATCAAATATTAAATAATCCACATACAAAATACTAAAACATACAATTTCTGAGTGAATTTATTTGTCCTGAGACCAAGTCTAAAAAAACGCTTGAAAATATTTTTTAAAATACCAAATAAGTCTGGAGTACCCCCAAAATGCCATTTTCCTCTTGTCCCACCCCTCTAATGACCAAATTGAATCTCAAATAAAACAGTTAAAATTAAACTGAAATTTGTAACTGTGGAACATTTGTTCTAATAAACATAATATTTCAAATAATTATTATTATTCATGGAACATGTGTCCCACAACATGCACCAACCCTGTTACCAGAACATTTTTAGCCTGGTAGAAGAAGAAGAAAGCAGAACCACATGATCAATCAATCAATCAATCAACAGTGAACCACATGATCCCCTGGACTTGACATCATCAAACAGTTTTCCAAAAGAATGGGCAGAGCAAAGGTTTGTCTTCTCTTCTATTTTTCATATTTTTATAACATCGTTAGCCTTGACTGAATGTCTCACTCTGCCTCATGCAACCCTGTTATGCAAATGATCAGAATAAGACAATTATTATTATTTTCCTTTACTTACTGTATTTGCATAAATACGTTTTTCCTCTTGATTAGCAGTAACAGCTAAACAGCTTCTACTCCTGAGATAAAGTGAACATTAAGTGCGATTTTGCAACCCTGTTACCTGCAACCCTGTTACTGTGATTAGAGGGAATCAATAAATAAACCAAATAAATCATGTAATAAAAATGTTACCATTGACCGTAAGCTGAGCTAATCAAGCATTTGATAGTTTATTACCTATTATTGATGAATGTGTAGCAGAAAATCAGAAAAGTGAAGGTTTATTTTTCAAGAATTTTAAAGCCAAAATGTCCTCCAATTCTGGAATGACCTATATATTTACGTAGAATGTAAGTTTTAAGGGGGAAAAAAACAAAACAAAAACATGTAAGTGATTATTTATGATTGATAAGTTGAATGCCATATGGTGGAACATTGCTGAAAATTTTATAACATCTCCATGGTAGTTGACCCCCACCAGAAAGTTACATTGTGCAGAATCAAATTTTTCCCCTGCTGCTCAAAACCGGTCCTTTCGTGTCCCAATATTTTACTAACTGCATTATTGTTTGCACTTTTAGCTGACAATATATTTCAATTTGCTTTTTTTTCCATCTCCAAAAGGTTCAACTGCAGCTTTTACATGTTTTCAAGCACATCCCAATTCTCCTCACACACAGACATTTATATTTCCAACGTGCCTGTTCTAAAACCTCCATTAAGCCCTCTGCACACACAAAGGTAAGCGCTCGGAGAATAGATGATGTGCTTGTAAAGTCGGCTTTTGTTTTCTGGCATTTCCCTGTTATGGAGTATCGTCCCCCAGAGGCCGAGGGAGGAAGTGCAGGCGCCTTTTGTTAATTAAAGCTGTCAATCAATGTGCTCTTTATTTCTTCCGTCTCTCTCTCTGCGGATGTGTGGCGTCACCGTGATCAAAGCCTCCATCAAACACTTTTACCCTGATTCTCCAAGTAAACAACAGGATATTTTATTAAAAAACGAATAAAACTTTGGATATGTTCAAAGTTTTCATCTGAATCTTTTATTCATTTGTTTCTTGTGCCTTGAGAAACAAAAATCAAGTTAATTTGCATTTATTTTCAAAAGATTTGTATAGAGGCTATTTCAGTTCAGTTAGTGGGGTATAAGAGGCGGATCAGAAGAGCGTCAACGATTTATTTACACCTAAATGTTTTAGATCAGAGACAAACTTTATTCACCCACAAGAGAAGTTTTATAGTAATCAAAGCAGTATTATTACTCCAATGACTACTAACAAAATATTACTGTAACTGATACTGTATTTGCCATTAAAGGAGATAATGCTTGTGTTTCCAAGACCTTTAATCTGGTCCTCGGCTGATTTTCTATTAAAATATTTTAATTATATTGAAATTTTCTATTAAAATATTGCTTTTAATGCTCTTGTTTTGTTTTTTATCCTATATCTGTGTGTTATTTGTGTTGTTTTATGTTTTTAAAAGCCTAACCAGGGACGGGGGCCTTACGTACATGGACATCAGTGACCGATATGGTGGCAATGTTTTCAATGTACTGTCAAATAAATAAATAAATAAATAAATAAATAAATAAATAAATAAAAATAAAATAATTTTCTGCACCTCTTTTCTACACAGTTTAGCATAGCAGCGTCTCCAGCGCCTCTGTGCGTGGCTCCTCCCACCAGAGCAGCACAAATTAAGACTCGCCTCTTTTCAAACGCTCTTAAAGGACCATCGTTTCAGCAAAATGTCAAAAATGAGAAAAGTGGACGCCGAGTGCAGGATTTTCCAAGAAAAATAAACTAATTCCTATTTGTTCAGGAGGTGAATGGGAAACCTGTACGCTCGTGTTGAAATTTTATTTTTTTTGTTAAAGCTTCGGGTTCATAATATTATAATATTTTGTAAAAGAAAGAGTTCATCAAATAAAAAAAACTTCTTCTGTAATAGATTTGCATTTCTCTGCACAAATATTTGGACTTATTGCTATTTTTGGGCTATATTTGCCATGAGTAGCTATAATATGACACCCATGGATCATTATGTTGTAATTTCTAACAGATAATACTCCCTACAACTGTACAACAACTCAATCTTTAGTAATGGATAACCTTTTGCTCTGTTAATCAGTATATTATTGCACAGTTGTTCTTGTCTCCTGTACATAGCTGTGATTTTATATTTTTATTTTATATTTTATTACATATTTTTCTATTTTATTTTGACTTGTACATATACGTTTATTATTTTTTATTTTTATAATTATGTCTCATTTAAAACCAGTCTCTTGCTGTCTTTTTTTGCTATTCCATCTATTTTTGTTACTCTCTGTTAGATATTATATTTGATGAGTGAGCTACTCTATCCAAATAATTTCCCTTGTGGATCAATAAAGTTTGTCTAAGTCTCAGTCTAAGTCCAAATTTGCATTTTGAATTGCAATATTCATCTAAAACGACTTAATAAAGTAAACATGTTTGCTGACTTCCGCATTAGAAAACTGAGGGAGCTGACGTCATCATAAACACACGCTTTAATTTTGCTTTTTTTTTTTTTTTAATTCTCTACAGCTCTGGAAAAAAATAAGAGCCCACTGCATTTTTTTTTTCTGAAATCAGCATCTCTACATGTATTACAGCCATTCCATTCCAGCGTCTGTTGAATTCCAACACAAACACAAAGCTGAGCTACTTCAGTTCTTGCACCAGGAGTGGAATAAAGTCACCCAAGAACAATGTGAAAGACTGGGACTAAACCAGGTCTGAATCAAGACTAAAGCAGGTCTAAACTAGGACTAAAGCAGGTCTAAACTAGGACAAAACCAGATCTGAACCAGGACTAAACCAGGACTAAACTAGGATTAAACCAGACCTAAACTTGGACTGAACCAGGGCTAAACCAGGATATAACCTAAGAGGAACAGCAATGTATAAACCTGCTCTAGCGCTGACCACAAGGAAGAGTTTTTGTTTATCGGTCTGTGGGGTGAAAATATGGAACAGCCTGAGTGATGAACTAAAACACTGTTCAAACTAGTAACACTGTTCAACTCTAGTATTCTGAGTCATTGTAGTGATGCGATGTTGTAATGGTTAGTATATTAAATTATTATAAATACCTTATCTATGAACATTGTAAATATAAGTTGTATCGTAACACCAGATAAATGTGACGAAGATGGTTCAGAGGAAACCGGACAATATTAATGCTTAAGTGACTGTAAGGAGTGGGATTCAAAAAGTTAACACTTCTTCCCATTACCCTTTGAGATAAGTTTACTTATGTAAAGAAATTATATTATTATGCCTACATGTACATGTGTACATGTAATGTATTATGTAATGTATATTGACTTTGTGACATACTCAATAAATTCATTCATTCATTCATTCAAACCAGCTTAAAAACCAGGACTAAACTAGGATTAAATCAGATCTGAACCAGGACTAAACCAGGGATAAACCAGGACTAAATGCCATCTGAACCAAGACTAAACCAGGTCTAAAGCAGGTCTAAACTAGGACCCAAGAACAATGTGAAAGACTTGTGGAGAGCATGCCAAGACGCATGAAAGCTGTGATTAAAAATAAGGGTTATTGCACCAAATATTGATTTGTGAACTCTTCTTAAGTGTAAACATTAGTATTATGTTGTTTTAAAATTAATTTGATCTTGTTTCTTTGCATTGTTTGAGGCCTGAAAACATGGATCTTTTTTGTTATTTTGACCATTTGTCATTTTCTGCAAATAAATGCTCTAAACGATAATATTTTTATTTGGAATTTGGGGGAAATGTTGTCAGTAGTTTATAGACTCAAAACAAAAATGTTCCTTTTGCCCAAACACAGACCTATAAGTAGTAAAATCAGAAAAACTGATCATTTTGCAGTGGTCTCTTATTTTTTCCAGAGCTGTAAATGTAAAGTAGAGAACAGAGAACAAAGCATATTTTGTATTTGCATATTACCAAAAATATTTATTTCCCATTTTTTTCTGTGTTTGCATCCGTTCCCCCGAAATAGTGAATTACACAATCTTTTATTTTTGTCGTTCTCATGCTGTGCCCTACATTTGAAGGCTGGCTGGCTTCACTATAATCAAAACGCAGCTTAATTAGCCTTTATTAGCGTCCTAATTGTGAGTGTTGTGTGTTGCTTCGTACACCCTCTTCCACCTACAATGAAAGCTAATTTATATCCAAACACTAAACATTATAGAGTGAAGAGCCTTACGAATAGCAGCCAATAGTGTTATAAAAGACGGCGACAATAGCCAGGCAGTTACAGTATGTGCTTACAGTGGCTTACATCGGCTCCATTATGCCGCTGTCGAGAGAGGAACGCCATCTCTGATTATGGAGTAAGGGAGCGGAAACAGCGGCAGGGGCATTAGCGTAGCGACATTAGCGCCGTCCCAGACAGCCTGTTTAGTTGAAGTGGGTTTTAATTAGCTATTTTCCAGTTAGTAAATGGAGGAATTATCAATGGCTCCCAAAAACAAGATTGAAACTGCGTCAACAACCTACTCAGAGACAAAGGGGTTTGTATACGGCGCTGCGCAAAAGTGAGAAGGCCATGGAAAATATCACATCGGGGAATAATAATGCACACGTGAAAAAAAGAAAAAAGAAATGATAGGCTAAATGTTTAAAGGTGCTGTGCTCTAAAAACAAAACAAAACAAACAAACAAAAATAATGGTTAGCAGTGCAGTCCATTCAAATGATTTTGTTATTTGGATTGTTTATTATTTTTTACTATATTATAGCTATATTTTAATTATTATTTAGTGTCTATACTCTAGTTATTACTATTATTATTTAGTGTTTTATGTTCGCACCTTATCACCGAGAGAAGTTCCTAGTTTTGTGAATTGTGTTCACTTGACAATGGCAATAAAAGTCTTTCTGATTCTGAATACAGTGGTCCCTCGCTCTATCGCGGTTCACTGTTCGCGGCCTCGCTGTTCCGCGCATTTTTTTCCCCAAAATTTTTTCAAATTTTTTTTCTTTTTTTTAATAGTGTAACATTGTGTTCTGCGTCCTGATTGGTTAAGAGACTGTAGACCTTTGCCGATTGATAGATTGGGGACACGGGGGGACCGAGACTAGACCGGAACTAGACCAGGACCAGACCGGGACTAGACCAGGACTAAACGTGGACTAAACCAGGTCTAGATCATGTCTAAACCAGGATTAAACCATCACGTGCCGCTCTTTGCTGGTTTCGTGCGGCTGGTTTGTGGATCGGGCTGAGAGGACGTGGTCCGGACGCCGCGGTTCGATCTCGTGCTCGCAGCCCCGGTGTACGCGCGGCCTCGCGCCGGTTGTGCTGCTCTGTCACGGATTTGTCCACGATGAATGGGTGGACGTGTCGCGCATTTCTCCAAGGGGTTGGTGCGCGTTGCGTCCCGGGACGTGGCAGTGCTCCTCGCGCGTCCAGCAGGGCTTCCGGAGCCGTGTCTCCCCCCACTCTTCACTATTAATACATTTTGTTGAAAATCTATGAAAGTTTGAGTGTTTAAACGAGAGAGAAATGTGAGAAAAGGTTAATTCCAGTCTGAGAAAGGTGTATAATGTGTGTGGTGAGGCATTTACAGCCTTAAAACATGTAGAATAATTGTAAAGTATAAAGTTGTCCTACGTCGCGGATTTCTCTTATTGCTTATTATTATTATTTCTGGAACCTAACCCCCGCGATAAACGAAGGATTACTGTATTTTAGGTGCTTTTCACAGCTTTCAGAGACCAGAGTGAAGTTTTGCCAACATAGTAAAAACGAACGACACTAGCTTGCTTTATAATTACAGATGCAGACAGCACGCTTGTTTTTATACAATAAATCGTACTGGGGCAAGACAGATTTTGCTCAAACATGGGAAAAATCGTATACACGGTCTAAGAAATCCATTACGAGGACGTACACTGAGATGATCTAGTTCCATCACACAGTAAAGATTAAAGGGGCTGTGTTATAATGTTTCTTCGTCAAAACCATACGAGGTGCTGTGCTTCGTTTTATTCACATATGTTTAACACACAAACCCTGCATATTTAGAGTTTTCTATAACAGGAAACAATCACTTCCACCTTGTGATGTCATGTGGTAATACAGGAAGTTCCCCACTGTGTTTTAAACTCCATACACCTTCACTGAAATCATTTGGATAATTTCATCTCAGGAACTGCCAGTTTCTACTGAACTAAAGGTAAAGGTGGCCGTTAATTTAAAAACTTCCACTTCATGATATCACAAAGTGGAACAGAACATTTTGAGCTTGGAGATGTAGACAGAATAATAATGCAGGATTACTCAGACACGCGTGAATGAAACAAAACACAACTCCAGGTATGTTTTTGATGAAGTAACAACATTTTAACATGACTTAAGGGCATTAAACTCATTTTGGTCCGGGGGCCATATCCAACCTACTTTGATCCCAAAGGGGCTGGATCAGAAAACACATAGCAAATATACCCCAAAAATAGAAATAAGTCCAAATATTTGTGCAGAGAAACTCAAATCTATTACAGAAGTTTTTTTTATTTGATGAATTCTTTCTTTTACAAAACATTATAATGCAATTTCAACACAAGCGTACAGGTTTCCCATTCACCTCCGTGAACAAATAGGAATTAGTCAATTTTTCTTGGAAAATCCTGCACTCGGCATCCACTTTTCTCATTTTTGACATTTTTCTGATGAGGGCGTCACGGTCAACAGTCAAAACGATGGTCCTTTAAGAGTGTTTGGAAAGAGGCAAGTCTTCATTTGTGCTGCTCTGGTGGGAGGGGCCACGCACAGAGGCGCTGGAGATGCTGCTATGCTAAATTGCGCAGAAAATTAACAATATTTTAATAGAAAATGTCAATATAATTATCAATATTTTAATAGAAAATCAGCTGAGGGCCAGATTAAAGGTCTTGGAGGGCTGGAATATAAGACCTTTAACTTTTTATATTCTGAAAATCTTGAAAAAAAAAAAGTTCAACATTTTCATAAAGCAGTTCCTCACATCAGTTCATCTTTAGCCCAGTAAGTAAGCGCACACCTCAGGGCCCACACGACAACTTTTTTTGGTGGGAGCGAAGAAGTTTGTATCCCGAAAACTATGTTTTTTTAAACCAGGTTCCAGAGTGGAGAAATCTGAGAACGCCGGAGGTCGCGTTGTCGTGTGGACGAGCAAAACGCAGCTTTTGGAAAACGATGACTTCGCGATGCCGTCATCATCTGCTTTGGCAGGACTCCCAGTCGCCGTTCTGCTGATACTGACGTGTTTTGTAATCGTAACTCGTAGAAGTAACTCCACTTCTTCGTCAGTCCAAACGAGAGAGTCGGTTTTCGTGCGTACGTTCGGCATCATTATTATCTTCTTGTGTTTGTTTGTGGAAGAGAAAGGACTTTATGCTAATGCGTTTCCGGTGGCTCTGGGTGCTGCTGTTGGGTGCTGTCTGGCGCTGTTTACAGCGCCACATATCGGTGTGGCGTATGTATTACATCGTTTTCACTCAGCGCTCCGTTTTCTTCTGGACGCGAATATTTACTGATCCGACACGTGTGTGTGGACGCTAATTTTTTTCAACCCATATTTTTTTTTTTTAATCCAGGAGCGTTGTCGCGTGGACGTAGCCTCAGTCCCTTACGCCCACTGCACTGACTGTCAGGCAGCAGCACAAACACTCAGGATGTGACAGATCGGATTAGCATAAGATGTGGCTCACAAATGGAAAAACCCATTATCCAGTTTAGGAGTGTTTGTAACTGTTTCCCAAATGAATCAAAGCCTTCTTATACAGCAGCAAACACGCGCATTTGAATTCATGTCACATTTAAATTGAAATATATTAAAAGTTGTAACATTAAGAGGAAAGAAAATGATCAAGCACATTTTATTATTTCTGGTAATTTCATTCATTACAGGATTTGTGTATTGTTAAGTAGACTTTAGAAGGATTTTTTTTTTTTTTTTTGAAAACTTATAAGCAGATTTAAAGGTGCTCTGAATAACATTTCTAGCGGAGGCTCTACCTCCTGCTTGTCTCTATGGAAATGTTACTGTTTTGTCTAGAATGTTCCATAGTAGGCCTATAGATTAAACCAGTCTATCACAAGAGAGACATGCAGGTTACAGCACTATGCTACATTACAATTCAGATCGGTGGAGAGTCGCCCCTATTTACAGAAGAAATTATTGTATTTTTCAGCAATAGAAACACCAGTAATGAATAAACGCAAGATGTATATGTTTAATGTCATACAATGGAACATTCCAGGTAAAGAAATACAAGTAGGTAGCAGTAGGTAGCAGAAAGTTGCGCTTTGCACCTTTAAGTAATGATACTACTAATGATAATCTCCGAGTTAAACATCGAATATGTGTTTCTAGTTGTCAAATAGGAAAAATAATGACCAGTAGGCCTACATACAGTAAAAACTCAATCAAGTAATAAAAAGTGAATGAATTTCTGCTTTAATTGACATTGTTGTACACATTCGCAAAAACCAGAACACAATTCAGAGTCATGCTGAATGGGAAAAAATTAAAGTAGAACCTACAGACATTGAGCAATATTTCATAACAATACAAGAAAAACACTTGCCGACCAAGACACACGTGTCACTAATATACAACATGATGATGGGAGATATGGGAGAGGATACACTCGATATCAGATAAATGGGAATTGGAGTTAAATGTAATTGTTGAGGATGGTGACATGGAGGGATATGTGTGTGACCACAAAGGTGTCAACAGTAATTTGTGGAAGGAATTTGACTGGAAGACAAAAATTAGATATTTTAGAACCCCTTTAATAATCTCAAGCTTCTATAAAAACATATCCCCATTATGTTGGAGAAACTGTGGCATGGTGGCAGACCACGATTGCCCAGCTCTTTGTAACTATTGGCAGGACATTAAAATAGAAATAGAAAAGATACTGTCTTGTAAACTTCCTATAGATCCGCTGATGTATGTATTGGGTGCATTGTCAGAAAATGCATGTGTAAAAGACCAACAATATGTTCTCCGTATTCTTCTGATGATTGCACGAAAAATGATAACGGATAATTGGAGAATGGATACAAAGACTAAAACAAGTCTATATCATGGAACAGTTAACAGCCAAACTCCAGATGAAAATGGACTTATTCATAGAAAGATGGACTCCGGTGACTGTGTACTTGAGCAATGGCTAAATACGTATTATCACCCTTTGTCAAGGGCTGTTCAAGATTGTTCTTATTGTTCTGTATGTATATTTTCACTGTTGATCTTTTAATAAACTAAAGTTCAAAAAAAAAAAAAAAAAACAGAGCACAACTAGGCCTACATTTGTACCTGCAGAGACTCAGGGGCTATGCAGGAGCAGGTGGGTGGAAAGTAGAAGGCAACTATAGGGAAAATAACACAAGTACTATCAATATTTTAAATACTGGGTTTTTAATTTTTTTCCAAACTCACAGTGCAGCCATGGTGAATTTTCTAACTTGGGCAGTGAAATGTGGGAACTCTGAAAACCCAACCTCAGAGGAGACCTGGAAAACACCATTAATTCCAGGTCTTGTTTGTAAAGTAAGGTTAAAGGAGAATTAACGTTTTTTACAATCTGAGCCTTATTTCGGTAATAAAACAAGTTGTTTTACTCACCCATAGCACTTTGGTGTCATATGGAGCACTTCTGAAGATGTTTTAGATTAGCGATAGCCGTAGCGCGAGTTCTCGGGGCATATAATATATAATTTAGCACTTTTAATACAAATTTAGCACTTTTCAAATCATAGAAGCTCAATATCTTAGTCTACACTTTCGTTTGAGTCAAAAGTGGCCTGTAATCTGAGATTTATCCATAATTTACAGCTTTGCGTTTCATGTTTGGGTCCCGAGAGCTGAGAGCGAAATCAGCTGTGACTCCGCACATGCGCACTGATTAAGATTAAGATTAAGCCTTTATTGGTCTCACACACAATGACACACAGTGACACTCGGGAGAAATTTGACTTCTGCATTTGACCCATCCTTTTCAGGAGCAGTGAGCAGCCATCTTTTTCGGCGCCCGGGGGGCAGTACCGTGAAGGGTCTTGCCCAAGGACCCACACTGGTTAACTCATTGCCCGGGGGGGATTTGAACCCACAACCCCCGGGGGGAAAGTCAGTGACTTACCAGTTGAGCTAACCAGCCCGGACTGGCATCCTCATCTACTCAAAACTATGGATAAATCTCGGATTACAGGCCACTTTTGACTCAAACAAAAGTGTAAACTAAGACATCAAGCTTCTATGATTTGAAAAGTGCTAAAGTTTGTGTTATTTGGAGACTTCAAATATATATGCCCCGAGAACTCACGTTAACGGAGATCGCAAATCTAAAACATCTCCGGAAGTGCTCCATATGACACCAAAGTGCTATGGGTGAGTAAAACAACTTGTTTTATTACCGAAATAAGATTGTAAAAAACGTTAATTCTCCTTTCAGGTAAAGTTAGCGTGACCAGATTTGCAAAAGTAAAAGCTGAGACACACCCAGGTTGGGATGGTCGGCATAAATAAAACTGAAAAGAGCATGTAACATCATTGTCCATTCTTGACTCACTTGTGGATACATTTGTAAGCACAGTTTTCTGTATTTTAGTTCCAATCCAATCCAACTTTATTTCTATAGCACATTTTATAAACAGAAACAGTTTCCAAAGTGCTGCACATAAAACAATAAAACGTAATAAAAACATTACTAAAATAGCAATAAATAAAGTGATAATAATAAAATAACTAAAAACAAAAACCATTATAAAAAACACAGAGGAGCACACAACTCACGCAGTATTAAAAGCCAGAGAATAAAAGTGGGTCTTAAGACGAGACTTAAAACTCTCCAGTGTGGGGGCTGTTTTGACATGAGGGAGCAGAGCGTTCCATAACTTAGGGCCAACCACAGAGAAAGCCCTGGGCCCCCGAGTTTGAAGTCTAGTCTTAGGGCCCACAAGCTGGAGCTGGCCCTCTGACCTCAGAGCACCGGTCTATAGATTTGGATGAGGTCAGAGATGTATTTTGGGGCCAGTCCATTCAAAGCTTTAAAAACAAACAATAACATCTTAAAATCAATCTTAAAACGAACAGGAAGCCAGTGCAAAGACGCAAGAATAGGGGACATATGCTCATATTTTTTCCGTCCTGTTAAAAGGCGCAGCAGCAGCATCCTGGACTAACCAGACCCCCCATGATTTCGCGGGCATTTTTTGTGATTGTTGCGGGCTAAAATGCCTGAATTTGCGTGAGCTTTTCCAAAAAGTTGCGATGAAAGTTGCGGTGCTTTTAAGGTTTTTGTTGCGATTTTGTTGCGGGACGAAGTGAAAGTTGCGATAAATAGTTGCGATTTTCCCTTTTTGTAATTAAAATGGAGTAATATTTTGAATACTGAGTTATTACTGACAAAGAATAATACAAAGACACAGAGATCACAGATATGGTCCTAAAACAACCTTACCAACATCGAAAATACATTTCTAATAGGAGGGGAACTGTCTTTTGCTGTTATTTTTGTGGACAAATGGCGCCGCAGACATGTTTCTTTGCCATTAGAAGCCATGTCCCAATTCCCAGAGTGCACAGTTCGGAGCGTGGTTTGAAGGGCATGTGCGTCATTTCTTTTTTGTCCCATGCACAGTTAACACGCGTTCGCAGACCGCAGTCGTTTCCATGGAAATCGGGGCGTGGACCAAGCGCGTGAAAATGCACGCTTCTCACACTCATATATCCCAGCATGCACTGCGCGCTACTTCTTCTACGGGAGAAAATGGAGTTGGCGGCTGCTTCCTGTAGTTGCAAGACCTGTCGCATTTCGCAGACGGCCATGCGGTCCGCGGAGTGCACTCAGGGCTGAGCAAGTGTGCACCGCCTTGACTGCAGTCTGAGCCCCCTTCAAACCACGCTCCGAACTGGGGACACGGCCGCAGTTTCGTTTCGTCACACGGAAGTAAGACAGAAGGAAGATGGTCGACGTGAGTTCAATACGTCGCCAATGACTGGTCAAAATTGGTAAAAATTGCGGGAAAGTTGCAGTGATTGGTCAAAATTGCAACACCGCCCTGAATTCACGGGGATTGGCTGAAGTTGCGTTGAAGTTGCAAATCGCAACATCGCGAATTCCTGGAGGGTCTGACTAACTGCAGTCGATAAAGTGCGTATTGATTCATTCCAGAATAATGTGCGTTGCAGTAGTCCAGACGAGAAGAAATAAAAGCATGCATGACACGCTCAAAATCTGAAAAGGATTTTTTAAAAAAAGATTTAATTTGGGCTAAAAGACAAAGATGATAAAAACTGGATTTCACGACCGCATTAACTTATTTATCAAGTTTAAAATCAGAGTCCATAATGACGCCAAGGTTGGTGGCTGTTGATTTTGTGTGCTGTCTGAGAGGACCCAAGTCGGACAAAGAGCTGGCACTGCGGGCAGATGACATTATGTTGCCCGCTTTACTGTTGACACATGGGGCATTTCTTGATGTCTCTGGATAAGGTAAATACATTTATGGGTTTCAATCATTCTGCATTGTATTGTTGTTGGGTCATTTTTCCATATACTTCCTGCTTCCCATTTATTTGTTTTTAATTGCTAATCACTATGGCTACAGTATAATTTTCCATCGCTGTGAAACCTGTGCACGAATATTTTTGCAGCCCTTGTATACACCATATTTCCTACTAGAACGCAGAGTTATTATCTGCCTTTAATTAGATTCTACCGCTCTCTCTTTCTCTCTTATTATTATTTTTAAACACGGGCACAGCGGTGTGGCATTATTAATATTTAGATGAGTCGCCCGGCTCTTGCCTCAGAGCCTGTGGATGTGAGGCAGCCTCCCCCACAGTGCACATCACTTCTATAGGACAGACAGGGAGATGGATGCGCGCTGAAATTCCCTTGACGACTCTCCATCTCGCAGAAAGGTTGATTATAGTCGAGAGCCATAACACCAGCCCCGCTTTCTTACAAGGTCCCCTCTCCTCTGCAGTCTCTGATTTAAAAGCTCGATGCGTGGGCGGAGAGAGCACGTTTTATTCCAGTGGATAATTGGCTGTCCATAGAAGAGAAAGAAGATGCCGTGTTGACATATTTACAACATAGCAGCACTGGTGTTTGATAAAAGATTCGCTAAAGTCGTAATGATTAGCATAGAAAAGGTACAGCGGTATATAGCGGGGTAATTAGCGGCACTTAAGAACATTGAGGGTTTATTCATTTAATCATGTTGCACGATTTGAAATGTGCCATTACGTTTAGCCATCTCTAAATCACACATGTTTGTTTTTAATCTTGCCAAGAGCAACGCTAATGTGACCTTTGTTCATTTGCATAAAATAAGCAATTTGAACGAAGGTTGAGAAAGAGTGGGAGGGGCAGCTGACAGCATCGAGGTGCAGCGTATATCTATGGCGCGGATGAATTGCCAGTGTTTTTGATTCATCATTTAAGACTTTTTATGATAAGACTCTTTAAAGGGCTCATATTACGCTATTTTCTGATCTGTGTTATATTTGTTTCCTCATCAGAAACACACCTACAGTTGAGTTTTGTTTCATCCACATGTTTAACAAACAAATCTTGAATATTTAATCAACTTTAATCAACTCAGCAAAATAGATTAAAAAAGAGAGAAACTAGTTATACATTAAGAGGACTGATATTTTTTCTAAACCAGTATTCAGAACTAAACCAAAGGAAAGATGTGTCTCAATCCAAGGAGTCAGTCTATGGAACGGTCTTGAGCACGAAATTAAATCATCAAAGTCTTTTCAAGGTTTCAAGAAAAATGTGAAAGTGGCATTAATGAAAAGATATAGTAGTACTGCGCAGTAAAAAGATTATGTTTTATTTTATTTTTTTTGGTAATATATAATATTTTGTTGTAATATAATTTTGAGTTGATAAGGGGCAGATATCATAAGCTTATGCTTCTTTCTGTTCCCTTTTCATTCATATTTGAGTTATAATTGTATAGATGCAATTGTGTTGCATCTGTTATTTTTTTGTTTTGTTTTAATGAATGAAATAAATAAAGAAAAGAAAAAGGGAAAAAAATGTGTTTGAGTTCTTCTCTCAAACTGAAAACACTCTGTTCCACCTTGTAATGTAATGTGGTAATGCAGGAAGTGCTCCACTGTGTTTTTGAACTCCTTCCTACACTTTCACTAGAATCATTTGGATCATTTCAGCCCTGGAATCGTCGATCTGATCTGAACTAAAGGTTAAAGTTGGTGTCAACCTGTAAACAGGTTGAGGCTCAGTTAGAGCGACTGTTGGTACAGCGGTCAAATCTGATGACCCACGGGTTGGCAGGTGTGATTCCAGCTCCCACAGATCAATGCTGATGTTGTGTCCTTGGGCAAAACACTTAACCCACCTCGCCCAAACAAACATGTGTGAATGAAACTAAACACAACTCCAGGTATGTTTTGATGTGTTAATAACATTCTAACATGGTTTAAAGCTCACAAGAATCAGTTTTATGTACCGTACTTTTCGTACTATAAGCTGCACCAACCACATTTTTAAAAAATTAACATGTGTACATATATAAGTCGCACCTGACTATAAGCCTCAGGTGTCCACATTGTAACTTGAGATACTTACACAGAAAGATGGTACACAAAAGGATTTTTTTTTTTATTGTAAGTAACGTAAATACCAGTAAGTGCTTTTTTCAAACATCACCTACGACAATAACACAGCAGAAACATGGCAGTAAAACAACTGTAAAATGGACTCTGGAAGCCTTAAAATAAAGTTTCAAGTTTAACTTTAAGGGGAAACCCTCAAACTCAATCTCACAGAACTGTTGATGCCTGTAGGAGATTTTAAGTGGCTAAAACAAGGCTTCAATAATTCATGAACTCTCCTCACTTATTTGATAAGGTCTTGATAAAGAATTAATCCATACATAAGCCGCACCTGACTATAAGCCGCAGGGGCTGAAGTGTGACAAAAAAGTAGCGGCTTATAGTCCGAAAAGTACGGTAATATAGGACCTTTAAACCAGATGATGTACTGTTTTTATTGTAAGTATTGTAATGCATTCATATTAGAGGGCAGGTTGTGATTTGATTACACTGAATTAAGCATATAATATTATCATCACATTAAATAACTTGTAATACTTTTCATTATTTGTTAAGTTGAGTTTTACAGTCTGGGTAAACTAAAAGGTGCCCCAGTCCAAATGTTGTGTAGGAGAGACAGATGCTGAGGAGGGCGAGCCGAGGTGAGCTGGGACAGAGATGAGAGCTGACATCCTGTTTCACAAATTTCACAGGGAAAGTTCTGTTTACTCCTGTTGTACAGTAATACAGCTAATATGAGTGAATAAATAATTATGTCATACACAGGCTTAGAAGTGGATAGAATAGCAAATGACTCAAGACAGGTGAAGCTCCCCATAGGAATGAACATTATACTCATGACATATTGCATAGACGGTACAGAATAGACAATGCATTTTAAAAAGTATTTCAGTTCAATTGCACTCTTAAAGGAAAATTAACGTTTTTTTTTTACAATCTGAGCCTTCTTTCGGCAATAAAACAAGTAGTTTTACTCACCCATAGCAGTTTGCTGTCAATTGGAGCAGTATCGCAGAACTTATGTTGAGCCGTTCTGTTCTACTAATGATCCCGTATCCGTTAACATGGTGCTCGGGGAATTACTTTGCGCTCTCCAAATAACACAAACTTTAGCACTTTTCAAATCACAGAAGATCGCTGTGTCAGGGTAGACTTTTAGTGGATTCCAAAACGGCCTGAAACCCGATATCCAGCTATAGTTTCATTTGATGACGTCATCAGAGAGGACAGTGCGCATGCGTGAACTCAGCTGTTTTGTAAACACCGCTAGTCCGAAAGAAGCTAACACCGCTCTGAACTTTACTTTTCTGTTGCGATATCGGGTTTCAGGCCGTTTTGGAATCTACTAAAAGTCTACCCTGACACAGCGATCTTCTGTGATTTGAAAAGTGCTAAAGTTTGTGTTATTTGGACACTGCAAATCAGTGCCCCGAGCACTCACGCTAACGGATACGGGATCATTAGTAGAACAGAACGGCTCAACATAAGTTCTGCGATACTGCTCCAATTGACACCAAACTGCTATGGGTGAGTAAAACTACTTGTTTTATTGCCGAAAGAAGGCTCAGATTGTAAAAAAAAAAACGTTACTTTTCCTTTAAACAAAGTCCCACACTGACTTTGTATTTATATGTGATTAATGTTGTATGTGCTGTTTCTTTTTATGGAACTAGTTGCAGATTATGTAAGCAAATTTCAGCACTGGAATTGGCAATCTCAACTGAACTAAAGGTAAAAGGTAGCTGCTATCTTGAAAAACTGCCATCATAAGGTGGAACAAACCATTTTGTTTGTTTGGGAGGTGTAAACTAATAATGCAGTGTTACTTAAAGGGACAGTGTGTACGATTTTTACCCGTTAATTACCGAAATTGAAGATACCCATTCAAAAATACATTGTTTTCCAAGCCTTTTCACTTCCATCATGAAATCAAAGTATTCTTTTGGACTTAGATATAGTCACATAAAAGGGGGATCTTCCCCATATAGAAGCAGCCATTTTGAATACGAGAGCCGCAGAAGGACATTTGGGCTCCGCCTTCGCCTTCAGCAAGGCTCGTGGTTTTGGGTAAACAACGACAAGCATGTTGCCCGTTCAGACTCGTAATGGATCTAACACGTGTTTTGGACTAAATTGTTTTACTGGATTTTATTCGCTGGATCCTTACGGACAGATTTCAGACCAAGCTTATGGTGAAATGCTGAGTTTGACCTGGGCAGAGCCTTCAAAGGTAAGCTTTGTGCTTTTCCGAATAAAAGCCCCATGTGCTCGGGGAGTGATTGTTGTGCCGGGAAATGAATTGCATAGTCAAAAAGAGGAGACTGTAAGGTTTCATTTGATGTGTAGATTGTCATGATACATGATCGGGAATGTGTGCTCTCATGCGAAAAGGAAAAAAAAAAGTGAACGGGACCGCGTTTTATGTATACAGTAATGGCGCGCGGTTCTTGCGCCAGTACGCGAGCTGTCCGCGCTATGGCGCGCCCAGGTGACCCTCGAGGTCTGCCGTAGCTAAAACAGGAAGTGCAATAGCGACTATCCACCTATGCGCCACGAATCCTACACACTGGGGCTTTAAACATGTGTGAATGAAACAAAATACAACATCGAGTCGATCTCAACTAAGGACTTTCATTTTTATCTTATTGTTTATCCAAGTTTGAAAGGAAGTAGCCATTGGTTATTCAAAGATGTTATAAACTTGGAAAATTATACTGGTAAAGCACAACATAGTGTAAACTTTTCTTTGTGCCAGTCCCAAGCACTTATAATAAACACACAGGCACGGCCATCTCACTTTAGAATGTGTAACTTTCGGACTCACTCTTCTTGTAAAGATCTGTCATGATTTTACAGTAACCTCCTGCACAGGTGATTTATGTGGTGTGACGTGAATGTGACATGATTGAATTTCTGCCATTGCTTTCGGTAAATCCAGTCTATGCACACGTGCTTTTATATATTATATTAAATTATTATATCTCGAGGTGGATTTACTGTAACATAGGCCTATATTTTCAGTGGATTACGGTAAAGAAAATGTGTTTATCAAATATATAAATGACACACATTGTAGAAAGTGCATTGGCCAGTCTTCAAAAACATACTGCTTTTGAGGCAGCTCAGTAAATCTAGAACAAACCAATACAGAAATCAACTATTTACATTGACAAGTTCAGTCTTTCTTGTCTCTTGTATATAGCTGTGATTTTATTTTTTTTTATTTTATTTTGACTCATACAAATACATTTATTTATATAATTATGCCTTATTTGACACCCGTCTCTTGCTATCTTTTTTGCTACTTATTTAGAATTTATTATTACCATTTATTTTTTACTCTTTGTTATTATATTATATTGTGATGAGCGAGGTACTGAGTCCAAATAATTTCCCATGTGAATCAGTGAAGTTTGTCTAAGTCAGGGGTGTCAAACATGCGGCCCGGGGGCCAGATCCAGCCCTCCAAGACTTTTAATCTGGCCCTTGGCTGATTTTCTATTACAATATTGTAATTATATTTTAATTTTCTACGCTCTTAAAGGACCATTGTTTCGACTGTTGACCGTGACGCCCTCATCAGCAAAATGTCAAAAATGAGAAAAGTGGACGCCGAGTGCAGGATTTTCCAAGAAAAATGGACTAATTCCTATTTGTTCACAGAGGAACTGCTTTATGAAAATGTTGAAGGGTTTTTTTTTCAAGATTTTCAGAATGTAAAAAATTAAACGTCTTATATTCCAGCCCTCCAAGACCTTTAATCTGGCCATCAGCTGATTTTCTATTAAAATATTCTAATTATATTGACATTTTCTATTAAAATACTGTTAATTTTCTGTGCAGTTTAGCATAGCAGCGTCTCCAGCACCTCTGTGCGTGGCCCCTCCCACCAGAGCAGCACAAATGAAGACTCGCATCTTTCCAAACGCTCTTAAAGGACCATCAACGTGACACCCTCATCAGCAAAATGTCAAAAATGAGAAAAGTGGACACCGAGTGCAGGATTTTCCAAGAAAAATGGACTAATTCCTATTTGTTCATGGAGGTGAATGGGAAATCTGTACACTTGTGTTGAAACGGCATTTTTTTTTAAACGTTTCAGGTTGTTCATAACATTATAATATTTTGTAAAAGAAAGAGTTCATCAAATAAAGACTTCTTTAATAGATTTGTGTTTCTCTGCACAAATATTTGGACTTATTGCTGTTTTTGGGGTATATTTGCCATGAGTTTTCTAATCCGGCCCCTTTGGGATCAAAGTAGGGCCCTGGACCAAACTGAGTTTGACACCCCTGGTCTCAGAAGTACTCAGTATTGTTATATTGTTATATATTTTGTATATGTAAAACTACAGATAAAGGAGCAAAAATAAAGAAAAAATCTAATAAAGCTTCAAATGTAGTGCAGAATTTTTCTGTTTTTCTTTGTTTATTTTTGTTTGCTTAGACCGTGAACATGTTACAGAACAAACCCTCAGCCGTTTCAGCAGTTCTTTCAGATCTGTTCAAATGTGGTGGTACAGTACAGATAATGTAGTGAAGTCAAAGTAAAAAGTATTCACTTTAAAATGTACTTAAGTAAAGTATATGTGCATAAAATGTATACTTGAATACAGTACTTTAATATTTTTACCTCGTTATCTTCCATCATTGGACAAATCCAGTGTAAAGACAATTACTATAAGGACAATTTAATTTAACTGATAACTAACTTAAACTTAGCATCTTGAACTCAACAAAGTCTTCGTCTCACATCATGTTTCAAAGCTTCATTGTTCCACATTAAACTGTAACTCGCTGCTGCATCAATCAGCGATCTCTCTCATGAGCAGGAGCCATGTTCACATCTTTCCCAAGTCATTTAAGTCTTTAAAAAGTCATGCTCCCAGTCAGGCTGATTTCTCATTGACTCTGACATCGCTGTGATTCAAATGGAAGACCTGTGTACCTCTGAAGTTTACTCACATCAAATATAAAACAAAACAAAACCACAAGACTCGCTCAGCTCCTGCATATTTCACATAACCTTCCTCTCCCCTTTTCCTCTCACTGGCAATCAGGAAACCATCTTTCCTTGTCTCGCGCTGGCATCTTTTGGGACTGTTGTAAAAGGGAGACGTCAGGATACCAGATGAGTGCTCCAGATCTTGCAGTGATTTAATTGGAGATGCGCACAGCTTGTCTAGTGCGTGGAGAATAGGAGAAGGGAGTATCCCAGAGTAGTCGCAATAAGCAGTGACCTAGAAAAGGAGGCGCTGATCACTCCCTGGAGCTGTCGGGACAGGGGGCCGATTTCCAACCAATGCACAAGCCCGACTGTCACTGCAGAAAACTCAAGGCATTGTGGGTAATCGGAACGTGACCGTGCCAAATGAGCAGAAAGATTGCCTGACTTTACAAGAAAAAAAGGAAACCAGGGAAATATCTTAAAATATGCCAGGAAAAACTGTCAGCCCGTTCAAAATGTATATTCTAGTGCAGGGGTCGGCAACCTTTACCACTCAAAGAGCCGTTTGGACCCGTTTCACACAGTAAAGAAAACACTGGGAGCCACAAACCCTTTTGAAATTTAAAATGAAATAACACTGCATATAACTGCTTTTTTGCCTTTGTGCCATAGAATTACATTTTGAAAATGAATGAACTAAAATAAAATACATTTTAACTAAATACAGTGGTCCCTCGCTATATCGTGGTTCACTTTTCGTGGCCTCGTTTTGTGATTTTTTTTATTCCAATTTTATTTTTCTTCCAAAGTGCATTTCTGCGTCCTGATTGGCTAAGGGACTGTAGACCTTTGCCGATTTGTCCGTCATTCTCCTCCGTGTCTCCTGTACAGAATGTGTTCAGTTTGCCAGATTTATATAAATGTTGGATCGCAGTGTGACTCTGAAGTGCTGTATGTTTGCAAGTTTTCTCCCTGACAAAACCCGCCACAGCGAAGCGGCGACAGGACGAAGAAGCTCGGTCATAAGGATTGTGAAATACACACGAAATACACTTTGGTTTCGTTCTATAATACTGTGCTTTTTTGTTGAAAATCTACAAAAGTTTGAGTGTTTAAACAAGAGCGAAATGTGAGAAAACGTTAATTCCAGTGTGAGAAAAGTGTAGAATGTGTGTGGTGAGGTGTTTACAGCCTTAAAACATGGAGAAGAATTGTAAAATATAAAGCTGACGACTTCACAGATTTTGCTTGTCGTGGGTTATTTTTAGAACGTAACACCCGAGATAAACGAGGGACCGCTGTACTGAGCCGCATCAGAGGAATCAAAGAGCCGCATGTGGCTCCGGAGCCGCGGGTTGCTGACCCCTGGTCTAGTCCAATGAGGTTCATTTGGCTGATAATTTATTCAGATTATTAACTGATTAAAAAAAAATAATAATCATTTTAGACTAAAGATTATAAACGGGGACAAGGGCCTTTTTACACTCACTTTCCTGAAGAAGATGGACTGATGATGTTGCTGTCGTCCAGTCTCCAGACGTAGGAAGACCTGCGCAAATCAGCTGACCAGACATCACAGCAAAATCACATAACCACTCTGAGACCGCGAGTGTGCGGCCCAAACTGTCAGGTATGAAAACAAACTAAATTTCTGAAAAAAATATCTGTTTGAACATGTATATTTTACTTTCATGTAAAGAACTGT